>JAWWNH010000083.1:1800000-2386252 GCA_034641385.1 Darevskia mixta | reverse complement strand
GCAAATGAACACGATAGAAACTTGTTGGTGTGTTTTCTATGCATTTCGACCTGAAAGAAGCATGTTAGGATGTACTTGGCTTTCCTAACGTTCAGTTTGGCTTATTTGCGTGATTTTGCATTAACAGCTCAATACACCTAACTTTGGCAAATGAACACGATAGAAACTTGTTGGTGTGTTTTCTATGCATTTCGACAAGAAAGAAGCATATTAGGATGTACTTGGCTTTCCTAACGTTCAGTTTGGTTTATTTGCGTGATTTGGCATTAACAGCTCAAATACACCTAACTTTGCAAATGAACACGATAGAAACTTGTTGGTGTGTTTTCTATGCATTTCGACCTGAAAGAAGCATGTTCGGATGTACTTGGCTTTCCTAACGTTCAGTTTGGCTTATTTGCGTGATTTGGCATTAACAGCTAAAATAAACTAACTTTGCAAATGAACACGCTAGAAACTTGTTGGTGTGTTTTCTATGCATTTCGACCTGAAAGAAGCATGTTAGGATGTACTTGGCTTTCCTAACGTTCAGTTTGGCTTATTTGCGTGATTTGGCATTAACAGCTCAAATACACCTAACTTTGCAAATGAACACGATAGAAACTTGGTGTGTTTTCTATGCATTTCCGACCTGAAAGAAGCATTTTAGGATGTACTGGCTTTCCTAATGTTCAGTTTGGCTTATTTGCGTGATTTTGCATTAACAGCTCAAATACACCTAACTTTGCAAATGAACACGATAGAAACTTGCTGGTGTGTTTTCTATGCATTTCGACATGAAAGAAGCAGGTTAGGATGTACTTGGCTTTCCTAACGTTCAGTTTGGCTTATTTGCGTGATTTTGCATTAACAGCTCAATACACCTAACTTTGCAAATGAACACGATAGAAACTTGTTGGTGTATTTTCTATGCATTTCGACCTGAAAGAAGCATTTTAGGATGTACTTGGCTTTCTAACGTTCAGTTTGGCTTATTTGGTGATTTGGCAATTACAGCTCAATACACCTAACTTATCAAATGAACACGATAGAAACTTGTTGGTGTGTTTTCTATGCATTTTCGACTGAAAGAAGCTAGTTCGGATGTACTTGGCTTTCCTAACGTTCAGTTTGGCTTATTTGCGTGATTTTGCATTAACAGCTCAAATACACCTAACTTTGCAAATGAACACGATAGAAACTTGTTGGTGTGTTTTCTATGCATTTCGACCTGAAAGAAGCATGTTAGGATGTACTTGGCTTTCCTAACGTTCAGTTTGGCTTATTTGCGTGATTTTGCATTAACAGCTCAAATACACCTAACTTTGCAAATGAACACGATAGAAACTTGTTGGTGTGTTTTCTATGCATTTCGACCTGAAAGAAGCATGTTAGGATGTACTTGGCTTTCCTAACGTTCAGTTTGGTTTATTTGCGTGATTTGCATTAACAGCTCAAATACACCTAACTTTGCAATGAACACGATAGAAACTTGTTGGTGTGTTTTCTATGCATTTCGACCTGAAAGAAGCATGTTAGGATGTACTTGGCTTTCCTAACGTTCAGTTTGCTTATTTGCGTGATTTTGCATTAACAGCTCAAATACACCTAACTTTGCAAATGAACACGATAGAAACTTGTTGGTGTGTTTTCTATGCATTTCGACAAGAAAGAAGCATATTAGGATGTACTTGGCTTTCCTAACGTTCAGTTTGTTTTATTTGCGTGATTTGGCATTAACAGCTCAAATACACCTAACTTTGCAATGAACACGATAGAAACTTGTTGGTGTGTTTTCTATGCATTTTCGACCTGAAAGAAGCATGTTCGGATGTACTTGGCTTTCCTAACGTTCAGTTTGGCTTATTTGCGTGATTTGGCATTAACAGCTAAAATAAACCTAACTTTGCAAATGAACACGCTAGAAACTTGGTGTGTTTTCTATGCATTTCGACCTGAAAGAAGCATGTTAGGATGTACTTGGCTTTCCTAACGTTCAGTTTGGCTTATTGCGTGATTTTGCATTAGCAGCTCAATACACCTAACTTTGCAAATGAACACGATAGAAACTTGCTGGTGTGTTTTCTATGCATTTCGACATGAAAGAAGCAGGTTAGGATGTACTTGCTTTCCTAACGTTCAGTTTGGCTTATTTGCGTGATTTTGCATTAACAGCTCAAATACACCTAACCTTTGCAAATGAACACGATAGAAACTTGTTGGTGTATTTTCTATGCATTTCGACCTGAAAGAGCATTTTAGGATGTACTTGGCTTTCCTAACGTTCAGTTTGGCTTATTTGCGTGATTTTGCATTAACAGCTCAAATACACCTAACTTATCAAATGAACACGATAGAAACTTGTTGGTGTGTTTTCTATGCATTTCGACCTGAAAGAAGCTAGTTCGGATGTACTTGGCTTTCCTAACGTTCAGTTTGGCTTATTTGCGTGATTTTGCATTAACAGCTCAAATACACCTAACTTTGCAAATGAACACGATAGAAACTTGTTGGTGTGTTTTCTGCATTTCGACCTGAAAGAAGCATGTTAGGATGTACTTAGCTTCCTAACGTCAGTTTGGCTTATTTGCGTGATTTGCATTAACAGCTCAAATACACCTAACTTTGCAAATGAACACGATAGAAACTTGTTGGTGTGTTTTCTATGCATTTCGACCTGAAAGAAGCATGTTAGGATGTACTTGGCTTCCTAACGTTCAGTTTGGTTTATTTGCGTGATTTGGCATTAACAGCTCAAATACACCTAACTTTGCAAATGAACACGATAGAAACTTGTTGGTGTTTTTCTATGGATTTCGACCTGAAAGAAGCAGGTTCGGATGTACTTGGCTTTCCTAACGTTCAGTTTGGCTTATTTGCGTGATTTGGCATTAACAGCTAAATAACCTAACTTTGCAAATGAACACGCTAGAAACTTGTTGGTGTGTTTTCTATGCATTTCGACCTGAAAGAAGCATGTTAGGATGTACTTGGCTTTCCTAACGTTCAGTTTGGCTTATTTGCGTGATTTGGCATTAACAGCTCAAATACACCTAACTTTGCAAATGAACACGATAGAAACTTGGTGTGTTTTCTATGCATTTCGACTGAAAGAAGCATTTTAGGATGTACTTGGCTTTCCTAACGTTCAGTTTGGCTTATTTGCGTGATTGGCATTAACAGCTCAAATACACCTAACTTTGCAAATGAACACGATAGAAACTTGCTGGTGTGTTTCTATGCATTTCGACATTGAAAGAAGCAGGTTAGATGTACTTGGCTTTCCTAACGTTCAGTTTGGCTTATTTGCGTGATTTTGCATTAACAGCTCAATACACCTAACTTTGCAAATGAACACGATAGAAACTTGCTGGTGTGTTTTCTATGCATTTCGACCTGAAAGAAGCATTTTAGGATGTACTTGGCTTTCCTAACGTTCAGTTTGGCTTATTTGCGTGATTTGGCATTAACAGGTCAAATACACCTAACTTTGCAAATGAACACGATAGAAACTTGCTGGTGTTTTTCTATGCATTTCGACTGAAAGAAGCATTTTAGGATGTACTTGGCTTTCCTAACGTTCAGTTTGGCTTATTTGCGTGATTTGGCATTAACAGCTCAATACACCTAACTTTGCAAATGAACACGATAGAAACTTGTTGGTGTGTTTTCTATGCATTTCGACCTGAAAGAAGCATGTTAGGATGTACTTGCTTTCCTAACGTTCAGTTTGGCTTATTTGCGTGATTTGGCATTAACAGCTCAAATACACCTAACTTTGCAAAATGAACACGATGGAAACTTGTTGGTGTGCTTTCTATGCATTTCGACCTGAAAGAAGCATGTTAGGATGTACTTGGCTTTCCTAACGTTCAGTTTGGCTTATTTGCGTGATTTGGCATTAACAGCTCAAATACACTTAACTTTGCAAATGAACACGATAGAAACTTGTTGGTGTGTTTTCTATGCATTTCGACCTGAAAGAAGCATGTTGGGATGTACTTGGCTTTCCTAACGTTCAGTTTGGCTTATTTGCGTGATTTGGCATTAGCAGCTCAAATACACCTAACTTTGCAAATGAACACGATGGAAACTTGTTGGTGTTTTTTCTATGCATTTCCGACGTGAAAGAAGCATGTTAGGATGTACTTGGCTTTCCTAACGTTCAGTTTGGCTTATTTGCGTGATTTGGCATTAACAGCTCAAATACACCTAACTTTGCAAATGAACACGATGGAAACTTGTTGGTGTGTTTTTCTATGCATTTCGACCTGAAAGAAGCATGTTAGGATGTACTTGCTTTCCTAACGTTCAGTTTGGTTTATTTGCGTGATTTGGCATTAACAGCTCAAATACACCTAACTTTGCAAATGAACACGATGGAAACTTGTTGGTGTGTTTTCTATGCATTTCGACCTGAAAGAAGCTAGTTCGGATGTACTTGGCTTTCCTAACGTTCAGTTTGGCTTATTTGCGTGATTTGGCATTAACAGCTCAAATACACCTAACTTTGCAAATGAACACGATGAGACTTGTTGGGTGTGTTTTCTATGCATTTCGGCCAGAAAGAAGCATGTTAGGATGTACTTGGCTTTCCTAACGTTCAGTTTGGCTTATTTGCGTGATTTGGCATTAACAGCTCAAATACACCTAACTTTGCAAATGAACACGATAGAAACTTGTTGGTGTGTTTTCTATGCATTTCGACCTGAAAGAAGCATGTTAGGATGTACTTGGCTTTCCTAACGTTCAGTTTGGCTTATTTGCGTGATTGGCATTAACAGCTCAAATACACCTAACTTTGCAAATGAACACGATGGAAACTTGTTGGTGTGTTTCTATGCATTTCGACCTGAAAGAAGCATGTTAGGATGTACTTGGCTTTCCTAACGTTCAATTTGGCTTATTTGCGTGATTTGGCATTAACAGCTCAAATACACTAACTTTGCAAATGAACACGATAGAAACTTGTTGGTGTGTTTTCTATGCATTTCGACCTGAAAGAAGCATGTTAGGATGTACTTGGCTTTCCTAACGTTCAGTTTGGCTTATTTAGGTGATTTGGCATTAACAGCTCAAATACACCTAACTTTGCAAATGAACACGATGGAAACTTGTTGGTGTGTTTTCTATGCATTTCGACCTGAAAGAAGCAAGTTTGGATGTACTTTGCTTTCCTAACGTTCAGTTTGGTTATTTGCGTGATTTGGCATTAACAGCTCAAATACACCTAACTTTGCAAATGAACACGATAGAAACTTGTTGGTGTGTTTTCTATGCATTTCGACCTGATAGAAGCTAGTTCGGATGTACTTGGCTTTCCTAACGTTCAGTTTGGCTTATTTGCGTGATTTTGCATTAACAGCTCAAATACACCTAACTTTGCAAATGAACACGATAGAACTTGTTGGTGTGTTTTCTATGCATTTCGACCTGAAAGAAGCTAGTTCGGTTGTACTTAGCTCTCCTAACGTTCAGTTTGGCTTATTTGCGTGATTTGGCATTAACAGCTCAAATACACCTAGCTTTGCAAATGACACGATGGAAACTTGTTGGTGTGTTTTCTATGCATTTCGACCTGAAAGAAGCTAGTTCGGATGTACTTGGCTTTCCTAACGTTCAGTTTGGCTTTTTGCGTGATTTGGCATTAACAGCTCAAATACACCTAACTTTGCAAATGAACACGATGGAAACTTGTTGGTGTGTTTTCTATGCATTTCGACCTGAAAGAAGGTAGTTCGGATGTACTTGGCTTTCCTAACGTTCAGTTTGGCTTATTTGCGTGATTTTGCTTAACAGCTCAAATACACCAACTTTGCAAATGAACACGATGGAAACTTGTTGGTGTGTTTTCTATGCATTTCGACCTGAAAGAAGCTAGTTCGGATGTACTTGGCTTTCCTAACGTTCAGTTTGGCTTATTTGCGTGATTTGGCATTAACTTTGCAAATGAACACGATAGAAACTTGTTGGTGTGTTTTCTAGTATTTCGACCTGAAAGCAGCTAGTTCGGATGTACTTGGCTTTCCTAACGTTCAGTTTGGCTTATTTGCGTGATTTGGCATTAACAGCTCAAATACACCTAACTTTGGAAATGAACACGATGGAAACTTGTTGGTGTGTTTTCCATGCATTTCGACCTGAAAGCAGCTAATTCGGATGTACTTGGCTTTCCTAACGTTCAGTTTGGCTTATTTGCGTGATTTTGCATTAACAGCTCAATACACCCAACTTTGCAAATGAACACGATGGAAACTTGTTGGTGTGTTTTCTATGCATTTCGACCTGAAAGAAGCTAGTTCGGATGTACTTGGCTTTCCTAACGTTCAGTTTGGCTTATTTGCGTGATTTGGCATTAACTTTGCAAATGAACACGATAGAAACTTGTTGGTGTGTTTTCTATGTATTTCGACCTGAAAGCAGCTAGTTCGGATGTACTTGGCTTTCCTAACGTTCAGTTTGGCTTATTTGCGTGATTGGCATTAACAGCTCAAATACACCTAACTTTGCAAATGAACACGATAGAAACTTGTTGGTGTGTTTTCTATGCATTTCGACCTGAAAGAAGCATGTTAGGATGTACTTGGCTTTCCTAACGTTCAGTTTGGCTTATTTGCGTGATTTTGCATTAACAGCTCAAATACACCTAACTTTGCAAATGAACACGATAGAAACTTGTTGGTGTGTTTTCTATGCATTTCGACCTGAAAGAAGCATGTTAGGATGTACTTGGCTTTCCTAACGTTCAGTTGGCTTATTTGCGTGATTTTGCATTACAGCTCAAATACACCTAACTTTGCAAATGAACACGATAGAAACTTGTTGGTGTGTTTTCTATGCATTTCGACAAGAAAGAAGCATATTAGGATGTACTTGGCTTTCCTAACGTTCAGTTTGGTTTATTTGCGTGATTTGGCATTAACAGCTCAAATACACCTAACTTTGCAAATGAACACGATAGAAACTTGTTGGTGTGTTTTCTATGCATTTCGACTGAAAGAAGCAATGTTCGGATGTACTTGGCTTTCCTAACGTTCAGTTTGGCTTATTTGCGTGATTTGGCATTAACAGCTAAAATAAACCTAACTTTGCAAATGAACACGCTAGAAACTTGTTGGTGTGTTTTCTATGCATTTCGACCTGAAAGAAGCATGTTAGGATGTACTTGGCTTTCCTAACGTTCAGTTTGGCTTATTTGCGTGATTTGGCATTAACAGCTCAAATACACCTAACTTTGCAAATGAACACGATAGAAACTTGGTGTGTTTTCTATGCATTTCGACCTGAAAGAAGCATTTTAGGATGTACTTGGCTTTCCTAATGTTCAGTTTGGCTTATTTGCGTGATTTTGCATTAACAGCTCAAATACACCTAACTTTGCAAATGAACACGATAGAAACTTGCTGGTGTGTTTTCTATGCATTTCGACATGAAAGAAGCAGGTTAGGATGTACTTGGCTTTCCTAACGTTCAGTTTGGCTTATTTGCGTGATTTTGCATTAACAGCTCAAATACACCTAACTTGCAAATGAACACGATAGAAACTTGTTGGTGTATTTTCTATGTATTTTCGACCTGAAAGAAGCATTTTAGGATGTACTTGGCTTTCCTAACGTTCAGTTTGGGCTTATTTGCGTGATTTGGCATTAACAGCTCAAATACACCTAACTTATCAAATGAACACGATAGAAACTTGTTGGTGTGTTTTCTATGCATTTCGACCTGAAAGAAGCTAGTTCGGATGTACTTGCGTTCCTAACGTTCAGTTTGGCTTATTTGCGTGATTTTGCATTAACAGCTCAAATACACCTAACTTTGCAAATGAACACGATAGAAACTTGTTGGTGTGTTTTCTATGCATTTCGACCTGAAAGAAGCATGTTAGGATGTACTTGGCTTTCCTAACGTTCAGTTTGGCTTATTTGCGTGATTTTGCATTAACAGCTCAAATACACCTAACTTTGCAAATGAACACGATAGAAACTTGTTGGTGTGTTTTTCTATGCATTTCGACCTGAAAGAAGCATGTTAGCATGTACTTGGCTTTCCTAACGTTCAGTTTGGTTTATTGCGTGATTTGGCATTAACAGCTCAAATACACCTAACTTTGCAAATGAACACGATAGAAACTTGTTGGTGTGTTTTCTATGCATTTCGACCTGAAAGAAGCATGTTAGGATGTACTTGGCTTTCCTAACGTTCAGTTTGGCTTATTTGCGTGATTTTGCATTAACAGCTCAAATACACCTAACTTTGCAAATGAACACGATAGAAACTTGTTGGTGTGTTTTCTATGCATTTCGACAAGAAAGAAGCATATTAGGATGTACTTGGCTTTCCTAACGTTCAGTTTGGTTTATTTGCGTGATTTGGCATTAACAGCTCAAATACACCTAACTTTGCAAATGAACACGATAGAAACTTGTTGGTGTGTTTTCTATGCATTTCGACCTGAAAGAAGCATGTTCGGATGTACTTGGCTTTCCTAACGTTCAGTTTGGCTTATTTGCGTGATTTGGCATTAACAGCTAAAATAAACCCTAACTTTGCAAATGAACACGCTAGAAACTTGTTGGTGTGTTTTCTATGCATTTCGACCTGAAAGAAGCATGTTAGGATGTACTTGGCTTTCCTAACGTTCAGTTTGGCTTATTGCGTGATTTTGCATTAGCAGCTCAAATACACCTAACTTTGCAAATGAACACGATAGAAACTTGCTGGTGTGTTTTCTATGCATTTCGACATGAAAGAAGCAGGTTAGGATGTACTTGGCTTTCCTAACGTTCAGTTTGGCTTATTTGCGTGATTTTGCATTAACAGCTCAAATACACCTAACTTTGCAAATGAACACGATAGAAACTTGTTGGTGTATTTTCTATGCATTTCGACTGAAAGAAGCATTTTAGGATGTACTTGGCTTTCCTAACGTTCAGTTTGGCTTATTTGCGTGATTTGGCATTAACAGCTCAAATACACCTAACTTATCAAATGAACACGATAGAAACTTGTTGGTGTGTTTTTCTATGCATTTCGACCTGAAAGAAGCTAGTTCGGATGTACTTGGCTTTCCTACGTTCAGTTTGGCTTATTTGCGTGATTTTGCATTAACAGCTCAAATACACCTAACTTTGCAAATGAACACGATAGAAACTTGTTGGTGTGTTTTCTATGCATTTCGACCTGAAGAAGCATGTTAGGATGTACTTAGCTTTCCTAACGTTCAGTTTGGCTTATTTGCGTGATTTTGCATTAACAGCTCAAATACACTAACTTTGCAAATGAACACGATAGAAACTTGTTGGTGTGTTTTCTATGCATTTCGACTGAAAGAAGCATGTTAGGATGTACTTGGCTTCCTAACGTTCAGTTTGGTTTATTTGCGTGATTTGGCATTAACAGCTCAAATACACCTAACTTTGCAAATGAACACGATAGAAACTTGTTGGTGTTTTTTCTATGGATTTCGACCTGAAAGAAGCAGGTTCGGATGTACTTGGCTTTCCTAACGTTCAGTTTGCGTTATTTGCGTGATTTGGCATTAACAGCTAAAATAAACCTAACTTTGCAAATGAACACGCTAGAAACTTGTTGGTGTGTTTTCTATGCATTTCGACCTGAAAGAAGCATGTTAGGATGTACTTGGCTTTCCTAACGTTCAGTTTGGCTTATTTGCGTGATTTGGCATTAACAGCTCAATACACCTAACTTTGCAAATGAACACGATAGAAACTTGGTGTGTTTTCTATGCATTTCGACCTGAAAGAAGCATTTTAGGATGTACTTGGCTTTCCTAACGTTCAGTTTGGCTTATTTGCGTGATTTGGCATTAACAGCTCAAATACACCTAACTTTGCAAATGAACACGATAGAAACTTGCTGGTGTGTTTTCTATGCATTTCGACATGAAAGAAGCAGGTTAGGATGTACTTGGCTTTCCTAACGTTCAGTTTGGCTTATTTGCGTGATTTTGCATTAACAGCTCAAATACACCTAACTTTGCAAATGAACACGATAGAAACTTGCTGGTGTGTTTTCTATGCATTTCGACCTGAAAGAAGCATTTTAGGATGTACTTGGCTTTCCTAACGTTCAGTTTGGCTTATTTGCGTGATTTGGCATTAACAGGTCAAATACACCTAACTTTGCAAATGAACACGATAGAAACTTGCTGGTGTGTTTTCTATGCATTTCGACCTGAAAGAAGCATTTTAGGATGTACTTGGCTTTCCTAACGTTCAGTTTGGCTTATTTGCGTGATTTGGCATTAACAGCTCAAATACACCTAACTTTGCAAATGAACACGATAGAAACTTGTTGGTGTGTTTTCTATGCATTTCGACCTGAAAGAAGCATGTTAGGATGTACTTGCTTTCCTAACGTTCAGTTTGGCTTATTTGCGTGATTTGGCATTAACAGCTCAAATACACCTAACTTTGCAAATGAACACGATGGAAACTTGTTGGTGTGCTTTCTATGCATTTCGACCTGAAAGAAGCATGTTAGGATGTACTTGGCTTTCCTAACGTTCAGTTTGGCTTATTTGCGTGATTTGGCATTAACAGCTCAAATACACTTAACTTGCAAATGAACACGATAGAAACTTGTTGGTGTGTTTTCTATGCATTTCGACCTGAAAGAAGCATGTTGGGATGTACTTGGCTTTCCTAACGTTCAGTTTGGCTTATTTGCGTGATTTGGCATTAGCAGCTCAAATACACCTAACTTTGCAAATGAACACGATGGAAACTTGTTGGTGTTTTTTCTATGCATTCCGACGTGAAAGAAGCATGTTAGGATGTACTTGGCTTTCTAACGTTCAGTTTGGCTTATTTGCGTGATTTGGCATTAACAGCTCAAATACACCTAACTTTGCAAATGAACACGATGGAAACTTGTTGGTGTGTTTTCTATGCATTTCGACCTGAAAGAAGCATGTTAGGATGTACTTTGCTTTCCTAACGTTCAGTTTGGTTTATTTGCGTGATTTGGCATTAACAGCTCAAATACACCTAACTTTGCAAATGAACACGATGGAACACTTGTTGGTGTGTTTTCTATGCATTTCGACCTGAAAGAAGCTAGTTCGGATGTACTTGGCTTTCCTAACGTTCAGTTTGGCTTATTTGCGTGATTTGGCATTAACAGCTCAAATACACCTAACTTTGCAAATGAACACGATGGAGACTTGTTGGTGTGTTTTCTATGCATTTCGCCAGAAAGAAGCATGTTAGGATGTACTTGGCTTTCCTACGTTCAGTTTGGCTTATTTGCGTGATTTGGCATTAACAGCTCAATACACCTAACTTTGCAAATGAACACGATAGAAACTTGTTGGTGTGTTTTCTATGCATTTCGACCTGAAAGAAGCATGTTAGGGATGTACTTGGCTTTCCTAACGTTCAGTTTGGCTTATTTGCGTGATTTGGCATTAACAGCTCAAATACACCTAACTTTGCAAATGAACACGATGGAAACTTGTTGGTGTGTTTTCTATGCATTTCGACCTGAAAGAAGCATGTTAGGATGTACTTGGCTTCCTAACGTTCAATTTGGCTTATTTGCGTGATTTGGCATTAACAGCTCAAATACACCTAACTTTGCAAATGAACACGATAGAAACTTGTTGGTGTGTTTTCTATGCATTTCGACCTGAAGAAGCATGTTAGGATGTACTTGGCTTCCTAACGTTCAGTTTGGCTTATTTAGGTGATTTGGCATTAACAGCTCAAATACACCTAACTTTGCAAATGAACACGATGGAAACTTGTTGGTGTGTTTTCTATGCATTTCGACCTGAAAGAAGCAAGTTTGGATGTACTTTGCTTTCCTAACGTTCAGTTTGGTTTATTTGCTGTGATTTGGCATTAACAGCTCAATACACCTAACTTTGCAAATGAACACGATAGAAACTTGTTGGTGTGTTTTCTATGCATTTCGACCTGATAGAAGCTAGTTCGGATGTACTTGGCTTTCCTAACGTTCAGTTTGGCTTATTTGCGTGATTTTGCATTAACAGCTCAAATACACCTAACTTTGCAATGAACACGATAGAAACTTGTTGGTGTGTTTTCTATGCATTTCGACCTGAAAGAAGCTAGTTCGGTTGTACTTAGCTCTCCTACGTTCAGTTTGGCTTATTTGCGTGATTTGGCATTAACAGCTCAAATACACCTAGCTTTGCAAATGAACACGATGGAAACTTGTTGGTGTGTTTTCTATGCATTTCGACCTGAAAGAAGCTAGTTCGGATGTACTTGGCTTTCCTAACGTTCAGTTTGGCTCTTTTGCGTGATTTGCATTAACAGCTCAAATACACCTAACTTTGCAAATGAACACGATGGAAACTTGTTGGTGTGTGTTTCTATGCATTTCGACTGAAAGAAGGTAGTTCGGATGTACTTGGCTTTCCTAACGTTCAGTTTGGCTTATTTGCGTGATTTTGCATTAACAGCTCAAATACACCAACTTTGCAAATGAACACGATGGAAACTTGTTGGTGTGTTTTCTATGCATTTCGACCTGAAAGAAGCTAGTTCGGATGTACTTGCGTTTCCTAACGTTCAGTTTGGCTTATTTGCGTGATTTGGCATTAACTTTGCAAATGAACACGATAGAAACTTGTTGGTGTGTTTTCTATGTATTTCGACCTGAAAGCAGCTAGTTCGGATGTACTTGGCTTTCCTAACGTTCAGTTTGGCTTATTTGCGTGATTTGGCATTAACAGCTCAAATACACCTAACTTTGGAAATGAACACGATGGAAACTTGTTGGTGTGTTTTCCATGCATTTCGACCTGAAAGCAGCTAATTCGGATGTACTTGGCTTTCCTAACGTTCAGTTTGGCTTATTTGCGTGATTTTGCATTAACAGCTCAAATACACCCAACTTTGCAAATGAACACGATGGAAACTTGTTGGTGTGTTTTCTATGCATTTCGACCTGAAAGAAGCTAGTTCGGATGTACTTGGCTTTCCTAACGTTCAGTTTGGCTTATTTGCGTGATTTGGCATTAACTTTGCAAATGAACACGATAGAAACTTGTTGGTGTGTTTTCTATGTATTTCGACCTGAAAGCAGCTAGTTCGGATGTACTTGGCTTTCCTAACGTTCAGTTTGGCTTATTTGCGTGATTTGGCATTAACAGCTCAAATACACCTAACTTTGCAAATGAACACGATAGAAACTTGTTGGTGTGTTTTCTATGCATTTCGACCTGAAAGAAGCATGTTAGGATGTACTTGGCTTTCCTAACGTTCAGTTTGGCTTATTTGCGTGATTTTGCATTAACAGCTCAAATACACCTAACTTTGCAAATGAACACGATAGAAACTTGTTGGTGTGTTTTCTATGCATTTCGACCTGAAAGAAGCATGTTAGGATGTACTTGGCTTTCCTAACGTTCAGTTTGGCTTATTTGCGTGATTTTGCATTAACAGCTCAAATACACCTAACTTTGCAAATGAACACGATAGAAACTTGTTGGTGTGTTTTCTATGCATTTCGACAAGAAAGAAGCATATTAGGATGTACTTGGCTTTCCTAACGTTCAGTTTGGTTTATTTGCGTGATTTGGCATTAACAGCTCAAATACACCTAACTTTGCAAATGAACACGATAGAAACTTGTTGGTGTGTTTTCTATGCATTTCGACCTGAAAGAAGCATGTTCGGATGTACTTGGCTTTCCTAACGTTCAGTTTGGCTTATTTGCGTGATTTGGCATTAACAGCTAAAATAAACCTAACTTTGCAAATGAACACGCTAGAAACTTGTTGGTGTGTTTTCTATGCATTTCGACCTGAAAGAAGCATGTTAGGATGTACTTGGCTTTCCTAACGTTCAGTTTGGCTTATTTGCGTGATTTGGCATTAACAGCTCAAATACACCTAACTTTGCAAATGAACACGATAGAAACTTGGTGTGTTTTCTATGCATTTCGACCTGAAAGAAGCATTTTAGGATGTACTTGGCTTTCCTAATGTTCAGTTTGGCTTATTTGCGTGATTTTGCATTAACAGCTCAAATACACCTAACTTTGCAAATGAACACGATAGAAACTTGCTGGTGTGTTTTCTATGCATTTCGACATGAAAGAAGCAGGTTAGGATGTACTTGGCTTTCCTAACGTTCAGTTTGGCTTATTTGCGTGATTTTGCATTAACAGCTCAAATACACCTAACTTTGCAAATGAACACGATAGAAACTTGTTGGTGTATTTTCTATGTATTTCGACCTGAAAGAAGCATTTTAGGATGTACTTGGCTTTCCTAACGTTCAGTTTGGCTTATTTGCGTGATTTGGCATTAACAGCTCAAATACACCTAACTTATCAAATGAACACGATAGAAACTTGTTGGTGTGTTTTCTATGCATTTCGACCTGAAAGAAGCTAGTTCGGATGTACTTGGCTTTCCTAACGTTCAGTTTGGCTTATTTGCGTGATTTTGCATTAACAGCTCAAATACACCTAACTTTGCAAATGAACACGATAGAAACTTGTTGGTGTGTTTTCTATGCATTTCGACCTGAAAGAAGCATGTTAGGATGTACTTGGCTTTCCTAACGTTCAGTTTGGCTTATTTGCGTGATTTTGCATTAACAGCTCAAATACACCTAACTTTGCAAATGAACACGATAGAAACTTGTTGGTGTGTTTTCTATGCATTTCGACCTGAAAGAAGCATGTTAGCATGTACTTGGCTTTCCTAACGTTCAGTTTGGTTTATTTGCGTGATTTGGCATTAACAGCTCAAATACACCTAACTTTGCAAATGAACACGATAGAAACTTGTTGGTGTGTTTTCTATGCATTTCGACCTGAAAGAAGCATGTTAGGATGTACTTGGCTTTCCTAACGTTCAGTTTGGCTTATTTGCGTGATTTTGCATTAACAGCTCAAATACACCTAACTTTGCAAATGAACACGATAGAAACTTGTTGGTGTGTTTTCTATGCATTTCGACAAGAAAGAAGCATATTAGGATGTACTTGGCTTTCCTAACGTTCAGTTTGGTTTATTTGCGTGATTTGGCATTAACAGCTCAAATACACCTAACTTTGCAAATGAACACGATAGAAACTTGTTGGTGTGTTTTCTATGCATTTCGACCTGAAAGAAGCATGTTCGGATGTACTTGGCTTTCCTAACGTTCAGTTTGGCTTATTTGCGTGATTTGGCATTAACAGCTAAAATAAACCTAACTTTGCAAATGAACACGCTAGAAACTTGTTGGTGTGTTTTCTATGCATTTCGACCTGAAAGAAGCATGTTAGGATGTACTTGGCTTTCCTAACGTTCAGTTTGGCTTATTTGCGTGATTTGGCATTAACAGCTCAAATACACCTAACTTTGCAAATGAACACGATAGAAACTTGGTGTGTTTTCTATGCATTTCGACCTGAAAGAAGCATTTTAGGATGTACTTGGCTTTCCTAATGTTCAGTTTGGCTTATTTGCGTGATTTTGCATTAACAGCTCAAATACACCTAACTTTGCAAATGAACACGATAGAAACTTGCTGGTGTGTTTTCTATGCATTTCGACATGAAAGAAGCAGGTTAGGATGTACTTGGCTTTCCTAACGTTCAGTTTGGCTTATTTGCGTGATTTTGCATTAACAGCTCAAATACACCTAACTTTGCAAATGAACACGATAGAAACTTGTTGGTGTATTTTCTATGCATTTCGACCTGAAAGAAGCATTTTAGGATGTACTTGGCTTTCCTAACGTTCAGTTTGGCTTATTTGCGTGATTTGGCATTAACAGCTCAAATACACCTAACTTATCAAATGAACACGATAGAAACTTGTTGGTGTGTTTTCTATGCATTTCGACCTGAAAGAAGCTAGTTCGGATGTACTTGGCTTTCCTAACGTTCAGTTTGGCTTATTTGCGTGATTTTGCATTAACAGCTCAAATACACCTAACTTTGCAAATGAACACGATAGAAACTTGTTGGTGTGTTTTCTATGCATTTCGACCTGAAAGAAGCATGTTAGGATGTACTTGGCTTTCCTAACGTTCAGTTTGGCTTATTTGCGTGATTTTGCATTAACAGCTCAAATACACCTAACTTTGCAAATGAACACGATAGAAACTTGTTGGTGTGTTTTCTATGCATTTCGACCTGAAAGAAGCATGTTAGGATGTACTTGGCTTTCCTAACGTTCAGTTTGGTTTATTTGCGTGATTTGGCATTAACAGCTCAAATACACCTAACTTTGCAAATGAACACGATAGAAACTTGTTGGTGTTTTTTCTATGCATTTCGACCTGAAAGAAGCAGGTTCGGATGTACTTGGCTTTCCTAACGTTCAGTTTGGCTTATTTGCGTGATTTGGCATTAACAGCTAAAATAAACCTAACTTTGCAAATGAACACGCTAGAAACTTGTTGGTGTGTTTTCTATGCATTTCGACCTGAAAGAAGCATGTTAGGATGTACTTGGCTTTCCTAACGTTCAGTTTGGCTTATTTGCGTGATTTGGCATTAACAGCTCAAATACACCTAACTTTGCAAATGAACACGATAGAAACTTGGTGTGTTTTCTATGCATTTCGACCTGAAAGAAGCATTTTAGGATGTACTTGGCTTTCCTAACGTTCAGTTTGGCTTATTTGCGTGATTTGGCATTAACAGCTCAAATACACCTAACTTTGCAAATGAACACGATAGAAACTTGCTGGTGTGTTTTCTATGCATTTCGACATGAAAGAAGCAGGTTAGGATGTACTTGGCTTTCCTAACGTTCAGTTTGGCTTATTTGCGTGATTTTGCATTAACAGCTCAAATACACCTAACTTTGCAAATGAACACGATAGAAACTTGCTGGTGTGTTTTCTATGCATTTCGACCTGAAAGAAGCATTTTAGGATGTACTTGGCTTTCCTAACGTTCAGTTTGGCTTATTTGCGTGATTTGGCATTAACAGCTCAAATACACCTAACTTTGCAAATGAACACGATAGAAACTTGCTGGTGTGTTTTCTATGCATTTCGACCTGAAAGAAGCATTTTTGGATGTACTTGGCTTTCCTAACGTTCAGTTTGGCTTATTTGCGTGATTTGGCATTAACAGCTCAAATACACCTAACTTTGCAAATGAACACGATAGAAACTTGTTGGTGTGTTTTCTATGCATTTCGACCTGAAAGAAGCATGTTAGGATGTACTTGGCTTTCCTAACGTTCAGTTTGGCTTATTTGCGTGATTTGGCATTAACAGCTCAAATACACCTAACTTTGCAAATGAACACGATGGAAACTTGTTGGTGTGCTTTCTATGCATTTCGACCTGAAAGAAGCATGTTAGGATGTACTTGGCTTTCCTAACGTTCAGTTTGGCTTATTTGCGTGATTTGGCATTAACAGCTCAAATACACTTAACTTTGCAAATGAACACGATAGAAACTTGTTGGTGTGTTTTCTATGCATTTCGACCTGAAAGAAGCATGTTGGGATGTACTTGGCTTTCCTAACGTTCAGTTTGGCTTATTTGCGTGATTTGGCATTAGCAGCTCAAATACACCTAACTTTGCAAATGAACACGATGGAAACTTGTTGGTGTTTTTTCTATGCATTCCGACGTGAAAGAAGCATGTTAGGATGTACTTGGCTTTCCTAACGTTCAGTTTGGCTTATTTGCGTGATTTGGCATTAACAGCTCAAATACACCTAACTTTGCAAATGAACACGATGGAAACTTGTTGGTGTTTTTTCTATGCATTTCGACCTGAAAGAAGCAAGTTCGGATGTACTTGGATTTCCTAACGTTCAGTTTGGCTTATTTGCGTGATTTGGCATTAACAGCTCAAATACACTTAACTTTGCAAATGAACACGATAGAAACTTGTTGGTGTGTTTTCTATGCATTCCGACGTGAAAGAAGCATGTTAGGATGTACTTGGCTTTCCTAACGTTCAGTTTGGCTTATTTGCGTGATTTGGCATTAACAGCTCAAATACACCTAAGTTTGCAAATGAACACGATGGAAACTTGTTGGTGTTTTTTCTATGCATTTCGACCTGAAAGAAGCAAGTTCGGATGTACTTGGATTTCCTAACGTTCAGTTTGGCTTATTTGCGTGATTTGGCATTAACAGCTCAAATACACTTAACTTTGCAAATGAACACGATAGAAACTTGTTGGTGTATTTTCTATGCATTCCGACGTGAAAGAAGCATGTTAGGATGTACTTGGCTTTCCTAACGTTCAGTTTGGCTTATTTGCGTGATTTGGCATTAACAGCTCAAATACACTTAACTTTGCAAATGAACACGATAGAAACTTGTTGGTGTGTTTTCTATGCATTTCGACCTGAAAGAAGCATGTTAGGATGTACTTGGCTTTCCTAACGTTCAGTTTGGCTTATTTGCGTGATTTGGCATTAACAGCTCAAATACACCTAACTTTGCAAATGAACACGATGGAAACTTGTTGGTGTTTTTTCTATGCATTTCGACCTGAAAGAAGCAGGTTCGGATGTACTTGGATTTCCTAACGTTCAGTTTGGCTTATTTGCGTGATTTGGCATTAACAGCTCAAATAAACCTAACTTTGCAAATGAACACGATGGAGACTTGTTGGTGTGTTTTCTATGCATTTTGGCCTGAAAGAAGCATGTTAGGATGTACTTGGCTTTCCTAACGTTCAGTTTGGCTTATTTGCGTGATTTGGCATTAACAGCTCAAATACACCTAACTTTGCAAATGAACACGATGGAAACTTGTTGGTGTTTTTTCTATGCATTTCGACCTGAAAGAAGCAAGTTCGGATGTACTTGGATTTCCTAACGTTCAGTTTGGCTTATTTGCGTGATTTGGCATTAACAGCTCAAATACACTTAACTTTGCAAATGAACACGATAGAAACTTGTTGGTGTGTTTTCTATGCATTCCGACGTGAAAGAAGCATGGTAGGATGTACTTGGCTTTCCTAACGTTCAGTTTGGCTTATTTGCGTGATTTGGCATTAACAGCTCAAATACACCTAACTTTGCAAATGAACACGATGGAAACTTGTTGGTGTTTTTTCTATGCATTTCGACCTGAAAGAAGCAAGTTCGGATGTACTTGGATTTCCTAACGTTCAGTTTGGCTTATTTGCGTGATTTGGCATTAACAGCTCAAATACACTTAACTTTGCAAATGAACACGATAGAAACTTGTTGGTGTGTTTTCTATGCATTCCGACGTGAAAGAAGCATGTTAGGATGTACTTGGCTTTCCTAACGTTCAGTTTGGCTTATTTGCGTGATTTGGCATTAACAGCTCAAATACACCTAACTTTGCAAATGAACACGATAGAAACTTGCTGGTGTGTTTTCTATGCATTTCGACCTGAAAGAAGCATGTTAGGATGTACTTGGCTTTCCTAACGTTCAGTTTGGCTTATTTGCGTGATTTTGCATTAACAGCTCAAATACACCTAACTTTGCAAATGAACACGATAGAAACTTGTTGGTGTATTTTCTATGCATTTCGACCTGAAAGAAGCATTTTAGGATGTACTTGGCTTTCCTAACGTTCAGTTTGGCTTATTTGCGTGATTTGGCATTAACAGCTCAAATAAACCTAACTTTGCAAATGAACACGATGGAGACTTGTTGGTGTGTTTTCTATGCATTTCGACCTGAAAGAAGCTAGTTCGGATGTACTTGGCTTTCCTAACGTTCAGTTTGGCTTATTTGCGTGATTTGGCATTAACAGCTCAAATACACCTAACTTTGCAAATGAACACGATGGAGACTTGTTGGTGTATTTTCTATGCATTTCGACCTGAAAGAAGCATTTTAGGATGTATTTGGCTTTCCTAACGTTCAGTTTGGCTTATTTGCGTGATTTGGCATTAACAGCTCAAATAAACCTAACTTTGCAAATGAACACGATGGAGACTTGTTGGTGTGTTTTCTATGCATTTTGGCCTGAAAGAAGCATGTTAGGATGTACTTGGCTTTCCTAACGTTCAGTTTGCCTTATTTGCGTGACTTGGCATTAACAGCTGAAATACACCTAACTTTGCAAATGAACACGATGGAAACTTGTAGGTGTGTTTTCTATGCATTTCGACCTGAAAGAAGCATGTTAGGATGTACTTGGCTTTCCTAACGTTCAGTTTGGCTTATTTGCGTGATTTGGCATTAACAGCTCAAATACACTTAACTTTGCAAATGAACACGATAGAAATTTGTTGGTGTGTTTTCTATGCATTTCGACCTGAAAGAAGCATGTTAGGATGTACTTGGCTTTCCTAACGTTCAGTTTGGCTTATTTGCGTGATTTGGCATTAACAGCTCAAATACACCTAACTTTGCAAATGAACAGGATGGAAACTTGTTGGTGTGTTTTCTATGCATTTCGACCTGAAAGAAGCAAGTTCGGATGTACTTAGATTTCCTAACGTTCAGTTTGGCTTATTTGCGTGATTTGGCATTAACAGGTCAAATACACTTAACTTTGCAAATGAACACGATAGAAAATTGTTGGTGTGTTTTCTATGCATTTCGACCTGAAAGAAGCATGTTAGGATGTACTTGGCTTTCCTAACGTTCAGTTTGGCTTATTTGCGTGATTTGGCATTAACAGCTCAAATACACCTAACTTTGCAAATGAACACGATGGAAACTTGTTGGTGTGTTTTCTATGCATTTCGACCTGAAAGAAGGTAGTTCGGATGTACTTGGCTTTCCAAACGTTTAGTTGGGCTTATTTGCGTGATTTGGCATTAACAGCTCAAATACACCTAACTTTGCAAATGAACACGATGGAAACTTGTTGGTGTGTTTTCTATGCATTTCGACCTGAAAGAAGCTAGTTGGGATGTACTCGGCTTTCCTAACTTTCAGTTTGGCTTATTTGCGTGATTTGGCATTAACAGCTCAAATAAACCTAACTTTGCAAATGAACACGATGGAAACTTGTTGGTGTGTTTTCTATGTATTTCGACATGAAAGAAGCATGTTCGGATGTACTTGGCTTTCCTAACGTTCAGTTTGGCTTATTTGCGTGATTTGGCATTAACAGCTCAAATACACCTAACTTTGCAAATGAACACGATGGAAACTTGTTGGTGTGTTTTCTATGCATTTCGACCTGAAAGAAGCTAGTTCGGATGTACTTGGCTTTCCTAACGTTCAGTTTGGCTTATTTGTGTGATTTGGCATTAACAGCTCAAATACACCTAACTTTGCAAATGAACACGATGGAGACTTGTTGGTGTGTTTTCTATGCATTTCGGCCAGAAAGAAGCATGTTAGGATGTACTTGGCTTTCCTAACGTTCAGTTTGGCTTATTTGCGTGATTTGGCATTAACAGCTCAAATACACCTAACTTTGCAAAGGAACACGATAGAAACTTGTTGGTGTGTTTTCTATGCATTCCGACGTGAAAGAAGCATGTTAGGATGTACTTGGCTTTCCTAACGTTCAGTTTGGCTTATTTGCGTGATTTGGCATTAACAGCTCAAATACACCTAACTTTGCAAATGAACACGATAGAAACTTGCTGGTGTGTTTTCTATGCATTTCGACCTGAAAGAAGCATGTTAGGATGTACTTGGCTTTCCTAACGTTCAGTTTGGCTTATTTGCGTGATTTTGCATTAACAGCTCAAATACACCTAACTTTGCAAATGAACACGATAGAAACTTGTTGGTGTATTTTCTATGCATTTCGACCTGAAAGAAGCATTTTAGGATGTACTTGGCTTTCCTAACGTTCAGTTTGGCTTATTTGCGTGATTTGGCATTAACAGCTCAAATAAACCTAACTTTGCAAATGAACACGATGGAGACTTGTTGGTGTGTTTTCTATGCATTTCGACCTGAAAGAAGCTAGTTCGGATGTACTTGGCTTTCCTAACGTTCAGTTTGGCTTATTTGCGTGATTTGGCATTAACAGCTCAAATACACCTAACTTTGCAAATGAACACGATGGAGACTTGTTGGTGTATTTTCTATGCATTTCGACCTGAAAGAAGCATTTTAGGATGTACTTGGCTTTCCTAACGTTCAGTTTGGCTTATTTGCGTGATTTGGCATTAACAGCTCAAATAAACCTAACTTTGCAAATGAACACGATGGAGACTTGTTGGTGTGTTTTCTATGCATTTTGGCCTGAAAGAAGCATGTTAGGATGTACTTGGCTTTCCTAACGTTCAGTTTGCCTTATTTGCGTGACTTGGCATTAACAGCTGAAATACACCTAACTTTGCAAATGAACACGATGGAAACTTGTAGGTGTGTTTTCTATGCCTTTCGACCTGAAAGAAGCATGTTAGGATGTACTTGGCTTTCCTAACGTTCAGTTTGGCTTATTTGCGTGATTTGGCATTAACAGCTCAAATACACTTAACTTTGCAAATGAACACGATAGAAATTTGTTGGTGTGTTTTCTATGCATTTCGACCTGAAAGAAGCATGTTAGGATGTACTTGGCTTTCCTAACGTTCAGTTTGGCTTATTTGCGTGATTTGGCATTAACAGCTCAAATACACCTAACTTTGCAAATGAACAGGATGGAAACTTGTTGGTGTGTTTTCTATGCATTTCGACCTGAAAGAAGCAAGTTCGGATGTACTTAGATTTCCTAACGTTCAGTTTGGCTTATTTGCGTGATTTGGCATTAACAGGTCAAATACACTTAACTTTGCAAATGAACACGATAGAAAATTGTTGGTGTGTTTTCTATGCATTTCGACCTGAAAGAAGCATGTTAGGATGTACTTGGCTTTCCTAACGTTCAGTTTGGCTTATTTGCGTGATTTGGCATTAACAGCTCAAATACACCTAACTTTGCAAATGAACACGATGGAAACTTGTTGGTGTGTTTTCTATGCATTTCGACCTGAAAGAAGGTAGTTCGGATGTACTTGGCTTTCCTAACGTTTAGTTGGGCTTATTTGCGTGATTTGGCATTAACAGCTCAAATACACCTAACTTTGCAAATGAACACGATGGAAACTTGTTGGTGTGTTTTCTATGCATTTCGACCTGAAAGAAGCTAGTTGGGATGTACTCGGCTTTCCTAACTTTCAGTTTGGCTTATTTGCGTGATTTGGCATTAACAGCTCAAATAAACCTAACTTTGCAAATGAACACGATGGAAACTTGTTGGTGTGTTTTCTATGTATTTCGACATGAAAGAAGCATGTTCGGATGTACTTGGCTTTCCTAACGTTCAGTTTGGCTTATTTGCGTGATTTGGCATTAACAGCTCAAATACACCTAACTTTGCAAATGAACACGATGGAAACTTGTTGGTGTGTTTTCTATGCATTTCGACCTGAAAGAAGCTAGTTCGGATGTACTTGGCTTTCCTAACGTTCAGTTTGGCTTATTTGTGTGATTTGGCATTAACAGCTCAAATACACCTAACTTTGCAAATGAACACGATGGAGACTTGTTGGTGTGTTTTCTATGCATTTCGGCCAGAAAGAAGCATGTTAGGATGTACTTGGCTTTCCTAACGTTCAGTTTGGCTTATTTGCGTGATTTGGCATTAACAGCTCAAATACACCTAACTTTGCAAAGGAACACGATGGAAACTTGTTGGTGTGTTTTCTATGCATTTCGACCTGAAAGAACCATGTTAGGATGTACTTGGCTTTCCTAACGTTCAATTTGGCTTATTTGCGTGATTTGGCATTAACAGCTCAAATACACCTAACTTTGCAAATGAACACGATAGAAACTTGTTGGTTTGTTTTCTATGCATTTCGACCTGAAAGAAGCATGTTAGGATGTACTTGGCTTTCCTAACGTTCAGTTTGGCTTATTTAGGTGATTTGGTATTAACAGCTCAAATACACCTAACTTTGCAAATGAACACGATGGAAACTTGTTGGTGTGTTTTCTATGCATTTCGACCTGAAAGAAGCTAGTTCGGATGTACTTTGCTTTCCTAACGTTCAGTTTGGTTTATTTGCGTGATTTGGCATTAACAGCTCAAATACACCTAACTTTGCAAATGAACACGATAGAAACTTGTTGGTGTGTTTTCTATGCATTTCGACCTGATAGAAGCTAGTTCGGATGTACTTGGCTTTCCTAACGTTCAGTTTGGCTTATTTGCGTGATTTTGCATTAACAGCTCAAATACACCTAACTTTGCAAATGAACACGATAGAAACTTGTTGGTGTGTTTTCTATGCATTTCGACCTGAAAGAAGCTAGTTCGGTTGTACTTGGCTTTCCTAACGTTCAGTTTGGCTTATTTGCGTGATTTGGTATTAACAGCTCAAATACACCTAGCTTTGCAAATGAACACGATGGAAACTTGTTGGTGTGTTTTCTATGCATTTCGACCTGATAGAAGCTAGTTCGGATGTACTTGGCTTTCCTAACGTTCAGTTTGGCTCTTTTGCGTGATTTGGCATTAACAGCTCAAATACACCTAACTTTGCAAATGAACACGATGGAAACTTGTTGGTGTGTTTTCTATGCATTTCGACCTGAAAGAAGCTAGTTCGGATGTACTTGGCTTTCCTAACGTTCAGTTTGGCTTATTTGTGTGATTTTGCATTAACAGCTCAAATACACCTAACTTTGCAAATGAACACGATGGAAACTTGTTGGTGTGTTTTCTATGCATTTCGACCTGAAAGAAGGTAGTTCGGATGTACTTGGCTTTCCTAACGTTCAGCTTGGCTTATTTGCGTGATTTTGCATTAACAGCTCAAATACACCTAACTTTGCAAATGAACACGATGGAAACTTGTTGGTGTGTTTTCTATGCATTTCGACCTGAAAGAAGCATGTTAGGATGTACTTGGCTTTCCTAACGTTCAGTTTGGCTTATTTGCGTGATTTGGCATTAACAGCTCAAATACACCTAACTTTGCAAATGAACACGATAGAAACTTGTTGGTGTGTTTTCTATGCATTTCGACCTGAAAGAAGCATGTTAGGATGTACTTTGCTTTCCTAACGTTCAGTTTGGTTTATTTGCGTGATTTGGCATTAACAGCTCAAATACACCTAACTTTGCAAATGAACACGATGGAAACTTGTTGGTGTGTTTTCTATGCATTTCGACCTGAAAGAAGCTAGTTCGGATGTACTTGGCTTTCCTAACGTTCAGTTTGGCTTATTTGCGTGATTTGGCATTAACAGCTCAAATACACCTAACTTTGCAAATGAACACGATGGAGACTTGTTGGTGTGTTTTCTATGCATTTCGGCCAGAAAGAAGCATGTTAGGATGTACTTGGCTTTCCTAACGTTCAGTTTGGCTTATTTGCGTGATTTGGCATTAACAGCTCAAATACACCTAACTTTGCAAATGAACACGATGGAGACTTGTTGGTGTGTTTTCTATGCATTTCGGCCAGAAAGAAGCATGTTAGGATGTACTTGGCTTTCCTAACGTTCAGATTGGCTTATTTGCGTGATTTGGCATTAACAGCTCAAATACACCTAACTTTGCAAATGAACACGATGGAAACTTGTTAGTGTGTTTTCTATGCATTTCGACATGAAAGAAGCATGTTAGGATGTACTTGGCTTTCCTAACGTTCAATTTGGCTTATTTGCGTGATTTGGCATTAACAGCTCAAATACACCTAACTTTGCAAATGAACACGATAGAAACTTGTTGGTGTGTTTTCTATGCATTTCGACCTGAAAGAAGCATGTTAGGATGTACTTGGCTTTCCTAACGTTCAGTTTGGCTTATTTAGGTGATTTGGCATTAACAGCTCAAATACACCTAACTTTGCAAATGAACACGATGGAAACTTGTTGGTGTGTTTTCTATGCATTTCGACCTGAAAGAAGCAAGTTTGGATGTACTTTGCTTTCCTAACGTTCAGTTTGGTTTATTTGCGTGATTTGGCATTAACAGCTCAAATACACCTAACTTTGCAAATGAACACGATAGAAACTTTTTGGTGTGTTTTCTATGCATTTCGACCTGATAGAAGCTAGTTCGGATGTACTTGGCTTTCCTAACGTTCAGTTTGGCTTATTTGCGTGATTTTGCATTAACAGCTCAAATACACCTAACTTTGCAAATGAACACGATAGAAACTTGTTGGTGTGTTTTCTATGCATTTCGACCTGAAAGAAGCTAGTTCGGTTGTACTTAGCTCTCCTAACGTTCAGTTTGGCTTATTTGCGTGATTTGGTATTAACAGCTCAAATACACCTAGCTTTGCAAATGAACACGATGGAAACTTGTTGGTGTGTTTTCTATGCATTTCGACCTGATAGAAGCTAGTTCGGATGTACTTGGCTTTCCTAACGTTCAGTTTGGCTCTTTTGCGTGATTTGGCATTAACAGCTCAAATACACCTAACTTTGCAAATGAACACGATGGAAACTTGTTGGTGTGTTTTCTATGCATTTCGACCTGAAAGAAGCTAGTTCGGATGTACTTGGCTTTCCTAACGTTCAGTTTGGCTTATTTGTGTGATTTTGCATTAACAGCTCAAATACACCTAACTTTGCAAATGAACACGATGGAAACTTGTTGGTGTGTTTTCTATGCATTTCGACCTGAAAGAAGGTAGTTCGGATGTACTTGGCTTTCCTAACGTTCAGCTTGGCTTATTTGCGTGATTTTGCATTAACAGCTCAAATACACCTAACTTTGCAAATGAACACGATGGAAACTTGTTGGTGTGTTTTCTATGCATTTCGACCTGAAAGAAGCATGTTAGGATGTACTTGGCTTTCCTAACGTTCAGTTTGGCTTATTTGCGTGATTTGGCATTAACAGCTCAAATACACCTAACTTTGCAAATGAACACGATAGAAACTTGTTGGTGTGTTTTCTATGCATTTCGACCTGAAAGAAGCATGTTAGGATGTACTTTGCTTTCCTAACGTTCAGTTTGGTTTATTTGCGTGATTTGGCATTAACAGCTCAAATACACCTAACTTTGCAAATGAACACGATGGAAACTTGTTGGTGTGTTTTCTATGCATTTCGACCTGAAAGAAGCTAGTTCGGATGTACTTGGCTTTCCTAACGTTCAGTTTGGCTTATTTGCGTGATTTGGCATTAACAGCTCAAATACACCTAACTTTGCAAATGAACACGATGGAGACTTGTTGGTGTGTTTTCTATACATTTCGGCCAGAAAGAAGCATGTTAGGATGTACTTGGCTTTCCTAACGTTCAGTTTGGCTTATTTGCGTGATTTGGCATTAACAGCTCAAATACACCTAACTTTGCAAATGAACACGATGGAGACTTGTTGGTGTGTTTTCTATGCATTTCGGCCAGAAAGAAGCATGTTAGGATGTACTTGGCTTTCCTAACGTTCAGATTGGCTTATTTGCGTGATTTGGCATTAACAGCTCAAATACACCTAACTTTGCAAATGAACACGATGGAAACTTGTTAGTGTGTTTTCTATGCATTTCGACCTGAAAGAAGCATGTTAGGATGTACTTGGCTTTCCTAACGTTCAGTTTGGCTTATTTAGGTGATTTGGCATTAACAGCTCAAATACACCTAACTTTGCAAATGAACACGATGGAAACTTGTTGGTGTGTTTTCTATGCATTTCGACCTGAAAGAAGCAAGTTTGGATGTACTTTGCTTTCCTAACGTTCAGTTTGGTTTATTTGCGTGATTTGGCATTAACAGCTCAAATACACCTAACTTTGCAAATGAACACGATAGAAACTTTTTGGTGTGTTTTCTATGCATTTCGACCTGATAGAAGCTAGTTCGGATGTACTTGGCTTTCCTAACGTTCAGTTTGGCTTATTTGCGTGATTTTGCATTAACAGCTCAAATACACCTAACTTTGCAAATGAACACGATAGAAACTTGTTGGTGTGTTTTCTATGCATTTCGACCTGAAAGAAGCTAGTTCGGTTGTACTTAGCTCTCCTAACGTTCAGTTTGGCTTATTTGCGTGATTTGGCATTAACAGCTCAAATACACCTAGCTTTGCAAATGAACACGATGGAAACTTGTTGGTGTGTTTTCTATGCATTTCGACCTGAAAGAAGCTAGTTCGGATGTACTTGGCTTTCCTAACGTTCAGTTTGGCTCTTTTGCGTGATTTGGCATTAACAGCTCAAATACACCTAACTTTGCAAATGAACACGATGGAAACTTGTTGGTGTGTTTTCTATGCATTTCGACCTGAAAGAAGGTAGTTCGGATGTACTTGGCTTTCCTAACGTTCAGTTTGGCTTATTTGCGTGATTTTGCATTAACAGCTCAAATACACCCAACTTTGCAAATGAACACGATGGAAACTTGTTGGTGTGTTTTCTATGCATTTCGACCTGAAAGAAGCTAGTTCGGATGTACTTGGCTTTCCTAACGTTCAGTTTGGCTTATTTGCGTGATTTGGCATTAACTTTGCAAATGAACACGATAGAAACTTGTTGGTGTGTTTTCTATGTATTTCGACCTGAAAGCAGCTAGTTCGGATGTACTTGGCTTTCCTAACGTTCAGTTTGGCTTATTTGCGTGATTTGGAATTAACAGCTCAAATACACCTAACTTTGGAAATGAACACGATGGAAACTTGTTGGTGTGTTTTCCATGCATTTCGACCTGAAAGCAGCTAATTCGGATGTACTTGGCTTTCCTAACGTTCAGTTTGGCTTATTTGCGTGATTTTGCATTAACAGCTCAAATACACCCAACTTTGCAAATGAACACGATGGAAACTTGTTGGTGTGTTTTCTATGCATTTCGACCTGAAAGAAGCTAGTTCGGATGTACTTGGCTTTCCTAACGTTCAGTTTGGCTTATTTGCGTGATTTGGCATTAACTTTGCAAATGAACACGATAGAAACTTGTTGGTGTGTTTTCTATGTATTTCGACCTGAAAGCAGCTAGTTCGGATGTACTTGGCTTTCCTAACGTTCAGTTTGGCTTATTTGCGTGATTTGGCATTAACAGCTCAAATACACCTAACTTTGCAAATGAACACGATAGAAACTTGTTGGTGTGTTTTCTATGCATTTCGACCTGAAAGAAGCATGTTAGGATGTACTTGGCTTTCCTAACGTTCAGTTTGGCTTATTTGCGTGATTTGGCATTAACAGCTCAAATACACCTAACTTTGCAAATGAACACGATGGAAACTTGTTGCTGTGTTTTCTATGCATTTCGACCTGAAAGAAGCAAGTTCGGATGTACTTGGCTTTCCTAACGTTCAGTTTGGCTTATTTGCGTGATTTGGCATTAACAGCTGAAATACACCTAACTTTGCAAATGAACACGATGGAAACTTGTTGGTGTGTTTTCTATGCATTTCGACCTGAAAGAAGCTAGTTGGGATGTACTTGGCATTCCTAACGTTCAGTTTGGCTTATTTGCGTGATTTGGCATTAACTTTGCAAATGAACACGATAGAAACTTGTTGGTGTGTTTTCTATGTATTTCGACCTGAAAGCAGCTAGTTCGGATGTACTTGGCTTTCCTAACGTTCAGTTTGGCTTATTTGCGTGATTTGGCATTAACAGCTCAAATACACCTAACTTTGGAAATGAACACGATGGAAACTTGTTGGTGTGTTTTCCATGCATTTCGACCTGAAAGCAGCTAATTCGGATGTACTTGGCTTTCCTAACGTTCAGTTTGGCTTATTTGCGTGATTTTGCATTAACAGCTCAAATACACCCAACTTTGCAAATGAACACGATGGAAACTTGTTGGTTTGTTTTCTATGCATTTCGACCTGAAAGAAGCTAGTTCGGATGTACTTGGCTTTCCTAACGTTCAGTTTGGCTTATTTGCGTGATTTGGCATTAACTTTGCAAATGAACACGATAGAAACTTGTTGGTGTGTTTTCTATGTATTTCGACCTGAAAGCAGCTAGTTCGGATGTACTTGGCTTTCCTAACGTTCAGTTTGGCTTATTTGCGTGATTTGGCATTAACAGCTCAAATACACCTAACTTTGCAAATGAACACGATAGAAACTTGTTGGTGTGTTTTCTATGCATTTCGACCTGAAAGAAGCATGTTAGGATGTACTTGGCTTTCCTAACGTTCAGTTTGGCTTATTTGCGTGATTTGGCATTAACAGCTCAAATACACCTAACTTTGCAAATGAACACGATGGAAACTTGTTGCTGTGTTTTCTATGCATTTCGACCTGAAAGAAGCAAGTTCGGATGTACTTGGCTTTCCTAACGTTCAGTTTGGCTTATTTGCGTGATTTGGCATTAACAGCTGAAATACACCTAACTTTGCAAATGAACACGATGGAAACTTGTTGGTGTGTTTTCTATGCATTTCGACCTGAAAGAAGCTAGTTGGGATGTACTTGGCATTCCTAACGTTCAGTTTGGCTTATTTGCGTCATTTGGCAATAACAGCTCAAATAAACCTAACTTTGCAAATGAACCCGATGGAAACTTGTTGATGTGTTTTCCATGCATTTCGACCTGAAAGAAGCATGTTCGGATGGACTTGCCTTTCCTAACGTTCAGTTTGGCTTATTTGCGTGATTTGGCATTAACAGCTCAAATACACCTAACTTTGCAAATGAACACGATAGAAACTTGTTGGTGTATTTTCTATGCATTTCGACCTGAAAGAAGCATGTTAGGATGTACTTGGCTTTCCTAACGTTCAGTTTGGTTTATTTGCCTGATTTTGCATTAACAGCTCAAATACACCTAACTTTGCAAATGAACACGATGGAAACTTGTTGGTGTGTTTTCTATGCATTTCAAAATGAAAGAAGCATGTTCGGATGGACTTGGCTTTCCTAACGTTCAGTTTGGCTTATTTGCGTGATTTTGCATTAACAGCTCAAATACACCTAACTTTGCAAATGAACACGATGGAAACTTGTTGGTTTGTTTTCTATGCATTTCGACCTGAAAGAAGCTAGTTCGGATGTGATTGGCTTTCCTAACGTTTAGTTTGGCTTATTTGCGTGATTTGGCATTAACAGCTCAAATACACCTAACTTTGCAAATGAACACGATGGAGACTTGTTGGTGTGTTTTCTATGCATTTCGGCCAGAAAGAAGCATGTTAGGATGTACTTGGCTTTCCTAACGTTCAGTTTGGCTTATTTGCGTGATTTGGCATTAACAGCTCAAATACACCTAACTTTGCAAATGAACACGATGGAGACTTGTTGGTGTGTTTTCTATGCATTTCGGCCAGAAAGAAGCATGTTAGGATGTACTTGGCTTTCCTAACGTTCAGTTTGGCTTATTTGCGTGATTTGGCATTAACAGCTCAAATACACCTAACTTTGGAAATGAACACGATGGAAACTTGTTGGTGTGTTTTCTATGCATTTCGACCTGAAAGAAGCATGTTAGGATGTACTTGGCTTTCCTAACGTTCAATTTGGCTTATTTGCGTGATTTGGCATTAACAGCTCAAATACACCTAACTTTGCAAATGAACACGATAGAAACTTGTTGGTGTGTTTTCTATGCATTTCGACCTGAAAGAAGCAAGTTTGGATGTACTTTGCTTTCCTAACGTTCAGTTTGGTTTATTTGCGTGATTTGGCATTAACAGCTCAAATACACCTAACTTTGCAAATGAACACGATAGAAACTTTTTGGTGTGTTTTCTATGCATTTCGACCTGATAGAAGCTAGTTCGGATGTACTTGGCTTTCCTAACGTTCAGTTTGGCTTATTTGCGTGATTTTGCATTAACAGCTCAAATACACCTAACTTTGCAAATGAACACGATAGAAACTTGTTGGTGTGTTTTCTATGCATTTCGACCTGAAAGAAGCTAGTTCGGTTGTACTTAGCTCTCCTAACGTTCAGTTTGGCTTATTTGCGTGATTTGGCATTAACAGCTCAAATACACCTAGCTTTGCAAATGAACACGATGGAAACTTGTTGGTGTGTTTTCTATGCATTTCGACCTGAAAGAAGCTAGTTCGGATGTACTTGGCTTTCCTAACGTTCAGTTTGGCTCTTTTGCGTGATTTGGCATTAACAGCTCAAATACACCTAACTTTGCAAATGAACACGATGGAAACTTGTTGGTGTGTTTTCTATGCATTTCGACCTGAAAGAAGGTAGTTCGGATGTACTTGGCTTTCCTAACGTTCAGTTTGGCTTATTTGCGTGATTTTGCATTAACAGCTCAAATACACCCAACTTTGCAAATGAACACGATGGAAACTTGTTGGTGTGTTTTCTATGCATTTCGACCTGAAAGAAGCTAGTTCGGATGTACTTGGCTTTCCTAACGTTCAGTTTGGCTTATTTGCGTGATTTGGCATTAACTTTGCAAATGAACACGATAGAAACTTGTTGGTGTGTTTTCTATGTATTTCGACCTGAAAGCAGCTAGTTCGGATGTACTTGGCTTTCCTAACGTTCAGTTTGGCTTATTTGCGTGATTTGGAATTAACAGCTCAAATACACCTAACTTTGGAAATGAACACGATGGAAACTTGTTGGTGTGTTTTCCATGCATTTCGACCTGAAAGCAGCTAATTCGGATGTACTTGGCTTTCCTAACGTTCAGTTTGGCTTATTTGCGTGATTTTGCATTAACAGCTCAAATACACCCAACTTTGCAAATGAACACGATGGAAACTTGTTGGTGTGTTTTCTATGCATTTCGACCTGAAAGAAGCTAGTTCGGATGTACTTGGCTTTCCTAACGTTCAGTTTGGCTTATTTGCGTGATTTGGCATTAACTTTGCAAATGAACACGATAGAAACTTGTTGGTGTGTTTTCTATGTATTTCGACCTGAAAGCAGCTAGTTCGGATGTACTTGGCTTTCCTAACGTTCAGTTTGGCTTATTTGCGTGATTTGGCATTAACAGCTCAAATACACCTAACTTTGCAAATGAACACGATAGAAACTTGTTGGTGTGTTTTCTATGCATTTCGACCTGAAAGAAGCATGTTAGGATGTACTTGGCTTTCCTAACGTTCAGTTTGGCTTATTTGCGTGATTTGGCATTAACAGCTCAAATACACCTAACTTTGCAAATGAACACGATGGAAACTTGTTGCTGTGTTTTCTATGCATTTCGACCTGAAAGAAGCAAGTTCGGATGTACTTGGCTTTCCTAACGTTCAGTTTGGCTTATTTGCGTGATTTGGCATTAACAGCTGAAATACACCTAACTTTGCAAATGAACACGATGGAAACTTGTTGGTGTGTTTTCTATGCATTTCGACCTGAAAGAAGCTAGTTGGGATGTACTTGGCATTCCTAACGTTCAGTTTGGCTTATTTGCGTGATTTGGCATTAACTTTGCAAATGAACACGATAGAAACTTGTTGGTGTGTTTTCTATGTATTTCGACCTGAAAGCAGCTAGTTCGGATGTACTTGGCTTTCCTAACGTTCAGTTTGGCTTATTTGCGTGATTTGGCATTAACAGCTCAAATACACCTAACTTTGGAAATGAACACGATGGAAACTTGTTGGTGTGTTTTCCATGCATTTCGACCTGAAAGCAGCTAATTCGGATGTACTTGGCTTTCCTAACGTTCAGTTTGGCTTATTTGCGTGATTTTGCATTAACAGCTCAAATACACCCAACTTTGCAAATGAACACGATGGAAACTTGTTGGTTTGTTTTCTATGCATTTCGACCTGAAAGAAGCTAGTTCGGATGTACTTGGCTTTCCTAACGTTCAGTTTGGCTTATTTGCGTGATTTGGCATTAACTTTGCAAATGAACACGATAGAAACTTGTTGGTGTGTTTTCTATGTATTTCGACCTGAAAGCAGCTAGTTCGGATGTACTTGGCTTTCCTAACGTTCAGTTTGGCTTATTTGCGTGATTTGGCATTAACAGCTCAAATACACCTAACTTTGCAAATGAACACGATAGAAACTTGTTGGTGTGTTTTCTATGCATTTCGACCTGAAAGAAGCATGTTAGGATGTACTTGGCTTTCCTAACGTTCAGTTTGGCTTATTTGCGTGATTTGGCATTAACAGCTCAAATACACCTAACTTTGCAAATGAACACGATGGAAACTTGTTGCTGTGTTTTCTATGCATTTCGACCTGAAAGAAGCAAGTTCGGATGTACTTGGCTTTCCTAACGTTCAGTTTGGCTTATTTGCGTGATTTGGCATTAACAGCTGAAATACACCTAACTTTGCAAATGAACACGATGGAAACTTGTTGGTGTGTTTTCTATGCATTTCGACCTGAAAGAAGCTAGTTGGGATGTACTTGGCATTCCTAACGTTCAGTTTGGCTTATTTGCGTCATTTGGCAATAACAGCTCAAATAAACCTAACTTTGCAAATGAACCCGATGGAAACTTGTTGATGTGTTTTCCATGCATTTCGACCTGAAAGAAGCATGTTCGGATGGACTTGCCTTTCCTAACGTTCAGTTTGGCTTATTTGCGTGATTTGGCATTAACAGCTCAAATACACCTAACTTTGCAAATGAACACGATAGAAACTTGTTGGTGTATTTTCTATGCATTTCGACCTGAAAGAAGCATGTTAGGATGTACTTGGCTTTCCTAACGTTCAGTTTGGTTTATTTGCCTGATTTTGCATTAACAGCTCAAATACACCTAACTTTGCAAATGAACACGATGGAAACTTGTTGGTGTGTTTTCTATGCATTTCAAAATGAAAGAAGCATGTTCGGATGGACTTGGCTTTCCTAACGTTCAGTTTGGCTTATTTGCGTGATTTTGCATTAACAGCTCAAATACACCTAACTTTGCAAATGAACACGATGGAAACTTGTTGGTTTGTTTTCTATGCATTTCGACCTGAAAGAAGCTAGTTCGGATGTGATTGGCTTTCCTAACGTTTAGTTTGGCTTATTTGCGTGATTTGGCATTAACAGCTCAAATACACCTAACTTTGCAAATGAACACGATGGAGACTTGTTGGTGTGTTTTCTATGCATTTCGGCCAGAAAGAAGCATGTTAGGATGTACTTGGCTTTCCTAACGTTCAGTTTGGCTTATTTGCGTGATTTGGCATTAACAGCTCAAATACACCTAACTTTGCAAATGAACACGATGGAGACTTGTTGGTGTGTTTTCTATGCATTTCGGCCAGAAAGAAGCATGTTAGGATGTACTTGGCTTTCCTAACGTTCAGTTTGGCTTATTTGCGTGATTTGGCATTAACAGCTCAAATACACCTAACTTTGGAAATGAACACGATGGAAACTTGTTGGTGTGTTTTCTATGCATTTCGACCTGAAAGAAGCATGTTAGGATGTACTTGGCTTTCCTAACGTTCAATTTGGCTTATTTGCGTGATTTGGCATTAACAGCTCAAATACACCTAACTTTGCAAATGAACACGATAGAAACTTGTTGGTGTGTTTTCTATGCATTTCGACCTGAAAGAAGCATGTTAGGATGTACTTGGCTTTCCTAACGTTCAGTTTGGCTTATTTAGGTGATTTGGCATTAACAGCTCAAATACACCTAACTTTGCAAATGAACACGATGGAAACTTGTTGGTGTGTTTTCTATGCATTTCGACCTGAAAGAAGCAAGTTTGGATGTACTTTGCTTTCCTAACGTTCAGTTTGGCTTATTTGCGTGATTTGGCATTAACAGCTCAAATACACCTAACTTTGCAAATGAACACGATAGAAACTTGTTGGTGTGTTTTCTATGCATTTCGACCTGAAAGAAGCATGTTAGGATGTACTTGGCTTTCCTAACGTTCAGTTTGGCTTATTTGCGTGATTTGGCATTAACAGCTCAAATACACCTAACTTTGCAAATGAACACGATAGAAACTTGTTGGTGTGTTTTCTATGCATTTCGACCTGAAAGAAGCATTTTAGGATGTACTTGGCTTTCCTAAGGTTCAGTTTGGCTTATTTGCGTGATTTGGCATTAACAGCTCAAATACACCTAACTTTGCAAATGAACACGATAGAAACTTCCGGGTGTGTTTTCTATGCATTTCGACCTGAAAGAAGCATGTTAGGATGTACTTGGCTTTCCTAACGTTCAGTTTGGCTTATTTGCGTGATTTAGCATTAACAGCTCAAATACACCTAACTTTGCAAATGAACACGATAGAAACTTGTTGGTGTGTTTTCTTTGCATTTCGACCTGAAAGAAGCATGTTAGGATGTACTTGGCTTTCCTAACGTTCAGTTTGGCTTATTGCGTGATTTGGCATTAACAGCTCAAATACACCTAACTTTGCAAATGAACACGATAGAAACTTGCTGGTGTGTTTTCTATGCATTTCGACCTGAAAGAGCATGTTAGGAGTACTTGGCTTTCCTACGTTCAGTTTGGCTTATTTGCGTGATTTGGCATTAACAGCTCAAATACACCTAACTTTGCAACATGCACACGATGGAGACTTGCTTGGTGTGATTTCTAGCATTCAGGCCAGAAAGAAGACATCGTTAGGATGTACTTGGCTTTCCTAACGTTCAGTTTGCTTATTTGCGTGATTTGGCATTACAGCTCAAATACACCTAACTTTGCAATGAACACGCTGGAAACTTGTTGTGTGTTTTCTATGCATTTCGACCTGAACGAGCATGTTAGGATGTACTTGGCTTTCCTAACGTTCAATTTGGCTTATCTTGCGTGATTTGGCATTAACAGCTCAATACACCTAACTTTGCAATGACACGATAGAACTTGTTGGTGTGTTTTCTATGCATTTTCGACCTGAAAGAAGCATGTTAGGATGTACTTGGCTTTCCTAACGTTCAGTTTGGCTTATTTAGGTGATTTGCATTAATAGCTCAAATACACCTAACTTTGCAAATGAACCACGATGGAAACTTAGTTGGTGTGTTTTCTATGCATTTCGACCTGAAGAAGGCAAGTTAGGGATGTACTTTGCTTTCCTAACGTTCAGTTTGGCTTATTTGCGTGATTTGGCATTAACAGCTCAAATACACCTAACTTTGCAAATGAACACGATAGAAACTTGTTGGTGTGTTTTCTATGCATTTCGACCTGAAAGAAGCATGTTAGGATGTACTTGGCTTTCCTAACGTTCAGTTTTGGCTTATTTTGCGTGATTTGGCATTAACAGCTCAAATACACCTAACTTTGCAAATGAACACGATAGAAAACTTGTTGGTGTGTTTTCTATGCATTTCGACCTGAAAGAAGCATTTTAGGATGTACTTGGCTTTCCTAAGGTTCAGTTTGGCTTATTTGCGTGATTTGGCATTAACAGCTCAAATACACCTAACTTTGCAAATGAACACGATAGAAACTTCCTGGTGTGTTTTCTATGCATTTCGACCTGAAAGAAGCATGTTAGGATGTACTTGGCTTTCCTAACGTTCAGTTTGGCTTATTTGCGTGATTTAGCATTAACAGCTCAAATACACCTAACTTTGCAAATGAACACGATAGAAACTTTTTGGTGTGTTTTCTTTGCATTTCGACCTGAAAGAAGCATGTTAGGATGTACTTGGCTTTCCTAACGTTCAGTTTGGCTTATTTGCGTGATTTGGCATTAACAGCTCAAATACACCTAACTTTGCAAATGAACACGATAGAAACTTGCTGGTGTGTTTTCTATGCATTTCGACCTGAAAGAAGCATGTTAGGATGTATTTGGCTTTCCTAATGTTCAGTTTGGCTTATTTGCGTGATTTGGCATTAACAGCTCAAATACACCTAACTTTGCAAATGAACACGATAGAAACTTGTTGGTGTGTTTTCTATGCATTTCGACCTGAAAGAAGCATTTTAGGATGTACTTGGCTTTCCTAACGTTCAGTTTGGCTTATTTGCGTGATTTGGCATTAACAGCTCAAATACACCTAACTTTGCAAATGAACACGATAGAAACTTGCTGGTGTGTTTTCTATGCATTTCGACCTGAAAGAAGCATGTTAGGATGTACTTGGCTTTCCTAACGTTCAGTTTGGCTTATTTGCGTGATTTTGCATTAACAGCTCAAATACACCTAACTTTGCAAATGAACACGATAGAAACTTGTTGGTGTGTTTTCTTTGCATTTCGACCTGAAAGAAGCATGTTAGGATGTACTTGGCTTTCCTAACGTTCAGTTTGGCTTATTTGCGTGATTTGGCATTAACAGCTCAAATACACCTAACTTTGCAAATGAACACGATAGAAACTTGCTGGTGTGTTTTCTATGCATTTCGACCTGAAAGAAGCATGTTAGGATGTACTTGGCTTTCCTAACGTTCAGTTTGGCTTATTTGCGTGATTTTGCATTAACAGCTCAAATACACTTAACTTTGCAAATGAACACGATAGAAACTTGTTGGTGTGTTTTCTATGCATTCCGACGTGAAAGAAGCATGTTAGGATGTACTTGGCTTTCCTAACGTTTAGTTTGGCTTATTTGCGTGATTTGGCATTAACAGCTCAAATACACTTAACTTTGCAAATGAACACGATAGAAACTTGTTGGTGTGTTTTCTATGCATTTCGACCTGAAAGAAGCATGTTAGGATGTACTTGGCTTTCCTAACGTTCAGTTTGGCTTATTTGCGTGATTTGGCATTAACAGCTCAAATACACCTAACTTTGCAAATGAACACGATGGAAACTTGTTGGTGTTTTTTCTATGCATTTCGGCCTGAAAGAAGCAGGTTCGGATGTACTTGGATTTCCTAACGTTCAGTTTGGCTTATTTGCGTGATTTGGCATTAACAGCTCAAATAAACCTAACTTTGCAAATGAACACGATGGAGACTTGTTGGTGTGTTTTCTATGCATTTTGGCCTGAAAGAAGCATGTTAGGATGTACTTGGCTTTCCTAACGTTCAGTTTGCCTTATTTGCGTGACTTGGCATTAACAGCTCAAATACACCTAACTTTGCAAATGAACACGATGGAAACTTGTTGGTGTGTTTTCTATGCATTTCGACCTGAAAGAAGCATGTTAGGATGTACTTGGCTTTCCTAACGTTCAGTTTGGCTTATTTGCGTGATTTGGCATTAACAGCTCAAATACACTTAACTTTGCAAATGAACACGATAGAAACTTGTTGGTGTGTTTTCTATGCATTTCGACCTGAAAGAAGCATGTTAGGATGTACATGGCTTTCCTAACGTTCAGTTTGGCTTATTTGCGTGATTTGGCATTAACAGCTCAAATACACCTAACTTTGCAATTGAACAGGATGGAAACTTGTTGGTGTGTTTTCTATGCATTTCGACCTGAAAGAAGCAAGTTCGGATGTACTTAGATTTCCTAACGTTCAGTTTGGCTTATTTGCGTGATTTGGCATTAACAGGTCAAATACACTTAACTTTGCAAATGAACACGATAGAAACTTGTTGGTGTGTTTTCTATGCATTTCGACCTGAAAGAAGCATGTTAGGATGTACTTGGCTTTCCTAACGTTCAGTTTGGCTTATTTGCGTGATTTGGCATTAACAGCTCAAATACACCTAACTTTGCAAATGAACACGATGGAAACTTGTTGGTGTTTTTTCTATGCATTTCGACCTGAAAGAAGCAGGTTCGGATGTACTTGGATTTCCTAACGTTCAGTTTGGCTTATTTGCGTGATTTGGCATTAACAGCTCAAATAAACCTAACTTTGCAAATGAACACGATGGAGACTTGTTGGTGTGTTTTCTATGCATTTCGACCTGAAAGAAGCATGTTAGGATGTACTTGGCTTTCCTAACGTTCAGTTTGCCTTATTTGCGAGATTTGGCATTAACAGCTGAAATACACCTAACTTTGCAAATGAACACGATGGAAACTTGTTGGTGTGTTTTCTATGCATTTCGACCTGAAAGAAGCATGTTAGGATGTACTTTGCTTTCCTAACGTTCAGTTTGGCTTATTTGCGTGATTTGGCATTAACAGCTCAAATACACCTAACTTTGCAAATGAACACGATGGAAACTTGTTGGTGTGTTTTCTATGCATTTCGACCTGAACGAAGCTAGTTCGGATGTACTTGGCTTTCCTAACGTTCAATTTGGCTTATTTGCGTGATTTGGCATTAACAGCTCAAATGCACCTAACTTTGCAAATGAACACGATGGAAACTTGTTGGTGTGTTTTCTATGCATTTCGACCTGAAAGAAGCAAGTTCGGATGTACTTTGCTTTCCTAACGTTCAGTTTGGCTAATTTGCGTGATTTTGCATTAACAGCTCAAATAAACCTAACTTTGCAAATGAACACGATGGAGACTTGTTGGTGTGTTTTCTATGCATTTTGGCCTGAAAGAAGCATGTTAGGATGTACTTGGCTTTCCTAACGTTCAGTTTGCCTTATTTGCGTGACTTGGCATTAACAGCTCAAATACACCTAACTTTGCAAATGAACACGATGGAAACTTGTTGGTGTGTTTTCTATGCATTTCGACCTGAAAGAAGCATGTTAGGATGTACTTGGCTTTCCTAACGTTCAGTTTGGCTTATTTGCGTGATTTGGCATTAACAGCTCAAATACACTTAACTTTGCAAATGAACACGATAGAAACTTGTTGGTGTGTTTTCTATGCATTTCGACCTGAAAGAAGCATGTTAGGATGTACTTGGCTTTCCTAACGTTCAGTTTGGCTTATTTGCGTGATTTGGCATTAACAGCTCAAATACACCTAACTTTGCAATTGAACAGGATGGAAACTTGTTGGTGTGTTTTCTATGCATTTCGACCTGAAAGAAGCAAGTTCGGATGTACTTAGATTTCCTAACGTTCAGTTTGGCTTATTTGCGTGATTTGGCATTAACAGGTCAAATACACTTAACTTTGCAAATGAACACGATAGAAACTTGTTGGTGTGTTTTCTATGCATTTCGACCTGAAAGAAGCATGTTAGGATGTACTTGGCTTTCCTAACGTTCAGTTTGGCTTATTTGCGTGATTTGGCATTAACAGCTCAAATACACCTAACTTTGCAAATGAACACGATGGAAACTTGTTGGTGTTTTTTCTATGCATTTCGACCTGAAAGAAGCAGGTTCGGATGTACTTGGATTTCCTAACGTTCAGTTTGGCTTATTTGCGTGATTTGGCATTAACAGCTCAAATAAACCTAACTTTGCAAATGAACACGATGGAGACTTGTTGGTGTGTTTTCTATGCATTTCGACCTGAAAGAAGCATGTTAGGATGTACTTGGCTTTCCTAACGTTCAGTTTGCCTTATTTGCGTGATTTGGCATTAACAGCTGAAATACACCTAACTTTGCAAATGAACACGATGGAAACTTGTTGGTGTGATTTTCTATGCATTTCGACCTGAAAGAAGCATGTTAGGATGTACTTTGCTTTCCTAACGTTCAGTTTGGCTTATTTGCGTGATTTGGGCATTAACAGCTCAAATACACCTAACTTTGCAAATGAACACGATGGAAACTTGTTGGTGTGTTTTCTATGCATTTCGACCTGAACGAAGCTAGTTCGGATGTACTTGGCTTTCCTAACGTTCAATTGGCTTATTTGCGTGATTTGGCATTAACAGCTCAAATGCACCTAACTTTGCAAATGAATCACGATGGAAACTTGTTGGTGTGTTTTCTATGCATTTCGACCTGAAAGAAGCAAGTTCGGATGTACTTGGCTTTCCTAACGTTCAGTTTGGCTTATTTGCGTGATTTGGCATTAACAGCTCAAATACACCTAACTTTGGCAAATGAACACGATAGAAACTTGTTGGTGTGTTTCTATGCATTTCGACCTGAAAGAAGCATGTTAGGATGTACTTGGCTTCCTAACGTTCAGTTTGGCTTATTGCGTGATTTGGATTAACAGCTCAAATACACCTAACTTTGCAAATGAACACGATGGAAACTTGTTGGTGTGTTTTCTATGCATTTCGACCTGAAAGAAGCTAGTTCGGATGTACTTGGCTTTCCTAACGTTCAGTTTGGCTTATTTGCGTGATTTGGCATTAACTTTGCAAATGAACACGATAGAAACTTGTTGGTGTGTTTTCTATGCATTTCGACCTGAAAGAAGCATGTTAGGATGTACTTGGCTTTCCTAACGTTTAGTTTGGCTTATTTGCGTGATTTGGCATTAACAGCTCAAATACACCTAACTTTGCAAATGAACACGATGGAAACTTGTTGGTGTGTTTTCTATGCATTTCGACCTGAAAGCAGCTAGTTCGGATGTACTTGGCTTTCCTAACGTTCAGTTTGGCTTATTTGCGTGATTTGGGATTAACAGCTCAAATACACCTAACTTTGCAAATGAACACGATAGAAACTTGTTGTGTGTTTTCTATGCATTTCGACCTGAAAGAAGCATGTTAGGATGTACTTGGCTTTCCTAACGTTCAGTTTGGCTTATTTGCGTGATTTGGCATTTACAGCTCAAATACACCTAACTTTGCAAATGAACACGATGGAAACTTGTTGGTGTGTTTTCTATGCATTTCGACCTGAAAGAAGCATGTTAGGATGTACATGGCTTTCCTAACGTTCAGTTTGGCTTATTTGCCTGATTTGGGATTAACAGCTCAAATACACTTAACTTTGCAAATGAACACGATAGAAACTTGTTGGTGTGTTTTCTATGCATTTCGACCTGAAAGAAGCATGTTAGGATGTACTTGGCTTTCCTAACGTTCAGTTTGGCTTATTTGCGTGATTTGGCATTAACAGCTCAAATACACCTAACTTTGCAAATGAACACGATGGAAACTTGTTGGTGTTTTTTCTATGCATTTCGACCTGAAAGTAGCAAGTTCGGATGTACTTGGATTTCCTAACGTTCAGTTTGGCTTATTTGCGTGATTTGGCATTAACAGCTCAAATACACTTAACTTTGCAAATGAACACGATAGAAACTTGTTGGTGTGTTTTCTATGCATTCCGACGTGAAAGAAGCATGTTAGGATGTACTTGGCTTTCCTAACGTTCAGTTTGGCTTATTTGCGTGATTTGGCATTAACAGCTCAAATACACCTAAGTTTGCAAATGAACACGATGGAAACTTGTTGGTGTTTTTTCTATGCATTTCGACCTGAAAGAAGCAAGTTCGGATGTACTTGGATTTCCTAACGTTCAGTTTGGCTTATTTGCGTGATTTGGCATTAACAGCTCAAATACACTTAACTTTGCAAATGAACACGATAGAAACTTGTTGGTGTGTTTTCTATGCATTCCGACGTGAAAGAAGCATGTTAGGATGTACTTGGCTTTCCTAACGTTCAGTTTGGCTTATTTGCGTGATTTGGCATTAACAGCTCAAATACACTTAACTTTGCAAATGAACACGATAGAAACTTGTTGGTGTGTTTTCTATGCATTTCGACCTGAAAGAAGCATGTTAGGATGTACTTGGCTTTCCTAACGTTCAGTTTGGCTTATTTGCGTGATTTGGCATTAACAGCTCAAATACACCTAACTTTGCAAATGAACACGATGGAAACTTGTTGGTGTTTTTTCTATGCATTTCGACCTGAAAGAAGCAGGTTCGGATGTACTTGGATTTCCTAACGTTCAGTTTGGCTTATTTGCGTGATTTGGCATTAACAGCTCAAATAAACCTAACTTTGCAAATGAACACGATGGAGACTTGTTGGTGTGTTTTCTATGCATTTTGGCCTGAAAGAAGCATGTTAGGATGTACTTGGCTTTCCTAACGTTCAGTTTGGCTTATTTGCGTGATTTGGCATTAACAGCTCAAATACACCTAACTTTGCAAATGAACACGATGGAAACTTGTTGGTGTTTTTTCTATGCATTTCGACCTGAAAGAAGCAAGTTCGGATGTACTTGGATTTCCTAACGTTCAGTTTGGCTTATTTGCGTGATTTGGCATTAACAGCTCAAATACACTTAACTTTGCAAATGAACACGATAGAAACTTGTTGGTGTGTTTTCTATGCATTCCGACGTGAAAGAAGCATGTTAGGATGTACTTGGCTTTCCTAACGTTCAGTTTGGCTTATTTGCGTGATTTGGCATTAACAGCTCAAATACACCTAACTTTGCAAATGAACACGATGGAAACTTGTTGGTGTTTTTTCTATGCATTTCGACCTGAAAGAAGCAAGTTCGGATGTACTTGGATTTCCTAACGTTCAGTTTGGCTTATTTGCGTGATTTGGCATTAACAGCTCAAATACACTTAACTTTGCAAATGAACACGATAGAAACTTGTTGGTGTGTTTTCTATGCATTCCGACGTGAAAGAAGCATGTTAGGATGTACTTGGCTTTCCTAACGTTCAGTTTGGCTTATTTGCGTGATTTGGCATTAACAGCTCAAATACACTTAACTTTGCAAATGAACACGATAGAAACTTGTTGGTGTGTTTTCTATGCATTTCGACCTGAAAGAAGCATGTTAGGATGTACTTGGCTTTCCTAACGTTCAGTTTGGCTTATTTGCGTGATTTGGCATTAACAGCTCAAATACACCTAACTTTGCAAATGAACACGATGGAAACTTGTTGGTTTTTTTTCTATGCATTTCGACCTGAAAGAAGCAGGTTCGGATGTACTTGGATTTCCTAACGTTCAGTTTGGCTTATTTGCGTGATTTGGCATTAACAGCTCAAATAAACCTAACTTTGCAAATGAACACGATGGAGACTTGTTGGTGTGTTTTCTATGCATTTCGACCTGAAAGAAGCATGTTAGGATGTACTTGGCTTTCCTAACGTTCAGTTTGCCTTATTTGCGTGACTTCGCATTAACAGCTGAAATACACCTAACTTTGCAAATGAACACGATGGAAACTTGTTGGTGTGTTTTCTATGCATTTCGACCTGAAAGAAGCATGTTAGGATGTACTTGGCTTTCCTAACGTTCAGTTTGGCTTATTTGCGTGATTTGGCATTAACAGGTCAAATACACTTAACTTTGCAAATGAACACGATAGAAACTTGTTGGTGTGTTTTCTATGCATTTCGACCTGAAAGAAGCATGTTAGGATGTACTTGGCTTTCCTAACGTTCAGTTTGGCTTATTTGCGTGATTTGGCATTAACAGCTCAAATACACCTAACTTTGCAAATGAACACGATGGAAACTTGTTGGTGTTTTTTCTATGCATTTCGACCTGAAAGAAGCAGGTTCGGATGTACTTGGATTTCCTAACGTTCAGTTTGGCTTATTTGCGTGATTTGGCATTAACAGCTCAAATAAACCTAACTTTGCAAATGAACACGATGGAGACTTGTTGGTGTGTTTTCTATGCATTTCGACCTGAAAGAAGCATGTTAGGATGTACTTGGCTTTCCTAACGTTCAGTTTGCCTTATTTGCGTGATTTGGCATTAACAGCTGAAATACACCTAACTTTGCAAATGAACACGATGGAAACTTGTTGGTGTGTTTTCTATGCATTTCGACCTGAAAGAAGCATGTTAGGATGTACTTTGCTTTCCTAACGTTCAGTTTGGCTTATTTGCGTGATTTGGCATTAACAGCTCAAATACACCTAACTTTGCAAATGAACACGATGGAAACTTGTTGGTGTGTTTTCTATGCATTTCGACCTGAACGAAGCTAGTTCGGATGTACTTGGCTTTCCTAACGTTCAATTTGGCTTATTTGCGTGATTTGGCATTAACAGCTCAAATGCACCTAACTTTGCAAATGAACACGATGGAAACTTGTTGGTGTGTTTTCTATGCATTTCGACCTGAAAGAAGCAAGTTCGGATGTACTTTGCTTTCCTAACGTTCAGTTTGGCTAATTTGCGTGATTTTGCATTAACAGCTCAAAAAACCTAACTTTGCAAATGAACACGATAGAAACTTGTTGGTGTGTTTTCTATGCATTTCGACCTGAAAGAAGCATGTTAGGATGTACTTGGCTTTCCTAACGTTCAGTTTGGCTTATTTGCGTGATTTGGCATTAACAGCTCAAATACACCTAACTTTGCAAATGAACACGATGGAAACTTGTTGGTGTGTTTTCTATGCATTTCGACCTGAAAGAAGCATGTTAGGATGTACTTGGCTTTCCTAACGTTCAGTTTGGCTTATTTGCGTGATTTGGCATTAACAGCTCAAATACACCTAACTTTGCAAATGAACACGATAGAAACTTGTTGGTGTGTTTTCTATGCATTTCGACCTGAAAGAAGCATGTTAGGATGTACTTGGCTTTCCTAACGTTCAGTTTGGCTTATTTGCGTGATTTGGCATTAACAGCTCAAATACACCTAACTTTGCAAATGAACACGATGGAAACTTGTTGGTGTGTTTTCTATGCATTTCGACCTGAAAGAAGCTAGTTCGGATGTACTTGGCTTTCCTAACGTTCAGTTTGGCTTATTTGCGTGATTTGGCATTAACTTTGCAAATGAACACGATAGAAACTTGTTGGTGTGTTTTCTATGCATTTCGACCTGAAAGAAGCATGTTAGGATGTACTTGGCTTTCCTAACGTTTAGTTTGGCTTATTTGCGTGATTTGGCATTAACAGCTCAAATACACCTAACTTTGCAAATGAACACGATGGAAACTTGCTGGTGTGTTTTCTATGCATTTCGACCTGAAAGCAGCTAGTTCGGATGTACTTGGCTTTCCTAACGTTCAGTTTGGCTTATTTGCGTGATTTGGCATTAACAGCTCAAATACACCTAACTTTGCAAATGAACACGATAGAAACTTGTTGGTGTGTTTTCTATGCATTTCGACCTGAAAGAAGCAAGTTCGGATGTACTTGGATTTCCTAACGTTCAGTTTGGCTTATTTGCGTGATTTGGCATTAACAGCTCAAATACACTTAACTTTGCAAATGAACACGATAGAAACTTGTTGGTGTGTTTTCTATGCATTCCGACGTGAAAGAAGCATGTTAGGATGTACTTGGCTTTCCTAACGTTCAGTTTGGCTTATTTGCGTGATTTGGCATTAACAGCTCAAATACACCTAAGTTTGCAAATGAACACGATGGAAACTTGTTGGTGTTTTTTCTATGCATTTCGACCTGAAAGAAGCAAGTTCGGATGTACTTGGATTTCCTAACGTTCAGTTTGGCTTATTTGCGTGATTTGGCATTAACAGCTCAAATACACTTAACTTTGCAAATGAACACGATAGAAACTTGTTGGTGTGTTTTCTATGCATTCCGACGTGAAAGAAGCATGTTAGGATGTACTTGGCTTTCCTAACGTTCAGTTTGGCTTATTTGCGTGATTTGGCATTAACAGCTCAAATACACTTAACTTTGCAAATGAACACGATAGATACTTGTTGGTGTGTTTTCTATGCATTTCGACCTGAAAGAAGCATGTTAGGATGTACTTGGCTTTCCTAACGTTCAGTTTGGCTTATTTGCGTGATTTGGCATTAACAGCTCAAATACACCTAACTTTGCAAATGAACACGATGGAAACTTGTTGGTGTTTTTTCTATGCATTTCGACCTGAAAGAAGCAGGTTCGGATGTACTTGGATTTCCTAACGTTCAGTTTGGCTTATTTGCGTGATTTGGCATTAACAGCTCAAATAAACCTAACTTTGCAAATGAACACGATGGAGACTTGTTGGTGTGTTTTCTATGCATTTTGGCCTGAAAGAAGCATGTTAGGATGTACTTGGCTTTCCTAACGTTCAGTTTGGCTTATTTGCGTGATTTGGCATTAACAGCTCAAATACACCTAACTTTGCAAATGAACACGATGGAAACTTGTTGGTGTTTTTTCTATGCATTTCGACCTGAAAGAAGCAAGTTCGGATGTACTTGGATTTCCTAACGTTCAGTTTGGCTTATTTGCGTGATTTGGCATTAACAGCTCAAATACACTTAACTTTGCAAATGAACACGATAGAAACTTGTTGGTGTGTTTTCTATGCATTCCGACGTGAAAGAAGCATGTTAGGATGTACTTGGCTTTCCTAACGTTCAGTTTGGCTTATTTGCGTGATTTGGCATTAACAGCTCAAATACACCTAACTTTGCAAATGAACACGATGGAAACTTGTTGGTGTTTTTTCTATGCATTTCGACCTGAAAGAAGCAAGTTCGGATGTACTTGGATTTCCTAACGTTCAGTTTGGCTTATTTGCGTGATTTGGCATTAACAGCTCAAATACACTTAACTTTGCAAATGAACACGATAGAAACTTGTTGGTGTGTTTTCTATGCATTCCGACGTGAAAGAAGCATGTTAGGATGTACTTGGCTTTCCTAACGTTCAGTTTGGCTTATTTGCGTGATTTGGCATTAACAGCTCAAATACACTTAACTTTGCAAATGAACACGATAGAAACTTGTTGGTGTGTTTTCTATGCATTTCGACCTGAAAGAAGCATGTTAGGATGTACTTGGCTTTCCTAACGTTCAGTTTGGCTTATTTGCATGATTTGGCATTAACAGCTCAAATACACCTAACTTTGCAAATGAACACGATGGAAACTTGTTGGTGTTTTTTCTATGCATTTCGACCTGAAAGAAGCAGGTTCGGATGTACTTGGATTTCCTAACGTTCAGTTTGGCTTATTTGCGTGATTTGGCATTAACAGCTCAAATAAACCTAACTTTGCAAATGAACACGATGGAGACTTGTTGGTGTGTTTTCTATGCATTTTGGCCTGAAAGAAGCATGTTAGGATGTACTTGGCTTTCCTAACGTTCAGTTTGCCTTATTTGCGTGACTTGGCATTAACAGCTGAAATACACCTAACTTTGCAAATGAACACGATGGAAACTTGTTCGTGTGTTTTCTATGCATTTCGACCTGAAAGAAGCATGTTAGGATGTACTTGGCTTTCCTAACGTTCAGTTTGGCTTATTTGCGTGATTTGGCATTAACAGCTCAAATACACTTAACTTTGCAAATGAACACGATAGAAACTTGTTGGTGTGTTTTCTATGCATTTCGACCTGAAAGAAGCATGTTAGGATGTACTTGGCTTTCCTAACGTTCAGTTTGGCTTATTTGCGTGATTTGGCATTAACAGCTCAAATACACCTAACTTTGCAAATGAACACGATGGAAACTTGTTGGTGTTTTTTCTATGCATTTCGACCTGAAAGAAGCAGGTTCGGATGTACTTGGATTTCCTAACGTTCAGTTTGGCTTATTTGCGTGATTTGGCATTAACAGCTCAAATAAACCTAACTTTGCAAATGAACACGATGGAGACTTGTTGGTGTGTTTTCTATGCATTTCGACCTGAAAGAAGCATGTTAGGATGTACTTGGCTTTCCTAACGTTCAGTTTGCCTTATTTGCGTGATTTGGCATTAACAGCTGAAATACACCTAACTTTGCAAATGAACACGATGGAAACTTGTTGGTGTGTTTTCTATGCATTTCGACCTGAAAGAAGCATGTTAGGATGTACTTTGCTTTCCTAACGTTCAGTTTGGCTTATTTGCGTGATTTGGCATTAACAGCTCAAATACACCTAACTTTGCAAATGAACACGATGGAAACTTGTTGGTGTGTTTTCTATGCATTTCGACCTGAACGAAGCTAGTTCGGATGTACTTGGCTTTCCTAACGTTCAATTTGGCTTATTTGCGTGATTTGGCATTAACAGCTCAAATGCACCTAACTTTGCAAATGAACACGATGGAAACTTGTTGGTGTGTTTTCTATGCATTTCGACCTGAAAGAAGCAAGTTCGGATGTACTTTGCTTTCCTAACGTTCAGTTTGGCTAATTTGCGTGATTTTGCATTAACAGCTCAAAAAAACCTAACTTTGCAAATGAACACGATAGAAACTTGTTGGTGTGTTTTCTATGCATTTCGACCTGAAAGAAGCATGTTAGGATGTACTTGGCTTTCCTAACGTTCAGTTTGGCTTATTTGCGTGATTTGGCATTAACAGCTCAAATACACCTAACTTTGCAAATGAACACGATGGAAACTTGTTGGTGTGTTTTCTATGCATTTCGACCTGAAAGAAGCATGTTAGGATGTACTTGGCTTTCCTAACGTTCAGTTTGGCTTATTTGCGTGATTTGGCATTAACAGCTCAAATACACCTAACTTTGCAAATGAACACGATAGAAACTTGTTGGTGTGTTTTCTTTGCATTTCGACCTGAAAGAAGCATGTTAGGATGTACTTGGCTTTCCTAACGTTCAGTTTGGCTTATTTGCGTGATTTGGCATTAACAGCTCAAATACACCTAACTTTGCAAATGAACACGATGGAAACTTGTTGGTGTGTTTTCTATGCATTTCGACCTGAAAGAAGCTAGTTCGGATGTACTTGGCTTTCCTAACGTTCAGTTTGGCTTATTTGCGTGATTTGGCATTAACTTTGCAAATGAACACGATAGAAACTTGTTGGTGTGTTTTCTATGCATTTCGACCTGAAAGAAGCATGTTAGGATGTACTTGGCTTTCCTAACGTTTAGTTTGGCTTATTTGCGTGATTTGGCATTAACAGCTCAAATACACCTAACTTTGCAAATGAACACGATGGAAACTTGTTGGTGTGTTTTCTATGCATTTCGACCTGAAAGAAGCATGTTAGGATGTACTTGGCTTTCCTAACGTTCAGTTTGGCTTATTTGCGTGATTTGGCATTAACAGCTCAAATACACCTAACTTTGCAAATGAACACGATGGAAACTTGTTGGTGTGTTTTCTATGCATTTCGACCTGAAAGAAGCTAGTTCGGATGTACTTGGCTTTCCTAACGTTCAGTTTGGCTTATTTGCGTGATTTGGCATTAACAGCTCAAATACACCTAACTTTGCAAATGAACACGATGGAAACTTGTTGGTGTTTTTTCTATGCATTTCGACCTGAAAGAAGCAGGTTCGGATGTACTTGGATTTCCTAACGTTCAGTTTGGCTTATTTGCATGATTTGGCATTAACAGCTCAAATAAACCTAACTTTGCAAATGATGTACTTGGCTTTCCTAACGTTCAATTTGGCTTATTTGCGTGATTTGGCATTAACAGCTCAAATGCACCTAACTTTGCAAATGAACACGATGGAAACTTGTTGGTGTGTTTTCTATGCATTTCGACCTGAAAGAAGCAAGTTCGGATGTACTTTGCTTTCCTAACGTTCAGTTTGGCTAATTTGCGTGATTTTGCATTAACAGCTCAAATACACCTAACTTTGCAAATGAACACGATGGAAACTTGTTGGTGTGTTTTCTATGCATTTCGACCTGAAAGAAGCATGTTAGGATGTACTTGGCTTTCCTAACGTTCAGTTTGGCTTATTTGCGTGATTTGGCATTAACAGCTCAAATGCACCTAACTTTGCAAATGAACACGATAGAAACTTGTTGCTGTGTTTTCTATGCATTTCGACCTGAAAGAAGCATGTTAGGATGTACTTGGCTTTCCTAACGTTCAGTTTGGCTTATTTGCGTGATTTGGCATTAACAGCTCAAATACACCTAACTTTGCAAATGAACACGATGGAAACTTGTTGGTGTGTTTTCTATGCATTTCGACCTGAAAGAAGCATGTTAGGATGTACTTGGCTTTCCTAACGTTCAGTTTGGCTTATTTGCGTGATTTGGCATTAACGGCTCAAATACACCTAACTTTGCAAATGAACACGATAGAAACTTGTTGGTGTGTTTTCTATGCATTTCGACGTGAAAGAAGCATGTTAGGATGTACTTGGCTTTCCTAACGTTCAGTTTGGCTTATTTGCGTGATTTGGCATTAACAGCTCAAATACACCTAACTTTGCAAATGAACACGATGGAAACTTGTTGGTGTGTTTTCTATGCATTTCGACCTGAAAGAAGCTAGTTCGGATGTACTTGGCTTTCCTAACGTTCAGTTTGGCTTATTTGCGTGATTTGGCATTAACTTTGCAAATGAACACGATAGAAACTTGTTGGTGTGTTTTCTATGCATTTCGACCTGAAAGAAGCATGTTAGGATGTACTTGGCTTTCCTAACGTTTAGTTTGGCTTATTTGCGTGATTTGGCATTAACAGCTCAAATACACCTAACTTTGCAAATGAACACGATGGAAACTTGTTGGTGTGTTTTCTATGCATTTCGACCTGAAAGCAGCTAGTTCGGATGTACTTGGCTTTCCTAACGTTCAGTTTGGCTTATTTGCGTGATTTGGCATTAACAGCTCAAATACACCTAACTTTGCAAATGAACACGATAGAAACTTGTTGGTGTGTTTTCTATGCATTTCGACCTGAAAGAAGCATGTTAGGATGTACTTGGCTTTCCTAACGTTCAGTTTGGCTTATTTGCGTGATTTGGCATTAACAGTTCAAATACACCTAACTTTGCAAATGAACACGATGGAAACTTGTTGGTGTGTTTTCTATGCATTTCGACCTGAAAGAAGGTAGTTCGGATGTACTTGGCTTTCCTAACGTTTAGTTGGGCTTATTTGCGTGATTTGGCATTAACAGCTCAAATACACCTAACTTTGCAAATGAACACGATGGAAACTTGTTGGTCTGTTTTCTATGCATTTCGACCTGAAAGAAGCTAGTTGGGATGTACTCGGCTTTCCTAACGTTCAGTTTGGCTTATTTGCGTGATTTGGCATTAACAGCTCAAATAAACCTAACTTTGCAAATGAACACGATGGAAACTTGTTGGTGTGTTTTCTATGTATTTCGACATGAAAGAAGCATGTTCAGATGTACTTGGCTTTCCTAACGTTCAGTTTGGCTTATTTGCGTGATTTGGCATTAACAGCTCAAATACACCTAACTTTGCAAATGAACACGATGGAAACTTGTTGGTGTGTTATCTATGCATTTCGACCTGAAAGAAGCTAGTTCGGATGTACTTGGCTTTCCTAACGTTCAGTTTGGCTTATTTGCGTGATTTGGCATTAACAGCTCAAATACACCTAACTTTGCAAATGAACACGATGGAGACTTGTTGGTGTGTTTTCTATGCATTTCGGCCAGAAAGAAGCATGTTAGGATGTACTTGGCTTTCCTAACGTTCAGTTTGGCTTATTTGCGTGATTTGGCATTAACAGCTCAAATACACCTAACTTTGCAAATGAACACGATGGAAACTTGTTGGTGTGTTTTCTATGCATTTCGACCTGAAAGAACCATGTTAGGATGTACTTGGCTTTCCTAACGTTCAATTTGGCTTATTTGCGTGATTTGGCATTAACAGCTCAAATACACCTAACTTTGCAAATGAACACGATAGAAACTTGTTGGTGTGTTTTCTATGCATTTCGACCTGAAAGAAGCATGTTAGGATGTACTTGGCTTTCCTAACGTTCAGTTTGGCTTATTTAGGTGATTTGGCATTAACAGCTCAAATACACCTAACTTTGCAAATGAACACGATGGAAACTTGTTGGTGTGTTTTCTATGCATTTCGACCTGAAAGAAGCTAGTTCGGATGTACTTTGCTTTCCTAACGTTCAGTTTGGTTTATTTGCGTGATTTGGCATTAACAGCTCAAATACACCTAACTTTGCAAATGAACACGATAGAAACTTGTTGGTGTGTTTTCTATGCATTTCGACCTGATAGAAGCTAGTTCGGATGTACTTGGCTTTCCTAACGTTCAGTTTGGCTTATTTGCGTGATTTTGCATTAACAGCTCAAATACACCTAACTTTGCAAATGAACACGATAGAAACTTGTTGGTGTGTTTTCTATGCATTTCGACCTGAAAGAAGCTAGTTCGGTTGTACTTGGCTTTCCTAACGTTCAGTTTGGCTTATTTGCGTGATTTGGCATTAACAGCTCAAATACACCTAGCTTTGCAAATGAACACGATGGAAACTTGTTGGTGTGTTTTCTATGCATTTCGACCTGATAGAAGCTAGTTCGGATGTACTTGGCTTTCCTAACGTTCAGTTTTGCTCTTTTGCGTGATTTGGCATTAACAGCTCAAATACACCTAACTTTGCAAATGAACACGATGGAAACTTGTTGGTGTGTTTTCTATGCATTTCGACCTGAAAGAAGCTAGTTCGGATGTACTTGGCTTTCCTAACGTTCAGTTTGGCTTATTTGTGTGATTTTGCATTAACAGCTCAAATACACCTAACTTTGCAAATGAACACGATGGAAACTTGTTGGTGTGTTTTCTATGCATTTCGACCTGAAAGAAGGTAGTTCGGATGTACTTGGCTTTCCTAACGTTCAGCTTGGCTTATTTGCGTGATTTTGCATTAACAGCTCAAATACACCTAACTTTGCAAATGAACACGATGGAAACTTGTTGGTGTGTTTTCTATGCATTTCGACCTGAAAGAAGCATGTTAGGATGTACTTGGCTTTCCTAACGTTCAGTTTGGCTTATTTGCGTGATTTGGCATTAACAGCTCAAATACACCTAACTTTGCAAATGAACACGATAGAAACTTGTTGGTGTGTTTTCTATGCATTTCGACCTGAAAGAAGCATGTTAGGATGTACTTGGCTTTCCTAACGTTCAGTTTGGCTTATTTGCGTGATTTGGCATTAACAGCTCAAATACACCTAACTTTGCAAATGAACACGATGGAAACTTGTTGGTGTGTTTTCTATGCATTTCGACCTGAAAGAAGCATGTTAGGATGTACTTGGCTTTCCTAACGTTCAGTTTGGCTTATTTTGGTGATTTGGCATTAACAGCTCAAATACACCTAACTTTGCAAATGAACACGATGGAAACTTGTTGGTGTGCTTTCTATGCATTTCGACCTGAAAGAAGCAAGTTTGGATGTACTTTGCTTTCCTAACGTTCAGTTTGGTTTATTTGCGTGATTTGGCATTAACAGCTCAAATACACCTAACTTTGCAAATGAACACGATGGAAACTTGTTGGTGTGTTTTCTATGCATTTCGACCTGAAAGAAGCTAGTTCGGATGTACTTGGCTTTCCTAACGTTCAGTTTGGCTTATTTGCGTGATTTGGCATTAACTACTCAAATACACCTAACTTTGCAAATGAACACGATTGTAGCAGCCACACGACGCGTACACGTTGGCTTAGTGAAGTGCAGTTTATTTACAATACATAAGGAAAACAACCAAGCCTACAGACTGCAGCTCTCTGCTCTAACGATCTCTTCACTACTCTGTTGATGACTCATCTGAAGGGGCGGGGTGTTTCTTCTGCCCTTTTAAACCTCGTGAAAACACCATCCTCTTCCGCCTCCTCTGCGATGACAATTTCCCTTTCTCTTGCACCCCGCCCTTCTTGCGTTCTTCCCAAGTTAAAGGTACAGGCTCTGACAGACTGCTGTCAGAGAAACTTGGCCTCGCCAAGGACTGAGCATTTCCCTCTATCTTATCTCTGTCCGTTTCCTTGCCAACCTGTTTCCCCGGCTCTTGGCTGCCCTCCCAGTCAGCCAGCTGGTGGCTACTCGGTGGTAACCTGACATCATCCCCCCCTCTAGGGGCCTCCTCCCGTTCCTCAAGCCTCACCTCTTCCTCTCTAGGAGTACTCTGGGTCGCTCTCCACCATTCCTCCTCATCGTCTTCCCAATAACTGCATCCTGGTTGTGGCTCCTCTGCTTCTTGCTCCCACTCTTGCTCTACTTCCCCTTCCGCCTCTGTTTCTAACTGCTCCCTGACCCAACCTGGAGGTTTGGGCTTATTAGGATACCTATGATGAAACTCGCTCTGCAACCTAGGAGCATGTATGTTCCCCGCATTCTCCCATGAATTCTCTTCTGGTCCGTACCCTTTCCAAGCCACTAAATACTGTACCCCCCTACCCCTTCTACGAGAATCTAGTAGCTCGGCCACCTCGTATTCCAGCTCACCCTCCACCAGGATTGGCGAAGGGGGTGGCTCTTTCCTCTCCTGGTAAGGGTGTCTCGGCGTCACTGGCGATAGAAGCGACCGATGAAACACTGGATGTATCTTCATTGACTCAGGTAGGCGTAACTTGAAAGATACAGGGTTAATTTGTTCCACCACTACGAATGGCCCCACCCTTTGCTGCTCCAGCTTACGACATCGTCCTTTGCTTGGCCAGTCTTTTGTGGACAACCACACTAGATCCCCCACCCGGATCTCTTTGCCCACCTGCCTGTGTTTATCCGCTTCTGCCTTGTACTGCGCCTTCGCCCTTTCTAGATGGTCCCGTAGAATGCTATGCAGCGCTTCCATTTCTTCTGCGAAATGCTCCGCCGCTGGCACTTCAAGACTGTCCCCTTGCCCTGGGAACACCCGTGGATGTCTCCCTTGACAAGCAAAAAATGGCGTTTGTTGTGTCGATGAGTGCACGGCATTATTGTATGCAAATTCAGCCAAAGCCAACTTCTCTACCCAGTCATCTTGTTGGTAACTCACATAACAACGTAAATACTGCTGCAATGTGGCGTTCGTCCTCTCTGACTCACCGTTCGTCTGTGGGTGTCTAGCCGACGAGAGACACACCTCCACTTTCAGCAGTTGCATCAGTTTCCTCCAAAACTGAGAGGTGAATTGCGTCCCCCTATCCGATATAATTTTCCGTGGAAGACCATGCAATTTGAACACATGTTCCACGAAGAGTTGAGCAGTCTCGTGTGCCGATGGTAGTTTCTTACAAGGTACAAAATGTGCCATCTTAGAAAAAAGATCTACCACTACCCAGATTACTGTCTGTTTCCGCGACTCTGGCAAGTCGGTAATGAAATCCATGGCAATGGCTTCCCATGGCGCCTGCGGGGTAGGTAGTGGTTGAAGTAGACCTGCTGGAGACTCTCGGGGCCTCTTTGCCCGTTGGCAAGTCTCACAGGCCCGTACATACTCCTTGATATCCTCTTGCATGTGCGGCCACCAGAAGTCCCGCGTTGCTAGTCGTTCCGTCTTCCATTGCCCAAAATGGCCAGCCGTCGGACTATCGTGGCACTGTCTGAGTACCTTGGCTCGGAGTTCACCTTCTGGAACATAGAGGGCTTCCCCTTTGTAAAGCAACCCTCCTCTCTCCGCAAAATCCTTTGCATGACTCTCCCCCTTTTGTATCGCCTCTTTCTTCTTCCGAGCAAACTCATCCTCCCCCGTACGCTTTAGGAACTCAGACCGTTCCACAGCCGTCACCGCTGCCAGACGCAGTTGTTCAGGATAGAGGATCAGTCTCTTTTCCGGCACGGTTTTGGTTTTGTAGTATTCGGGCTTCCGGGACAACGCATCCGCGCCCTGGTTCTGTGAACTCAACACATACTTTATTCTGAAATTAAATCTGGCGAAGAATTGCGCCCACCTAATCTGTCGTTGGTTCAGATGTCTGGCTGTCTGCCAGTGCTCCAGATTCTTGTGATCGGTGCGTACTTCCACCTGATGCTGCGCTCCTTCTAGGAAGTGTCGCCATGTTTGCAAGGCATCCTTGACCGCCAACAGCTCTCGTTCCCATATTGTATAATTCTGTTCTGATGAATTTAGTTTTCGCGAGTGAAAGGCGCATGGTCTCAGTTCCCCTCTTTCGTCTGCCTGGAGAAGCACAGCCCCTAGCGCCTTGTCCGAAGCATCTGTCTCTACAAACATCGGCTTGTGCGGGTCCGGATGTGCCAAATGCCTTTCCTCTGCAAACATGGTCTTGAGCTTCACAAAAGCTTTCTGCGCCTCTTCTGTCCAGCGGAACGGTTGTTTCCCTTTCAGACAGTCTGTTATCGGCGCTGTAAGCCCAGAATACCTATGTATAAATTTCCTGTAATAGTTGGCAAATCCCAAGAACCTTTGCACATCCTTTCGTGTCCTGGGGTTTTGCCACGACACTACCGCCTCCACCTTTGCTGGGTCCATGTGCACTCCCTCCGGGGTGATTCTGTAACCCAAGAATTCCACTTCTGTCACATGGAATTGGCATTTCTCCAGCTTTGCGTATAGTCGGTGTTCCCTCAGCCGTTGTAACACCTCCTTCACATGTTGAACATGTTCTTCTGGATCCTCTGAGTAAATCAAAAGATCGTCCAGATACGCCACCACCGTCCTGTCCATAAGATCTGCCAGCACGTGATTGATGAATGCCTGGAAGGTGGCTGTGCCCGACTGCAATCCAAACGGCATCACACGATACTCAAAGGTCCCATACCTAGTGTTAAAGGCCGTCTTCCATTCGTCACCTTCTCTCACTCGTATCAGATTGTAAGCCCCCCTCAGATCAAGTTTCGTGAAAATTTTCGCCGATCTTAACCTTTCGAGTAGATCTCCAATCCGCGGCAACGGATAACGACTGGGAATCATGCGCTGGTTGGTCCTTCTGTAATCAACTACAAGTCTTTTTTCCGTCGTGCCTTTCTTGTTCACAAAGAAAACTGGAGCTCCCCCCGGAGTCTTCGTTGGTCGTATGAACCCCCGCTCCAAATTCTTCTGTAGAAATTCCCTCAATTCTGTCAACTCCGCTTCCGACATGGAGTAGAGGCGACTGGTTGGTATCTCTGCCCCTGGCACCAGGTCTATTTTGCAGTCATAGGGCCTATGCGGTGGTAGCCTGTCTGCCTCCTTCTCACAGAACACATCTCTGAAGGACTTATATTGCAGTGGTAATTGTCGCTCTTCTCCGGTGAAAGATCCACAGACCGCCGTCCCGCTGGCCTCGCCGCTTTTCTCTGACTTGATCCCTAGACAGTGGAGTCTACAGTACACCGACGAAAAGGTCATGGACCTCTGACCCCAGGAGATCACTGGATCATGGCGAGCTAGCCAACTCATACCCAAGACCACAGGATAGGAGGTCAACCTGGTGACGTGAAGGGCGATGACCTCTCTATGACCCGGCAACTCTAGCCCTATGGGCATCGTGGCCTCCGACACGCAGCCAGACAGCAACGGTCTTCCATCAATAGTCCGCACTTCTAGGGGTTCTTCCAACGACTGTGTCTCTATTCCCAACCTACTCACTAGGTCCACATCCACAAAATCTGTTGAAGCTCCAGAATCTATGAGAATGTCAACATGCTCACCCCTCCCATCTGGGAGTCGTAGCGTAGCGCCCACGGTGATTACTGGTAGGACCGGTCCAGGTGGAAGCCCTTCTGTTCTCTCTCCTCCCAACCTGAGGCCTCCAGAACGGGTTGGGGCAGCTCTTTTCCCGATGGCATCTCTCTGCACTCTCCAGGCGGGGCCACCTTCGTCCCTGAAAGGGCTCCTCGCGGCCTTCCCATGGTGCACTGACGGGCCATGTGATTGGTGGAGCCACAGGTGAAACACAAGCGCTCCCTCCGCCTTCTCTCTCTCTCAGCCCGTGTAATGCCGGGCGTTCTGCCCCCTCTGAGAGAGCCCAGTTGCATGGGTTCCTCCTCCTCCTTACTTTGCGCCTTCATGGTCTCTGGCAGAACATACAATCGATGGCTCTCTAGCCTCTCTTGCCCCCTGCGCAACTTGTCGCGTGACTGGAATCTCAGGCCTAATTGTAAGGCAGCTTGCCCCACCTCTTCCAAGGTGTTCAACCTTGGCATTCTCGCCAGCTCATCACGAATCTCTTCGCAAAGACCTGCTTTGAACAAGGCCACCAAGGCCTTTCCTTCCCACCCCAGCTGGCGGGCGTGCATCATAAAACTAGACCAATATTGAGCCACAGTTCCATTTCCTTGCCTGAGATTCAGGAACTCCTGCTCCAACTCCGCCTCTTGTGCTGGGTTCTTGAATATACTGTCCAGAAGCTTCAGAAAGGCAGTCAAGTTCGTGAGCACGCGGTCATTGGCCATCAAGTATGGGGTAATCCACTGTCTAGCCCTCCCTTCCAGAAGGCCCACCACCGTGGCTATTCTGGCCTCATCATCTCTGTAGTCTTCTCCTTTAAGCCGGAGATAATACAAACAGGAAGCTCTGAAACATGCATAATCTGCAGCGTTCCCATTGAAACGTGGGGGAAGAGGAACTAAATTCTTTGTTGTTTGCCTACCCGATAAATCAGAAAGCTGCCTTGCCTGCTCTGCAGTCACTCCTTCAAGCCGTGCCAATCTTATCTTTAATTCTTGGTTCTCTGCCCAGAGCACTTGTGCCGGGTCCACTACCGGCGTAACTCCCGAGGCTGCTGCTTCTTGTTGCTCCGACATTCTAATTGTCTATCTGACTTGCTTCTACTCAGCAGCAGTTAGTTTGGAGATGAGTCATGCTGTAGCAGCCACACGACGCGTACACGTTGGCTTAGTGAAGTGCAGTTTATTTACAATACATAAGGAAAACAACCAAGCCTACAGACTGCAGCTCTCTGCTCTAACGATCTCTTCACTACTCTGTTGATGACTCATCTGAAGGGGCGGGGTGTTTCTTCTGCCCTTTTAAACCTCGTGAAAACACCATCCTCTTCCGCCTCCTCTGCGATGACAATTTCCCTTTCTCTTGCACCCCGCCCTTCTTGCGTTCTTCCCAAGTTAAAGGTACAGGCTCTGACAGACTGCTGTCAGAGAAACTTGGCCTCGCCAAGGACTGAGCATTTCCCTCTATCTTATCTCTGTCCGTTTCCTTGCCAACCTGTTTCCCCGGCTCTTGGCTGCCCTCCCAGTCAGCCAGCTGGTGGCTACTCGGTGGTAACCTGACAACGATGGAGACTTGTTGGTGTGTTTTCTATGCATTTCGGCCAGAAAGAAGCATGTTAGGATGTACTTGGCTTTCCTAACGTTCAGTTTGGCTTATTTGCGTGATTTGGCATTAACAGCTCAAATACACCTAACTTTGCAAATGAACACGATGGAGACTTGTTGGTGTGTTTTCTATGCATTTCGGCCAGAAAGAAGCATGTTAGGATGTACTTGGCTTTCCTAACGTTCAGTTTGGCTTATTTGCGTGATTTGGCATTAACAGCTCAAATACACCTAACTTTGCAAATGAACACGATGGAAACTAGTTGGTGTGTTTTCTATGCATTTCGACCTGAAAGAAGCATGTTAGGATGTACTTGGCTTTCCTAACGTTCAATTTGGCTTATTTGCGTGATTTGGCATTAACAGCTCAAATACACCTAACTTTGCAAATGAACACGATAGAAACTTGTTGGTGTGTTTTCTATGCATTTCGACCTGAAAGAAGCATGTTAGGATGTACTTGGCTTTCCTAACGTTCAGTTTGGCTTATTTAGGTGATTTGGCATTAACAGCTCAAATACACCTAACTTTGCAAATGAACACGATGGAAACTTGTTGGTGTGTTTTCTATGCATTTCGACCTGAAAGAAGCAAGTTTGGATGTACTTTGCTTTCCTAACGTTCAGTTTGGTTTATTTGCGTGATTTGGCATTAACAGCTCAAATACACCTAACTTTGCAAATGAACACGATAGAAACTTGTTGGTGTGTTTTCTATGCATTTCGACCTGATAGAAGCTAGTTCGGATGTACTTGGCTTTCCTAACGTTCAGTTTGGCTTATTTGCGTGATTTTGCATTAACAGCTCAAATACACCTACCTTTGCAAATGAACACGATAGAAACTTGTTGGTGTGTTTTCTATGCATTTCGACCTGAAAGAAGCTAGTTCGGTTGTACTTAGCTCTCCTAACGTTCAGTTTGGCTTATTTGCGTGATTTGGCATTAACAGCTCAAATACACCTAGCTTTGCAAATGAACACGATGGAAACTTGTTGGTGTGTTTTCTATGCATTTCGACCTGAAAGAAGCTAGTTCGGATGTACTTGGCTTTCCTAACGTTCAGTTTGGCTCTTTTGCGTGATTTGGCATTAACAGCTCAAATACACCTAACTTTGCAAATGAACACGATGGAAACTTGTTGGTGTGTTTTCTATGCATTTCGACCTGAAAGAAGGTAGTTCGGATGTACTTGGCTTTCCTAACGTTCAGTTTGGCTTATTTGCGTGATTTTGCATTAACAGCTCAAATACACCCAACTTTGCAAATGAACACGATGGAAACTTGTTGGTGTGTTTTCTATGCATTTCGACCTGAAAGAAGCTAGTTCGGATGTACTTGGCTTTCCTAACGTTCAGTTTGGCTTATTTGCGTGATTTGGCATTAACTTTGCAAATGAACACGATAGAAACTTGTTGGTGTGTTTTCTATGTATTTCGACCTGAAAGCAGCTAGTTCGGATGTACTTGGCTTTCCTAACGTTCAGTTTGGCTTATTTGCGTGATTTGGCATTAACAGCTCAAATACATCTAACTTTGCAAATGAACACGATGGAAACTTGTTGGTGTGTTTTCCATGCATTTCGACCTGAAAGCAGCTAATTCGGATGTACTTGTCTTTCCTAACGTTCAGTTTGGCTTATTTGCGTGATTTGGCATTAACAGCTCAAATACACCTAACTTTGCAAATGAACACGATAGAAACTTGTTGGTGTGTTTTCTATGCATTTCGACCTGAAAGAAGCATGTTAGGATGTACTTGGCTTTCCTAACGTTCAGTTTGGCTTATTTGCGTGATTTGGCATTAACAGCTCAAATACACCTAACTTTGCAAATGAACACGATAGAAACTTGTTGGTGTGTTTTCTATGCATTTCGACCTGAAAGAAGCATGTTAGGATGTACTTGGCTTTCCTAACGTTCAGTTTGGCTTATTTGCGTGATTTGGCATTAACAGCTCAAATACACCTAACTTTGCAAATGAACACGATAGAAACTTGTTGGTGTGTTTTCTATGCATTTCGACCTGAAAGAAGCATGTTAGGATGTACTTGGCTTTCCTAACGTTCAGTTTGGCTTATTTGCGTGATTTGGCATTAACAGCTCAAATACACCTAACTTTGCAAATGAACACGATGGAAACTTGTTGGTGTGTTTTCTATGCATTTCGACCTGAAAGAAGCATGTTAGGATGTACTTGGCTTTCCTAACGTTCAATTTGGCTTATTTGCGTGATTTGGCATTAACAGCTCAAATACACCTAACTTTGCAAATGAACACGATGGAAACTTGTTGGTGTGCTTTCTATGCATTTCGACCTGAAAGAAGCAAGTTTGGATGTACTTTGCTTTCCTAACGTTCAGTTTGGTTTATTTGCGTGATTTGGCATTAACAGCTCAAATACACCTAACTTTGCAAATGAACACGATGGAAACTTGTTGGTGTGTTTTCTATGCATTTCGACCTGAAAGAAGCTAGTTCGGATGTACTTGGCTTTCCTAACGTTCAGTTTGGCTTATTTGCGTGATTTGGCATTAACTACTCAAATACACCTAACTTTGCAAATGAACACGATGGAGACTTGTTGGTGTGTTTTCTATGCATTTCGGCCAGAAAGAAGCATGTTAGGATGTACTTGGCTTTCCTAACGTTCAGTTTGGCTTATTTGCGTGATTTGGCATTAACAGCTCAAATACACCTAACTTTGCAAATGAACACGATGGAGACTTGTTGGTGTGTTTTCTATGCATTTCGGCCAGAAAGAAGCATGTTAGGATGTACTTGGCTTTCCTAACGTTCAGTTTGGCTTATTTGCGTGATTTGGCATTAACAGCTCAAATACACCTAACTTTGCAAATGAACACGATGGAAACTTGTTGGTGTGTTTTCTATGCATTTCGACCTGAAAGAAGCATGTTAGGATGTACTTGGCTTTCCTAACGTTCAATTTGGCTTATTTGCGTGATTTGGCATTAACAGCTCAAATACACCTAACTTTGCAAATGAACACGATAGAAACTTGTTGGTGTGTTTTCTATGCATTTCGACCTGAAAGAAGCATGTTAGGATGTACTTGGCTTTCCTAACGTTCAGTTTGGCTTATTTAGGTGATTTGGCATTAACAGCTCAAATACACCTAACTTTGCAAATGAACACGATGGAAACTTGTTGGTGTGTTTTCTATGCATTTCGACCTGAAAGAAGCAAGTTTGGATGTACTTTGCTTTCCTAACGTTCAGTTTGGTTTATTTGCGTGATTTGGCATTAACAGCTCAAATACACCTAACTTTGCAAATGAACACGATAGAAACTTGTTGGTGTGTTTTCTATGCATTTCGACCTGATAGAAGCTAGTTCGGATGTACTTGGCTTTCCTAACGTTCAGTTTGGCTTATTTGCGTGATTTTGCATTAACAGCTCAAATACACCTAACTTTGCAAATGAACACGATAGAAACTTGTTGGTGTGTTTTCTATGCATTTCGACCTGAAAGAAGCTAGTTCGGTTGTACTTGGCTTTCCTAACGTTCAGTTTGGCTTATTTGCGTGATTTGGCATTAACAGCTCAAATACACCTAGCTTTGCAAATGAACACGATGGAAACTTGTTGGTGTGTTTTCTATGCATTTCGACCTGATAGAAGCTAGTTCGGATGTACTTGGCTTTCCTAACGTTCAGTTTTGCTCTTTTGCGTGATTTGGCATTAACAGCTCAAATACACCTAACTTTGCAAATGAACACGATGGAAACTTGTTGGTGTGTTTTCTATGCATTTCGACCTGAAAGAAGCTAGTTCGGATGTACTTGGCTTTCCTAACGTTCAGTTTGGCTTATTTGTGTGATTTTGCATTAACAGCTCAAATACACCTAACTTTGCAAATGAACACGATGGAAACTTGTTGGTGTGTTTTCTATGCATTTCGACCTGAAAGAAGGTAGTTCGGATGTACTTGGCTTTCCTAACGTTCAGCTTGGCTTATTTGCGTGATTTTGCATTAACAGCTCAAATACACCTAACTTTGCAAATGAACACGATGGAAACTTGTTGGTGTGTTTTCTATGCATTTCGACCTGAAAGAAGCATGTTAGGATGTACTTGGCTTTCCTAACGTTCAGTTTGGCTTATTTGCGTGATTTGGCATTAACAGCTCAAATACACCTAACTTTGCAAATGAACACGATAGAAACTTGTTGGTGTGTTTTCTATGCATTTCGACCTGAAAGAAGCATGTTAGGATGTACTTGGCTTTCCTAACGTTCAGTTTGGCTTATTTGCGTGATTTGGCATTAACAGCTCAAATACACCTAACTTTGCAAATGAACACGATGGAAACTTGTTGGTGTGTTTTCTATGCATTTCGACCTGAAAGAAGCATGTTAGGATGTACTTGGCTTTCCTAACGTTCAGTTTGGCTTATTTTGGTGATTTGGCATTAACAGCTCAAATACACCTAACTTTGCAAATGAACACGATGGAAACTTGTTGGTGTGCTTTCTATGCATTTCGACCTGAAAGAAGCAAGTTTGGATGTACTTTGCTTTCCTAACGTTCAGTTTGGCTTATTTGCGTGATTTGGCATTAACTACTCAAATACACCTAACTTTGCAAATGAACACGATGGAGACTTGTTGGTGTGTTTTCTATGCATTTCGGCCAGAAAGAAGCATGTTAGGATGTACTTGGCTTTCCTAACGTTCAGTTTGGCTTATTTGCGTGATTTGGCATTAACAGCTCAAATACACCTAACTTTGCAAATGAACACGATGGAGACTTGTTGGTGTGTTTTCTATGCATTTCGGCCAGAAAGAAGCATGTTAGGATGTACTTGGCTTTCCTAACGTTCAGTTTGGCTTATTTGCGTGATTTGGCATTAACAGCTCAAATACACCTAACTTTGCAAATGAACACGATGGAAACTTGTTGGTGTGTTTTCTATGCATTTCGACCTGAAAGAAGCATGTTAGGATGTACTTGGCTTTCCTAACGTTCAATTTGGCTTATTTGCGTGATTTGGCATTAACAGCTCAAATACACCTAACTTTGCAAATGAACACGATAGAAACTTGTTGGTGTGTTTTCTATGCATTTCGACCTGAAAGAAGCATGTTAGGATGTACTTGGCTTTCCTAACGTTCAGTTTGGTTTATTTGCGTGATTTGGCATTAACAGCTCAAATACACCTAACTTTGCAAATGAACACGATAGAAACTTGTTGGTGTGTTTTCTATGCATTTCGACCTGATAGAAGCTAGTTCGGATGTACTTGGCTTTCCTAACGTTCAGTTTGGCTTATTTGCGTGATTTTGCATTAACAGCTCAAATACACCTACCTTTGCAAATGAACACGATAGAAACTTGTTGGTGTGTTTTCTATGCATTTCGACCTGAAAGAAGCTAGTTCGGTTGTACTTAGCTCTCCTAACGTTCAGTTTGGCTTATTTGCGTGATTTGGCATTAACAGCTCAAATACACCTAGCTTTGCAAATGAACACGATGGAAACTTGTTGGTGTGTTTTCTATGCATTTCGACCTGAAAGAAGCTAGTTCGGATGTACTTGGCTTTCCTAACGTTCAGTTTGGCTCTTTTGCGTGATTTGGCATTAACAGCTCAAATACACCTAACTTTGCAAATGAACACGATGGAAACTTGTTGGTGTGTTTTCTATGCATTTCGACCTGAAAGAAGGTAGTTCGGATGTACTTGGCTTTCCTAACGTTCAGTTTGGCTTATTTGCGTGATTTTGCATTAACAGCTCAAATACACCCAACTTTGCAAATGAACACGATGGAAACTTGTTGGTGTGTTTTCTATGCATTTCGACCTGAAAGAAGCTAGTTCGGATGTACTTGGCTTTCCTAACGTTCAGTTTGGCTTATTTGCGTGATTTGGCATTAACTTTGCAAATGAACACGATAGAAACTTGTTGGTGTGTTTTCTATGTATTTCGACCTGAAAGCAGCTAGTTCGGATGTACTTGGCTTTCCTAACGTTCAGTTTGGCTTATTTGCGTGATTTGGCATTAACAGCTCAAATACATCTAACTTTGCAAATGAACACGATGGAAACTTGTTGGTGTGTTTTCCATGCATTTCGACCTGAAAGCAGCTAATTCGGATGTACTTGTCTTTCCTAACGTTCAGTTTGGCTTATTTGCGTGATTTGGCATTAACAGCTCAAATACACCTAACTTTGCAAATGAACACGATAGAAACTTGTTGGTGTGTTTTCTATGCATTTCGACCTGAAAGAAGCATGTTAGGATGTACTTGGCTTTCCTAACGTTCAGTTTGGCTTATTTGCGTGATTTGGCATTAACAGCTCAAATACACCTAACTTTGCAAATGAACACGATAGAAACTTGTTGGTGTGTTTTCTATGCATTTCGACCTGAAAGAAGCATGTTAGGATGTACTTGGCTTTCCTAACGTTCAGTTTGGCTTATTTGCGTGATTTGGCATTAACAGCTCAAATACACCTAACTTTGCAAATGAACACGATAGAAACTTGTTGGTGTGTTTTCTATGCATTTCGACCTGAAAGAAGCATGTTAGGATGTACTTGGCTTTCCTAACGTTCAGTTTGGCTTATTTGCGTGATTTGGCATTAACAGCTCAAATACACCTAACTTTGCAAATGAACACGATGGAAACTTGTTGGTGTGTTTTCTATGCATTTCGACCTGAAAGAAGCATGTTAGGATGTACTTGGCTTTCCTAACGTTCAATTTGGCTTATTTGCGTGATTTGGCATTAACAGCTCAAATACACCTAACTTTGCAAATGAACACGATGGAAACTTGTTGGTGTGCTTTCTATGCATTTCGACCTGAAAGAAGCAAGTTTGGATGTACTTTGCTTTCCTAACGTTCAGTTTGGTTTATTTGCGTGATTTGGCATTAACAGCTCAAATACACCTAACTTTGCAAATGAACACGATGGAGACTTGTTGGTGTGTTTTCTATGCATTTCGGCCAGAAAGAAGCATGTTAGGATGTACTTGGCTTTCCTAACGTTCAGTTTGGCTTATTTGCGTGATTTGGCATTAACAGCTCAAATACACCTAACTTTGCAAATGAACACGATGGAGACTTGTTGGTGTGTTTTCTATGCATTTCGGCCAGAAAGAAGCATGTTAGGATGTACTTGGCTTTCCTAACGTTCAGTTTGGCTTATTTGCGTGATTTGGTATTAACAGCTCAAATACACCTAACTTTGCAAATGAACACGATGGAAACTTGTTGGTGTGTTTTCTATGCATTTCGACCTGAAAGAAGCATGTTAGGATGTACTTGGCTTTCCTAACGTTCAATTTGGCTTATTTGCGTGATTTGGCATTAACAGCTCAAATACACCTAACTTTGCAAATGAACACGATAGAAACTTGTTGGTGTGTTTTCTATGCATTTCGACCTGAAAGAAGCATGTTAGGATGTACTTGGCTTTCCTAACGTTCAGTTTGGCTTATTTAGGTGATTTGGCATTAACAGCTCAAATACACCTAACTTTGCAAATGAACACGATGGAAACTTGTTGGTGTGTTTTCTATGCATTTCGACCTGAAAGAAGCAAGTTTGGATGTACTTTGCTTTCCTAACGTTCAGTTTGGTTTATTTGCGTGATTTGGCATTAACAGCTCAAATACACCTAACTTTGCAAATGAACACGATAGAAACTTGTTGGTGTGTTTTCTATGCATTTCGACCTGATAGAAGCTAGTTCGGATGTACTTGGCTTTCCTAACGTTCAGTTTGGCTTATTTGCGTGATTTTGCATTAACAGCTCAAATACACCTACCTTTGCAAATGAACACGATAGAAACTTGTTGGTGTGTTTTCTATGCATTTCGACCTGAAAGAAGCTAGTTCGGTTGTACTTAGCTCTCCTAACGTTCAGTTTGGCTTATTTGCGTGATTTGGCATTAACAGCTCAAATACACCTAGCTTTGCAAATGAACACGATGGAAACTTGTTGGTGTGTTTTCTATGCATTTCGACCTGAAAGAAGCTAGTTCGGATGTACTTGGCTTTCCTAACGTTCAGTTTGGCTCTTTTGCGTGATTTGGCATTAACAGCTCAAATACACCTAACTTTGCAAATGAACACGATGGAAACTTGTTGGTGTGTTTTCTATGCATTTCGACCTGAAAGAAGGTAGTTCGGATGTACTTGGCTTTCCTAACGTTCAGTTTGGCTTATTTGCGTGATTTTGCATTAACAGCTCAAATACACCCAACTTTGCAAATGAACACGATGGAAACTTGTTGGTGTGTTTTCTATGCATTTCGACCTGAAAGAAGCTAGTTCGGATGTACTTGGCTTTCCTAACGTTCAGTTTGGCTTATTTGCGTGATTTGGCATTAACTTTGCAAATGAACACGATAGAAACTTGTTGGTGTGTTTTCTATGTATTTCGACCTGAAAGCAGCTAGTTCGGATGTACTTGGCTTTCCTAACGTTCAGTTTGGCTTATTTGCGTGATTTGGCATTAACAGCTCAAATACATCTAACTTTGCAAATGAACACGATGGAAACTTGTTGGTGTGTTTTCCATGCATTTCGACCTGAAAGCAGCTAATTCGGATGTACTTGTCTTTCCTAACGTTCAGTTTGGCTTATTTGCGTGATTTGGCATTAACAGCTCAAATACACCTAACTTTGCAAATGAACACGATAGAAACTTGTTGGTGTGTTTTCTATGCATTTCGACCTGAAAGAAGCATGTTAGGATGTACTTGGCTTTCCTAACGTTCAGTTTGGCTTATTTGCGTGATTTGGCATTAACAGCTCAAATACACCTAACTTTGCAAATGAACACGATAGAAACTTGTTGGTGTGTTTTCTATGCATTTCGACCTGAAAGAAGCATGTTAGGATGTACTTGGCTTTCCTAACGTTCAGTTTGGCTTATTTGCGTGATTTGGCATTAACAGCTCAAATACACCTAACTTTGCAAATGAACACGATGGAAACTTGTTGGTGTGTTTTCTATGCATTTCGACCTGAAAGAAGCTAGTTCGGATGTACTTGGCTTTCCTAACGTTCAGTTTGGCTTATTTGCGTGATTTGGCATTAACTTTGCAAATGAACACGATAGAAACTTGTTGGTGTGTTTTCTATGTATTTCGACCTGAAAGCAGCTAGTTCGGATGTACTTGGCTTTCCTAACGTTCAGTTTGGCTTATTTGCGTGATTTGGCATTAACAGCTCAAATACATCTAACTTTGCAAATGAACACGATGGAAACTTGTTGGTGTGTTTTCCATGCATTTCGACCTGAAAGCAGCTAATTCGGATGTACTTGTCTTTCCTAACGTTCAGTTTGGCTTATTTGCGTGATTTGGCATTAACAGCTCAAATACACCTAACTTTGCAAATGAACACGATGGAAACTTGTTGGTGTGTTTTCTATGCATTTCGACCTGAAAGAAGGTAGTTCGGATGTACTTGGCTTTCCTAACGTTCAGTTTGGCTTATTTGCGTGATTTTGCATTAACAGCTCAAATACACCCAACTTTGCAAATGAACACGATGGAAACTTGTTGGTGTGTTTTCTATGCATTTCGACCTGAAAGAAGCTAGTTCGGATGTACTTGGCTTTCCTAACGTTCAGTTTGGCTTATTTGCGTGATTTGGCATTAACTTTGCAAATGAACACGATAGAAACTTGTTGGTGTGTTTTCTATGTATTTCGACCTGAAAGCAGCTAGTTCGGATGTACTTGGCTTTCCTAACGTTCAGTTTGGCTTATTTGCGTGATTTGGCATTAACAGCTCAAATACATCTAACTTTGCAAATGAACACGATGGAAACTTGTTGGTGTGTTTTCCATGCATTTCGACCTGAAAGCAGCTAATTCGGATGTACTTGTCTTTCCTAACGTTCAGTTTGGCTTATTTGCGTGATTTGGCATTAACAGCTCAAATACACCTAACTTTGCAAATGAACACGATAGAAACTTGTTGGTGTGTTTTCTATGCATTTCGACCTGAAAGAAGCATGTTAGGATGTACTTGGCTTTCCTAACGTTCAGTTTGGCTTATTTGCGTGATTTGGCATTAACAGCTCAAATACACCTAACTTTGCAAATGAACACGATAGAAACTTGTTGGTGTGTTTTCTATGCATTTCGACCTGAAAGAAGCATGTTAGGATGTACTTGGCTTTCCTAACGTTCAGTTTGGCTTATTTGCGTGATTTGGCATTAACAGCTCAAATACACCTAACTTTGCAAATGAACACGATAGAAACTTGTTGGTGTGTTTTCTATGCATTTCGACCTGAAAGAAGCATGTTAGGATGTACTTGGCTTTCCTAACGTTCAGTTTGGCTTATTTGCGTGATTTGGCATTAACAGCTCAAATACACCTAACTTTGCAAATGAACACGATGGAAACTTGTTGGTGTGTTTTCTATGCATTTCGACCTGAAAGAAGCATGTTAGGATGTACTTGGCTTTCCTAACGTTCAATTTGGCTTATTTGCGTGATTTGGCATTAACAGCTCAAATACACCTAACTTTGCAAATGAACACGATGGAAACTTGTTGGTGTGCTTTCTATGCATTTCGACCTGAAAGAAGCAAGTTTGGATGTACTTTGCTTTCCTAACGTTCAGTTTGGTTTATTTGCGTGATTTGGCATTAACAGCTCAAATACACCTAACTTTGCAAATGAACACGATGGAGACTTGTTGGTGTGTTTTCTTTGCATTTCGGCCAGAAAGAAGCATGTTAGGATGTACTTGGCTTTCCTAACGTTCAGTTTGGCTTATTTGCGTGATTTGGCATTAACAGCTCAAATACACCTAACTTTGCAAATGAACACGATGGAGACTTGTTGGTGTGTTTTCTATGCATTTCGGCCAGAAAGAAGCATGTTAGGATGTACTTGGCTTTCCTAACGTTCAGTTTGGCTTATTTGCGTGATTTGGCATTAACAGCTCAAATACACCTAACTTTGCAAATGAACACGATGGAAACTTGTTGGTGTGTTTTCTATGCATTTCGACCTGAAAGAAGCATGTTAGGATGTACTTGGCTTTCCTAACGTTCAATTTGGCTTATTTGCGTGATTTGGCATTAACAGCTCAAATACACCTAACTTTGCAAATGAACACGATAGAAACTTGTTGGTGTGTTTTCTATGCATTTCGACCTGAAAGAAGCATGTTAGGATGTACTTGGCTTTCCTAACGTTCAGTTTGGCTTATTTAGGTGATTTGGCATTAACAGCTCAAATACACCTAACTTTGCAAATGAACACGATGGAAACTTGTTGGTGTGTTTTCTATGCATTTCGACCTGAAAGAAGCAAGTTTGGATGTACTTTGCTTTCCTAACGTTCAGTTTGGTTTATTTGCGTGATTTGGCATTAACAGCTCAAATACACCTAACTTTGCAAATGAACACGATAGAAACTTGTTGGTGTGTTTTCTATGCATTTCGACCTGATAGAAGCTAGTTCGGATGTACTTGGCTTTCCTAACGTTCAGTTTGGCTTATTTGCGTGATTTTGCATTAACAGCTCAAATACACCTACCTTTGCAAATGAACACGATAGAAACTTGTTGGTGTGTTTTCTATGCATTTCGACCTGAAAGAAGCTAGTTCGGTTGTACTTAGCTCTCCTAACGTTCAGTTTGGCTTATTTGCGTGATTTGGCATTAACAGCTCAAATACACCTAGCTTTGCAAATGAACACGATGGAAACTTGTTGGTGTGTTTTCTATGCATTTCGACCTGAAAGAAGCTAGTTCGGATGTACTTGGCTTTCCTAACGTTCAGTTTGGCTCTTTTGCGTGATTTGGCATTAACAGCTCAAATACACCTAACTTTGCAAATGAACACGATGGAAACTTGTTGGTGTGTTTTCTATGCATTTCGACCTGAAAGAAGGTAGTTCGGATGTACTTGGCTTTCCTAACGTTCAGTTTGGCTTATTTGCGTGATTTTGCATTAACAGCTCAAATACACCCAACTTTGCAAATGAACACGATGGAAACTTGTTGGTGTGTTTTCTATGCATTTCGACCTGAAAGAAGCTAGTTCGGATGTACTTGGCTTTCCTAACGTTCAGTTTGGCTTATTTGCGTGATTTGGCATTAACTTTGCAAATGAACACGATAGAAACTTGTTGGTGTGTTTTCTATGTATTTCGACCTGAAAGCAGCTAGTTCGGATGTACTTGGCTTTCCTAACGTTCAGTTTGGCTTATTTGCGTGATTTGGCATTAACAGCTCAAATACATCTAACTTTGCAAATGAACACGATGGAAACTTGTTGGTGTGTTTTCCATGCATTTCGACCTGAAAGCAGCTAATTCGGATGTACTTGTCTTTCCTAACGTTCAGTTTGGCTTATTTGCGTGATTTGGCATTAACAGCTCAAATACACCTAACTTTGCAAATGAACACGATAGAAACTTGTTGGTGTGTTTTCTATGCATTTCGACCTGAAAGAAGCATGTTAGGATGTACTTGGCTTTCCTAACGTTCAGTTTGGCTTATTTGCGTGATTTGGCATTAACAGCTCAAATACACCTAACTTTGCAAATGAACACGATAGAAACTTGTTGGTGTGTTTTCTATGCATTTCGACCTGAAAGAAGCATGTTAGGATGTACTTGGCTTTCCTAACGTTCAGTTTGGCTTATTTGCGTGATTTGGCATTAACAGCTCAAATACACCTAACTTTGCAAATGAACACGATGGAAACTTGTTGGTGTGTTTTCTATGCATTTCGACCTGAAAGAAGCTAGTTCGGATGTACTTGGCTTTCCTAACGTTCAGTTTGGCTTATTTGCGTGATTTGGCATTAACTTTGCAAATGAACACGATAGAAACTTGTTGGTGTGTTTTCTATGTATTTCGACCTGAAAGCAGCTAGTTCGGATGTACTTGGCTTTCCTAACGTTCAGTTTGGCTTATTTGCGTGATTTGGCATTAACAGCTCAAATACATCTAACTTTGCAAATGAACACGATGGAAACTTGTTGGTGTGTTTTCCATGCATTTCGACCTGAAAGCAGCTAATTCGGATGTACTTGTCTTTCCTAACGTTCAGTTTGGCTTATTTGCGTGATTTGGCATTAACAGCTCAAATACACCTAACTTTGCAAATGAACACGATAGAAACTTGTTGGTGTGTTTTCTATGCATTTCGACCTGAAAGAAGCATGTTAGGATGTACTTGGCTTTCCTAACGTTCAGTTTGGCTTATTTGCGTGATTTGGCATTAACAGCTCAAATACACCTAACTTTGCAAATGAACACGATAGAAACTTGTTGGTGTGTTTTCTATGCATTTCGACCTGAAAGAAGCATGTTAGGATGTACTTGGCTTTCCTAACGTTCAGTTTGGCTTATTTGCGTGATTTGGCATTAACAGCTCAAATACACCTAACTTTGCAAATGAACACGATGGAAACTTGTTGGTGTGTTTTCTATGCATTTCGACCTGAAAGAAGCATGTTAGGATGTACTTGGCTTTCCTAACGTTCAATTTGGCTTATTTGCGTGATTTGGCATTAACAGCTCAAATACACCTAACTTTGCAAATGAACACGATAGAAACTTGTTGGTGTGTTTTCTATGCATTTCGACCTGAAAGAAGCATGTTAGGATGTACTTGGCTTTCCTAACGTTCAGTTTGGCTTATTTAGGTGATTTGGCATTAACAGCTCAAATACACCTAACTTTGCAAATGAACACGATGGAAACTTGTTGGTGTGTTTTCTATGCATTTCGACCTGAAAGAAGCAAGTTTGGATGTACTTTGCTTTCCTAACGTTCAGTTTGGTTTATTTGCGTGATTTGGCATTAACAGCTCAAATACACCTAACTTTGCAAATGAACACGATAGAAACTTGTTGGTGTGTTTTCTATGCATTTCGACCTGATAGAAGCTAGTTCGGATGTACTTGGCTTTCCTAACGTTCAGTTTGGCTTATTTGCGTGATTTTGCATTAACAGCTCAAATACACCTAACTTTGCAAATGAACACAATAGAAACTTGTTGGTGTGTTTTCTATGCATTTCGACCTGAAAGAAGCATGTTAGGATGTACTTGGCTTTCCTAACGTTCAGTTTGGCTTATTTGCGTGATTTGGCATTAACAGCTCAAATACACCTAACTTTGCAAATGAACACGATGGAAACTTGTTGGTGTGTTTTCTATGCATTTCGACCTGAAAGAAGCATGTTAGGATGTACTTGGCTTTCCTAACGTTCAATTTGGCTTATTTGCGTGATTTGGCATTAACAGCTCAAATACACCTAACTTTGCAAATGAACACGATAGAAACTTGTTGGTGTGTTTTCTATGCATTTCGACCTGAAAGAAGCATGTTAGGATGTACTTGGCTTTCCTAACGTTCAGTTTGGCTTATTTAGGTGATTTGGCATTAACAGCTCAAATGCACCTAACTTTGCAAATGAACACGATGGAAACTTGTTGGTGTGTTTTCTATGCATTTCGACCTGAAAGAAGCAAGTTTGGATGTACTTTGCTTTCCTAACGTTCAGTTTGGTTTATTTGCGTGATTTGGCATTAACAGCTCAAATACACCTAACTTTGCAAATGAACACGATAGAAACTTGTTGGTGTGTTTTCTATGCATTTCGACCTGATAGAAGCTAGTTCGGATGTACTTGGCTTTCCTAACGTTCAGTTTGGCTTATTTGCGTGATTTTGCATTAACAGCTCAAATACACCTAACTTTGCAAATGAACACGATAGAAACTTGTTGGTGTGTTTTCTATGCATTTCGACCTGAAAGAAGCTAGTTCGGTTGTACTTAGCTCTCCTAACGTTCAGTTTGGCTTATTTGCGTGATTTGGCATTAACAGCTCAAATACACCTAGCTTTGCAAATGAACACGATGGAAACTTGTTGGTGTGTTTTCTATGCATTTCGACCTGAAAGAAGCTAGTTCGGATGTACTTGGCTTTCCTAACGTTCAGTTTGGCTCTTTTGCGTGATTTGGCATTAACAGCTCAAATACACCTAACTTTGCAAATGAACACGATGGAAACTTGTTGGTGTGTTTTCTATGCATTTCGACCTGAAAGAAGGTAGTTCGGATGTACTTGGCTTTCCTAACGTTCAGTTTGGCTTATTTGCGTGATTTTGCATTAACAGCTCAAATACACCCAACTTTGCAAATGAACACGATGGAAACTTGTTGGTGTGTTTTCTATGCATTTCGACCTGAAAGAAGCATGTTAGGATGTACTTGGCTTTCCTAACGTTCAGTTTGGCTTATTTGCGTGATTTGGCATTAACTTTGCAAATGAACACGATAGAAACTTGTTGGTGTGTTTTCTATGTATTTCGACCTGAAAGCAGCTAGTTCGGATGTACTTGGCTTTCCTAACGTTCAGTTTGGCTTATTTGCGTGATTTGGCATTAACAGCTCAAATACACCTAACTTTGCAAATGAACACGATGGAAACTTGTTGGTGTGTTTTCCATGCATTTCGACCTGAAAGCAGCTAATTCGGATGTACTTGTCTTTCCTAACGTTCAGTTTGGCTTATTTGCGTGATTTGGCATTAACAGCTCAAATACACCTAACTTTGCAAATGAACACGATAGAAACTTGTTGGTGTGTTTTCTATGCATTTCGACCTGAAAGAAGCATGTTAGGATGTACTTGGCTTTCCTAACGTTCAGTTTGGCTTATTTGCGTGATTTGGCATTAACAGCTCAAATACACCTAACTTTGCAAATGTACACGATGGAAACTTGTTGCTGTGTTTTCTATGCATTTCGACCTGAAAGAAGCAAGTTCGGATGTACTTGGCTTTCCTAACGTTTAGTTTGGCTTATTTGCGTGATTTGGCATTAACAGCTCAAATACACCTAACTTTGCAAATGAACACGATGGAAACTTGTTGGTGTGTTTTCTATGCATTTCGACCTGAAAGAAGCAAGTTCGGATGTACTTGGCTTTCCTAACGTTCAGTTTGGCTTATTTGCGTGATTTGGCATTAACAGCTGAAATACACCTAACTTTGCAAATGAACACGATGGAAACTTGTTGGTGTGTTTTCTATGCATTTCGACCTGAAAGAAGCTAGTTCGGATGTGATTGGCTTTCCTAACGTTCAGTTTGGCTTATTTGCGTGATTTGGCATTAACAGCTCAAATACACCTAACTTTGCAAATGAACACGATGGAGACTTGTTGGTGTGTTTTCTATGCATTTCGGCCAGAAAGAAGCATGTTAGGATGTACTTGGCTTTCCTAACGTTCAGTTTGGCTTATTTGCGTGATTTGGCATTAACAGCTCAAATACACCTAACTTTGCAAATGAACACGATGGAGACTTGTTGGTGTGTTTTCTATGCATTTCGGCCAGAAAGAAGCATGTTAGGATGTACTTGGCTTTCCTAACGTTCAGTTTGGCTTATTTGCGTGATTTGGCATTAACAGCTCAAATACACCTAACTTTGCAAATGAACACGATGGAAACTTGTTGGTGTGTTTTCTATGCATTTCGACCTGAAATAAGCATGTTAGGATGTACTTGGCTTTCCTAACGTTCAATTTGGCTTATTTGCGTGATTTGGCATTAACAGCTCAAATACACCTAACTTTGCAAATGAACACGATAGAAACTTGTTGGTGTGTTTTCTATGCATTTCGACCTGAAAGAAGCATGTTAGGATGTACTTGGCTTTCCTAACGTTCAGTTTGGCTTATTTAGGTGATTTGGCATTAACAGCTCAAATACACCTAACTTTGCAAATGAACACGATAGAAACTTGTTGGTGTGTTTTCTATGCATTTCGACCTGATAGAAGCTAGTTCGGATGTACTTGGCTTTCCTAACGTTTAGTTTGGCTTATTTGCGTGATTTGGCATTAACTTTGCAAATGAACACGATAGAAACTTGTTGGTGTGTTTTCTATGCATTTCGACCTGAAAGCAGCTAGTTCGGATGTACTTGGCTTTCCTAACGTTCAGTTTGGCTTATTTGCGTGATTTGGCATTAACAGCTCAAATACACCTAACTTTGCAAATGAACACGATGGAAACTTGTTGGTGTGCTTTCTATGCATTTCGACCTGAAAGAAGCAAGTTTGGATGTACTTTGCTTTCCTAACGTTCAGTTTGGTTTATTTGCGTGATTTGGCATTAACAGCTCAAATACACCTAACTTTGCAAATGAACACGATGGAAACTTGTTGGTGTGTTTTCTATGCATTTCGACCTGAAAGAAGCTAGTTCGGATGTACTTGGCTTTCCTAACGTTCAGTTTGGCTTATTTGCGTGATTTGGCATTAACTACTCAAATACACCTAACTTTGCAAATGAACACGATGGAGACTTGTTGGTGTGTTTTCTATGCATTTCGGCCAGAAAGAAGCATGTTAGGATGTACTTGGCTTTCCTAACGTTCAGTTTGGCTTATTTGCGTGATTTGGCATTAACAGCTCAAATACACCTAACTTTGCAAATGAACACGATGGAGACTTGTTGGTGTGTTTTCTATGCATTTCGGCCAGAAAGAAGCATGTTAGGATGTACTTGGCTTTCCTAACGTTCAGTTTGGCTTATTTGCGTGATTTGGCATTAACAGCTCAAATACACCTAACTTTGCAAATGAACACGATGGAAACTTGTTGGTGTGTTTTCTATGCATTTCGACCTGAAAGAAGCATGTTAGGATGTACTTGGCTTTCCTAACGTTCAATTTGGCTTATTTGCGTGATTTGGCATTAACAGCTCAAATACACCTAACTTTGCAAATGAACACGATAGAAACTTGTTGGTGTGTTTTCTATGCATTTCGACCTGAAAGAAGCATGTTAGGATGTACTTGGCTTTCCTAACGTTCAGTTTGGCTTATTTAGGTGATTTGGCATTAACAGCTCAAATACACCTAACTTTGCAAATGAACACGATGGAAACTTGTTGGTGTGTTTTCTATGCATTTCGACCTGAAAGAAGCAAGTTTGGATGTACTTTGCTTTCCTAACGTTCAGTTTGGTTTATTTGCGTGATTTGGCATTAACAGCTCAAATACACCTAACTTTGCAAATGAACACGATAGAAACTTGTTGGTGTGTTTTCTATGCATTTCGACCTGATAGAAGCTAGTTCGGATGTACTTGGCTTTCCTAACGTTCAGTTTGGCTTATTTGCGTGATTTTGCATTAACAGCTCAAATACACCTACCTTTGCAAATGAACACGATAGAAACTTGTTGGTGTGTTTTCTATGCATTTCGACCTGAAAGAAGCTAGTTCGGTTGTACTTAGCTCTCCTAACGTTCAGTTTGGCTTATTTGCGTGATTTGGCATTAACAGCTCAAATACACCTAGCTTTGAAAATGAACACGATGGAAACTTGTTGGTGTGTTTTCTATGCATTTCGACCTGAAAGAAGCTAGTTCGGATGTACTTGGCTTTCCTAACGTTCAGTTTGGCTCTTTTGCGTGATTTGGCATTAACAGCTCAAATACACCTAACTTTGCAAATGAACACGATGGAAACTTGTTGGTGTGTTTTCTATGCATTTCGACCTGAAAGAAGGTAGTTCGGATGTACTTGGCTTTCCTAACGTTCAGTTTGGCTTATTTGCGTGATTTTGCATTAACAGCTCAAATACACCCAACTTTGCAAATGAACACGATGGAAACTTGTTGGTGTGTTTTCTATGCATTTCGACCTGAAAGAAGCTAGTTCGGATGTACTTGGCTTTCCTAACGTTCAGTTTGGCTTATTTGCGTGATTTGGCATTAACTTTGCAAATGAACAAGATAGAAACTTGTTGGTGTGTTTTCTATGTATTTCGACCTGAAAGCAGCTAGTTCGGATGTACTTGGCTTTCCTAACGTTCAGTTTGGCTTATTTGCGTGATTTGGCATTAACAGCTCAAATACATCTAACTTTGCAAATGAACACGATGGAAACTTGTTGGTGTGTTTTCCATGCATTTCGACCTGAAAGCAGCTAATTCGGATGTACTTGTCTTTCCTAACGTTCAGTTTGGCTTATTTGCGTGATTTGGCATTAACAGCTCAAATACACCTAACTTTGCAAATGAACACGATAGAAACTTGTTGGTGTGTTTTCTATGCATTTCGACCTGAAAGAAGCATGTTAGGATGTACTTGGCTTTCCTAACGTTCAGTTTGGCTTATTTGCGTGATTTGGCATTAACAGCTCAAATACACCTAACTTTGCAAATGAACACGATAGAAACTTGTTGGTGTGTTTTCTATGCATATCGACCTGAAAGAAGCATGTTAGGATGTACTTGGCTTTCCTAACGTTCAGTTTGGCTTATTTGCGTGATTTGGCATTAACAGCTCAAATACACCTAATTTTGCAAATGAACACGATAGAAACTTGTTGGTGTGTTTTCTATGCATTTCGACCTGAAAGAAGCATGTTAGGATGTACTTGGCTTTCCTAACGTTCAGTTTGGCTTATTTGCGTGATTTGGCATTAACAGCTCAAATACACCTAACTTTGCAAATGAACACGATGGAAACTTGTTGGTGTGTTTTCTATGCATTTCGACCTGAAAGAAGCATGTTAGGATGTACTTGGCTTTCCTAACGTTCAATTTGGCTTATTTGCGTGATTTGGCATTAACAGCTCAAATACACCTAACTTTGCAAATGAACACGATAGAAACTTGTTGGTGTGTTTTCTATGCATTTCGACCTGAAAGAAGCATGTTAGGATGTACTTGGCTTTCCTAACGTTCAGTTTGGCTTATTTAGGTGATTTGGCATTAACAGCTCAAATACACCTAAGTTTGCAAATGAACACGATGGAAACTTGTTGGTGTGTTTTCTATGCATTTCGACCTGAAAGAAGCAAGTTTGGATGTACTTTGCTTTCCTAACGTTCAGTTTGGTTTATTTGCGTGATTTGGCATTAACAGCTCAAATACACCTAACTTTGCAAATGAACACGATAGAAACTTGTTGGTGTGTTTTCTATGCATTTCGACCTGATAGAAGCTAGTTCGGATGTACTTGGCTTTCCTAACGTTCAGTTTGGCTTATTTGCGTGATTTTGCATTAACAGCTCAAATACACCTAACTTTGCAAATGAACACGATAGAAACTTGTTGGTGTGTTTTCTATGCATTTCGACCTGAAAGAAGCTAGTTCGGTTGTACTTAGCTCTCCTAACGTTCAGTTTGGCTTATTTGCGTGATTTGGCATTAACAGCTCAAATACACCTAGCTTTGCAAATGAACACGATGGAAACTTGTTGGTGTGTTTTCTATGCATTTCGACCTGAAAGAAGCTAGTTCGGATGTACTTGGCTTTCCTAACGTTCAGTTTGGCTCTTTTGCGTGATTTGGCATTAACAGCTCAAATACACCTAACTTTGCAAATGAACACGATGGAAACTTGTTGGTGTGTTTTCTATGCATTTCGACCTGAAAGAAGGTAGTTCGGATGTACTTGGCTTTCCTAACGTTCAGTTTGGCTTATTTGCGTGATTTTGCATTAACAGCTCAAATACACCCAACTTTGCAAATGAACACGATGGAAACTTGTTGGTGTGTTTTCTATGCATTTCGACCTGAAAGAAGCTAGTTCGGATGTACTTGGCTTTCCTAACGTTCAGTTTGGCTTATTTGCGTGATTTGGCATTAACTTTGCAAATGAACACGATAGAAACTTGTTGGTGTGTTTTCTATGTATTTCGACCTGAAAGCAGCTAGTTCGGATGTACTTGGCTTTCCTAACGTTCAGTTTGGCTTATTTGCGTGATTTGGCATTAACAGCTCAAATACACCTAACTTTGCAAATGAACACGATGGAAACTTGTTGGTGTGTTTTCCATGCATTTCGACCTGAAAGCAGCTAATTCGGATGTACTTGTCTTTCCTAACGTTCAGTTTGGCTTATTTGCGTGATTTGGCATTAACAGCTCAAATACACCTAACTTTGCAAATGAACACGATAGAAACTTGTTGGTGTGTTTTCTATGCATTTCGACCTGAAAGAAGCATGTTAGGATGTACTTGGCTTTCCTAACGTTCAGTTTGGCTTATTTGCGTGATTTGGCATTAACAGCTCAAATACACCTAACTTTGCAAATGAACACGATGGAAACTTGTTGCTGTGTTTTCTATGCATTTCGACCTGAAAGAAGCAAGTTCGGATGTACTTGGCTTTCCTAACGTTTAGTTTGGCTTATTTGCGTGATTTGGCATTAACAGCTCAAATACACCTAACTTTGCAAATGAACACGATGGAAACTTGTTGGTGTGTTTTCTATGCATTTCGACCTGAAAGAAGCAAGTTCGGATGTACTTGGCTTTCCTAACGTTCAGTTTGGCTTATTTGCGTGATTTGGCATTAACAGCTGAAATACACCTAACTTTGCAAATGAACACGATGGAAACTTGTTGGTGTGTTTTCTATGCATTTCGACCTGAAAGAAGCAAGTTCGGATGTACTTGGCTTTCCTAACGTTCAGTTTGGCTTATTTGCGTGATTTGGCATTAACAGCTGAAATACACCTAACTTTGCAAATGAACACGATGGAAACTTGTTGGTGTGTTTTCTATGCATTTCGACCTGAAAGAAGCATGTTAGGATGTACTTGGCTTTCCTAACGTTCAGTTTGGCTTATTTGCGTGATTTGGCATTAACAGCTCAAATACACCTAACTTTGCAAATGAACACGATGGAGACTTGTTGGTGTGTTTTCTATGCATTTCGGCCAGAAAGAAGCATGTTAGGATGTACTTGGCTTTCCTAACGTTCAGTTTGGCTTATTTGCGTGATTTGGCATTAACAGCTCAAATACACCTAACTTTGCAAATGAACACGATGGAAACTTGTTGGTGTGTTTTCTTTGCATTTCGACCTGAAATAAGCATGTTAGGATGTACTTGGCTTTCCTAACGTTCAATTTGGCTTATTTGCGTGATTTGGCATTAACAGCTCAAATACACCTAACTTTGCAAATGAACACGATAGAAACTTGTTGGTGTGTTTTCTATGCATTTCGACCTGAAAGAAGCATGTTAGGATGTACTTGGCTTTCCTAACGTTCAGTTTGGCTTATTTAGGTGATTTGGCATTAACAGCTCAAATACACCTAACTTTGCAAATGAACACGATAGAAACTTGTTGGTGTGTTTTCTATGCATTTCGACCTGATAGAAGCTAGTTCGGATGTACTTGGCTTTCCTAACGTTTAGTTTGGCTTATTTGCGTGATTTGGCATTAACTTTGCAAATGAACACGATAGAAACTTGTTGGTGTGTTTTCTATGCATTTCGACCTGAAAGCAGCTAGTTCGGATGTACTTGGCTTTCCTAACGTTCAGTTTGGCTTATTTGCGTGATTTGGCATTAACAGCTCAAATACACCTAACTTTGCAAATGAACACGATGGAAACTTGTTGGTGTGCTTTCTATGCATTTCGACCTGAAAGAAGCAAGTTTGGATGTACTTTGCTTTCCTAACGTTCAGTTTGGTTTATTTGCGTGATTTGGCATTAACAGCTCAAATACACCTAACTTTGCAAATGAACACGATGGAAACTTGTTGGTGTGTTTTCTATGCATTTCGACCTGAAAGAAGCTAGTTCGGATGTACTTGGCTTTCCTAACGTTCAGTTTGGCTTATTTGCGTGATTTGGCATTAACTACTCAAATACACCTAACTTTGCAAATGAACACGATGGAGACTTGTTGGTGTGTTTTCTATGCATTTCGGCCAGAAAGAAGCATGTTAGGATGTACTTGGCTTTCCTAACGTTCAGTTTGGCTTATTTGCGTGATTTGGCATTAACAGCTCAAATACACCTAACTTTGCAAATGAACACGATGGAGACTTGTTGGTGTGTTTTCTATCCATTTCGGCCAGAAAGAAGCATGTTAGGATGTACTTGGCTTTCCTAACGTTCAGTTTGGCTTATTTGCGTGATTTGGCATTAACAGCTCAAATACACCTAACTTTGCAAATGAACACGATGGAAACTTGTTGGTGTGTTTTCTATGCATTTCGACCTGAAAGAAGCATGTTAGGATGTACTTGGCTTTCCTAACGTTCAATTTGGCTTATTTGCGTGATTTGGCATTAACAGCTCAAATACACCTAACTTTGCAAATGAACACGATAGAAACTTGTTGGTGTGTTTTCTATGCATTTCGACCTGAAAGAAGCATGTTAGGATGTACTTGGCTTTCCTAACGTTCAGTTTGGCTTATTTAGGTGATTTGGCATTAACAGCTCAAATACACCTAACTTTGCAAATGAACACGATGGAAACTTGTTGGTGTGTTTTCTATGCATTTCGACCTGAAAGAAGCAAGTTTGGATGTACTTTGCTTTCCTAACGTTCAGTTTGGTTTATTTGCGTGATTTGGCATTAACAGCTCAAATACACCTAACTTTGCAAATGAACACGATAGAAACTTGTTGGTGTGTTTTCTATGCATTTCGACCTGATAGAAGCTAGTTCGGATGTACTTGGCTTTCCTAACGTTCAGTTTGGCTTATTTGCGTGATTTTGCATTAACAGCTCAAATACACCTACCTTTGCAAATGAACACGATAGAAACTTGTTGGTGTGTTTTCTATGCATTTCGACCTGAAAGAAGCTAGTTCGGTTGTACTTAGCTCTCCTAACGTTCAGTTTGGCTTATTTGCGTGATTTGGCATTAACAGCTCAAATACACCTAGCTTTGAAAATGAACACGATGGAAACTTGTTGGTGTGTTTTCTATGCATTTCGACCTGAAAGAAGCTAGTTCGGATGTACTTGGCTTTCCTAACGTTCAGTTTGGCTCTTTTGCGTGATTTGGCATTAACAGCTCAAATACACCTAACTTTGCAAATGAACACGATGGAAACTTGTTGGTGTGTTTTCTATGCATTTCGACCTGAAAGAAGGTAGTTCGGATGTACTTGGCTTTCCTAACGTTCAGTTTGGCTTATTTGCGTGATTTTGCATTAACAGCTCAAATACACCCAACTTTGCAAATGAACACGATGGAAACTTGTTGGTGTGTTTTCTATGCATTTCGACCTGAAAGAAGCTAGTTCGGATGTACTTGGCTTTCCTAACGTTCAGTTTGGCTTATTTGCGTGATTTGGCATTAACTTTGCAAATGAACACGATAGAAACTTGTTGGTGTGTTTTCTATGTATTTCGACCTGAAAGCAGCTAGTTCGGATGTACTTGGCTTTCCTAACGTTCAGTTTGGCTTATTTGCGTGATTTGGCATTAACAGCTCAAATACATCTAACTTTGCAAATGAACACGATGGAAACTTGTTGGTGTGTTTTCCATGCATTTCGACCTGAAAGCAGCTAATTCGGATGTACTTGTCTTTCCTAACGTTCAGTTTGGCTTATTTGCGTGATTTGGCATTAACAGCTCAAATACACCTAACTTTGCAAATGAACACGATAGAAACTTGTTGGTGTGTTTTCTATGCATTTCGACCTGAAAGAAGCATGTTAGGATGTACTTGGCTTTCCTAACGTTCAGTTTGGCTTATTTGCGTGATTTGGCATTAACAGCTCAAATACACCTAACTTTGCAAATGAACACGATAGAAACTTGTTGGTGTGTTTTCTATGCATATCGACCTGAAAGAAGCATGTTAGGATGTACTTGGCTTTCCTAACGTTCAGTTTGGCTTATTTGCGTGATTTGGCATTAACAGCTCAAATACACCTAACTTTGCAAATGAACACGATAGAAACTTGTTGGTGTGTTTTCTATGCATTTCGACCTGAAAGAAGCATGTTAGGATGTACTTGGCTTTCCTAACGTTCAGTTTGGCTTATTTGCGTGATTTGGCATTAACAGCTCAAATACACCTAACTTTGCAAATGAACACGATGGAAACTTGTTGGTGTGTTTTCTATGCATTTCGACCTGAAAGAAGCATGTTAGGATGTACTTGGCTTTCCTAACGTTCAATTTGGCTTATTTGCGTGATTTGGCATTAACAGCTCAAATACACCTAACTTTGCAAATGAACACGATAGAAACTTGTTGGTGTGTTTTCTATGCATTTCGACCTGAAAGAAGCATGTTAGGATGTACTTGGCTTTCCTAACGTTCAGTTTGGCTTATTTAGGTGATTTGGCATTAACAGCTCAAATACACCTAAGTTTGCAAATGAACACGATGGAAACTTGTTGGTGTGTTTTCTATGCATTTCGACCTAAAAGAAGCAAGTTTGGATGTACTTTGCTTTCCTAACGTTCAGTTTGGCTTATTTGCGTGATTTGGCATTAACAGCTCAAATACACCTAACTTTGCAAATGAACACGATAGAAACTTGTTGGTGTGTTTTCTATGCATTTCGACCTGATAGAAGCTAGTTCGGATGTACTTGGCTTTCCTAACGTTCAGTTTGGCTTATTTGCGTGATTTTGCATTAACAGCTCAAATACACCTAACTTTGCAAATGAACACGATAGAAACTTGTTGGTGTGTTTTCTATGCATTTCGACCTGAAAGAAGCTAGTTCGGTTGTACTTAGCTCTCCTAACGTTCAGTTTGGCTTATTTGCGTGATTTGGCATTAACAGCTCAAATACACCTAGCTTTGCAAATGAACACGATGGAAACTTGTTGGTGTGTTTTCTATGCATTTCGACCTGAAAGAAGCTAGTTCGGATGTACTTGGCTTTCCTAACGTTCAGTTTGGCTCTTTTGCGTGATTTGGCATTAACAGCTCAAATACACCTAACTTTGCAAATGAACACGATGGAAACTTGTTGGTGTGTTTTCTATGCATTTCGACCTGAAAGAAGGTAGTTCGGATGTACTTGGCTTTCCTAACGTTCAGTTTGGCTTATTTGCGTGATTTTGCATTAACAGCTCAAATACACCCAACTTTGCAAATGAACACGATGGAAACTTGTTGGTGTGTTTTCTATGCATTTCGACCTGAAAGAAGCTAGTTCGGATGTACTTGGCTTTCCTAACGTTCAGTTTGGCTTATTTGCGTGATTTGGCATTAACTTTGCAAATGAACACGATAGAAACTTGTTGGTGTGTTTTCTATGTATTTCGACCTGAAAGCAGCTAGTTCGGATGTACTTGGCTTTCCTAACGTTCAGTTTGGCTTATTTGCGTGATTTGGCATTAACAGCTCAAATACACCTAACTTTGCAAATGAACACGATGGAAACTTGTTGGTGTGTTTTCCATGCATTTCGACCTGAAAGCAGCTAATTCGGATGTACTTGTCTTTCCTAACGTTCAGTTTGGCTTATTTGCGTGATTTGGCATTAACAGCTCAAATACACCTAACTTTGCAAATGAACACGATAGAAACTTGTTGGTGTGTTTTCTATGCATTTCGACCTGAAAGAAGCATGTTAGGATGTACTTGGCTTTCCTAACGTTCAGTTTGGCTTATTTGCGTGATTTGGCATTAACAGCTCAAATACACCTAACTTTGCAAATGAACACGATGGAAACTTGTTGCTGTGTTTTCTATGCATTTCGACCTGAAAGAAGCAAGTTCGGATGTACTTGGCTTTCCTAACGTTTAGTTTGGCTTATTTGCGTGATTTGGCATTAACAGCTCAAATACACCTAACTTTGCAAATGAACACGATGGAAACTTGTTGGTGTGTTTTCTATGCATTTCGACCTGAAAGAAGCAAGTTCGGATGTACTTGGCTTTCCTAACGTTCAGTTTGGCTTATTTGCGTGATTTGGCATTAACAGCTGAAATACACCTAACTTTGCAAATGAACACGATGGAAACTTGTTGGTGTGTTTTCTATGCATTTCGACCTGAAAGAAGCAAGTTCGGATGTACTTGGCTTTCCTAACGTTCAGTTTGGCTTATTTGCGTGATTTGGCATTAACAGCTGAAATACACCTAACTTTGCAAATGAACACGATGGAAACTTGTTGGTGTGTTTTCTATGCATTTCGACCTGAAAGAAGCATGTTAGGATGTACTTGGCTTTCCTAACGTTCAGTTTGGCTTATTTGCGTGATTTGGCATTAACAGCTCAAATACACCTAACTTTGCAAATGAACACGATGGAGACTTGTTGGTGTGTTTTCTATGCATTTCGGCCAGAAAGAAGCATGTTAGGATGTACTTGGCTTTCCTAACGTTCAGTTTGGCTTATTTGCGTGATTTGGCATTAACAGCTCAAATACACCTAACTTTGCAAATGAACACGATGGAGACTTGTTGGTGTGTTTTCTATGCATTTCGGCCAGAAAGAAGCATGTTAGGATGTACTTGGCTTTCCTAACGTTCAGTTTGGCTTATTTGCGTGATTTGGCATTAACAGCTCAAATACACCTAACTTTGCAAATGAACACGATAGAAACTTGTTGGTGTGTTTTCTATGCATTTCGACCTGAAAGAAGCATGTTAGGATGTACTTGGCTTTCCTAACGTTCAATTTGGCTTATTTGCGTGATTTTGCATTAACAGCTCAAATACACCCAACTTTACAAATGAACACGATGGAAACTTGTTGGTGTGTTTTCTATGCATTTCGACCTGAAAGAAGCTAGTTCGGATGTACTTGGCTTTCCTAACGTTCAGTTTGGCTTATTTGCGTGATTTGGCATTAACTTTGCAAATGAACACGATAGAAACTTGTTGGTGTGTTTTCTATGTATTTCGACCTGAAAGCAGCTAGTTCGGATGTACTTGGCTTTCCTAACGTTCAGTTTGGCTTATTTGCGTGATTTGGCATTAACAGCTCAAATACATCTAACTTTGCAAATGAACACGATGGAAACTTGTTGGTGTGTTTTCCATGCATTTCGACCTGAAAGCAGCTAATTCGGATGTACTTGTCTTTCCTAACGTTCAGTTTGGCTTATTTGCGTGATTTGGCATTAACAGCTCAAATACACCTAACTTTGCAAATGAACACGATAGAAACTTGTTGGTGTGTTTTCTATGCATTTCGACCTGAAAGAAGCATGTTAGGATGTACTTGGCTTTCCTAACGTTCAGTTTGGCTTATTTGCGTGATTTGGCATTAACAGCTCAAATACACCTAACTTTGCAAATGAACACGATAGAAACTTGTTGGTGTGTTTTCTATGCATATCGACCTGAAAGAAGCATGTTAGGATGCACTTGGCTTTCCTAACGTTCAGTTTGGCTTATTTGCGTGATTTGGCATTAACAGCTCAAATACACCTAACTTTGCAAATGAACACGATAGAAACTTGTTGGTGTGTTTTCTATGCATTTCGACCTGAAAGAAGCATGTTAGGATGTACTTGGCTTTCCTAACGTTCAGTTTGGCTTATTTGCGTGATTTGGCATTAACAGCTCAAATACACCTAACTTTGCAAATGAACACGATGGAAACTTGTTGGTGTGTTTTCTATGCATTTCGACCTGAAAGAAGCATGTTAGGATGTACTTGGCTTTCCTAACGTTCAATTTGGCTTATTTGCGTGATTTGGCATTAACAGCTCAAATACACCTAACTTTGCAAATGAACACGATAGAAACTTGTTGGTGTGTTTTCTATGCATTTCGACCTGAAAGAAGCATGTTAGGATGTACTTGGCTTTCCTAACGTTCAGTTTGGCTTATTTGCGTGATTTGGCATTAACAGCTCAAATACACCTAACTTTGCAAATGAACACGATGGAGACTTGTTGGTGTGTTTTCTATGCATTTCGGCCAGAAAGAAGCATGTTAGGATGTACTTGGCTTTCCTAACGTTCAGTTTGGCTTATTTGCGTGATTTGGCATTAACAGCTCAAATACACCTAACTTTGCAAATGAACACGATGGAGACTTGTTGGTGTGTTTTCTATGCATTTCGGCCAGAAAGAAGCATGTTAGGATGTACTTGGCTTTCCTAACGTTCAGTTTGGCTTATTTGCGTGATTTGGCATTAACAGCTCAAATACACCTAACTTTGCAAATGAACACGATGGAAACTTGTTGGTGTGTTTTCTATGCATTTCGACCTGAAATAAGCATGTTAGGATGTACTTGGCTTTCCTAACGTTCAATTTGGCTTATTTGCGTGATTTTGCATTAACAGCTCAAATACACCCAACTTTACAAATGAACACGATGGAAACTTGTTGGTGTGTTTTCTATGCATTTCGACCTGAAAGAAGCTAGTTCGGATGTACTTGGCTTTCCTAACGTTCAGTTTGGCTTATTTGCGTGATTTGGCATTAACTTTGCAAATGAACACGATAGAAACTTGTTGGTGTGTTTTCTATGTATTTCGACCTGAAAGCAGCTAGTTCGGATGTACTTGGCTTTCCTAACGTTCAGTTTGGCTTATTTGCGTGATTTGGCATTAACAGCTCAAATACATCTAACTTTGCAAATGAACACGATGGAAACTTGTTGGTGTGTTTTCCATGCATTTCGACCTGAAAGCAGCTAATTCGGATGTACTTGTCTTTCCTAACGTTCAGTTTGGCTTATTTGCGTGATTTGGCATTAACAGCTCAAATACACCTAACTTTGCAAATGAACACGATAGAAACTTGTTGGTGTGTTTTCTATGCATTTCGACCTGAAAGAAGCATGTTAGGATGTACTTGGCTTTCCTAACGTTCAGTTTGGCTTATTTGCGTGATTTGGCATTAACAGCTCAAATACACCTAACTTTGCAAATGAACACGATAGAAACTTGTTGGTGTGTTTTCTATGCATATCGACCTGAAAGAAGCATGTTAGGATGCACTTGGCTTTCCTAACGTTCAGTTTGGCTTATTTGCGTGATTTGGCATTAACAGCTCAAATACACCTAACTTTGCAAATGAACACGATAGAAACTTGTTGGTGTGTTTTCTATGCATTTCGACCTGAAAGAAGCATGTTAGGATGTACTTGGCTTTCCTAACGTTCAGTTTGGCTTATTTGCGTGATTTGGCATTAACAGCTCAAATACACCTAACTTTGCAAATGAACACGATGGAAACTTGTTGGTGTGTTTTCTATGCATTTCGACCTGAAAGAAGCATGTTAGGATGTACTTGGCTTTCCTAACGTTCAATTTGGCTTATTTGCGTGATTTGGCATTAACAGCTCAAATACACCTAACTTTGCAAATGAACACGATAGAAACTTGTTGGTGTGTTTTCTATGCATTTCGACCTGAAAGAAGCATGTTAGGATGTACTTGGCTTTCCTAACGTTCAGTTTGGCTTATTTAGGTGATTTGGCATTAACAGCTCAAATACACCTAACTTTGCAAATGAACACGATGGAAACTTGTTGGTGTGTTTTCTATGCATTTCGACCTGAAAGAAGCAAGTTTGGATGTACTTTGCTTTCCTAACGTTCAGTTTGGTTTATTTGCGTGATTTGGCATTAACAGCTCAAATACACCTAACTTTGCAAATGAACACGATAGAAACTTGTTGGTGTGTTTTCTATGCATTTCGACCTGATAGAAGCTAGTTCGGATGTACTTGGCTTTCCTAACGTTCAGTTTGGCTTATTTGCGTGATTTTGCATTAACAGCTCAAATACACCTAACTTTGCAAATGAACACGATAGAAACTTGTTGGTGTGTTTTCTATGCATTTCGACCTGAAAGAAGCTAGTTCGGTTGTACTTAGCTCTCCTAACGTTCAGTTTGGCTTATTTGCGTGATTTGGCATTAACAGCTCAAATACACCTAGCTTTGCAAATGAACACGATGGAAACTTGTTGGTGTGTTTTCTATGCATTTCGACCTGAAAGAAGCTAGTTCGGATGTACTTGGCTTTCCTAACGTTCAGTTTGGCTCTTTTGCGTGATTTGGCATTAACAGCTCAAATACACCTAACTTTGCAAATGAACACGATGGAAACTTGTTGGTGTGTTTTCTATGCATTTCGACCTGAAAGAAGGTAGTTCGGATGTACTTGGCTTTCCTAACGTTCAGTTTGGCTTATTTGCGTGATTTTGCATTAACAGCTCAAATACACCCAACTTTGCAAATGAACACGATGGAAACTTGTTGGTGTGTTTTCTATGCATTTCGACCTGAAAGAAGCATGTTAGGATGTACTTGGCTTTCCTAACGTTCAGTTTGGCTTATTTGCGTGATTTGGCATTAACAGCTCAAATACACCTAACTTTGCAAATGAACACGATAGAAACTTGTTGGTGTGTTTTCTATGCATATCGACCTGAAAGAAGCATGTTAGGATGCACTTGGCTTTCCTAACGTTCAGTTTGGCTTATTTGCGTGATTTGGCATTAACAGCTCAAATACACCTAACTTTGCAAATGAACACGATAGAAACTTGTTGGTGTGTTTTCTATGCATTTCGACCTGAAAGAAGCATGTTAGGATGTACTTGGCTTTCCTAACGTTCAGTTTGGCTTATTTGCGTGATTTGGCATTAACAGCTCAAATACACCTAACTTTGCAAATGAACACGATGGAAACTTGTTGGTGTGTTTTCTATGCATTTCGACCTGAAAGAAGCATGTTAGGATGTACTTGGCTTTCCTAACGTTCAATTTGGCTTATTTGCGTGATTTGGCATTAACAGCTCAAATACACCTAACTTTGCAAATGAACACGATAGAAACTTGTTGGTGTGTTTTCTATGCATTTCGACCTGAAAGAAGCATGTTAGGATGTACTTGGCTTTCCTAACGTTCAGTTTGGCTTATTTGCGTGATTTGGCATTAACAGCTCAAATACACCTAACTTTGCAAATGAACACGATGGAGACTTGTTGGTGTGTTTTCTATGCATTTCGGCCAGAAAGAAGCATGTTAGGATGTACTTGGCTTTCCTAACGTTCAGTTTGGCTTATTTGCGTGATTTGGCATTAACAGCTCAAATACACCTAACTTTGCAAATGAACACGATGGAAACTTGTTGGTGTGTTTTCTATGCATTTCGACCTGAAATAAGCATGTTAGGATGTACTTGGCTTTCCTAACGTTCAATTTGGCTTATTTGCGTGATTTTGCATTAACAGCTCAAATACACCCAACTTTACAAATGAACACGATGGAAACTTGTTGGTGTGTTTTCTATGCATTTCGACCTGAAAGAAGCTAGTTCGGATGTACTTGGCTTTCCTAACGTTCAGTTTGGCTTATTTGCGTGATTTGGCATTAACTTTGCAAATGAACACGATAGAAACTTGTTGGTGTGTTTTCTATGTATTTCGACCTGAAAGCAGCTAGTTCGGATGTACTTGGCTTTCCTAACGTTCAGTTTGGCTTATTTGCGTGATTTGGCATTAACAGCTCAAATACATCTAACTTTGCAAATGAACACGATGGAAACTTGTTGGTGTGTTTTCCATGCATTTCGACCTGAAAGCAGCTAATTCGGATGTACTTGTCTTTCCTAACGTTCAGTTTGGCTTATTTGCGTGATTTGGCATTAACAGCTCAAATACACCTAACTTTGCAAATGAACACGATAGAAACTTGTTGGTGTGTTTTCTATGCATTTCGACCTGAAAGAAGCATGTTAGGATGTACTTGGCTTTCCTAACGTTCAGTTTGGCTTATTTGCGTGATTTGGCATTAACAGCTCAAATACACCTAACTTTGCAAATGAACACGATAGAAACTTGTTGGTGTGTTTTCTATGCATTTCGACCTGAAAGAAGCATGTTAGGATGTACTTGGCTTTCCTAACGTTCAGTTTGGCTTATTTGCGTGATTTGGCATTAACAGCTCAAATACACCTAACTTTGCAAATGAACACGATGGAAACTTGTTGGTGTGTTTTCTATGCATTTCGACCTGAAAGAAGCATGTTAGGATGTACTTGGCTTTCCTAACGTTCAATTTGGCTTATTTGCGTGATTTGGCATTAACAGCTCAAATACACCTAACTTTGCAAATGAACACGATAGAAACTTGTTGGTGTGTTTTCTATGCATTTCGACCTGAAAGAAGCATGTTAGGATGTACTTGGCTTTCCTAACGTTCAGTTTGGCTTATTTAGGTGATTTGGCATTAACAGCTCAAATACACCTAACTTTGCAAATGAACACGATGGAAACTTGTTGGTGTGTTTTCTATGCATTTCGACCTGAAAGAAGCAAGTTTGGATGTACTTTGCTTTCCTAACGTTCAGTTTGGTTTATTTGCGTGATTTGGCATTAACAGCTCAAATACACCTAACTTTGCAAATGAACACGATAGAAACTTGTTGGTGTGTTTTCTATGCATTTCGACCTGATAGAAGCTAGTTCGGATGTACTTGGCTTTCCTAACGTTCAGTTTGGCTTATTTGCGTGATTTTGCATTAACAGCTCAAATACACCTAACTTTGCAAATGAACACGATAGAAACTTGTTGGTGTGTTTTCTATGCATTTCGACCTGAAAGAAGCTAGTTCGGTTGTACTTAGCTCTCCTAACGTTCAGTTTGGCTTATTTGCGTGATTTGGCATTAACAGCTCAAATACACCTAGCTTTGCAAATGAACACGATGGAAACTTGTTGGTGTGTTTTCTATGCATTTCGACCTGAAAGAAGCTAGTTCGGATGTACTTGGCTTTCCTAACGTTCAGTTTGGCTCTTTTGCGTGATTTGGCATTAACAGCTCAAATACACCTAACTTTGCAAATGAACACGATGGAAACTTGTTGGTGTGTTTTCTATGCATTTCGACCTGAAAGAAGGTAGTTCGGATGTACTTGGCTTTCCTAACGTTCAGTTTGGCTTATTTGCGTGATTTTGCATTAACAGCTCAAATACACCCAACTTTGCAAATGAACACGATGGAAACTTGTTGGTGTGTTTTCTATGCATTTCGACCTGAAAGAAGCTAGTTCGGATGTACTTGGCTTTCCTAACGTTCAGTTTGGCTTATTTGCGTGATTTGGCATTAACTTTGCAAATGAACACGATAGAAACTTGTTGGTGTGTTTTCTATGTATTTCGACCTGAAAGCAGCTAGTTCGGATGTACTTGGCTTTCCTAACGTTCAGTTTGGCTTATTTGCGTGATTTGGCATTAACAGCTCAAATACACCTAACTTTGCAAATGAACACGATGGAAACTTGTTGGTGTGTTTTCCATGCATTTCGACCTGAAAGCAGCTAATTCGGATGTACTTGTCTTTCCTAACGTTCAGTTTGGCTTATTTGCGTGATTTGGCATTAACAGCTCAAATACACCTAACTTTGCAAATGAACACGATAGAAACTTGTTGGTGTGTTTTCTATGCATTTCGACCTGAAAGAAGCATGTTAGGATGTACTTGGCTTTCCTAACGTTCAGTTTGGCTTATTTGCGTGATTTGGCATTAACAGCTCAAATACACCTAACTTTGCAAATGAACACGATGGAAACTTGTTGCTGTGTTTTCTATGCATTTCGACCTGAAAGAAGCAAGTTCGGATGTACTTGGCTTTCCTAACGTTTAGTTTGGCTTATTTGCGTGATTTGGCATTAACAGCTCAAATACACCTAACTTTGCAAATGAACACGATGGAAACTTGTTGGTGTGTTTTCTATGCATTTCGACCTGAAAGAAGCAAGTTCGGATGTACTTGGCTTTCCTAACGTTCAGTTTGGCTTATTTGCGTGATTTGGCATTAACAGCTGAAATACACCTAACTTTGCAAATGAACACGATGGAAACTTGTTGGTGTGTTTTCTATGCATTTCGACCTGAAAGAAGCAAGTTCGGATGTACTTGGCTTTCCTAACGTTCAGTTTGGCTTATTTGCGTGATTTGGCATTAACAGCTGAAATACACCTAACTTTGCAAATGAACACGATGGAAACTTGTTGGTGTGTTTTCTATGCATTTCGACCTGAAAGAAGCATGTTAGGATGTACTTGGCTTTCCTAACGTTCAGTTTGGCTTATTTGCGTGATTTGGCATTAACAGCTCAAATACACCTAACTTTGCAAATGAACACGATGGAGACTTGTTGGTGTGTTTTCTATGCATTTCGGCCAGAAAGAAGCATGTTAGGATGTACTTGGCTTTCCTAACGTTCAGTTTGGCTTATTTGCGTGATTTGGCATTAACAGCTCAAATACACCTAACTTTGCAAATGAACACGATGGAGACTTGTTGGTGTGTTTTCTATGCATTTCGGCCAGAAAGAAGCATGTTAGGATGTACTTGGCTTTCCTAACGTTCAGTTTGGCTTATTTGCGTGATTTGGCATTAACAGCTCAAATACACCTAACTTTGCAAATGAACACGATGGAAACTTGTTGGTGTGTTTTCTATGCATTTCGACCTGAAATAAGCATGTTAGGATGTACTTGGCTTTCCTAACGTTCAATTTGGCTTATTTGCGTGATTTGGCATTAACAGCTCAAATACACCTAACTTTGCAAATGAACACGATAGAAACTTGTTGGTGTGTTTTCTATGCATTTCGACCTGATAGAAGCTAGTTCGGATGTACTTGGCTTTCCTAACGTTTAGTTTGGCTTATTTGCGTGATTTGGCATTAACTTTGCAAATGAACACGATAGAAACTTGTTGGTGTGTTTTCTATGCATTTCGACCTGAAAGCAGCTAGTTCGGATGTACTTGGCTTTCCTAACGTTCAGTTTGGCTTATTTGCGTGATTTGGCATTAACAGCTGAAATACACCTAACTTTGCAAATGAACACGATGGAAACTTGTTGGTGTGTTTTCTATGCATTTCGACCTGAAAGAAGCAAGTTCGGATGTACTTGGCTTTCCTAACGTTCAGTTTGGCTTATTTGCGTGATTTGGCATTAACAGCTGAAATACACCTAACTTTGCAAATGAACACGATGGAAACTTGTTGGTGTGTTTTCTATGCATTTCGACCTGAAAGAAGCATGTTAGGATGTACTTGGCTTTCCTAACGTTCAGTTTGGCTTATTTGCGTGATTTGGCATTAACAGCTCAAATACACCTAACTTTGCAAATGAACACGATGGAGACTTGTTGGTGTGTTTTCTATGCATTTCGGCCAGAAAGAAGCATGTTAGGATGTACTTGGCTTTCCTAACGTTCAGTTTGGCTTATTTGCGTGATTTGGCATTAACAGCTCAAATACACCTAACTTTGCAAATGAACACGATGGAGACTTGTTGGTGTGTTTTCTATGCATTTCGGCCAGAAAGAAGCATGTTAGGATGTACTTGGCTTTCCTAACGTTCAGTTTGGCTTATTTGCGTGATTTGGCATTAACAGCTCAAATACACCTAACTTTGCAAATGAACACGATGGAAACTTGTTGGTGTGTTTTCTATGCATTTCGACCTGAAATAAGCATGTTAGGATGTACTTGGCTTTCCTAACGTTCAATTTGGCTTATTTGCGTGATTTGGCATTAACAGCTCAAATACACCTAACTTTGCAAATGAACACGATAGAAACTTGTTGGTGTGTTTTCTATGCATTTCGACCTGAAAGAAGCATGTTAGGATGTACTTGGCTTTCCTAACGTTCAGTTTGGCTTATTTAGGTGATTTGGCATTAACAGCTCAAATACACCTAACTTTGCAAATGAACACGATAGAAACTTGTTGGTGTGTTTTCTATGCATTTCGACCTGATAGAAGCTAGTTCGGATGTACTTGGCTTTCCTAACGTTTAGTTTGGCTTATTTGCGTGATTTGGCATTAACTTTGCAAATGAACACGATAGAAACTTGTTGGTGTGTTTTCTATGCATTTCGACCTGAAAGCAGCTAGTTCGGATGTACTTGGCTTTCCTAACGTTCAGTTTGGCTTATTTGCGTGATTTGGCATTAACAGCTCAAATACACCTAACTTTGCAAATGAACACGATGGAAACTTGTTGGTGTGTTTTCTATGCATTTCGACCTGAAAGAAGCATGTTAGGATGTACTTGGCTTTCCTAACGTTCAGTTTGGCTTATTTTGGTGATTTGGCATTAACAGCTCAAATACACCTAACTTTGCAAATGAACACGATGGAAACTTGTTGGTGTGTTTTCTATGCATTTCGACCTGAAAGAAGCAAGTTTGGATGTACTTTGCTTTCCTAACGTTCAGTTTGGTTTATTTGCGTGATTTGGCATTAACAGCTCAAATACACCTAACTTTGCAAATGAACACGATGAAAACTTGTTGGTGTGTTTTCTATGCATTTCGACCTGAAAGAAGCTAGTTCGGATGTACTTGGCTTTCCTAACGTTCAGTTTGGCTTATTTGCGTGATTTGGCATTAACAGCTCAAATACACCTAACTTTGCAAATGAACACGATGGAGACTTGTTGGTGTGTTTTCTATGCATTTCGGCCAGAAAGAAGCATGTTAGGATGTACTTGGCTTTCCTAACGTTCAGTTTGGCTTATTTGCGTGATTTGGCATTAACAGCTCAAATACACCTAACTTTGCAAATGAACACGATGGAGACTTTTTGGTGTGTTTTCTATGCATTTCGGCCAGAAAGAAGCATGTTAGGATGTACTTGGCTTTCCTAACGTTCAGTTTGGCTTATTTGCGTGATTTGGCATTAACAGCTCAAATACACCTAACTTTGCAAATGAACACGATGGAAACTTGTTGGTGTGTTTTCTATGCATTTCGACCTGAAAGAAGCATGTTAGGATGTACTTGGCTTTCCTAACGTTCAATTTGGCTTATTTGCGTGATTTGGCATTAACAGCTCAAATACACCTAACTTTGCAAATGAACACGATAGAAACTTGTTGGTGTGTTTTCTATGCATTTCGACCTGAAAGAAGCATGTTAGGATGTACTTGGCTTTCCTAACGTTCAGTTTGGCTTATTTAGGTGATTTGGCATTAACAGCTCAAATACACCTAACTTTGCAAATGAACACGATGGAAACTTGTTGGTGTGTTTTCTATGCATTTCGACCTGAAAGAAGCAAGTCGGGATGTACTTGGCTTTCCTAACGTTCAGTTTGGCTTATTTGCGTGATTGGGCATTAACAGCTCAAATACACCTAACTTTGCAAATGAACACGATGGAAACTTGTTGGTGTGTTTTCTATGCATTTCGACCTGAAAGAAGCATTTTAGGATGTACTTGGCTTTCCTAACGTTCAGTTTGGCTTATTTGCGTGATTTGGCATTAACAGCTCAAATACACCTAACTTTGCAAATGAACACGATGGAGACTTGTTGGTGTGTTTTCTATGCATTTCGGCCTGAAAGAAGCATGTTAGGATGTACTTGGCTTTCCTAACGTTCAGTTTGGCTTATTTGCGTGATTTGGCATTAACAGCTCAAATACACCTAACTTTGCAAATGAACACGATGGAGACTTTTTGGTGTGTTTTCTATGCATTTCGGCCAGAAAGAAGCATGTTAGGATGTACTTGGCTTTCCTAACGTTCAGTTTGGCTTATTTGCGTGATTTGGCATTAACAGCTCAAATACACCTAACTTTGCAAATGAACACGATGGAAACTTGTTGGTGTGTTTTCTATGCATTTCGACCTGAAAGAAGCATGTTAGGATGTACTTGGCTTTCCTAACGTTCAATTTGGCTTATTTGCGTGATTTGGCATTAACAGCTCAAATACACCTAACTTTGCAAATGAACACGATAGAAACTTGTTGGTGTGTTTTCTATGCATTTCGACCTGAAAGAAGCATGTTAGGATGTACTTGGCTTTCCTAACGTTCAGTTTGGCTTATTTAGGTGATTTGGCATTAACAGCTCAAATACACCTAACTTTGCAAATGAACACGATGGAAACTTGTTGGTGTGTTTTCTATGCATTTCGACCTGAAAGAAGCAAGTCGGGATGTACTTGGCTTTCCTAACGTTCAGTTTGGCTTATTTGCGTGATTGGGCATTAACAGCTCAAATACACCTAACTTTGCAAATGAACACGATGGAAACTTGTTGGTGTGTTTTCTATGCATTTCGACCTGAAAGAAGCATTTTAGGATGTACTTGGCTTTCCTAACGTTCAGTTTGGCTTATTTGCGTGATTTGGCATTAACAGCTCAAATACACCTAACTTTGCAAATGAACACGATGGAGACTTGTTGGTGTGTTTTCTATGCATTTCGGCCTGAAAGAAGCATGTTAGGATGTACTTGGCTTTCCTAACGTTCAGTTTGGCTTATTTGCGTGATTTGGCATTAACAGCTCAAATACACCTAACTTTGCAAATGAACACGATGGAAACTTGTTGGTGTGTTTTCTATGCATTTCGACCTGAAAGAAGCAAGTTTGGATGTACTTGGCTTTCCTAACGTTCAGTTTGGCTTATTTGCGTGATTTGGCATTAACAGCTCAAATACACCTAACTTTGCAAATAAACACAATGGAAGCTTGTTGGTGTGTTTTCTATGCATTTCGACCTGAAAGAAGCTAGTTCGGATATACTTGGCTTTCCTAACGTTCAGTTTGGCTTATTTGCGCGATTTGGCATTAACAGCTCAAATACACCTAACTTTGCAAATGAACACGATAGAAACTTGTTGGTGTGTTTTCTATGCATTTCGACCTGAAAGAAGCATGTTAGGATGTACTTGGCTTTCCTAACGTTCAGTTTGGCTTATTTAGGTGATTTGGCATTAACAGCTCAAATACACCTAACTTTGCAAATGAACACGATGGAAACTTGTTGGTGTGTTTTCTATGCATTTCGACCTGAAAGAAGCAAGTCGGGATGTACTTGGCTTTCCTAACGTTCAGTTTGGCTTATTTGCGTGATTGGGCATTAACAGCTCAAATACACCTAACTTTGCAAATGAACACGATGGAAACTTGTTGGTGTGTTTTCTATGCATTTCGACCTGAAAGAAGCATTTTAGGATGTACTTGGCTTTCCTAACGTTCAGTTTGGCTTATTTGCGTGATTTGGCATTAACAGCTCAAATACACCTAACTTTGCAAATGAACACGATGGAGACTTGTTGGTGTGTTTTCTATGCATTTCGGCCTGAAAGAAGCATGTTAGGATGTACTTGGCTTTCCTAACGTTCAGTTTGGCTTATTTGCGTGATTTGGCATTAACAGCTCAAATACACCTAACTTTGCAAATGAACACGATGGAGACTTTTTGGTGTGTTTTCTATGCATTTCGGCCAGAAAGAAGCATGTTAGGATGTACTTGGCTTTCCTAACGTTCAGTTTGGCTTATTTGCGTGATTTGGCATTAACAGCTCAAATACACCTAACTTTGCAAATGAACACGATGGAAACTTGTTGGTGTGTTTTCTATGCATTTCGACCTGAAAGAAGCATGTTAGGATGTACTTGGCTTTCCTAACGTTCAATTTGGCTTATTTGCGTGATTTGGCATTAACAGCTCAAATACACCTAACTTTGCAAATGAACACGATAGAAACTTGTTGGTGTGTTTTCTATGCATTTCGACCTGAAAGAAGCATGTTAGGATGTACTTGGCTTTCCTAACGTTCAGTTTGGCTTATTTAGGTGATTTGGCATTAACAGCTCAAATACACCTAACTTTGCAAATGAACACGATGGAAACTTGTTGGTGTGTTTTCTATGCATTTCGACCTGAAAGAAGCAAGTCGGGATGTACTTGGCTTTCCTAACGTTCAGTTTGGCTTATTTGCGTGATTGGGCATTAACAGCTCAAATACACCTAACTTTGCAAATGAACACGATGGAAACTTGTTGGTGTGTTTTCTATGCATTTCGACCTGAAAGAAGCATTTTAGGATGTACTTGGCTTTCCTAACGTTCAGTTTGGCTTATTTGCGTGATTTGGCATTAACAGCTCAAATACACCTAACTTTGCAAATGAACACGATGGAGACTTGTTGGTGTGTTTTCTATGCATTTCGGCCTGAAAGAAGCATGTTAGGATGTACTTGGCTTTCCTAACGTTCAGTTTGGCTTATTTGCGTGATTTGGCATTAACAGCTCAAATACACCTAACTTTGCAAATGAACACGATGGAAACTTGTTGGTGTGTTTTCTATGCATTTCGACCTGAAAGAAGCAAGTTTGGATGTACTTGGCTTTCCTAACGTTCAGTTTGGCTTATTTGCGTGATTTGGCATTAACAGCTCAAATACACCTAACTTTGCAAATGAACACGATGGAGACTTGTTGGTGTGTTTTCTATGCATTTCGGCTAGAAAGAAGCATGTTAGGATGTACTTGGCTTTCCTAACGTTCAGTTTGGCTTATTTGCGTGATTTGGCATTAACAGCTCAAATACACCTAACTTTGCAAATGAACACGATGGAGACTTTTTGGTGTGTTTTCTATGCATTTCGGCCAGAAAGAAGCATGTTAGGATGTACTTGGCTTTCCTAACGTTCAGTTTGGCTTATTTGCGTGATTTGGCATTAACAGCTCAAATACACCTAACTTTGCAAATGAACACGATGGAAACTTGTTGGTGTGTTTTCTATGCATTTCGACCTGAAAGAAGCATGTTAGGATGTACTTGGCTTTCCTAACGTTCAATTTGGCTTATTTGCGTGATTTGGCATTAACAGCTCAAATACACCTAACTTTGCAAATGAACACGATAGAAACTTGTTGGTGTGTTTTCTATGCATTTCGACCTGAAAGAAGCATGTTAGGATGTACTTGGCTTTCCTAACGTTCAGTTTGGCTTATTTAGGTGATTTGGCATTAACAGCTCAAATACACCTAACTTTGCAAATGAACACGATGGAAACTTGTTGGTGTGTTTTCTATGCATTTCGACCTGAAAGAAGCAAGTCGGGATGTACTTGGCTTTCCTAACGTTCAGTTTGGCTTATTTGCGTGATTGGGCATTAACAGCTCAAATACACCTAACTTTGCAAATGAACACGATGGAAACTTGTTGGTGTGTTTTCTATGCATTTCGACCTGAAAGAAGCATTTTAGGATGTACTTGGCTTTCCTAACGTTCAGTTTGGCTTATTTGCGTGATTTGGCATTAACAGCTCAAATACACCTAACTTTGCAAATGAACACGATGGAGACTTGTTGGTGTGTTTTCTATGCATTTCGGCCTGAAAGAAGCATGTTAGGATGTACTTGGCTTTCCTAACGTTCAGTTTGGCTTATTTGCGTGATTTGGCATTAACAGCTCAAATACACCTAACTTTGCAAATGAACACGATGGAGACTTTTTGGTGTGTTTTCTATGCATTTCGGCCAGAAAGAAGCATGTTAGGATGTACTTGGCTTTCCTAACGTTCAGTTTGGCTTATTTGCGTGATTTGGCATTAACAGCTCAAATACACCTAACTTTGCAAATGAACACGATGGAAACTTGTTGGTGTGTTTTCTATGCATTTCGACCTGAAAGAAGCATGTTAGGATGTACTTGGCTTTCCTAACGTTCAATTTGGCTTATTTGCGTGATTTGGCATTAACAGCTCAAATACACCTAACTTTGCAAATGAACACGATAGAAACTTGTTGGTGTGTTTTCTATGCATTTCGACCTGAAAGAAGCATGTTAGGATGTACTTGGCTTTCCTAACGTCCAGTTTGGCTTATTTAGGTGATTTGGCATTAACAGCTCAAATACACCTAACTTTGCAAATGAACACGATGGAAACTTGTTGGTGTGTTTTCTATGCATTTCGACCTGAAAGAAGCAAGTCGGGATGTACTTGGCTTTCCTAACGTTCAGTTTGGCTTATTTGCGTGATTGGGCATTAACAGCTCAAATACACCTAACTTTGCAAATGAACACGATGGAAACTTGTTGGTGTGTTTTCTATGCATTTCGACCTGAAAGAAGCATTTTAGGATGTACTTGGCTTTCCTAACGTTCAGTTTGGCTTATTTGCGTGATTTGGCATTAACAGCTCAAATACACCTAACTTTGCAAATGAACACGATGGAGACTTGTTGGTGTGTTTTCTATGCATTTCGGCCTGAAAGAAGCATGTTAGGATGTACTTGGCTTTCCTAACGTTCAGTTTGGCTTATTTGCGTGATTTGGCATTAACAGCTCAAATACACCTAACTTTGCAAATGAACACGATGGAGACTTTTTGGTGTGTTTTCTATGCATTTCGGCCAGAAAGAAGCATGTTAGGATGTACTTGGCTTTCCTAACGTTCAGTTTGGCTTATTTGCGTGATTTGGCATTAACAGCTCAAATACACCTAACTTTGCAAATGAACACGATGGAAACTTGTTGGTGTGTTTTCTATGCATTTCGACCTGAAAGAAGCATGTTAGGATGTACTTGGCTTTCCTAACGTTCAATTTGGCTTATTTGCGTGATTTGGCATTAACAGCTCAAATACACCTAACTTTGCAAATGAACACGATAGAAACTTGTTGGTGTGTTTTCTATGCATTTCGACCTGAAAGAAGCATGTTAGGATGTACTTGGCTTTCCTAACGTCCAGTTTGGCTTATTTAGGTGATTTGGCATTAACAGCTCAAATACACCTAACTTTGCAAATGAACACGATGGAAACTTGTTGGTGTGTTTTCTATGCATTTCGACCTGAAAGAAGCAAGTCGGGATGTACTTGGCTTTCCTAACGTTCAGTTTGGCTTATTTGCGTGATTGGGCATTAACAGCTCAAATACACCTAACTTTGCAAATGAACACGATGGAAACTTGTTGGTGTGTTTTCTATGCATTTCGACCTGAAAGAAGCATTTTAGGATGTACTTGGCTTTCCTAACGTTCAGTTTGGCTTATTTGCGTGATTTGGCATTAACAGCTCAAATACACCTAACTTTGCAAATGAACACGATGGAGACTTGTTGGTGTGTTTTCTATGCATTTCGGCCTGAAAGAAGCATGTTAGGATGTACTTGGCTTTCCTAACGTTCAGTTTGGCTTATTTGCGTGATTTGGCATTAACAGCTCAAATACACCTAACTTTGCAAATGAACACGATGGAGACTTTTTGGTGTGTTTTCTATGCATTTCGGCCAGAAAGAAGCATGTTAGGATGTACTTGGCTTTCCTAACGTTCAGTTTGGCTTATTTGCGTGATTTGGCATTAACAGCTCAAATACACCTAACTTTGCAAATGAACACGATGGAAACTTGTTGGTGTGTTTTCTATGCATTTCGACCTGAAAGAAGCATGTTAGGATGTACTTGGCTTTCCTAACGTTCAATTTGGCTTATTTGCGTGATTTGGCATTAACAGCTCAAATACACCTAACTTTGCAAATGAACACGATAGAAACTTGTTGGTGTGTTTTCTATGCATTTCGACCTGAAAGAAGCATGTTAGGATGTACTTGGCTTTCCTAACGTTCAGTTTGGCTTATTTAGGTGATTTGGCATTAACAGCTCAAATACACCTAACTTTGCAAATGAACACGATGGAAACTTGTTGGTGTGTTTTCTATGCATTTCGACCTGAAAGAAGCAAGTCGGGATGTACTTGGCTTTCCTAACGTTCAGTTTGGCTTATTTGCGTGATTGGGCATTAACAGCTCAAATACACCTAACTTTGCAAATGAACACGATGGAAACTTGTTGGTGTGTTTTCTATGCATTTCGACCTGAAAGAAGCATTTTAGGATGTACTTGGCTTTCCTAACGTTCAGTTTGGCTTATTTGCGTGATTTGGCATTAACAGCTCAAATACACCTAACTTTGCAAATGAACACGATGGAGACTTGTTGGTGTGTTTTCTATGCATTTCGGCCTGAAAGAAGCATGTTAGGATGTACTTGGCTTTCCTAACGTTCAGTTTGGCTTATTTGCGTGATTTGGCATTAACAGCTCAAATACACCTAACTTTGCAAATGAACACGATGGAAACTTGTTGGTGTGTTTTCTATGCATTTCGACCTGAAAGAAGCAAGTTTGGATGTACTTGGCTTTCCTAACGTTCAGTTTGGCTTATTTGCGTGATTTGGCATTAACAGCTCAAATACACCTAACTTTGCAAATGAACACGATGGAGACTTGTTGGTGTGTTTTCTATGCATTTCGGCTAGAAAGAAGCATGTTAGGATGTACTTGGCTTTCCTAACGTTCAGTTTGGCTTATTTGCGTGATTTGGCATTAACAGCTCAAATACACCTAACTTTGCAAATGAACACGATGGAGACTTTTTGGTGTGTTTTCTATGCATTTCGGCCAGAAAGAAGCATGTTAGGATGTACTTGGCTTTCCTAACGTTCAGTTTGGCTTATTTGCGTGATTTGGCATTAACAGCTCAAATACACCTAACTTTGCAAATGAACACGATGGAAACTTGTTGGTGTGTTTTCTATGCATTTCGACCTGAAAGAAGCATGTTAGGATGTACTTGGCTTTCCTAACGTTCAATTTGGCTTATTTGCGTGATTTGGCATTAACAGCTCAAATACACCTAACTTTGCAAATGAACACGATAGAAACTTTTTGGTGTGTTTTCTATGCATTTCGACCTGAAAGAAGCATGTTAGGATGTACTTGGCTTTCCTAACGTTCAGTTTGGCTTATTTAGGTGATTTGGCATTAACAGCTCAAATACACCTAACTTTGCAAATGAACACGATGGAAACTTGTTGGTGTGTTTTCTATGCATTTCGACCTGAAAGAAGCAAGTCGGGATGTACTTGGCTTTCCTAACGTTCAGTTTGGCTTATTTGCGTGATTGGGCATTAACAGCTCAAATACACCTAACTTTGCAAATGAACACGATGGAAACTTGTTGGTGTGTTTTCTATGCATTTCGACCTGAAAGAAGCATTTTAGGATGTACTTGGCTTTCCTAACGTTCAGTTTGGCTTATTTGCGTGATTTGGCATTAACAGCTCAAATACACCTAACTTTGCAAATGAACACGATGGAGACTTGTTGGTGTGTTTTCTATGCATTTCGGCCTGAAAGAAGCATGTTAGGATGTACTTGGCTTTCCTAACGTTCAGTTTGGCTTATTTGCGTGATTTGGCATTAACAGCTCAAATACACCTAACTTTGCAAATGAACACGATGGAAACTTGTTGGTGTGTTTTCTATGCATTTCGACCTGAAAGAAGCAAGTTTGGATGTACTTGGCTTTCCTAACGTTCAGTTTGGCTTATTTGCGTGATTTGGCATTAACAGCTCAAATACACCTAACTTTGCAAATGAACACGATGGAGACTTGTTGGTGTGTTTTCTATGCATTTCGGCTAGAAAGAAGCATGTTAGGATGTACTTGGCTTTCCTAACGTTCAGTTTGGCTTATTTGCGTGATTTGGCATTAACAGCTCAAATACACCTAACTTTGCAAATGAACACGATGGAGTCTTTTTGGTGTGTTTTCTATGCATTTCGGCCAGAAAGAAGCATGTTAGGATGTACTTGGCTTTCCTAACGTTCAGTTTGGCTTATTTGCGTGATTTGGCATTAACAGCTCAAATACACCTAACTTTGCAAATGAACACGATGGAAACTTGTTGGTGTGTTTTCTATGCATTTCGACCTGAAAGAAGCATGTTAGGATGTACTTGGCTTTCCTAACGTTCAATTTGGCTTATTTGCGTGATTTGGCATTAACAGCTCAAATACACCTAACTTTGCAAATGAACACGATAGAAACTTGTTGGTGTGTTTTCTATGCATTTCGACCTGAAAGAAGCATGTTAGGATGTACTTGGCTTTCCTAACGTCCAGTTTGGCTTATTTAGGTGATTTGGCATTAACAGCTCAAATACACCTAACTTTGCAAATGAACACGATGGAAACTTGTTGGTGTGTTTTCTATGCATTTCGACCTGAAAGAAGCAAGTCGGGATGTACTTGGCTTTCCTAACGTTCAGTTTGGCTTATTTGCGTGATTGGGCATTAACAGCTCAAATACACCTAACTTTGCAAATGAACACGATGGAAACTTGTTGGTGTGTTTTCTATGCATTTCGACCTGAAAGAAGCATTTTAGGATGTACTTGGCTTTCCTAACGTTCAGTTTGGCTTATTTGCGTGATTTGGCATTAACAGCTCAAATACACCTAACTTTGCAAATGAACACGATGGAGACTTGTTGGTGTGTTTTCTATGCATTTCGGCCTGAAAGAAGCATGTTAGGATGTACTTGGCTTTCCTAACGTTCAGTTTGGCTTATTTGCGTGATTTGGCATTAACAGCTCAAATACACCTAACTTTGCAAATGAACACGATGGAGACTTTTTGGTGTGTTTTCTATGCATTTCGGCCAGAAAGAAGCATGTTAGGATGTACTTGGCTTTCCTAACGTTCAGTTTGGCTTATTTGCGTGATTTGGCATTAACAGCTCAAATACACCTAACTTTGCAAATGAACACGATGGAAACTTGTTGGTGTGTTTTCTATGCATTTCGACCTGAAAGAAGCATGTTAGGATGTACTTGGCTTTCCTAACGTTCAATTTGGCTTATTTGCGTGATTTGGCATTAACAGCTCAAATACACCTAACTTTGCAAATGAACACGATAGAAACTTGTTGGTGTGTTTTCTATGCATTTCGACCTGAAAGAAGCATGTTAGGATGTACTTGGCTTTCCTAACGTTCAGTTTGGCTTATTTAGGTGATTTGGCATTAACAGCTCAAATACACCTAACTTTGCAAATGAACACGATGGAAACTTGTTGGTGTGTTTTCTATGCATTTCGACCTGAAAGAAGCAAGTCGGGATGTACTTGGCTTTCCTAACGTTCAGTTTGGCTTATTTGCGTGATTGGGCATTAACAGCTCAAATACACCTAACTTTGCAAATGAACACGATGGAAACTTGTTGGTGTGTTTTCTATGCATTTCGACCTGAAAGAAGCATTTTAGGATGTACTTGGCTTTCCTAACGTTCAGTTTGGCTTATTTGCGTGATTTGGCATTAACAGCTCAAATACACCTAACTTTGCAAATGAACACGATGGAGACTTGTTGGTGTGTTTTCTATGCATTTCGGCCTGAAAGAAGCATGTTAGGATGTACTTGGCTTTCCTAACGTTCAGTTTGGCTTATTTGCGTGATTTGGCATTAACAGCTCAAATACACCTAACTTTGCAAATGAACACGATGGAAACTTGTTGGTGTGTTTTCTATGCATTTCGACCTGAAAGAAGCAAGTTTGGATGTACTTGGCTTTCCTAACGTTCAGTTTGGCTTATTTGCGTGATTTGGCATTAACAGCTCAAATACACCTAACTTTGCAAATGAACACGATGGAGACTTGTTGGTGTGTTTTCTATGCATTTCGGCTAGAAAGAAGCATGTTAGGATGTACTTGGCTTTCCTAACGTTCAGTTTGGCTTATTTGCGTGATTTGGCATTAACAGCTCAAATACACCTAACTTTGCAAATGAACACGATGGAGACTTTTTGGTGTGTTTTCTATGCATTTCGGCCAGAAAGAAGCATGTTAGGATGTACTTGGCTTTCCTAACGTTTAGTTTGGCTTATTTGCGTGATTTGGCATTAACAGCTCAAATACACCTAACTTTGCAAATGAACACGATGGAAACTTGTTGGTGTGTTTTCTATGCATTTCGACCTGAAAGAAGCATGTTAGGATGTACTTGGCTTTCCTAACGTTCAATTTGGCTTATTTGCGTGATTTGGCATTAACAGCTCAAATACACCTAACTTTGCAAATGAACACGATAGAAACTTGTTGGTGTGTTTTCTATGCATTTCGACCTGAAAGAAGCATGTTAGGATGTACTTGGCTTTCCTAACGTTCAGTTTGGCTTATTTAGGTGATTTGGCATTAACAGCTCAAATACACCTAACTTTGCAAATGAACACGATGGAAACTTGTTGGTGTGTTTTCTATGCATTTCGACCTGAAAGAAGCAAGTCGGGATGTACTTGGCTTTCCTAACGTTCAGTTTGGCTTATTTGCGTGATTGGGCATTAACAGCTCAAATACACCTAACTTTGCAAATGAACACGATGGAAACTTGTTGGTGTGTTTTCTATGCATTTCGACCTGAAAGAAGCATTTTAGGATGTACTTGGCTTTCCTAACGTTCAGTTTGGCTTATTTGCGTGATTTGGCATTAACAGCTCAAATACACCTAACTTTGCAAATGAACACGATGGAGACTTGTTGGTGTGTTTTCTATGCATTTCGGCCTGAAAGAAGCATGTTAGGATGTACTTGGCTTTCCTAACGTTCAGTTTGGCTTATTTGCGTGATTTGGCATTAACAGCTCAAATACACCTAACTTTGCAAATGAACACGATGGAAACTTGTTGGTGTGTTTTCTATGCATTTCGACCTGAAAGAAGCAAGTTTGGATGTACTTGGCTTTCCTAACGTTCAGTTTGGCTTATTTGCGTGATTTGGCATTAACAGCTCAAATACACCTAACTTTGCAAATGAACACGATGGAGACTTGTTGGTGTGTTTTCTATGCATTTCGGCTAGAAAGAAGCATGTTAGGATGTACTTGGCTTTCCTAACGTTCAGTTTGGCTTATTTGCGTGATTTGGCATTAACAGCTCAAATACACCTAACTTTGCAAATGAACACGATGGAGACTTTTTGGTGTGTTTTCTATGCATTTCGGCCAGAAAGAAGCATGTTAGGATGTACTTGGCTTTCCTAACGTTCAGTTTGGCTTATTTGCGTGATTTGGCATTAACAGCTCAAATACACCTAACTTTGCAAATGAACACGATGGAAACTTGTTGGTGTGTTTTCTATGCATTTCGACCTGAAAGAAGCATGTTAGGATGTACTTGGCTTTCCTAACGTTCAATTTGGCTTATTTGCGTGATTTGGCATTAACAGCTCAAATACACCTAACTTTGCAAATGAACACGATAGAAACTTGTTGGTGTGTTTTCTATGCATTTCGACCTGAAAGAAGCATGTTAGGATGTACTTGGCTTTCCTAACGTTCAGTTTGGCTTATTTAGGTGATTTGGCATTAACAGCTCAAATACACCTAACTTTGCAAATGAACACGATGGAAACTTGTTGGTGTGTTTTCTATGCATTTCGACCTGAAAGAAGCAAGTCGGGATGTACTTGGCTTTCCTAACGTTCAGTTTGGCTTATTTGCGTGATTGGGCATTAACAGCTCAAATACACCTAACTTTGCAAATGAACACGATGGAAACTTGTTGGTGTGTTTTCTATGCATTTCGACCTGAAAGAAGCATTTTAGGATGTACTTGGCTTTCCTAACGTTCAGTTTGGCTTATTTGCGTGATTTGGCATTAACAGCTCAAATACACCTAACTTTGCAAATGAACACGATGGAGACTTGTTGGTGTGTTTTCTATGCATTTCGGCCTGAAAGAAGCATGTTAGGATGTACTTGGCTTTCCTAACGTTCAGTTTGGCTTATTTGCGTGATTTGGCATTAACAGCTCAAATACACCTAACTTTGCAAATGAACACGATGGAGACTTTTTGGTGTGTTTTCTATGCATTTCGGCCAGAAAGAAGCATGTTAGGATGTACTTGGCTTTCCTAACGTTCAGTTTGGCTTATTTGCGTGATTTGGCATTAACAGCTCAAATACACCTAACTTTGCAAATGAACACGATGGAAACTTGTTGGTGTGTTTTCTATGCATTTCGACCTGAAAGAAGCATGTTAGGATGTACTTGGCTTTCCTAACGTTCAATTTGGCTTATTTGCGTGATTTGGCATTAACAGCTCAAATACACCTAACTTTGCAAATGAACACGATAGAAACTTGTTGGTGTGTTTTCTATGCATTTCGACCTGAAAGAAGCATGTTAGGATGTACTTGGCTTTCCTAACGTTCAGTTTGGCTTATTTAGGTGATTTGGCATTAACAGCTCAAATACACCTAACTTTGCAAATGAACACGATGGAAACTTGTTGGTGTGTTTTCTATGCATTTCGACCTGAAAGAAGCAAGTCGGGATGTACTTGGCTTTCCTAACGTTCAGTTTGGCTTATTTGCGTGATTGGGCATTAACAGCTCAAATACACCTAACTTTGCAAATGAACACGATGGAAACTTGTTGGTGTGTTTTCTATGCATTTCGACCTGAAAGAAGCATTTTAGGATGTACTTGGCTTTCCTAACGTTCAGTTTGGCTTATTTGCGTGATTTGGCATTAACAGCTCAAATACACCTAACTTTGCAAATGAACACGATGGAGACTTGTTGGTGTGTTTTCTATGCATTTCGGCCTGAAAGAAGCATGTTAGGATGTACTTGGCTTTCCTAACGTTCAGTTTGGCTTATTTGCGTGATTTGGCATTAACAGCTCAAATACACCTAACTTTGCAAATGAACACGATGGAGACTTTTTGGTGTGTTTTCTATGCATTTCGGCCAGAAAGAAGCATGTTAGGATGTACTTGGCTTTCCTAACGTTCAGTTTGGCTTATTTGCGTGATTTGGCATTAACAGCTCAAATACACCTAACTTTGCAAATGAACACGATGGAAACTTGTTGGTGTGTTTTCTATGCATTTCGACCTGAAAGAAGCATGTTAGGATGTACTTGGCTTTCCTAACGTTCAATTTGGCTTATTTGCGATATTTGGCATTAACAGCTCAAATACACCTAACTTTGCAAATGAACACGATAGAAACTTGTTGGTGTGTTTTCTATGCATTTCGACCTGAAAGAAGCATGTTAGGATGTACTTGGCTTTCCTAACGTTCAGTTTGGCTTATTTAGGTGATTTGGCATTAACAGCTCAAATACACCTAACTTTGCAAATGAACACGATGGAAACTTGTTGGTGTGTTTTCTATGCATTTCGACCTGAAAGAAGCAAGTCGGGATGTACTTGGCTTTCCTAACGTTCAGTTTGGCTTATTTGCGTGATTGGGCATTAACAGCTCAAATACACCTAACTTTGCAAATGAACACGATGGAAACTTGTTGGTGTGTTTTCTATGCATTTCGACCTGAAAGAAGCATTTTAGGATGTACTTGGCTTTCCTAACGTTCAGTTTGGCTTATTTGCGTGATTTGGCATTAACAGCTCAAATACACCTAACTTTGCAAATGAACACGATGGAGACTTGTTGGTGTGTTTTCTATGCATTTCGGCCTGAAAGAAGCATGTTAGGATGTACTTGGCTTTCCTAACGTTCAGTTTGGCTTATTTGCGTGATTTGGCATTAACAGCTCAAATACACCTAACTTTGCAAATGAACACGATGGAAACTTGTTGGTGTGTTTTCTATGCATTTCGACCTGAAAGAAGCAAGTTTGGATGTACTTGGCTTTCCTAACGTTCAGTTTGGCTTATTTGCGTGATTTGGCATTAACAGCTCAAATACACCTAACTTTGCAAATGAACACGATGGAAACTTGTTGGTGTGTTTTCTATGCATTTCGACCTGAAAGAAGCATGTTAGGATGTACTTGGCTTTCCTAACGTTCAATTTGGCTTATTTGCGTGATTTGGCATTAACAGCTCAAATACACCTAACTTTGCAAATGAACACGATAGAAACTTGTTGGTGTGTTTTCTATGCATTTCGACCTGAAAGAAGCAAGTCGGGATGTACTTGGCTTTCCTAACGTTCAGTTTGGCTTATTTGCGTGATTGGGCATTAACAGCTCAAATACACCTAACTTTGCAAATGAACACGATGGAAACTTGTTGGTGTGTTTTCTATGCATTTCGACCTGAAAGAAGCATTTTAGGATGTACTTGGCTTTCCTAACGTTCAGTTTGGCTTATTTGCGTGATTTGGCATTAACAGCTCAAATACACCTAACTTTGCAAATGAACACGATGGAGACTTGTTGGTGTGTTTTCTATGCATTTCGGCCTGAAAGAAGCATGTTAGGATGTACTTGGCTTTCCTAACGTTCAGTTTGGCTTATTTGCGTGATTTGGCATTAACAGCTCAAATACACCTAACTTTGCAAATGAACACGATGGAGACTTTTTGGTGTGTTTTCTATGCATTTCGGCCAGAAAGAAGCATGTTAGGATGTACTTGGCTTTCCTAACGTTCAGTTTGGCTTATTTGCGTGATTTGGCATTAACAGCTCAAATACACCTAACTTTGCAAATGAACACGATGGAAACTTGTTGGTGTGTTTTCTATGCATTTCGACCTGAAAGAAGCATGTTAGGATGTACTTGGCTTTCCTAACGTTCAATTTGGCTTATTTGCGTGATTTGGCATTAACAGCTCAAATACACCTAACTTTGCAAATGAACACGATAGAAACTTGTTGGTGTGTTTTCTATGCATTTCGACCTGAAAGAAGCATGTTAGGATGTACTTGGCTTTCCTAACGTTCAGTTTGGCTTATTTAGGTGATTTGGCATTAACAGCTCAAATACACCTAACTTTGCAAATGAACACGATGGAAACTTGTTGGTGTGTTTTCTATGCATTTCGACCTGAAAGAAGCAAGTCGGGATGTACTTGGCTTTCCTAACGTTCAGTTTGGCTTATTTGCGTGATTGGGCATTAACAGCTCAAATACACCTAACTTTGCAAATGAACACGATGGAAACTTGTTGGTGTGTTTTCTATGCATTTCGACCTGAAAGAAGCATTTTAGGATGTACTTGGCTTTCCTAACGTTCAGTTTGGCTTATTTGCGTGATTTGGCATTAACAGCTCAAATACACCTAACTTTGCAAATGAACACGATGGAGACTTGTTGGTGTGTTTTCTATGCATTTCGGCCTGAAAGAAGCATGTTAGGATGTACTTGGCTTTCCTAACGCTCAGTTTGGCTTATTTGCGTGATTTGGCATTAACAGCTCAAATACACCTAACTTTGCAAATGAACACGATGGAAACTTGTTGGTGTGTTTTCTATGCATTTCGACCTGAAAGAAGCAAGTTTGGATGTACTTGGCTTTCCTAACGTTCAGTTTGGCTTATTTGCGTGATTTGGCATTAACAGCTCAAATACACCTAACTTTGCAAATAAACACAATGGAAGCTTGTTGGTGTGTTTTCTATGCATTTCGACCTGAAAGAAGCTAGTTCGGATATACTTGGCTTTCCTAACGTTCAGTTTGGCTTATTTGCGCGATTTGGCATTAACAGCTCAAATACACCTAACTTTGGAAATAAACACGATGGAAGCTTGTTGGTGTGTTTTCTATGCATTTCGACCTGAAAGAAGCTAGTTGGGATGTACTTGGCTTTCCTAACGTTCAGTTTGGCTTATTTGCGCGATTTGGCATTAACAGCTCAAATACCCCTAACTTTGGAAATAAACACGATGGAAGCTTGTTGGTGTGTTTTCTATGCATTTCGACCTGAAAGAAGCTAGTTCGGATGTACTTGGCTTTCCTAACGTTCAGTTTGGCTTATTTGCGTGATTTGGCATTAACAGCTCAAATACACCTAACTTTGGAAATAAACACGATGGAAGCTTGTTGGTGTGTTTTCTATGCATTTCGACCTGAAAGAAGCTAGTTGGGATGTACTTGGCTTTCCTAACGTTCAGTTTGGCTTATTTGCGCGATTTGGCATTAACAGCTCAAATACACCTAACTTTGGAAATAAACACGATGGAAGCTTGTTGGTGTGTTTTCTATGCATTTCGACCTGAAAGAAGCTAGTTGGGATGTACTTGTCTTTCCTAACGTTCAGTTTGGCTTATTTGCGCGATTTGGCATTAACAGCTCAAATACACCTAACTTTGGAAATAAACACGATGGAAGCTTGTTGCTGTGTTTTCTATGCATTTCGACCTGAAAGAAGCTAGTTGGGATGTACTTGGCTTTCCTAACGTTCAGTTTGCCTTATTTGCGCGATTTGGCATTAACAGCTCAAATACACCTAACTTTGCAAATGAACACGATGGAAACTTGTTGGTGTGCTTTCTATGCATTTCGACCTGAAAGAAGCAAGTTTGGATGTACTTTGCTTTCCTAACGTTCAGTTTGGTTTATTTGCGTGATTTGGCATTAACAGCTCAAATACACCTAACTTTGCAAATGAACACGATGGAAACTTGTTGGTGTGTTTTCTATGCATTTCGACCTGAAAGAAGCTAGTTCGGATGTACTTGGCTTTCCTAACGTTCAGTTTGGCTTATTTGCGTGATTTGGCATTAACTACTCAAATACACCTAACTTTGCAAATGAACACGATGGAGACTTGTTGGTGTGTTTTCTATGCATTTCGGCCAGAAAGAAGCATGTTAGGATGTACTTGGCTTTCCTAACGTTCAGTTTGGCTTATTTGCGTGATTTGGCATTAACAGCTCAAATACACCTAACTTTGCAAATGAACACGATGGAGACTTGTTGGTGTGTTTTCTATCCATTTCGGCCAGAAAGAAGCATGTTAGGATGTACTTGGCTTTCCTAACGTTCAGTTTGGCTTATTTGCGTGATTTGGCATTAACAGCTCAAATACACCTAACTTTGCAAATGAACATGATGGAAACTTGTTGGTGTGTTTTCTATGCATTTCGACCTGAAAGAAGCATGTTAGGATGTACTTGGCTTTCCTAACGTTCAATTTGGCTTATTTGCGTGATTTGGCATTAACAGCTCAAATACACCTAACTTTGCAAATGAACACGATAGAAACTTGTTGGTGTGTTTTCTATGCATTTCGACCTGAAAGAAGCATGTTAGGATGTACTTGGCTTTCCTAACGTTCAGTTTGGCTTATTTAGGTGATTTGGCATTAACAGCTCAAATACACCTAACTTTGCAAATGAGCCCAAAGAAGCTCGTTCGGATGTATTTGTGTTTTGGAACCTTCATTTTAGCTGATTTGCGTCACTCTGCACTCCCCACTCAAAAACAGCTCTCTTTTGAAAGAAACATGATAGAAGGTTGTTCGTTTGTTTCCCATGCATTTCGAGCCCAAAGAAGTTCGTTCGGATGTATTTGTGTTTTGGAACCTTCATTTTAGGTAGCTTGAAGGAGGATTTAGGTTGCCTGAACCTAAGATATGAAGATATACACTTCATATTGGGCTAAACCATTGGTCCATCTAGTTCAGTATTGTCTACACAGACTGCCAGCAGGTCTGCAGCATTTCAAAAAGGGAAATTCTAAGTCACAGAATCACAGAATCATAGAGTTGGAAGAGACCACAAGGGCCATCCAGTCCAACCCCCTGCCAAGTCCTACCTGGAGATTCTGGGGACTGAACCCTGGACCTTCTCCTGAAGATTTGCCACTGCCAAATGGTCAGGCAAGTTGCTGCCTCACTGCAAGCAAGGAGACTTACAGGGCTATGAACTTCTATCTTATCAAGCTTATTTCCTCCTCCACCTCAGTGCATTTTCCTTTCATGCTATGTATTTTGAGATTATAAGTGAGGAGCAGGCACTGCCTTGTTCAGTCTCTTTTATTTTTATTTTTTGGCTGAAAAGCATGGTTAGAATACTATAAACAAATGAAGGAACAGCAACCACAATATTTTGATAGTTTAATTCAACGTTGGCCGAATTACAATTTTCCAATACTGTGAAATTAGGTCATTTTTGTAACCCTTTTAAAGGTCCCAACTGAAAGTTGATGAACAATTATGCAATTGAATCAAGCCAATTAGCTGCCTGAAGTTATTAGCAAAATCCCGAGAAGGTGGCATTCGGATCCAGGTTTCTTACCAAAGCAGCCGCACTTTCTCAAAATCTCATTACAAAAGGAAGGTTTGGTAACTGTGTGGTGCTCCCCTTCCCTCCTGCAATGCATATGCAAATCTGATGCAATACTGTGCCCTTTGGGTGGGAGCTTGATGCATTCCCTCTTTGTGGGTGAGCTTTGTGGGTGAGCTAATATACATGTATAAAATTCAATGCACACAGGTCCAGGTTATGCAGTCAATTCCTGGATTTTAGCTGGTATTCTTTGGGCTGTTGAAGTCCTTGCCCATACACCTGTTTAAACACTGGGCTTCTACTGTTGTTTACTGCTCAATCAGAACAAACGTTAATAGGTTTTTCTGCGGATTGACCCCCCACCCCCAATTCAGCGGTAAAGAGCGGGTCTTCTGGAGGAAAATGGTTGGGCAAACAGAAAACCACTCAGACCTATGCTTTCTAGAAATGGGACAAATCCATTATGTCCACAGGTGGATGTCTGACAAGAAGGCATAAACTGCTTCCCCCACCTGCAAAAATGTGTTTGAAAGGGACTGTGAGAGTCAGAATGTAGCGAGAACCGGCACTTACGGCCGGGGCTGGGAGGAAGATGGCTGAAATAATATCCACTCCGAATCTCACAGGGCAAAGGGGCTGATATGGGAGTAAATCAGCCTCCCGAAATCTTCCCAGGATATGTGGGAAGAGCTGCCTCGTCCGCGATGCCCATTAATCCTGCTCCGAACTCTGAGGAGGGAGGAGCGGGGGGGGGCTACTTTTCCTGCTCCCGGTTTCCATAACTTAAATGAATAATTTGGTAATGTTTTGGACTTGCTTCAGACAAGAAGGAGAGGAGGCATTTTGCTTAACAATCCAGCCACCGAGAAGATAAGAAGAAATAAGAAAAAAAATAGGACTGCAACATTCTGGTATGTGGGAACGGAACGAAAGGGGGGGAGTCTTGCTTTATGCTATCTATGGGTGCAACCCCCTTGAAGAGATGTTTTTATTATTTATAACAAGTGAGATCGAAAATAAACTGTGTGGAAAAGAATTTACGATATAATACACGGTTGTCTTTTTTTTCTTTACTCTGTGAGAGAACTAGCCGACTTCTAGAAACGGCTGGAGTGATTTATGACGCAGCTTAATTAGAGGTCGACTGAGACAGATCTGGCTGTGAACCAAAGTCAGAGAGGGTGGGAATGCCACAAATTACTGCAAAATATACGGAATCATATACTGACAGGCCCCCACCCTTGGAAAGACTTTGAAGCAGCCAGAATGATAAGATTTTAAGTAAAACGCATTATATGGAACTCATCGAAGTCAAGTTAAGATGGCGACTGTTGAGATGGAACTTTTGGATTTGAAGCTGAGAGGCACCGTGCCAGGGGGGTGGAAAAAAGTATGGATATAAAATCCACACAGTCATGATAGTTTTTGGTTGTTTTATCTCACTTGCGAAAGTACTCAGTGGCGTGAAGGAAAACAAGAAAGAATGACGGATAACAACAGAAAGGAGATTTGATGACATCAGGACTACAGAAGGTGACGGACTTAACGAAATGATTAAAATCCTAATTGTCTGAAGCAAGGGAAGTCAAAAAAAGAAGAAGAAGAAATAATTCGGCAATCCATTTGGATATATTTGGACTAATTGGACTATATGGACTAATTGATATTTATAAATATATGATGTGATTTTTATGATTGGAAAATTTAATAAAAATGATTTGGCAAAAAAAAAAAAAAAAGAAAGGGACTGGGGAAAAGTATGACCATCTATAGTAATCCACTGTTGTTCTTTGGGCTGAGCTCTTTGCAGTTAATAGGAATCACCATCACAATGCTATCAATACAGCAGTTATTGTGCTTACTCAGCTGAGAACCCACATCATTTGCTGCAGGAACAGTGGATGTGCATCACCAAATAATCAAATCAGAAGCCAAGGTTCTTTATCTGAGCCTCTGAACCCTCCCTAGGCCACCAGACCCCAAAGCACCCATCTTGGTACCCTCAAGTGCTTTGGCCTGGGTGGAATGTGCTCGTTTGCTTAATGTGGTATAGAGAGATGGGCATTGTAAATAAACCTCTGGCTTTTGTGTGGCTGGACTGTACCCTCCTGCACAAAGGGCAAGAGTCACATGTGCTATGCCACCTGCATCTGTACTTGGCCCACTGGCTTTTTGCTGCCACAGGCACATGGCCTCTGGAAAGTTGCTCATGGGGGAAAGTGGCCCCTCAGCAAGCCAAACACTGGCCCATGGCTCACTGTCATAGCTGGTAGTGGCTCCACAAGGCTTAAAGCAGCGGGGGGGGGGAGACCTCAGGTCTGGTGCCTGAGTATTAGTCCTCTCTGTCTGCTCTTGGAACTCTCCCCCAGCCATATCTCCTCTGCACTGGCCACACAACACACTGACCCTTGCTTTGCACCTTGAGTGTTCTTGACTGGCTGGAATGTGCCTTAAACGTGGACTCTGATAATCCCTCCTCCTTTTCTAGGTGGAGGCTAGAGAGGGATGTGGGAGTGGGGAGAGATTCCAGGGGTTCCCGGTGCTTACATAGGGCTCAGTTTCCTTGGAATGAAGCTCAGCATAGACTGTGGTGACTTTGGAATATTAACGGGTCTTGCTCCATCATTCATTACAGGTTTCGATCCAGCACAAATAAGAATGTCTTTGAGTCTCCAGTTTCCCAGTCTGCTCTCATCTCCACTCTCACGCATACTCTCTGCCTATTGTTCTTCTTCCTAAGAACACTAAGTGTGCAGTGGCGGCAGTGGGGGAGGGGAGGCACACCCATTCGTTCTATGGCACAGAGCTACTTCTTGGGATATTCTAATCATGGTGGTGGACTAGTCAACCACAACCTCTGGTTTGGCAGGCTTGCTCTAATAGCTTCTACCCCTACTGATACAGGAACAAAGGAATTGGGAGGGGCTCAGGGATTCATCCAGACTGAGCCCCCCATCAAACCTACTGGAGAGCCAGTGTGGTGTAGTGGTTAAGAGCGGTAGACTCTAATATGGGGGACCGGGTTCGAGTCTTCACTCCTCCACATGCAGCTGCTGGGTGACCTTGGGCTAGTCACACTTCTCTGAAGTCTCTCAGCCCCACTCACCTCACAGAGTGTTTGTTGTGAGGGAGGAAGGGAAAGGAGAATGTGAGCCGCTTTGAGACTCCTACGGGTAGTGATAAAGCGGGATATCAAATCCAAACTCTTCTTCTTCTTCTTCTTCTTCTTCTTCTTCTTCTTCTTCTTCTACAACATCATGTAGAAACTAGCCTACTGTAGGTATGATGTACACAGGCCTGTATGTGAATAGGCTCCATTTTCATGATTTTTCTGTGAAGGTTAACAGAGTTTTAAGAGTTAACAGCTCTGCTATGACGCTCTGGTCACTGGGTGGGGCTGTTCACAGACGACAGTTGGAAACAGTTACTGGTTTCTTTTAGTCAGGAGGAAGCAATGTCAGAAAGCTCCTCTGGAAGTATATTACTTTATTAATAAACGTTAACAGTTTGGAATAAACTATGTCAGCGTTTTATTGCTGAGAAGTCTTCACACAGAGAGGCTGTGAAACGCTGCATTTAAAGGCTGTTGAGATAGAAGAAACTCTGCTACATTTTATAAGCCAGCAAACAGAGATGCACAGGAGAAATGTGAGGGTGACATTTTTAGGTTCCAGTTTTCAATCTTTATTAAAAACTTCCACATTTTCTTCATCCAAACATGGAGGGTGAAATCCAGCTTGGATCCACACTTGTGTGTGAACTGATCCTGAATCACATGTTATCTGTACAAGTTGAGATGCACCTTCTCCCTTGCTCTGCACACAGGATTCATGGCCAGGTAAGAGTCTGAATCAGCTGTAAGTTGGGAGCACAAACAACTTTATTGCCATTTAAATATCTAGTGAACATATCTCAGTGGGTTGTAGATGGCTCCCTCTCTGAGACAGCAACAGATGGAGACAGTAAATTATTCACCAATCAGAATGTTGCATTGGCCTGATAGGCCTATTAATTAATTAATTAATTGGGGCCCTTTGGGCCACTGCTACAAGAACAGTTGCTGGCCGAAACCATGCAGATGCAGTGGGGACTGAAAATAAATCCTTGAAATCTGTGATATATGTCACTTCCTCATCTGAGCAATATATTTCAGGAGTTTTTTTAAAAGGTACATCAAAGATAATTAGCTAAGAGAGGTTCATATCTTCTAAGATACCATCTTGCTCAAAGTCAACCCCCCCCCAAATTATATAATCCTGGGAAGCTCATCACCATAAAAATAAATTATGCAGATTCAACATTGGCATAACTTATTGGACCAAATAAATCCAATTTAGCACCAGCACAAGCTGCTGATTATGGAAAGAACCACCCATGCACTAGAGGCAAAATCTTGGAGAATAGAGGGGGAGAAGCAGAGTTATGGATATTGAGGGTGGGGTGGGGTGGGGTGGCATGTTTGGATTGAAGTTCATGTCAAGGAACTAGGGGTGGTAAGTGTTGGGACAGTTCATCATGGGATGGGACTAAGGTTTGCTTCATCTGGTTTCCCTGTGGATTAAGGACAAATCTGTATATATCTGTGTAGGGATGCACGATATACAAAAAAAGTATCAGGTGTTACAACGACTACAATACAACAAAACCAAAACACCAAACCGGCTTGCAAATATAAAGGACAATTTTACTTACAGTAGTTAAGCAAACTAAAGTGCAAATATAAAGGACAATTTTACTTAATTAAGCAAAATAAAGTGCAACGTGCATATCAAAGCCTGGAGAAACCTCTGCCAATAATGTGTATAATGATAGTGTAAGGTAAAGGTAAAAGGACCCCTGACAGTTAGGTCCAGTCGCAGACGACTCTGGGGTTGACCGCTCATCTCGCTCTATAGGCCGAGGGAGCCGGCGTTTGTCCACAGACAGTTTCCGGGTCATGTGGCCAGCATGACTAAGTCGCTTCTGGCAAACCAGAGCAGTGCATTTACCTTCCCGCTGGAAGGTAATCCACTTGCACTTGAAGGTAATCCACTTGCACTTGACATGCTTTTGAACTGCTAGGTTGATAGCACAGTAGAAACATGCAAATCGTTCTGCAGATAGTTATCTACTGGAAGCACAAAGTCGTGTAGTGGGAACGGTTGCAAGAAAGGGTTCTTCACAATGCCATAGAGGCAGGGGTCATACGAGCACCTTCTCACCATCGCACAGCGATGTACTATTAAGCAGGTTTTGCAACAGCTTCACCAGTCCATAATACTGAATAATACAAAGCAACATTCCCATCACAATAAACGAGAAGATAAGTAATCTATGTGAATAAACCATCTCATATTATATCTTACCTATACACTAAACACGATACGCCAAGGATACAAGATCATCACAGGCACAGCAAGTATGCACCAAATGAGGCAAAGCATTTTAAATACATTTTAAATACAGTTTTTTTGTGGAAAAATTTGTAAACTGTTGCAAAATAATTTTTTGCCCATTTGATGTGTTAGTAAATGATGTCACTGGCAACGCAAATCTGCAACATGTGCAATGCCCACATCTGCAGTGCCCTTTCAATGTAGTGTTGAGGTCATTATTATGATATTCAAGTAGGGTTATGTGATAGTAGGGTTATGTGGTATTATCAAGTAGGGTTATGTGGTATTATGATATTCAAGTAGGGTTATTATGTGAAAGAACGTCCCTAAATGATCTTGTACGTCTTTTACCCCAAAGAGGCATATTCTCACAGCCTGGGATGTGGGAAATAATATGCCAATGTCGCTTAATAACTCTTTCAATGGAAGAAGCCAGACTATAGAACCAAAAATCCTGTCATGTTTATTTTTAGATTTCGGTACCAACAATTCCTGTCTTGGTGTTCTTTGAGCCCTTTCAAATGCTGCTTGAATTATTTCCTGTGGGTAATCCTTATCTCTTAACGAAGAGGAAAGGGATGAAGCATTATGTAAAAAATTCAGTCTCGAGAGAAGAATTTCTTTTAAGTCTAATAAACTGACTGAACGGGAGACTGTTTTTTAATTGGACCGGATGATTAGAATGATAATGCAGTAAAGAATTTCTATCAGTGGGTTTACGAAATGGACGTAAATGTATGACATGTTCATTGTGTTGAATACCAAAAAATAATTCAACATCTAGAAAGGGAATACTTGTCTCGCTCCTTTTACCAGTAAATCTTAAATCTGTATCACATTGATTAAGCCAGATATCAAAATCTAAAAATATATCTTGGTTCAAAACAAAAATTAAATTGTCAATGAATCGATAATAAGCCTTCCTAAATGGATGCAGGCAAGGGAAGGTGTGACGCCTCTGCACTGAAAATAAAACTGTTCTTTAAATCGAGAAAAGTTATTTTCAAGGATCAGGTCCAGCAGATCAAGTAATATATGTACTGGTGGGTCCCTAGCATCGGTAGTTGGTGCATAAACTTGTATTACTGTGATGTTTAAAGGTCTGCCTTGGATTCGTATTGAGATCATTTTATCATTTTTGAGATACAGATAAAGCTGTATCCCAGTACAGCTTTCACCACTCTTTTGTTGACTATGAGGTCACTCCATTTATTCTACGGGATTCTTGCCCACAGTAGTAGATATGATGGTCATCCGAACTGAGTTTGCCCATTCTGGTCCATTTTAGTTCACTGATGCCCTGGATGTCAATATTTATTCTTGCCATCTCATGCTTGACCACATCCAGCTTACCATGGTTCATGGATCTGACATTCCAGGTTCTTATGCAATATTTTTCTTTACCAAACACACAAAAATGTGACCCGCTGATAAATCGGTTTCCACATAACATAATTATTGAATATAAGAACCAACTAAACATGTACAGTAGTAACAAAATGTACAGTATAAAGTCACAAAACCAAAAATCCAGACATGTAATTATGCATAAAACATGCTATCATAGAGCTGTAGGATCAAAATTCAAAACGTCCCGTGTACCCACACATGTCTAGTGGAGGTTCCAAAAGTCAAAAGAGTTAATGATGAACATAAATAATGTGATCTTGCCAGTCCAATGAGGGGGTTGGGTTGTCATGATGATGGTTCCAGGTATTGTAAGGTCTGGCGGTGGAGCTGTAGTCTCGCCAGTCAAAGATGTGTAAGTGGTGTGTAGTGGTTAAGAGCGGTAGACTCGTAATCTGGGGAACTGGGTTCACGTCTCCGCTCCTCCACATGCAGGTGCTGGGTGACCTTGGGCTAGTCACACTTCTTTGAAGTCTCTCAGCCCCACTCACCTCACAGAGTGTTTGTTGTGGGGGAGGAAGGGAAAGGTGAATGTTAGCCACTTTGAGACTCCTACGGGTAGTGATAAAGCAGGATATCAAATCCAAACACCACTTTCCTTTCACTTCCAGGCCCATCCGCAACTGAGCGTCCTTTTGGCTTTGTCCCACCCACTTCATCAGCTCTGGATCTACTTGTACGTGTCCTCTTCCTCAGTAGCATGTTGGACACCTTCTGACCTGAGGGGCTCATGGAAGCATCATCATGACTGTTGTTATTGCCCATTGAGTTATATGCCTGTTGTTATTGCCCATTGAGTTTTCTTGGCAGGGATATTGGAGTGGGTTGCCGGTTCCTTCTCCAGGTGGGTCACATTTAGTCTAAACTCTCGGCTATGACCTGTCTGTCTTGGGTGGCCCTGCACGGCATAGCTCATAGCTTCTCTGAGTTGTTCAAGCCACTTCGCCACAACAAGGCAGTGATCCATGAAGCGGACCCCTGCCTTAGCCCAACCAAAAAGCATACCTGGTGTGTGGCGAACTGCTGCAGGCAGTAGAGCGACTAACAGTGCTCCCATACGTGGAAGGAGATCACTTCCCTCTTCATCTGCAGCTGTCCTTCAAAAACAATCCGATTTCTCTTAAAACTGTTTACCCTGCAGAGATCACCGCTTTAGAGCGCCCTGGGTATCGGGTTAAATGGTCCCCAGCACTGGACACCAAAATGAAGGAGATTTTAGCTGCTAAAAAACCAAGCACTTCTTTAAATGACACCAGGCGAAAGGCCAACCCAGAGGACCCAGTAGCCGAATATGAACATCTACTCCTCCGCCTAAAACCTCACATCTTCTCTATCACAGAGAAGAAACAAATTAATCCGAGAACAGCAAACAAACCTTGGTTCGATTACACCTGTTTGCAAGAAAGCTTTGCAAAGTGCTTATAAAGCTGCCCTAATTTCTGACAATTCTACCAGGCAGCAAGCCTACTCCTCCATCTGTGCCCTAAAAAAAAATATAAAGCTCAGATACTCCTTCAGAAGACAAACTATAGAAAGAAATGCTGGGCACATCCAGCACTATTTTGGAGATTGGTCTCTCCCGGCTCGCTTAGGGGCACATCCTCCCTGTCTTCTTCCATCCCACCTGACCGTTGGGTCACCTATTTTCAATCCATGTACGAGGACGTAGAAACTCCCACCATGGCCACTGAATTGGAACAGCTGAACAAATGGCCTGAAGTTACCGAGACTGAAGTGAAAACATATATAAATCAATTGAAAACGGCCAAAGCACCAGGCCCCGACGGCATCCTCCCTGAAATGCTACAATCTCAGGTGGACTGGTGGGCTCCTTTCCTAGCCACCCTTTTCACTCATTTAGATGACACCGGCCGCATCCCAAGGGACTGGGGAACAGCCATAGTGGTGCCATTTTTCAAAAGGGGCAATAGAGGGGACCCTTCAAACTATAGGCCGATCAGCCTACTTAGCGTGGTCAGTAAGCTGTATACAAAGCACTTACTCTTAAAATTCCAAGAGTGGATAGAAAACGAAAACATCTTAGCCAGATCCACAACCGATCACTGCTTAACTCTACAACATCTAATAGAAAAGTACAACTCAGGGGGGCAGGCTTCACTCTACGCCGCCTTTGTGGATTTTAAAACAGCCTTTGACACAGTCCCTAGAATAAGACTATGGGACAAACTCCGTGCCTCTACTATTGACAGAAGGCTTCTATTCTTACTTCAGGCAGTGCACTCAAATACGGCCCTAAGAGTCAGATGTAGCCGTCTAGGCCATCTAACAGATCCCATTAGAACCTTCAGGGGCGTCAGGCAGGGGTGCCTTTTGGCCCCCTTATTATTTAATTTCTATCTAAACAACTTGGTGGACGCACTGAACAACCCTGACTTTCATCCCCCGAAGATAGCAAACCAGCATATCTCGGTTCTTCTATATGCCGATGATGCCATAAGAACCCCCGTAGGGCTAAGAAGAGCCTTAAGGAAACTAGCAGCCTACTGCGATATAGAACGCCTCAAAATAAACTACCAGAAGACAAAGATCTTAGCCTTCAGGAAAAAACCAAGGACCAGAAATTGGCAGCTCCAAGGCCATAAGATACAACAAGTCTCAAGTTACAGGTATTTGGGTATGGTGGTCCAATCCACAGGATCCAACAAAATCCATATAACATCCTCAGGGAGTGCTGGAGAAAGATCCGCAAATTCAATCCTCAAATTCTACAGATCAAAAGGAGGCTTTTACGTCCCTGCGGCCTTAAAATTATACAAGGCCAAAACTTTGTCCCAGCTCACCTATGGAACCTTCTTGGGCCCACCTTCCCTTTCCTTTATCGTACTTGAGAGAGTCCAATCAAAATTCCTCAGAGCCCTACTGCAGGTTCCCAGGTGTGTTTCTGTAGGAGATGAGAGGGAATGTGGATGAGGGAATATTGATTAATATTTCCTATCCCAGCTTGTGCTAACAAGCTCCAAACTAGCAGAGTTTCTCATCCCCAATAAAGCGCAGCAAAGCGTGGCGTTTAAGTTCCTATGAACTTCTAGAACAAGGCAGATCCTGGCATATAATTCCCCTGGTTCCCTCTTAAAAGAAAATACACAACACATAAGCTTATAAAAGTATAAAGGTTTTACTCACAAACATCCAAGAATATATAAGTCTCAGAAGGCAGGCTAGCTTAGATTAAATGTATGTACATGTGGAGTCTCTCCTTATGGGAGGAGACTCCATGTGGCCTCTCTCGGCTGGAAGCCAAGAGAGCATCTTCACTTGAGTTGTTGCTTCTTCGAAGTCCTGGTGGGAAGAGAGGGAGAGTAGCAGCTCACCTGTATCTTTGAATAGCTACAGGTAAGGCCACTCCCACTTCTGGTCACACAAAGGAAGTGATTTCAGTCTTGGCACAGGAAACTCTACCTGGAGGACCAAGGCCCCTTTGTGTACACTCTAGGAATGTTGTGATTGACTGCACCAGTGTTATACATCCCACAAACCCCTTCTCAGTCTGAACAACATTTAACAAACATAAAACAACTTTATTCAACCACCCAGAGTCCCAGCTTGACACGCAGGTTCTGGAAACTCTCTCGTGGCAAGGGTTTCGTGAGAATGTCCGCAGTCATCTCCTGAGTATTACAGTAGGACATTTCTACTAGTCCATCTTGGATCATCTGGCGAATGAAGTGATACCTGACCCCAATGTGTTTTGAACGTGCAAGGAACTTTTCGGTTTGCGCTAGCTGCAGGCAGCCTTGATTGTCCTCCATCAAGCTGACAGGTCCTTTTCTCGGCAAACCAAAGTCTGTCAGGAGTTGATCCAGCCAGATGATTTCTCTGCATGCTTCCGAAGCTGAAATATATTCACTCTCTGTGGACGATAAGGCTACACATTTCTGTTTATAACTGCCCCATATGATAGGTGCATTTCCAAACATAAAAACATAACCACTTGTGGATTTGTAATCCGCCTTATCCCCAGCCCAGTCTGCATCACTGTACCCAACCAACTTAGGGTCCCTTACAGCTGGCAATTTTAATTTACAATTCATTGTACCCTTGAGGTAACGCACCACCCTCTTGACCCCACCCAAGTCATGTTCAGTGGGAGAACTCACTTTTCTGCTTAGGATCCCCACTGCACTTGCTATGTCAGGTCTACTGGTGGTAACCAAATACAAAAGTTTACCAATCGCTGACCTGTATTCGCTGTTGTCTGGCAGCAGCTTCGAATCTTGTTGATTCTTTAGAAAATCTGTGGCCATGGGTGTCGCGACAGGGTGTGCACCTTGCATCTGCATGCTTTCTATCAGTTCTATTATCTTCTGCTTCTGGTTGAGAAGAAATGAGCCGTCCTCTTCTCTCTCAATTTGAATTCCCAAGTAATACTGGACAAGTCCCAATTCCTTTACTTCCACCTCTTTGCTGAGATGTCTGACTATGTCTTTATAGTCTCTGTCATTGGACGTTGATATTAATAAATCATCGACAAAAGCCAGAATGTAAGAGAATTGTCCATTTCTGTTCTTAGTGTACAGGCACTTGTCAGCTGTTGACTGCTTGTACCCAAGCTGAACCAGCATTTCATGTAATTTCTGGTTCCATGCTCTTGCAGCTTGTTTCAAACCATAAATTCCTTTCTGAAGTTTACATACAAGATGTGCCTCATTTTGCTTGATAAAGCCTTTGGGCTGCTTCATATAAATCTGTTCAGAAATTGTCCCATGAAGAAAAGCTGTTGCTATGTCGACATGACGGACTGTTAGGCCTTTAGATGCTGCAATACTTAGAAGTAATCTAACACTGCTATATCGCACTGTAGGCGCAAATACTTGATCATAATCTTCGCCATACTGTTGTGAAAATCCTTGTGCTACAAGTCTAGCTTTGTAGCGTTGCACCTCCCCTTCTGACCCCTTCTTAAGCTTGAACACCCACTTGGACCCAATTGCCTTCTTACCAGGAGGTAGCTCTGTCAGGGTCCAGGTCTTGTTGCGATGCAGTGCATCCATCTCTTCCTGCGCGGCTTGCTTCCAGAGACTGGCCTCAGCAGATGGCAACCGTTGAACCTGTTCCCACGTGGAAGGTTCCTGTGGTGGCGCCGGCCCTGCAAAGTAGGACAGTCGTAGTGGTGGAATGCCTTTGTTGGACCTGGAGGAACGTCTGACCTCTGGCTCTTGTTGAACCGCATCAGCTTCCTCATCTCCTTCCAATGGCGGCATCCCTGCATACGGGTCCTCTTCGTCTCTGGAGCCTTCTGACATCTGGTCCTCCGCGTCTTCTGGGGTGTCATCTGTAGGGGGTGCTACAACACTAGGAGGTACAATACTAGGAGGTGGATTAGTTTCTGGTATGGCTTCAAAAGGAAAACTTACAAACTCCTCTGTTGCTGGCTCATTGGAACAGTCAATTGCTGTGTTCCTTGTGTCAGCTTTTTCATACTCCTCAAAATGAATCACGTGATGTGAACTTGTTTTCCCTGTTTGTAAGTCCACAACTCTGTAGCCTTTTCCTCCAGAAGCGTATCCAACTAGGATACCAGGCTTTGCTCTTGAGTCAAGTTTGTGTCTGTGCTCCTTGGGCACGTGGTAATAGCACAAACTTCCAAATACACGTATGTGTGACAAATTTGGGGCTCTTCCATGCCAAAGTTCAAATGGCGTGCGCTCTGTGCCTTTTGTTGGCAACCTATTCTGTATATAAATCGCAGTATTTGCTGCCTCGCCCCAAAGTTTCTTCGACAAGTTGGATCCTTTTAGCATACACCTTGTCATCTCTAGGATGGACCTAAATTTCCTCTCAGCAATAGAGTTTTGTTGAGGTGTGTAGCTTACTGTGGTCACATGTGCTATGCCTTCCTGAGCCATGAAGGCTTCCATTTCACGTGAGCAAAACTCCCCACCATTATCGGACATTAGGGTGGTGGGTGCTCGATGGAATTTGTTCTTGACCATGCTTACGTATTGCTTGAACAATTCCACTGTTTCACTCTTCTCTTTGAGAAGGTATCCCACACAAAACCTTGAATAATCATCCAAAAATATCAAAATATACTTATTTCCTCCTAAGGAAGGTATATTCATAGGTCCAGCTAAATCAGTGTACACAATGTCCAGAACTTTTGTGCTTCTCTTTTCTGCACAACGTGGGAAAGAAGGTTTGACTCCTTTTTCACTTACACAAGTTATACACTTTGGTGTGGGTGTGTTACTTTTGTTTACCTGTAGACCTCTCACAAGATCTCCATTCTGCAGTTCCTGGATGACTCTGATATCCCGGTGACCCAGTCTTCGATGCCAGAGCTCCAGATCTGCTTCATGCTTCTGCTTGGATTGGGCGACTTGTGCTGATTGGTTTTCTGAAACGTTAATCTCATAAACACCATTGATTAGTTTCCCTTGAGCATAAACCTCATCATTTTTCGTTACATTGCATTCTCCATTGGCAAATGTAACCTTGAAACCTTTCTTGTCTAAAGCAGACACACTAAGCAAGTTACAATTTAATTCTGGGACATATTGAACGTTAGGCACAGTTGTTTCAAGAGATTCATTGTTCACCTTGAATTTCAAACGCATTGAACCTGCACCTTGTGATTTTAGAACATTTCCATCAGCAATCTGGATTTCAGTCCATTCACTATCATTAATTTCTCTGAAATATTCTCTTTTATGCGCAAAATGGCTTGTAGCTCCCGAATCTAAAATAAATTGGTCACTTTTCCTTTCATTTCTTTGCACATTTAAACTCTTTTCTTGCAGTAGAAATGTACGCTCGTGACCCCCCTTCTTTTCACCTTTTGGTTGAAAGGGGCGGGACTTATTCTTGGGCTTCTGGCAACTCCTTGCAATGTGCCCTTTTAAATTGCAGTTATGGCATATTAATTCTTTGGACACTTCCTTAGACTTGGGAAATTGCTTAGAAACATAACTTGTGTCCCTCCTTGGATTCCTTTGTGGAGAATCAAGGTAATCTCTGCATTCCTCTCTTAAGTGATTTACTAGTTCATTAAAAGTCAAATCTCTGGTGTGATCCATTATACTCTTAAATGAAGTAAATTCTTTTCCTAATGATGCCAGCATAAAAGTCACTTTGGTTGCATCATCAAAAGCTCTGGGAGTTAGGGCAATCCTTTGAACAATTTCATTAAAGTCCTTAAAATGCCCTGTAAATTGTTCTCTGGAATTCATCTTTAACTTCAGCAGTTTATCCAATAAATGTCTATAAGAGTTCTCTGATGATTGTGCATAAACCCTCTCAATATCCTTTAGAATCTGAGATGCATCACTTTCATAGTCAATCAGAGATAAATGCTCATCTTTCAAACTGCTCAAAATTATGTGTTTAGCTTCTGCATCTTGCCTTTCCCAATCTGCTTTCTTGGTTAAATCAGCAAAATCAGGTTTGGGATCTTTCACCGCTTTAAGCACTTGTTTTGCACCAAGATGCACTAAAAGGCGCTGCTTCCATTGCACAAAGTTACGATCATTCAGCAGCATAAAGCTTGATCTTGCTTCACTATCAAAACCTGAGCTTGCCATCTTAATCCTCAAAAATTTAAAAAAAATTCCAAAATTTCAAAAATTCCCAAAAATGGTTAAAATTCAAAAATCAAAACTTAAAAATCTCAAAATGCAAACTAATCTTCACTGCCTCTGAGGTCTGTGAGCTCTGAGGGAGGGGAGGGGTCGCTAATCCCCCTTTTCACAGCACAATGGAGAACAAAGGACCATGTGCTTACCAGGAAGTACAAACAGAAAAATACTACTCTGCCAAAAATCACAATCCAAAGCAATCCTTTAAAAATACACAAAATACGCAGTTCTGGGCCTCAAAACCCTTTGTAGGAGATGAGAGGGAATGTGGATGAGGGAATATTGATTAATATTTTTATACATCCCACAGTTTCTAACGCCTGGGTAAGATTAGAAACTGGGCAAATGAGAGTCGAGGCCCATATTAGACTTGCCTCAATATATAAATGGCTGTCCCTTCAATTCCACCCTCGAGGCTTAGCCCCTCTAATTCTTCGAGACCAATTCCAGTCTGGTTGGCAGCTCGAGGTCCAGGGCACTCTCCGGAGACTGGGCTTCTCACCCCAAGCCCTATTGGCCTTGGGCATGGACCAAGCGAGATCCAAGGTCAGACAATGAATAGTGGATACGGAGAGACAGTTGGACAGCACGAGGTCCCCGGATTACATCATAGCTGAAAACGAGAGATATATTGCTGCTCCGGTAGCGTATCTCTATTATCTTGAATCCAGAATATCAAGAAGAGCTTTTACGCTCGCCCGAAGCTCGGCGTTGCCTTCGCCAGTGCTGTTAGGCGCCTTTGGAAAGATCCCATACGAGCAGAGACTCTGTCCCTGCTCATTGGGGGAAGTAGGTAGCCTTGAGCATCTATTTTTTAGATGCCCGCTGTATGATAAGGCCCGCAGAGAAATCATCGCCCCCATTCTGGAGAACCTGGCCGACCTCGCAGAAAAGACCAAACTAAATGCCCTATTATTAGGAAAGGAGCAAAAGTTAACGCGGATGGTTGCCAGATTCTGTACGCAGATCGGCAGGACCAATTTTCTATCCCAGAACAAGCCTGCCAACGAAATAGCGAATTCGGTGTTGGACTGTGGGAAGTAGTTCCCCTGCTCGGATACAATATTGAAGATCTAGAGCAGTGCCTGGGAAAAGGCCAGTTGGACTCCCCCACCCCTGGAAATTTAGCCCCTTCAAACTTATAAGACTTTTATATCCACTCCGAGTTTTAACCCCCATAGCTCTGTAAAGCATTCTTAGTTTTAATAGCTGGTGTATGACCGTAATAAAGCTTTGATTGATTGATTGATTGAAAGGCTCCTTGACTGGAACGACCACATTCTTCTCAGAAAAACAAGATGGTAGCTTCACGAGCCACTTGTTCCCAGATGAGTCTACCATAGGATTTAGATTTTCAGAGGCCCTTCATAGGGTGGTGAGCTGAGTGGTAGGGATAGACGAATCTGTCAATTTTAGTTCTGATTTCCCATATTTTGACTTTTTAGTTCAGTTTGCTGTATTTTCACACAGGTTTGCTTTAAAAAAAAAGTTCTTGGGGAAATTTGTCAGCATTTCTGTGCATTTCCCAACTAATACACACATATCTGTAGCTGAATTTGCAAAATGCAGTTGCAAGGAAGGAGTTTTTACACACATTTACCCCCTAATATGCACCTTTTTAAAAAGCAGGAGAACTTCATTGCTCAATTCAGAGAAACAAGAACTTCAAATGTTATTTGTGTGAATAGGAAGGTTTGCATTAATTGCAATGAGTGCATTTAATGCGCTCAATGCACTAAAATGTAAAGTGGACTAAATTTCTCCCCTATCCTGATGTGAAGCTCATGCGCAAGATACTGTACGGAACCATTGGGTGTATCTTTGACGGTTTTTCGAAGAATGTTCTGCAAGTAAAGCTTTAAAAAGCATACAAGCCTTGCAGAAAGTGGTGGTTAACAACAGAAAACTGAGCATGTGACGTCTCCTGTTTGTCCAGATACCTGATAATGCTGCTGATTGTCTTTTCCTGGCCAGTCTGGGACATTCTTTTGAAATAGATATATCCTAGTAGTAACAGGCCTATCACATTCATGTGAGAAGTTTAGAAGGATTTGCTAGTCTATTGGGAATGACTTTTCCAAGATACTTCCTTCTACTGCAGAGGAAATATTTGGGGCTGTCATATGTCCTCTTTTTCCAGGACACATCCTCTTTTTCATGGGTATGTAAAATGAGAGTCGTCATAGCAATCCATAGTTAAGTAGAGGTTGGCAAATGTGTCCTCTTTTTTGCTCTTCAAAATATGGCAACCCTACTTAAGAGAGTCAGGATGGTTTCTGGATTGCTCTGTGAACTCAATATAAAGTGTATTTTTTAAAGGGAATATTTGCTAAATTTTGAAGGGTGAATGATTAGTTTTCTGTGGAGTGTGTGTCTGTTATGTGTGCACCTTAAAAATTGTGTAATGCCATTAACCCTAGTCAACATTGGCGATGTTCAAGGATGGGACTTGTCATCCATGGAAGACACTAATCAGTGCTCAAACTAGAGTACCTTTAGGAAATCCACAGCCTCAACTCCCCACAATTTTAGCCAAAGCATGCCCCCTGGCTACAAATAGCACCCAAAAGAGCTGTCAAAAAAGAACTGCACTCTTTCTGATCCCCCTGTAATTTGAGCATTGGAACTGTCCCAATATTGTCAGAAGCTATCTCGAGTCTGGGAAAGAAGTCTCATTGCTTGCTCCTGTATCAGGACATGCCGGGGTCAAGCATGTGAAACATGTGTTTGAAACACCATTGAACTGTGCTGCCTTCAAAAACTGCAATGACTCCAATTTAGAATGCCCACTTCTTTAAGCTCATGGCATGTTTGGGGGAGGGGGTTTTCTATAAATATAGACTGGCATAAAACCCAATGGTAGTCTTCTGCATCAACTGCTGAGTTGCTTCACAAACTACCATCCTCTGCTTTAGCACTCTTGTTCTATTTTTTAAATTCTAAATGGCCCTTCAGTCCTAGGGTGGTGTTACAGACTCACTCGCTGAATCATCACCTTGTCATGGTGAGTGGGCTTTCACATTCCTATGACCCTTGTGAGCGAAGCCGTCGGGAATCTCGTACTCCCAGCAGGGTCACTCAAGGCGGTAAGGTCAAAGGGAAGGAGCTAGATAAAGAATAATCCAAAAAGTCCTCAATGGCAGAACAGGCGGATGATAACAAGCGGTATGTTACAATGGCTGTGAAGGCAGATGAAGGCTGCAGCAGATAAGAATCTACCGGTTGTCATGAGTACTCATGCCATTGGAACAGAGCCTTACTGCAAAGACTGTGCATTGGTCAGCATGTACGGATCTACACACAAAACAAATTCATGCACAGGTGTCTTCCAAAAACCCAACCCAAACCCAAACCCCAAAAGTCCCATGGCGCTCAGCAAATGGTAACTGGGGCAGGATCATGTAATCTAGAAGCCCCTAGTTGTGAATTGGCACAGGGGTGGTGGATACAGATTCAGTTGTTCTGACTCAAGGAATGAGGCAGTTGAGCAGATCGGTAGCTGTATCCATAACTGAGCAGCCCTTTTTAGGATCCACTCTGCTCACCCCGAAAAGGGGGAGGGGCTAGAAAAGGTGCCTAAACATAGTCTGCCTCCCTTTTCCCCTGGCTGGATTACCGCACCCAGTGGGGTCACCACCTAGCGGTCGTAAAATACAATTGAACTTTGGAAAATGGTATATACAGACTTTGTCAGATAACACAGACAGTGAGTGTCCTGAACGCAGAACTGCCATTATTGCAAGAGAGCTGCTATGTTTTAACATCGCTATTGCAGCGCTTCAAGAGACTCGAAGAGCAGGCGAGGGACAACTGAAGGAAGAAAAAGGAGGCTACACATTCTTCTGGAATGGTCTATCTAAAAAAGAACATCAAATACATGGAGCAGGCTTTGCTATCAAAAACGATCTTGTGAAGTTCCTGTCAGAAATCCCTACCGGCATTAATGAGCGACTCTCAACCCTTCAAATAAAACTCACCAAAAATTAACAGGCTACTATTATAAGCGCTTACGCACCAACACTGGATGCTGATGAAGACATTAAAGAATTTTTTTACTCTCAGCTGGATACCATCCTATTCAGAGACGCCTAAGGAAGATAAAATTATCCTCCTGGGTGAATTTAATGCAAGAGTTCGGCGAGATTTCGATCTGTGGCCTGGGACTATTTGGAAAGAAGGAATTGGCAACAGCAACCAGAACAAAATCTTACTTTTGACGATATGTGCAGTGCACAACCTTGTATTACCAACACACTCTTTCGACAGTAAAATACATTTAAAACTTAATGGAGACATCCTCAGTCAAACCACTGGCACTTCTTAGACTATGTTATTGTCTGTGCTAAGATCACCATGATGTGCTCCTTACCCTCTAAGATGAGCATCGACGCCTGCTGGACAGATCACCGACTAATACACTCCACAATGGCTATCAAGATTATACCTCAATGCAGACTTCAAGGAAGGAAACCAAGGCAGAAAATGAACACTCAAACCCTTCAAGATCCCATTAAGTGGGATTGCTTCCAAACGACTCTTAAGGACCATCTGCTTTCAGAATTCCCTGGTAACATCAAGGAACACTTGACCAAGCTAAAAATATCCATTATTGCAGCCTGTGAACAAACTACAGTGGTACCTCTAGTTAAGTACTTAATTCATTCTGGAGGTCCGTTCTTAACCTGAAACTGTTCTTAACCTGAAGCACCACTTTAGCTAATGGGGCCTCCTGCTGCCGCTGTGCTGCCAGAGCACAATTTCTATTCTTATCCTGAAGCAAAGTTCTTAACATGAAGCATTATTTCTGGGTTAGCGGAAAATAACACTTGCAACTGTATCTTATTTTTCCTTCTTTTAATAATTTCAATGTGTGTGTGTGTGGGGGGGGGTGACAAAACAATTTCAGCACCGGGTATCCCCTGATGTTGCTATGCCACTGGTGACACACCTACACACTGCAGCTGACATATGTCATGATACATAGTTTGGAAAGCTCTGCCCTAGATTATAAATGATGCTGTTGCAAATACATTCCATCTCTTTGATGCTCACTTTGGTGCTACAGTGTATGTTACAGCATGGCAAAGGAACCCTATTGCCTTACCCCAGTTATACCACTGAGGGACAGAAAATTGTTCTTTTTACCCTCCCTTTTGGGTCAGTAATCAATGCTAATAGTTTATTGGTTTTCATTCCACAGACTAGATCTTGCCTGGATCATCCAAAGGAATCTCTCTTGTCTTTTCCTAGCAGGAAGCTGATATTGCCAAAAGAGAAGAGGAATGTGTGGCCAGATACTTGGACTGCGATCATTGGCCAGTTCAGTCCAGGCCTGGCAAATTGCTAGCAATAGCCAGAAGGGGAGATCAAACTAAATTTTCACATTCATTTGAATTTATGGAATGTGCTTTTTAAAGGTCAGGAGTTGCTAATTAAGTGGATGCAGCAGGAAACTGACAAAGATGAACTGCTTAAAATAGTCACTAAAGAGAAATTAATCATTGGAGGGAAGCAACATCATAATACTGTATATCACAGAGTGGAGTTACTTTCATCTACTGTGGCTGCGGAGTTCTCTGTCTTCCTAGCGGCAAGAAGTGGGTGGCTAATAAGAGGGAGTTATTATTTCTGCTAAGCTATGCTAAGACAAAAATTTCTTTGTGGAGTTTGGAGCCAAACTTACCTGTCAGGAGCCCCTGAAAAGAGACTCAGACTTCCTGGATGGGGTCTTAGTCTGGTCCACATTTTTAAGCAAACCAGCCGGATTCGTTCATCCCAAAATAACGTTCAGCATGGAACGGAGATGGGATGGAGGCCAGCGACGGAGGAGGGAGCACAAGGTGAGCTGAGCTTGAGGGACACTCTGTAGGTTTTGTGGGTTTGTCTTTTTGAGGCTGTGTGTGATTAAGTTTGTGTGCTTATTGTTTCCTTACTTGTTTGTGTGCTTCTTTCCTAAGGTTTGTGCTTGTTTTCTAGGACTTCTGCCTCTTGGATTTGTGTGTGTGTTTGTTTCTGTGCTCTCCCTGAGCAGGCGGGGCTTGTGGTGAGTCAGGTGACTAGCTGTGGGCGGAGCTAGCTAGTGCTTGGAGGTCAGCGGCGTGCGCTTGGTGGCGCGCGCAGTTTGACCCATCTTTTAGGTAAAGGGGAGCTAGTCTCAAACGTTTATTTGGGGAGACCTAGGCTTCTTTTTTGTCTTGACTTCAAGCTTTTCAAGATGGAGGGCAAGGGAATAACTGCAGTCGCCTGCAATTCCTGCGCAATGTTTGCCTTCTTGCCAAAGGTTGTAGACAGCTACACCTGCAGCAAATGCAAGTTGGTTGCCCTACTAGAAGACAAGGTCCAGCAACTTCAGGCCCCTGTATCTATGCTCCAGAAAATTAAAGAGCTGGAGCTTTTCTTGGATGCAGCAGAGCACACTGTCTGCACCAAGGAGGAGACAGGGCAAATCCCTGAGGAGGAGGTCAGTTCCCCAACACAGGAACCAGATGTATGGAGGAACGTGACTCACAGAAGTAGAAGGCCCAGGGATCACTCTGAGTGTTTAGAATTACAAAATCGATTTGAAGTTCTCTCCCTTAACATGGAAGACGAAGAACAGACTCCATTTGAAGATCCCTCCCTCATCACAGTTGATGAGGAATATGAAGACGAGCAGCAAAGTCAGTCCTCCGGGAATGTGCAGGTGACCTTAGAAGAGACAGCACATGTAAGAATCCTGACCAAGCCTATGAGGAGGCGTGTAGTGGTGATAGGGGATTCCCTACTGAGGGGTACAGAAGCAGTGATCTGTGGGCCTGACAAGATGTCTCGAGAGGTGTGCTGTCTCCCCGGGGCCAAGATCCAAGATGTAACAGAACGGCTGCAAGGAATCATAAAACCCACTGACAAATACCCCTTCCTTTTGGTCCATGTGGGAACCAATGACACTGCAAGCCATAGCCTCCAGAAGATCAAACGTGATTATGAGGCTCTGGGCAGGAAGTTGAAGGAATTAAATGCACAAATTGTCATCTCATGTCATCTCCCAGTTGAACGACGTGGCCCAGTGAGAGAGGGGAAAATAGGGGAAGTGAACAACTGGCTTCGGAAATGGTGCCAGCAGGAACGGTTTGCAGTTTCTTGAAGATGGACTTCTGGCAAGTGATGGGCTGCACCTCACAAGGGTTGGGAGGAATGTTTTTGCCAATAATCTCAAAAACCTCATCAGGAGGGCTTTAAACCGACTTATGTGGGGGAGGGAGACAGTGGTCCTTATGGTAGGAGTCTATCAAGTGCTGAAGATGATCATCCAAATGTCAAGGACCAAATGGAGCAAACAGCACGCAGACCTAGTGGTGGGAGGAAAAAATCCTTAAATAAGAGACTAGGGGAAATGATCAATGGTCTTCAATGTCTGTATACTAATGCACAGAGCATGGGAAATAAACAAGATGAACTTGAGCTCTTGGTACAGCAAACTAAATACGACATAATAGGCATCACTGAAACCTGGTGGGATGAGTCTCATGATTGGAATGTAGTAAAGATCTCTGTGAAGAGATCCATGATTTAAAACTTCAAAGCCGAATTGAGAGTATCTGGGTCAAAATTAAGGGAGAGAAAAAAAACAGTGATCTCATTGTGGGAGTTTACTATAGACCCCCCAGTCAAACTAAGGACACAGATGACGCCTTCCTGGAACAGACGACCAAGCATTCAAAAGGAAGTGAGATAGTAGTAATGGGGGATTTCAACTATTCTGATATTTGTTGGATGTCAAACTCATCCAGACAATTTCATTGTCCAGAAAGTGAGAGAAGCAACAAGAGGATCAGCCATTTTAGATCTGGTCCTAACCAATAGTAACCCCCTGGTTAGTGGGGGTGTGCTGCTTTGAGGACGCTTTATTGTGACTGTGCCTGGCTGGTCGTCCCCTCGCTTTGCCGCCAGGCACTTCCGTTTCCCGCCACCGCAGTCTCTTCCACCCCTTCCTTGAGCACCTCCCCTGCCATTCCCTGCCACATTTTCTTCTGATCGCAGTGCTTAGCCAGGTGGCCACTCCTCTGACACACATCATAACATCTCTTCACGACTCTCCCGCCCTGCGCATCACTGCCCTTGGCAACCGTTGGATTTGAAAAAGGGCGCGCGCGGGCTCCCCCCAACTCCACCGGCGTTTCCTGTTGGATTTGCGGCTGGGTGCTCACGGGTCTTTCCGCAGGGGGAGGGAACCGAAAATTGAACCACCTCCCCTGCTTCCCTTCCCGCTTCGCCCTGTCCCTGCATTCCAAACGCACCCCGATTGCCATGGCTGCTTGCGTCAGACTGTCTAAGTCCTCCAGGGGCCCCGCTTTCGCTAGCGCATCCTGGACCTCATCCGACAGTCCCATTTTGAACATCGCTAACATCGGCGGCAATTTCAAATCCCAGTTCAAGCGATGTGCAAGAAGCGAGAATTTGGATTGGTATTCTCTGACCGTCATATTCCCTTGCCTCAACGACAAGAACTCCCTTGCTTCAATGTCCTGAGCGCTTCTGCTCGTATAAACGATATCCATCCCCTCAAAAAACGCCTTGATGTTCTGCAAAGCACGATTCTTTGCCAAAATCAATGGGCGAACCCAATCTCTAGCGGGACCCTCAAAATGCGCAATCACAAACCCCACCTGCTCCGCTTCATTTTTGAACTCTTCTTTATGCAAATCCAGAGTGTACAGCATGTCCGTTTTAAAAGCCAAGTATTCTTCCGGCTTCCCATGAAATCTGCTGCCGTGGGAAGGCATCCTTCTCCCTCCCGTTGCCCCTCTCCCTGGGCCGGCATGCAGCCTCGCCTCCTCGAGCCGAGCTTGAGCCACTTCGTACCTTATTGCCAGCTCCCTAGCTCGCTCTTCCCAGTCGACGTGCTGTCCTCCACCGGCCCCGTCTTCATTGGCATTACTCATCTCGGCAGCCTTTCACTCCTTAAGGAGGTTGCGATGACTTGGAGGATGCTGTCAGGGGTGTGCGTGTCCTCCTCAGGAGTAAACGACTCAAGACTCCGTTGAACTAATTTACAAGTTTATTTCATTGACTAGCATTACAGTTCCTCATCCTCCTCCGATGAATCAGATCCTCCAAGTAAGGGCTTCCGTTTTTCCCCCCAGCATAAAAGCTTCTTGAAACTCCAACGCCTCCTCTCACTCCTCCTTTTCCGCTTTTTGACCCTACTAGCCCCGGCGTTGGTCTCTTCCCTTTCACTTTCGTCCTCCCTGGAGGTTGCTGTCGAGGGTCTCACAAGATCCTCGACCCCTTGCTCTGCCTCCGTCTCCATTTCCTCATCCCCTCCTATTGGCTCCCCCGCCACCTGCTCTTCCTCCGTCAGCACAGGCGGCGACACCTCTTCACTCCCGCTTCTCCATACCTCCTTCCCTGTTTCTGGTGACAACCTCGGCACTGCCTCTTCCTCTTCCCATGCTCGCAGTACCTCCTCCGGCGTGCATGGGTGATCCCTTGATGCCTCTGTCCCTTCCTCCACCCCTCCTGGCTCGGGCCAGTCCCTGACAAAAAGGATGTCATATAGAGGAGGGAGAAAGGTTGTTTTCTGCTGCTCCAGAGAAGCAGACATGGAGCAATGGATTCAAACTACAAGAAAGAAGATTCCACCTAAACATTAGGAAGAACTTCCTGACAGTAAGAGCTGTTCGACAGTGGCATTTGCTGCCAAGGAGTGTGGTGGAGTCTCCTTCTTTGGAGGTCTTTAAGCAGAGGCTTGACAGCATCTGTCAAGAATGCTTTGATGGTGTTCCTGCTTGGCAGGGGATTGGACTGGATGGCCCTTGTGGTCTCTTCCAACTCTATGATTCTATGATTCTATGATGGGCAAATTTCTGTTTCTCTAAATTTTACACAAAATTGGACTCAGACCCCACACAAGAATACAAAAAAGAACCGAACAAGATTGTTAAGGAGCTACTCCCACACATCCAAACCCCATGTTTGATCCTCACAAACACACCAGCAGAACCTCGGCCAGGAACTTTCTATCTTCTACCTAAAATACACATACCAGGAAATCCAGGACGCCCCATCATCTCAGGTATTGGCACTATTACAGTGGGTGTCTCTGGTTATATGGACTCTATTCTGAAACCATATGCCATCAGTGCTCCCAGCTACATACGTGACACCACAGATTTTCTGAGGAAAATACAATCTTTCAATAATCTTCCTAACAATACTATACTAGCCACGATGGATATGGAATCTCTATATACCATCATCCCACACAACGATTGTTTACAAGCTATAAGGAACACCATTTCAGATAAAACCACAGCAGACTTTGCTACCAAACTCTGCCATTTTGTCCTTACCCACAACAACTTCAAATTTGGTGATGAACTGTTCCTCCAGATTAGCGGCACAGCAATGGGCACCCGCATGGCCCCACAGTATGCCCACATCTTCATGGCAGATTTAGAACAATGTTTCCTAAACTCCTACCCACTCAAACCTCTCTTGTACCTGCGATACATTGGCAATATTTTTATTATCTGGACACATGGTCAACAGACCCTGGACACCTTCCACCAGAAATTCAATGACTTTCACCCCACCATCAACCTAACAATGAACCAATCTATGCAAGAAATACATTTTTTGGACACTACTGTAAAAATACAGGATGGGCGTATTGACCCCACCTTATACCATAAACCAACTGACCGTCAAACATATCTACATGCTTCTAGCTACCATCCCAAACATACCAAACAATCCATTGTATATAGCCAGGCCCTACGTTACAGGTGCATCTGTTCCAACTCTACAGACAGAGACTCTCACCTAAGAGATCTACAGCAAACCTTTTTTAGAACTAAAATACCCACCGGATGAAGTTAAACAACAGATCAACAGAGCCAGACTGATACCCAGAGAGAACTTGCTGCAAGACAGACCCAAAAAAGAAAATAGCAGAACACCACTAGTAATCACATACAGCTCCCAAGTTAAAACAGTACAACGCATCATCAGAGATCTACAACCTCTCCTAGACAATGACAGTTCTCTTTCTCAAGTTCTGGGAGGAAGACCTTTCATTGCCTACAGACAGCCACCCAATCTTAAACAACTCCTCACCCACAATAATACTACAACCAGACTTAACACGGACACTGGCACCAGAGCCTGCAATAAACCCAGATGCCAACTTTTCTGCCACATACACCCGGACAACACCATTACTGGCCCCAACAACACTTTTGTCCAACCACTTTTGATTGATGGAATCTGTGTGGAGAGGGTAACAACGTTCAGATTTCTGGGCATTGAATTACAGGAGGATCTGTCCTGGAGTGTAAACATAAGGGGGCTTGTGAAGAAGGCGCAGCAGAGACTGTACTTCCTGAGAATTTTAAGGAAAAACCATCTTCCACAAAGGCTGCTCTTGCCTTCTATCACTGTGCCATTGAGAGCGTGCTCACTTATGGCTTATGTTTGTGGTACGGAAGCTGTACTGCCCAGGACAGGATGGGGTTATGCAGAGTTGTTAAGGCAGCAGAGAGCATTGTTGGCTGCTCGCTCTCCACCTTAGAGCAGATTTATGCCATGAGGTGCCACAGAAAGGCACTGGACATAGTAAAAGATCCATCACATCCTGGTCACCGTCTCTTTGAGCTCTTGCCATCGGGACAGAGATACAGGGCGATGACAACAAGAACAAGCCGTCTTAGGAACAGTTTCTTCTCCAGAGCGATCTCAGCCTTGAATGAGAAGCCTGGACTTTGAAAGTCATCTAATCTTACCTGTTATGTTGTATCATACTGTATGGTTTTAATCAGTGTTTTTGTAGTTGTTTTGTTTTTGTTTTGTTTTTGCGTGGAGTGCCCTAACTGGGTGGATGGAGCAGCCAAGTAATTTCGTTGTCCCCGAAGGGGACAATGACAATAAAATATATTCTATTCTATTCTATCAAACATACCATCTCAGGACTATTTAATTGCTCATCGTCTAACATTGTGTGTGTATGCCATCAAATGCTAACAGCCTTCAGCTCTCTCTATTGGACAAACAGGCCAAATTCTATGCCAAAGGATAAATGGACATAAATCTGACATCAGGAATCACAAGACAGAGAAACCAGTAGGAGAACACGTCAGTCTCCCAGGACTTTCTATACAAGATCTCAAAGTAGCTGTCTTATTGCAAAGGAATTTCAGAAATAGACTGGAAAGAGAAGTTGCTGAATTGCAACTCATTACCAAACTTAAAACCATGGAGAGACCTGGTCTGAATAAATACATTGGATTCTTATCTCATTAACCTTCTCACCCCTTGCTTTTTCCTGTAAGACTAATTGCAGTCTTTAACAGTCGTCAACAGGTTTACCATAGCTATCAACCTATCACCCATTCCCACCACCCCTCTGAGTAATACCCCTCCCACCCTCTCACTATATATAAGGGTCTGGTGACTTCTGTTTCAGTGTATCTGAAGAAGTGTGCCTGCACACGAAAGCTCATACCAAGAACAAACTTAGTTGGCCTCTAAGGTGCTACTGGAAGGAATTTTTTTATTTTTTATTTTGTTTCTATAAGTTTCTCATTTTTTCAATCTTCCATTCTCCACATTTCAACATCAGTTTCTGATTATTATTTTTTAAAGACCATGGTGTGGATTTCTCTTTATACACATTTTTTGTATGCAGCTGCTTAATATACACATTTTTACAAAACATTTCCCCCTAATAGAATGCATTTTTATTTATTTTATATTTGTTAATATGTGCATGTATATGCACTGTCAGTACTAATGATTTTTGCACATCTTAATTAGCTGGAGATCTGCATTGCAAAATTAGGAGATGTGCAATTTTTGATGGCTGACTGTGTTTTAGTTCACATATTGTTTCAGAAAGTGTGAATTAGGTAAATTCACCTTTTAATGTGAACTGAATGAGAGATCTTCCCCATCCCTAGAATGGAATTGTCCATGTGGTTTTGGGAATCTCTGAATTTTGCAATACAGACTTGTCAAGTGCAATACAGACTTGCAATACACACTATAATTTAAACAGAAATTTAATATATCTCATTGTGGGGAAGATTGTGACAAGATGACCCTTGTGCCTGCTCACTCTTCTGCTGTCCAGGGGTTCACTGTTGATGGGCAACTTTGAGGCGCCTGCTTAACTAAGAAGTTATGGGGTTTTTTGTGGGATGTAACATAAGCAGTCAAATACAGTGGTACCTTGGTTTGCAACCGTTTGGGATTACAACAATTTTGGATTACAACCATGTCAAACCCGGAAGTGCATGTCCCTTTTTTTGGATTACAACCTTTTTTTTGGGGGGGGGGGAAGCCCCATTGGTGAAAGCGCGCCTTGGGTTACAACCTGTTTTGGTTTACAACCGGACCTCCAGAACGGATTACGGTTGTAAACCAAGGTACCACTGTACAACATTTCCTGTTTGCCTAGAGTGGACATGCAGGGGAATGTTGATCCAGCCAGTTGAACTTCCTGTTACACCTGGTCTGGAGCATCCTTCCTTTGCATGTGACCAGGTAGGTAGCCGTGACCCTTCCAGACCTCACAAAAGGTCCAGTCATGCAGCCACCTTCCTTTTGAGATGCCTTTTCTTCTATTGGACTGCATTTGGACTCTCAGCCAGCAGCATGTGGGATGAATTCCCATATGGGATGAACTGAATGTGAGTAAACTTCTTATTACTTTTAAAAGAAGACTGTTGTGTCTTTATCCTTTAAGGAGGGAATCAAAGGGGTCTTACCAGGAATAATAGAATTTAAGAGATTCTAACGAATCTGCAACTAGCTTCCTGCTGTGTAAAAGGGGGAATGTGTGGGAATGTTTTGGAACGTGGATGGAGATTTATAATTTAATATATCTCATCCTAACTTGTGCTAACAAGTTCAACTAGCAGAGTAACATTCCCTTTTAAAATACACACAGCGGAAGTTGCTTTGATTCGCTAGAATCAACTTAATCTAGTTTCCTGGTTTGTCACTATATTTCCCCTTTGTCCCTCTTCAAATAAGACACAACACACGTCTTCTATAAAAAGATATAAAATGTTTACTCACATGTATCCAGCTCAAGACAAATCCCAAAGAAGGCAGGCTTATTCTTAGTAAAGATATTTACAATTGGAATCTCCCCATGTGGGAGAGAAGTCCAGGCCCCAGTTGGCTGGAAGCCAACTGAGCATCCTCCTCACAGTTCGAGTGAGAGAGTGGAATGGAATGGAATGGCCGCTGACCTGTGAGGTTCTTTGTTCATACCTTCCCAGGTGAAGCCACTCCCACATCTAGTTGCAAGAGGAAATTGCCTCAATCCATGTGACCAGGAAGTTGTGGCTGGAGGACTGAGGCAATCTCCACTGTCTGCTCTAGCATTGTTGTACTTGACTGCTCTAGTGTTTACATCCCACAAACCCCTTCTCAGGCAAATACAACATACAAAACATAAACAACTTTATTCAACCACCCAGAGTCCCAGCTTGACACGTAGATTCTGGAAACTCTCTTTTGGCAAGGGTTTTGTCAAGATGTCGGCAGTCATCTCTTTGGTGCAGCAATAAGACAGTTCCACAAGTCCATCTTGCACCATCTGGCGTATATAGTGGTACCTGACACCAATGTGTTTGGTTCTGGCTAGGAACTTTTCACTCTGCGTCAGCTTCAGGCAACTTTGATTGTCCTCTAGCAGGCTGACAGGTTCCCTTCTCACCAGTCCAAAGTCTTTGATGAGTTCATCAAGCCAGGAAATTTCTCTGCATGCTTCTGTAGCAGCAACATATTCGGACTCTGTTGAAGACAAAGCTACACAACTCTGTTTATAGCTTCCCCACACAACAGGTCCATCCCCAAACATAAAAACATGACCGCTTGTGGATTTATAGTCAGCATTATCCCCGGCCCAATCTGCATCAGTGTACCCAACCAACTTAGGGTCTCTGACAGCTGGCAACTTTAATTTACAATTTATTGTACCTTTCAGGTACCTAACCACCCTTTTCAGCCCTGCAAAATCATGCTCAGTGGGAGAATTCACTTTTCTGCTCAGAATCCCCACAGCATTAGCTAAGTCAGGTCTACATGTGGTAACCATATACAAAAGTTTACCAATTACCGACCTATATTGACTGTTATCTGGCAACAGCTTCGAATCCTGCTGATTCTTCAAGAAGTCTGTAGCCATGGGCGTTGCAACCGGGTGTGCGTCTTGCATCTGCAAATACTCAATCAGTTCATGAATCTTTTGCTTCTGGCTGAGAATAAATGAGCCGTCTTCTTCTGTTTCCACTTGAATTCCTAGGTAGTACTTGACATCTCCAAGTTCTTTTACTTGTACCTCCTTGCTGAGGTGTTTTACTATTTGTGTATAGTCTCTATTATTTGCAGTAGCAATAATCAAGTCATCGACAAAAGCCAATATATATGAATATTGTCCATTACTTGACTTGGTGTACAAGCACTTATCTGCGTTTCCTTGCTTGTACCCAAGTTGCACAAGCATACTGTGCAATTTCTGATTCCAGGCTCTAGCCGCTTGTTTAAGCCCATAGATTCCTTTCTGGAGTCGACATACTAGATGCGCCTCATTTGGTTTTGTGAAACCTTTAGGTTGTTTCATATATATTTCTTCTGAAATTCTCCCATGTAAAAACGCAGTACAGATGTCAATGTGCTTCACGTTCAATTGTTTAGAGGCTGCAATGCTCAAAAGCATTCGGACGGTACTATATCTCACGGTTGGTGCGAAAACTTCGTCGTAATCTTCACCAAAACGTTGTGAAAAACCTTGTGCTACTAGCCTTGCTTTGTAGCGTTCCACTTCCCCTTCTGACCCCTTCTTAACCTTGAACACCCACTTGCACCCAATGGCCTTCTTACCAGGAGGGAGCTCTGTCAGGGTCCACGTCTGGTTCTGATGCAGTGCATCCATCTCCTCCTGAGCGGCCTTCTTCCAGAGACTGGCTTGCGCAGATGGCATCTTCAGAATCTCTTCCCATGTGGAAGGTTCCTGTGGAGACACCGACCCTGCAAGGTAGGACAGTCTTGCTGGTGGGACACCTCTGTTGGTTCTGGATGAGCGTCTGACCTCTGGTTCTGGCTCCTGAACCGCATCAGCTTCCTCACTCCCTTCCAACGGTGGCATGTCCTCATCTGAGTCCTCCTCTTCGTCTCTGGAGCCGCCAGGGATCTGGTCATCTGCGTCTTCTGGTGCGTCGCCTGTAGGGGGTGCTATGACACTAGAAGGCAGATTAGTATCACGTGGGGTTTCAGAAGGAAAGTTTATGAGTTCTTGAGTCCATTCTGACTCCTTGGAGCAGCCAATAACAGTGTTCTTTGTGTCTGCTTTTGCATTTTCATCAAAATAAATTGCATGGTGCGCACTCACTTTGCCTGTCTGTAAGTCCATTACTTTGTATCCTTTGCCTCCAGCAGCATATCCCACAAAGATACCTGCTTGTGCTCTGGAGTCAAGCTTGTGCCTCTGTTCCTTGGGCACGTGGTAGTAACATATACTGCCAAATACACGTATGTGCGACAGACTAGGCACTTTTCCATGCCAAAGTTCAAATGGTGTGCGCTGTGTTGCCTTTGTTGGCAACCTGTTCTGGAGATAGACAGCTGTGTAAGCAGCATCTCCCCACATCTTCCTAGGGAGGGATGCTTCCTTCAGCATACACCTTGTCATTTCCATAATGGATCTGAACTTCCTTTCAGCTATGGAGTTCTGTTGTGGCGTGTAAGGAACTGTGGTTACATGTGTAATTCCTTCCTTTGCCATAAGGGCCTTCATCTCATGTGAGCAGTATTCTCCTCCATTGTCAGACATTAAGACACCTGGAGCTCTTTGGAACTTGTTCCTAACCATGGCAATGTAATTCTTGAACATTTCTACTGTCTCACTTTTATCTTTGATGAAATATGCCACACAATATCTCGAAAAATCATCAATAAAAATTAAAATATACTTGTTGTGTCCAAGTGATGGAACACTGAGTGGCCCACACAAATCTGAATGCACAATATCCAGAACTTTGGTACTCCTTTGTTCTGTGCAACGTGTAAAAGAAGGTTTTACTGCCTTTTCAGTAACACAAGTTATGCATTTTGTTGGAGTCTGGTTGCTGCTCCCTTTTACCTGCAAACCTGTGACAAGATCACTTTCCTGTAGACTCTTAATGATGGTGGTGTCTCTGTGTGCAAGTCTTCTATGCCACAGCGTCAAATCTGCGTCTTCCTTCTGGCTGGAGCGTGCCACTTTTGCAGACTGGTTCTCTGAAAGATTAACCTCATAAACACCATTTATTAATTTTGCTTCAATGTACACTTCACCATCTTTAGTTACACAGCACTGTCCATTCTCAAATGTGATCTTGAAACCTTTCTTGTCCAAAGTAGAGACACTGAGTAAATTGCAGCTCAGTTCTGGTACATACACAACATTGGACATTCTGGTCCTAAAAGATTCATTGTTTACATTGAATTCCAAATGTATTGAACCTTCACCTTTGGACTTTAAAATATTTCCATCTGCAACCTCAATTTCAGTCTCTTTATCATTTAATTCATTAAAACAGTCTCTTTTAAACGTATAGTGCGAACTGCATCCACTGTCCAACAACCACTTATTGTGTGTGTTTTCTTGGCTCTGGACAGCTAAACTCCTTTCTTTCAACAGCATGTTGCACTCAAATTTCCCTTTTCTTTCTCCTTTACGCTGAAAGGCTTGGGAATCTTTCTCTTTAGCTTTAGGCACTCTACAATTTCTGGCTATATGGCCGATTTTATTACAATTGTGACATGTGACCTTCTTGTGTCCATCTCTGGACTGTGCAGGCTGTTTAAAAACATAATTGCTGCCTTTATTTCTAGTGCTCCTTTCTGGGGAATCAGATCTCTTTCTGCATTCCTCTCTTAATTCACTGGTCAGTTCCTTAAAAGTTAGATTCTCTTTATGATCCATCAAACTAACAAATGCATCAAAATGTGGCCCTAATGAGGCTAACAGAAATGATACCTTTGTTACTTCATCAAAAGATTGTGGAGTAAGTTCAAGCTTTTGAATAATTTCTGTGAATTTATCAATATGCTCTGTGAATTCTTCTTTTGAATTCATTCTCAGTCTAGTTAATTTGCCCATCAATGTTCTGTAGGAGTTCTTTGTAGATTCTCCATACATGCGCTCAATATCTTTTAGGATCTGAGATGCATCATCTTTGCTATTTATTAACGATAGATGCTTATTGCGAAGTCCACTCAAAATTATGTGCTTGGCCTCGCTGTTCTGCCTTTTCCAGACTTTAACCTAGGCATCATCATCTGCACCTTGAGGCTTTGGTATCTGTATCGCATCCAAAACATCCCTGGCTTCTAAATATGCTATTAAGCGCGTTTTCCAGTGCACAAAATTGTCCTCATCTAGCAGCATTAAGCCTGGCTTTGCTTCACTATAAAAACTGGCACTAGCCATCTTAAAATCCAAAATTTGGAAAAAATTTCAAAATTCAAAAATTTGTCAAAATTCAAAATCAAAATCTCAAAAAATCTCAAAATGCAAAAAGCAAAAGCCTCAAAATAAATCTTCACTGCCTTTGGGTCTTTTGTGAGCTCTGAGGGAGGGGAGGGGTAGCTTAATCCCCCTTTCTCTAGACAATAGGACAAAAGACCATGCGGTCTGACCAGGAAATGCTCTCAGAAAAATCCTACTCAGCTCAAAAATGCAATCCAACGCAATCCTTCAAAAATACACAAAATACGTAGCGCTGGGCATACATAACCCTTTGTGGGAATGTTTTGGAACGTGGATGGAGATTTATAATTTAATATATCTCATCCTAACTTGTGCTAACAAGTTCAACTAGCAGAGTAACATTCCCTTTTAAAATACACACAGCGGAAGTTGCTTTGATTCGCTAGAATCAACTTAATCTAGTTTCCTGGTTTGTCACTATATTTCCCCTTTGTCCCTCTTCAAACAAGACACAACACACGTCTTCTATAAAAAGATATAAAATGTTTACTCACATGTATCCAGCTCAAGACAAATCCCAAAGAAGGCAGGCTTATTCTTAGTAAAGATATTTACAATTGGAATCTCCCCATGTGGGAGAGAAGTCCAGGCCCCAGTTGGCTGGAAGCCAACTGAGCATCCTCCTCACAGTTCGAGTGAGAGAGTGGAATGGAATGGAATGGCCGCTGACCTGTGAGGTTCTTTGTTCATACCTTCCCAGGTGAAGCCACTCCCACATCTAGTTGCAAGAGGAAATTGCCTCAATCCATGTGACCAGGAAGTTGTGGCTGGAGGACTGAGGCAATCTCCACTGTCTGCTCTAGCATTGTTGTACTTGACTGCTCTAGTGTTTACATCCCACAGAATGTACTCTGATGTATGAACAAACCCACTAGCGTGAGTTAGGAAGGATAATATTTAATATATCCTCTCCTGCTATCCACAACATTCCCACATTTGTTTCAAACTGAGCTTGGACCAGGCAGTGCAGAAGCTGATGCAGTGCAAGCAGAGCTCGCTCCTGAAAAGCAATAGTGGCCCACCTGCTGCTAAGATAGTGGTGGCCTTCCCCACCCGGGGAGCCCCTTCTGTAAAGAGGATACCTTAAAATAGAGGACTGTCATCTGACAGCTCTTCAGAGAGAGGATTGTATTCTGTAAAGGACACACCGTCATCCTACCACTGAGGTGGTCCCCTAAAGAAGCTAATTTCTTAAGAAACATGAAGAGTGTTCACAATGTGGCTCAGTGGGAGTAAATTTGCTCTGTGTGCAGAAGGTCTCAGGTTCAGTTCTTGGCCTCTCCAACTAGAACTAGGAATGTCTGAAACCTTGGAGAGTTGCTGCCAGTTGGTGTAGGCAATACTGAGCTAATGGAACATAATAGGCAGGTTCCTATGTTCCTAATGAATACTTCAGTCTGTGTCCCAAATTTGTTCAAGCAATGTGTGGATAGCCTGTGTTTAGAAATATAGAGGGAGAATTGTGTATGCAAAAAATGAGACATTTTTCATTGTTTGTTTTTTTTAAAAGTATAATCCTGGATTATAAAATAATCGTAAAACAGTTTGCTGAAACCTGGCCATACATATTTACAGAGTTTTGAGTCTGAATTGCACTGATGATGGCTTTAAACATGAATGCACCACAGAGTGCATAGCCTGGAAAGAAGAACCTTGGGGTCAGTGAGTTCTCATTAGGACATTTGGCCTGTGATGCTGGGCTTGGGAAGCCTTTGCACAGCTCAGGCTTTCAAGGATTTGAGATCAAAGGCCTAATGATGCCCCAGAACATTGCTGGCTAGCAAAGGGCAACGATCTCACTTTGGCAGACAGGGAGGATCTAGGACTGTATCTCAGCTTCTCTTATTCTCTTGCACTTCTCTCTGACACACATGAACTTGTGGGAAATGGAAATCCTGGAGCATTGCTGTTGATCCAGAAAATGCAAGTATTTATTACATTTACTGGCATATTAAATTTACAACCTGCCTTGGCGGCAGCATATTCAAAACGACATCAGTGATGGTTCTTTAGCTCATTGCACAAAATCCATAGGGAAGTCCTTGGTTTCTTACTTCTGCCATAGACTGGCTAAATATGTTTTGGGAAAGGCACAGCCTGCTCATCTTCACTTACCTTTGCTCCGCATTTTGAGGCACAGGTCTGGCCTTTACAGGTCCCTGTGTGATTTTTTGGCACTGGCACTTTCCCCGTGAAAATCCACTCTTAAAAACAGAATCAGAGCAAACAGCAATTGACAGAAAACCAAAGAGTGTGTGTTCCTGGGAAAAGTGGTAGGATCTGCGCCATGAAAGCGTGGGGCAAAGGGAAGTGTGCATGAGCCCTTAGTTTTCGTTCCCCATCGCCTAGGTAGCAATCTGGGATAAAGGCACGCTGCTTGAAATATACTCGGAGTCGAGTGTGGATTTCATGCTCTTTATTCAGCTCATAGTAGCGAGGAATGAAAGTTTCCCCAGAACATCTGCTTTATATACATTATTTACACAATGGGCCCCACGTGATTGGCTAATTCCAGGATACTCCTGTAGGCCAATCCGGTTGCGGATTCACTTCCACCTGGAGCTGGATTGGGTAGCTCCTGTGGACCAATCAGACTGCTGCATTCTGGATCCTATTGTTCTAGGACCAATCAGACTGCTGCCTTTTGGATCCTATTCAACTCAGTACATAACACCCCTCCCCTCTAAGTTCCAGTCCTGCCCGGGAGGTTGCATTCATAGTCCTCAAGGTACACCGGCCACCTATGTATGCGTTGCGACCTGGGGTGTTCCCTGGTCAGGGGTTCGGGTTCTGGCTTGTGTTCCGAGGCTGCTGGCTGTGATGGGGCTGTTTGGTCTGGCGCAACCGGCTCGCTCAGTCGTGGCTCTGGTTCTGGTTCCTTTCGGCCTCGCGGGTCTCCTCTGTATTTACTGATTCTGCCTCCCCTGCTGGCCCCTCCTGCTCTACGGGCCTCACTGCCCCACTGTTCCCTTGGGACTCCTCTGACCTGTCCTCCTCCTCGTTTTCTCCCGGGAATCATCGCCGTAGCTGGTCGCAGTGGCGGCGCCAGCATTGCCCCCCCTCCGTTAGCACCTCGTACGACACGGGCCTGCCCCAAAATTCTTTGCATACACTTGGTCACGAAGGTCCGGGGGTTCCTGCCTTCCCCCACCACTACCTCATCCTGAGCTCTGTCGGGGTGAAGGCGGTCCAGTCTGATTGCGAGGTGCCAGCCCATTAGTAGTTCAGCGGGGCTCCGACCAGTCGTTGAGCTGGGGGTGCTGTGCTAGAAGGAATGTGGCATCATGCGTCATGTGGCGGAGGGTGTCCTTGGTGGTCCGCACCATGCGCTCTGCTTGGCCAGGAGGCGGGTCGGCAGTGATGCCTGCAAAGCCACCTCCTGTTTACTACGGAGGTGGGGGCTTGCGTTGACTTCTTGGCGGCTTCTGTTGCTAGGGCCTCCTCCAGAGCAACCTGGAACGTTAGGTCCTTCTTGGCGTAGAGGCGTCGTTGCAGCTTCTCGTCTCTCAGGCCACCGACAAGGCGACCGAAGCATGTTCTCCAATTCTGAGAAGTTGCAGAACCGAGCGGCTTGGCGGAGGGAGGTCACAAACCCAGTTATGGTTTCCCCGGGGGGCTTGCCGTTTGGCATAGAAGGTACCGAGGGCTGTGGCGAGAAGTGCCCCTTCAACCGTTCCATTATTGTTTTGTAAGGAACAGTAGCGACATCGTCAGGTGCAAGGAGAGCCCGAGCGATTTCGAACGTCTCCTCTCCACAGACGCTGAAGAATATCGCCCTCTTCTTGGCGTCGTTGGTGACCCCTTTAGCTTCTAGAAGGTAGGTGAAACGGCTGGCGTACCCTTTCCAGTCTCCTGATGCTGGTTTGAACGGCGAGAAGCTGTTGTCGGTTGCCATTCTGAGTTCCTTGGGTCCCGGAGCTGAAGCCTGGATACACGGTGCGAGGCAGCGGTGCGGCAGGTGGCGGTGCTGCGGTCAACTCAGCGGGATCCCATCCTCGTCGCCAGTGAAATATACTCGGAGTCGAGTGTGGATTTCATGCTCTTTATTCAGCTCATAGTAGCGAGGAATGAAAGTTTCCCCAGAACATCTGCTTTATATACATTATTTACACAATGGGCCCCACGTGATTGGCTAATTCCAGGATACTCCTGTAGGCCAATCCGGTTGCGGATTCACTTCCACCTGGAGCTGGATTGGGTAGCTCCTGTGGACCAATCAGACTGCTGCATTCTGAATCCTATTGTTGCTGCATTCTGAATCTTATTGTTCTAGGACCAATCAGACTGCTGCCTTTTGGATCCTATTCAACTCAGTACATAACACTGCTGGTTAAGAACTGCTCCTCTGTTGGTCAATAATGCTTTGAATATTCAAAGTATCATGGTGTAAATGTACAGTGTGGTTCAAAGTATAAGAGCAATGATACATATACAGTTCTTGCTGGTATCTCTAGGCCAGTGCCCATGAAATCACTGGAAGCAAGGAAGGCACTCTTTTCATGGCACAGGGCACTTTCCCAACTGTTACAAATGGGCATGTGAGGCGGAGAGGATTATACAGTGGTACCTCTGGTTAAGTACTTAATTTGTTCCGGAGGTCCGTTCTTAACCTGAAACTGTTCTTAACCTTTAGCTAATGGGGCCACTTTAGCTAATGGGGCCTCCCGTTGCTGCTGCACTGCCAGAGCACAATTTCTGTTCTTATCCTTAAGCAAAGTTCTTATCCTGAAGCATTATTTCTGGGTTAGCGGAGTTCTTAACCTGAAGCGTATGTAACCTGAAGAGTATGTAACCTGAGGTACCACTGTAGAGTGAATTCTGCTTCTATCTGGTTCAAAGGGGCAAGGTTTTTGCACTGCATATTCTGTGATGTTTTTGTTTTTTCCATTAAAAGCGTGCCTCTTCTAGCACCATATTTCCCATACTGCACTAGGTTTCCACACATTACCTTGTAAAAAAAAAATATTACATGCAGACAGTTCATGTGAAATTTGCCACCTTTCAGGTCCCAGGGCTCATTTCAGTGACTGCCCTCTACTTCTGCAAACAAAACCAATAAAAGGCCACACTGGCAATGTCATGAAATGTCATAGTAACACTGGATGTCATTTGGTTGCACCTAGAGTAGGCCCATTGAAAACAATAACACCCTTCCTGGGTGCCCTTTGCTGCCTAACGGCGCCCCCAGAAGCCCTGGTGCCCTTCGCCTTGCGCCCACTAGGCAGTTTCCCCTTTCCCGCGCCCACTCCCTTAGCCTTCTTCCTGGCCGCCACCAGAGCAGCAGCCTGTGCAAGGGTAAGATTCTCATCCACACTGGAAGAATCTGACGCAGGAGACATAGCGGCCTCACGCCGAGCAGGAGCAGCTTACGCGGTACCCTGAGAAGAAAGAAGCAAATCCAGGTTTGATTCAAATTGAGCCAGCGCAGCAGGATCACCAGCTAGGTTGGACCTGACAATGTTAATCCTCTCCAACTGCGAAGCTGGTTCTGGACCCGCGACCACCGCCTGCTGAGCATCCTCCATCTGGGACATCCTGGGCGCAGGCGAGAAGAATACTAGTTAAAGGTGACAACACACAATCACAATCACCAGCAGAGAATTGCAATGAGAATGACTTAACAGGAATAAATTAACTGAACCGGAAAGCTGAAATGGAACGTCAAACGAACTGAATGACTACAAATGAAACTGCCTAAATAAGCTTAAATTAAAATGAACGCAACTCCAAAGAATTAGACAAAACAAGTAAAAATAAAAACAAGTAAATAAAATTACAATTAAAATACTACCAACAGAATAAAATACACAATTAACCAAACGTAATAAAATTGTAGACGCAAAGTCCAAATGAACTAAAGCAAAGAAAAGAAAACAAACAAATTAACCACTATGCTGAAAAATAACCAGTCAAATAAATGAACACAAAGAAAAAACCAATAATAAAAGCCTATTAAAAGAGGGAACAAACTGCTGCAATATCACACTGACCACCAGAGGGGGCCCGGGTACTACAGAATATAAAAATGCAGAAAAAAGGCTGTGCTAGCACGCAACAGCCAGCAGGTGGCGCCCAGCTCCCAGGCACGCAGCAGAGCGACGCAGGGAAACTGGGAGGAAAATGGCGATTCGCGCCAATTTCCCTCTTGACAAAGGGGCAAAATCAAGGCCAGCGCACCCCTGGCCAGCGATCAAGAGGGGAAAAACCCTGGGCCAATCAGCCCCCTGGAGGGCGAGCAGCCGGACCACCCCGAGGGCTCCGGCGCGCAAGACGGCACAGCGCTGGCCGGAACGGCCGCGCGGGCCCCGCCGCGCCTGCCTGGCCTCAAGCCAGACACCCATCCCCTCGGGGCTGGGAGGACATGGAGGCCGGCAAAAACGGCGCCGCGGCAATGGAGGCCGCAGCGCCAGGGAGGGCCAGAGACACTGGCGCCGGGAGGAAGAGGAGGCCGCCCAGGAAACGACTGGGGGGGGGACAGGCCTCCGGAGTCGCCGCGGCCCCGCAAAAAGCCCCCCGGGGCCGAAAACTGTCGCCTGGACGCCGGCCCAGGCTCAACTGAGGCCGGGACCGGCCGGGACCACCTCAACGGGCCTCCGCTAGCATGGAGGGCCCCCGCAACAGGTAAGGCCCTTATCAGAGGCGCTGGAGCTTCGTCAGCTCGGGGCGACCCGGACCCACCCAGGGAAACCCTACCGGGGTCCCCAGGCCAAGCCGAAAGGACGGGGGTGGGTGGGGGGGAGGGGGAGGGTGGGGGGAACCTGGATGGAACTAAGGGTGTGTGAAATAAGGATAGGTGAACCAGGGCAAAACGGGCAATGAGGCAGGACAAACCCCCAAAGCCACTTAAAATAAACAATACTCAGGGAACTAGGCCACAGGAGAAGCCGAATACTGCAGTATCCAAAGCACTCCAACCGCCGAGATCCGAAACTCCAGACAGAGTGACCACTGGGTCACATGCCTGACCTATATAAGCAACGCTGGGCTGTCCATCACTACACTCGTGGCCACAGGCCCCTCCCCCAAACCTAGAGGTAAATGGCTTCTTGCCCACCTCGCAACATAAGCTCCCTTTGGGAACTCTTTTTGCGCAACAGAAGTTCTGAGACCTCAAGGAAGGGAGGGCGGTGGAAGAAGGTTTTGTGGAGAAGGGAGGGCTCTTGTTCTATAAGGGGGCACTGTACATCCCGGGGGACCAGCTGAGAGCCAAGGTTCTCAAACAACTCCACGACAACCCTTCTGCAGGACATTTCGGACAACAGAGGACCCTTCTGTTAGTCACCAGGGATTTTTGGTGGCCGGGGGTGCGGGACGATGTCAAGGACTACGTGAGGGCGTGTGACACCTGTCAAAGGGCCAAGGGAGATAATAGGGCACTGGCAGGTCTACTGCAGTCCCTGCCCACCCCCAGCAGGCTCTGGGAAATGGTGAGCATTGACTTCATCACCGACCTGCCCATGTCCAGGGGGAAGACGGCAGTGCTGGTGGTAGTGAACGTGCTCACCAAGATGTGCCATTTCGTAGCCTGCCCCAAGGTGTTGTCTGCAGAGGAAACAGCCAAACTCTTTGTAGATCATGTGTTTCGCCTGCACGGGTGCCTTCGAGGGTTTTGAGTGATAGGGGCTGGCAATTTACCTCGCGGTTCTGGTGCAAGCTCATGAGCTTACTGCAGGTGGAGCTGAGTTTCTCCACGGCCAGACACCCGCAGACCAATGGGCAAGCTGAGAGAGCCAATGCCATTCTGCAGCAGTATTTGCGTTGTTATGTCAACCAGAGGCAGAATGATTGGGTGCAATTTCTAAGTCTGGCAGAGTTTGCTTTTAATAATTCTGTCCACGTGTCCACAGGGATGACCCCTTTTATGGCCAACTATGGTCGCCACCCCAGAGATTTCCCCGGGGGGGGGAGCCTAGTGTACCCGCAGCAGAGAGTTTTGCAGAGGAGATGCAAACGGTGCACAGGCAGCTCAAGAGCAATCTGGAAAGGGCCAAGGAAGCGTATAAGAGGGCGGCAGATGCCCACTGTAGGGAAGGCAAGGTCATTCAGGTGGGGGATAAGGTGTGGTTGTCGTCCAGGGGCTTGCCAATCAGAGGGAGTTGTAGGAAGTTAGAGCATCGCAAGCTGGGACCCTTTGAGCAGGTCAATCCGGTAGCGTTTAAGCTGTTGTTACCGGACACCATGAGGATTCACCCTGTGTTTCACAGGTCATTGCTTTCCCCATACAGGGAGGGGCACCGCTTCCATGGGGAGAGTGGGACGCCCCCCCACCTCCTATTGTAGAGGAGAGGGAAGCCTGCAATGAGGCCACAGAGATTTTGGACTCGCGATGGAATGGGGACAGGGTGGAATACTTGGTGGCATGGGAGGGGGCAGCACCAGAGGACAACACGTGGATGCCCTCTGATCAGATCACTGAGGAGTATCTTACAGCCGAGTTTCATTCCCTGTTCCCGCATAAGCCAGTGCCTCCAGAACTCTTTTTGAGGGATGTGTGTGCAACCACGGAAGAGGGTGAGGAGGAGTTCTGGGGGTTCCGATACACCATAGAGAGGGAAGAGAACGAGACCCCAGATTCCCCTCATGAAGAATCAGGGGGGAGGCAGCTCCTTGCAAGCCCCCCCGGGTTCACCTCTGCTTAGTGATGTTAAAACTCATTGTTTTCCGTTTTGCACTGTATTTGTTTTTTTGTTTTTTTAAATAATTTTTATTGGTTTTACAATTTTATAAGCAAATCACATCCAGGTTAAATGTTCTCCTGCTTCCCCCCTCTCACCATAGGAAGCCTAAATTCATCCCCCCCTCTCACAGAGGTAAACACGTTATGCATTTAACCTTATTGCAATTATTTCATAACATTGCTTGGGCCTGGCCCCAATTTATAGGCCAGGCATTCTAATTTTCCCAATTTCATATGTCTATTGACTTCCTTGCCTCCCTCCCTGTTGACTTCCTCGTATATCATCTTTATCAGTTTCATACATCCTATTTTAATTCAACATCTATTATATTTACTTTATTAATCCTAAATTCATACCTAAGCATCCAAATACTTCTGCTTCTTGCCTATCTTTTTGTAGCTCCAGTTTACCCAGCCATATTATTCCTTTACATACTCATTTTTAAACTAACAGTCCTTTTACGTCATCCATACCATTGCCATGTCCATATTGATTGTCTTTAAATCCGGAGGGGTGTCTTTTCAGTTTAAGACACCGTTTTGCACTGTATTTGTCACATGCAGTAGTGCTTCCGTTCTGCTGCAGTTTGTCTTTTGCCAAAAACTTAGTTCTTCATCTCGCTGCTGCTGTGGCAAAATCACATAACTGACTTAATCATGTAGTTAAGTTATATTGTCATTACATTATTCCACTCCGTTAAACTCAATGCAAAGGAAACACAAAGCAGTGTGTGTAATCAGTTACTGTGTATATTGTTTGTGGGCTGAAAGTAACAACAGAAGCACAGACCGATTGTATGGACAGAATAGATTCCCATTCATGGAACAAATCAGCAAACCTCAGCCATTTCCACTCCTATTTCTGTTTTTGATGGAAAAAGTCTAAGTAGGTTTTTTCATTGTGTCCAACACCTTCAATATCCTGTTTGACCAGAAGTCACAGTGTTTGGGGGGGGGGAGCAGGGGGTGGACAGGGATTGCAAAGCTGTGGTTTTTCAGATGTTGTTGGATTGAATCTTCCATCATACCTGATGATGGTTTGTCATGCTGCCTGGGGCTGATGGAAGTTGAAGTCCAACAACTTCTAGAAGGCCACCAGGACACCAGGGGGCATGACTCCAGTATGCACTACAGGAAGTGATGCTTCTCTCCATCTACTTCCAACACTTTTCTACCAGTCTCCAGTCTACATCCAAAGGTCAAGAGCCATTTTTTCTCCCCCTCTCAGTGAAGATGACAAGAAGTATGCAGAATGTGGTGAAGACATCATGTTTATTTCTTGCTGAAGACTGGTTACTTACTCACATGACAATCATGGACTATTTAATAGGATCTTATACTCTCTGAAGAAATCTAAGAATAAATATGAAAAAAGAAAAAAAGTATTTTATTCCAATATTCTCTGAAGATATATTTTACATTTTTAAACATACTCTCTTGATGTCATGATGACTATATATAGACTCTTAACTCCAAGGGTAAAAAAATCCATCTGAATCTTGTTACTCACCACAAAATAAAAATTAAATTAAAATCCATTCATTGTCCAAAGCAAAGATTAGCTATACATTAATGATGCCACACAGGAAGTGCTCATTGTCCCAGAAAGCCTCCTAGTCATAGTCAACATAGCTCTTCTTTGGAGAAGAAACTGTTGAGGTATAATGTCACTGTCTTGGGTGACCTTCTACTGGTTCTTCAGGCTGCAAAAAAAAAAGGGGGGGGAGGAAGAAGCTTCTTACTCATTTGCAACAGGAATGAAAGCACAAAATCTGAGGGCTGTCTGGAGAGAGGTGGGCCAAAGAACAGGCCTTAATGGTAGTAGCCCCTTGTTTATGGGATGCTGTCTCCAGGGAGGCTAACCTGGCACCAATCTTGTCATCATTTTGGTTATTGAGAGCTGTTTGTTTTCCAGAGTTTTTGGGCAGCACCATTTATATTATTGCATAGTTAAATCTGCTTTCAATCATGTTTCTGTGGTTTTATTGCAACATTTACATTTTTGTTCTGTTACGGAACGGGACAAGGGGGGGGGGCACCTGAACGAAGTCTCATTTCATGTAAACGCATGAGGGACCGAAGTGATGACTTCTAGGGAACCCTCCCAAACAGCAGCCCCTTTGTCCTGCCACCAGGCAGAAATCCACACAATCTCCCTTGATAAAACCTCTCCCAAACCTTGTGAATAAAGGCTTTGTTTTCCCCATCGCTATACAGAAAGGCTCCTGTAAGCCCTACTTTCTATCAACAAACAGGCAATCAGTTTCATGCATCGGCTCGGCAGCCCAGCTCGGCAGCTCTGCATGCTCCATTAACTCCTAACAAGGTGTTGACAGGCCCCCTGCTGGGAGGATAATGGACTGAGTCAATCAAAACTTCACACCTCGCCTGATCTAATCAAGGAAAGAGATACAATGTAACCGGCCAGCTTAAGACCTTTTCCTTTCGGACTTTTCTGTTTTTACAAGCCTCAAATACTTGGAAAATCATATAAAATCACTACTTTCACCAATTCACCTAATTTTACTGCCAAGGTTAAGCTCTGACCAAGGACTCAGAAACCCCTCGGTCCCCGCCATAATCCCTTAGGCGGAGGGTCACGTACGCACAGGGAAGGACCCCAAGGGGCAATTGCTGGCCAAATTGCTTCCCTCCGGAGCCACCCAAGTGACAGACTATGCAAACAGGGTTCTATTGTTCTCTCCTGATGGACACTCAGGATGTCCCACCCGATACTTTATCGCGCATCTGCATTTCACCCTGAGGCATGACTTCTATGTTAATCCTGTACAACCCTCCCCTTTCCTGACGTTTTAGTGATGTAGCAATGATGCAGTGATGATGCTTGATGAACTGTATTCTGGGGGGAGGAGGGAAGTTTTAAAAGTCCTTGTCACCCCATCCTCGGGGTTCAATCTTTGCTTGAACCTGTTGCGCAATAAGCTTTGATCAATGCCAGTCTTGCTCTGGTTGGTGTCTGGTCTCCTTCCTTTATTCCGCAAGAACCCGCAGGCTCTGCCCGACATGCCAGGTGACAGAGCAGCCTCGCACCTGGATTTCCCCCTAACATTTGCTGCCTGAACAGGGACCCATCGGTTATCCCATGTTGCTGACCGGGCCTCCCGAAATCTTCAACTGGCACTGGGCCACTTTGCCAGGGAAGACCCTTTTGGACCTCCGGCCATCCTCTGGGCGGTAATTGCGAGTTCCGAAGGACCCAGCCAGGGAGCAAAGGCAAGATCCAGCCGGCTTATTCATCGGTCCCGGGATCACAACAGAAGGCGCATGAGTATAGGTTGAAATCCAGTACACTAGTGGGAGCGGGGTGGTGACTCCTGGCAACCGAATTCTCTGCCCTCTTACCTATTGTTCTTTCTTGACTTTCTCTTGGTCCAGTCTGTGAGAGAGCCTGTGGACCACTGCTCAACTTGAAAGGGGAGTTCTGAGCTCTTTCATCTTTCCCTCTACCCTCCAACCAGCCACACCTATGAGGGCCTGAAAATAAGACGGAGAGGACTGGCTTAAAAACCCACCTCTCTGCAAACGGGTGTTCTATTGAAAGCAAGGGGCTGGTGGGACTTTCTCTTTGCTGTCTCTACCCCAGCCACACCAGTCGAGCCATGTAACACGTGGGTCGTGCGTGAGCCAGCTTCTGAAAGCAAGGGGGTATTCCGGATTGAAACCACTATCCAAGGGGTACCTGATCTGGTACTGCACTGCGCGGGCATTCAGTAGGGACCCTTTTCTTCAGAATTGGTGATAGGTAGGAGGTTGCCAGGAGGGAAAGTCTATCGGGAATTAGACAAGGAACGGCAGAGTGTGGAATTCACCCCATTTGTTAGGAAATAAGTGAGAATACTGAAGGTCTGGGGAGTGAACCAGCCAGCTTAAGACTCGAGGAGGAAAGCCCATTGGGAAACTAGCTAGTGAACGATCGAACCCATAGAACCTATATAAACCCTAGTCCTAGACCGTTCGTCCCTTACCTTCCCCTATTTTCCTCATCTTTCTGCCCTAGATTCACCACAAGTTAAGAAATGGGTACCCAAGCTTCAAAGCACGAGCAGGCTCCCTCTAGGAGGAAGGCTTCCAGGAAGCCATCCCTGTCCAAGCGGGACCCCGACTCTCCTCTTGAATTAGTGTTAACACATTGGAAGGAAATGCCAGACAACAAGCTTTTGTGTGAGGATGTGAGCTTACAGGGTTAATAGCTTAGCAGTACGCCCTGCCCATCCCGGGTATCGGTGTCTTGTGATACTCTGTTACTTTTGTTCTGTATCTGCGTAGCTGGAACAGAGGGCGATGGATGCTTTTTCGCCCGGCTACAACTTTTCTGTAAAATAAAGCTTTCTTTCTGGTTTAATGAGCCAGGAGTCGCTTGATTAATTGCACAGATGCACAGCTGTAGACTTTTCGCTGAAACTGCGTGGAAATTTGCTGGATAGTCTCTGAAGAGCTGGAGGAGGAGAGGAAGGTGCCGGACTCTGAGCCTTCGATATTTATGGCTGGGAGGAGCCAAGCTTCAAAGCTAAACTTTTTATACTTCAGGTTATGGCGAACAGCCAATAAGTCAAGCTGGAAGTGTTTGTGTAAAGAAGCTGCTGGTCGAAGCAGTAAATCAGCTCAAGGTCTTGCCGGCCGGCAGAGAACTCACTGAAAGCAAGCTACATATCTCCGGGACAAAGGGAGGCATGGAGCTACTGGAAGCATGAGTAACAATGGTGGAAGCTGCTGAATCTTTCTCTTGTCCGTTTGATAAGCTCAACGGGGAGAACTACCTGGAATGGTTGACAAAAGCCGAAGCTTGGCTTGTTGCCAGGGGGTTGTGGGATTGTACGGATGCCCCACCAATTCAGGCGGCTGCTGGAGCAGCCGCAGAAGCTGTGGCAGCTGCCCAAGCAGCTCAACACAGAGATGAGAGAGCACGGGGAATGCTCATTATGTCTTTGGAAGGCCCCCAACTGCCATTGATTGCTGGGTTGCCTGATGCCCACAGCATTTGGACTGGGTTACAGAGGGTTTATTTGAGACCCACAGCGGGCACCAGAATTCACGTCACACGGTCATTGTTTGATATGAAGCTGCAGCATGGCCAAAGCGTGCAGCAACACATCACAGAAGTCATAGCAGCCTTTAACAAACTGGGATTTTTGGGAATGGACTATACGGAAGAACAGAAAGTTTATACTTTGCTTAGCTCCGTTTACCATGTTTACGAGACTCTCTGTTTGACTCTCGAAGCGATGCCAATTGGAGACCTTAATTTGCAGTTTGTATCGGGCAGGTTAGTGAAAGAAGAGGCCCATAGGCAAAGAGGGGGAGGCAATGCTGCTGGTGGAGGCTGCTCTGCAGGCAGAGCGGAAAATTCCACAGTGCAGGCTTACGCATCCACCCGTCGTTGTTTCCTTTGCAACTCAGCAACACATCTAAAGCAACAATGTCCAACTCGAGGGACTCCCAAGGTCAGTGAACAGATAAGAGGTTCCGGCCAGCGTGGGAATGCACGCAGAGGATCCAGAGGTGGGGGCAATGCAGGAGGAGGTCCACGTCATTTTGCTGCTGCCGTGGCTACAGTCAACGCCGTTCCTGTTGCCAAGCAACGTTGGTTGGTGGACAGTGGAGCTTCCCACCATCTAACAACCTCTGGTAGTGAATTCCGGAACTACAGCGAAATTGCTGGAGGTAAACAAGTCACGCTGGCAGATGGTTCAAAGAAACAGTTGCAGATGCATGCTTTTGTTTATGTTGACTTTACAAGCTGATGTTAGTGCTTTTGTGTTGCCTGGCATGAAATGTAATCTTTTGTCTGTGTCATCTCTCCTAAGGGATGGCTATAAGGTTCATTTTGAAGATGATCTGTGCAAAGAAGGGGGTGAGCTGTTGGTCAGGGTTCCATGTAATGAGGATGGGCTATTTGTCCTTGAAACAAGTAACAGCACCTCTGACACAGCTCAGGCACAGTGTGCAAACACGCCCACGCATGACAGGTGTTTGCATCTGTGGCACAGGAGAATGTCACACAGCAACATTCCCAAGAAGCTACATTGTCAAGAAGCTACCAGGTATTGCTGAAGGGTGCAAATTCTCACCATGCTCAAAATTCTTGGATTGTAAAGTCTGTAAACAAGCTAAGTTGACCCAATGCCAATACCCCAGGTCCGACAGGATGACTACTAAGGCTTTTGCTCTAGTCCATATCGATCTCTGTGGGCCCATGTCGGTAGAGAGCATGGGTGGTTCTCGCTACATTCTTTCTTTTTTTTTGCCAAATCATTTTTATTAAATTTTCCAATCATAAAAATCACATCACATATTTATAAATATCAATTAGTCCATATAGTCCAATTAGTCCAAATATATCCAAATGGATTGCCGAACTATTCTTTTTTTCGACTTCCCTTGCTTCAGACAATTAGGATTTTAATCATTTCGTTAAGTCCGTCACCTTCCGTAGTCCTGATGTCATCAAATCTCCTTTCTGTTGTTATCCGTCGTTCTTTCTTGTTTTCCTTCACGCCACTGAGTACTTTCGCAAGTGAGATAAAACAACCAAAAACTATCATGACTGTGTGGATTTTATATACTTTTTTCCACCCCCCTGGCACGGTGCCTCTCAGCTTCAAATCCAAAAGTTCCATCTCAACAGTCGCCATCTTAACTTGACTTCGATGAGTTCCATATAATGCGTTTTACTTAAAATCTTATCATTCTGGCTGCTTCAAAGTCTTTCCAAGGGTGGGGGCCTGTCAGTATATGATTCCGTATATTTTGCAGTAATTTGTGGCATTCCCACCCTCTCTGACTTTGGTTCACAGCCAGATCTGTCTCAGTCGACCTCTAATTAAGCTGCGTCATAAATCACTCCAGCCGTTTCTAGAAGTCGGCTAGTTCTCTCACAGAGTAAAGAAAAAAAAGACAACCGTGTATTATATCGTAAATTCTTTTCCACACAGTTTATTTTCGATCTCACTTGTTATAAATAATAAAAACGTCTCTTCAAGGGGGTTGCACCCATAGATAGCATAAAGCAAGACTCCCCCCCTTTCGTTCCGTTCCCACATACCAGAATGCTGCAGTCCTATTTTTTTTCTTATTTCTTCTTATCTTCTCGGTGGCTGGATTGTTAAGCAAAATGCCTCCTCTCCTTCTTGTCTGAAGCAAGTCCAAAACATTACCAAATTATTCATTTAAGTTATGGAAACCGGGAGCAGGAAAAGTAGCCCCCCCCCCGCTCCTCCCTCCTCAGAGTTCGGAGCAGGATTAATGGGCATCGCGGATGAGGCAGCTCTTCCCACATATCCTGGGAAGATTTCGGGAGGCTGATTTACTCCCATATCAGCCCCTTTGCCCCATGAGATTCGGAGTGGATGTTATTTCAGCCATCTTCCTCCCAGTCCCGGCCGGAAGTGCCGGTTCTCGCTACATTCTGACTCTCACAGATGATTTTTCAAGATCAGGCTGGGTGGTACCTCTCAAACACAAGGGGGAGGCGGCCAGCACCATAAAAGAGTGGGTTTTAGCGGTTGAGCTTGAATTCTCCGCTAGGGTGCGCTGTTTTCAATCAGACAGAGGGACGGAGTTTACATGTTCCGCTTTGCAGGACTTCTTTAGTAAGAAGGGCATCAAACACAGGTTGAGCACCCCTATTCGCCACAACACAATGAAATTGCAGAGAGGCACAATAGAACTCTGCAGGAGGCGGTGTCAGCCATGCTTTTTGATTCTGCCCTATCAAGAAAGTACTGGGCCGAAGCATATAAATGCGCGTCTTTTTGTTTGAACTGGACTTTCTGTTCAGCGGTAGGGGACACGCCCTATTTTTTGTTGCATGGAAAGAAACCCAAGGTTCATTTCTTTTGTGTTTTTGGTTGTGAAGCTTTTGTTCTGATACCCAAGAACAAACATTGTAAAGGTGGTCCTAGGTCTCACAAAATTATCTTTGTTGGGTATGAGCCAAATTGCAAATCTTGGAGGTTCGCATACTCACGGGGGGGGGGGGAACCAGTCCAAGGTGGTAATCAGCAACAGTGCTGAGTTCTGTGAGCAACAGGGGTGGAAACGCATTCACAGAAACCCTGACATTCTTTCAGACATTCTGGAAGGTCCTGAAGAAGGGGACAGGCAGGTGTACCACCTGCTGAAGGCGGTGGTCCGGCTGTTGGGCCAGCTCCGGGAGGTGGTGGTGCTGTCGCTCCAGACCCTGGTCCTGATCCGGGCCAAGCTCCTGGACATGTCCAGGGTACAGTGCAGCAGGGGACAACTCTGAAGCAGGAATCTAAGAGTGAACCCACGTCTCCAGTGTCTACGACTGGGAGATGAACCAAGCGCAGTAGGTCTTCTCCAGAGGCTGGTCCAGGGGCTTCAAGCAAGCACAGCAGGTCGTGGGGAGGATCCCCAGATGCTAGTGATGCACAGCCTGGAACCAGCACGTCAGGGTCAGAAGCGGAATCCGAAACAGTGTTAAGGCGTTCTGAGAGAACCACGAAAGGGAAACCTCCTGACAGGTACACAGCAACTAGCGTGTGGGCTTGCATGGCTCAATGTGAGCCAGAAAGCTATGAGGAAGTGCAGGAATTGCCTGAAGTTGAAGCCAGAAAATGGCACGTGGCAATGAGAAAGGAGCTAGACTCCATGAAGGTGCTGAAGGTGTATTCCACAGTGGAACTACCCCAAGGTGAGTGTGCAGTGAGCAGTCATTGGGTGTTTAGGCTTAAACCCACAGCGACTGGAGAGCCACAGTACAAGGCTAGGTTAGTGGCCAGAGGATTCACACAGAGGAAGGGGCTTCATTATACAGAGGTTTATTCACCCACTTCCAGGTCTGAAACTCTGCGCATGCTCTTGGCTGTTGCTGCACAGAGGGACTTTGTCGTTCACCATTTCGATGTGGACGTGGCTTATCTGAACTCATCTTTGGAGGAGGTTTTGTACATGTTACCTCCACCAGGGTTCGAGGGCAATAAGCCAGGTGTTGTCTGGAAGCTACACAAGTCCATCTATGGTCTGAAACAGTCTGCGAGGAACTGAAATTTGTGTTTGCATAAAGCTCTGGAAAGCATGAACTTCCACAGAATCTGGCCAGGAACAGGTGATTGTGCTCTGTTACGTTGATGATTTGATCTGCCTTGTGAAGACAGAGGCACAGGTGCAAGAGTTTGCAAGGGAGCTTAGCAAGCATTTCAAACTCAAGGAGCTAGGTCCTGTGAAGATTTACCTAGGTGTTCAGATAGACAGAACTGAAGATGGAAGTTTCTTGTTAAGTCAGAAAGGTAAGATTGAGCAATTGCTTGAGAAGTTCAGGATGTCTGATTGTACTAGTGTCAGAACACCCATGGAGACTTGTTTCGTTAAAGACAGTCAATCTGGGGAACGCTCTGAGTTCCAGAGCCCCGAGGTATTTCAATCAGCCCTAGGGTCACTGCTGTATCTTTCCCAGTGGAGCAGACCAGATATAGCCTTTGCTGTAAATCTGCTGAGCAGGGAAGCTGCACAGCCCAGTGTGCATGCCTGGAAAGCTATGAGGAAGCATCAAGAGAGTACTTAGATACTTGCAAGGTTCCAAGAGTTTGTGCCTCAAACTGTCAGTGGTTGGTGAAGCACGGGTCACGTGCTGGACTGACAGCAATTGGGCCAATCTGGAGGACAGGAAATCTGTGTCTGGTTTTGTTGTAAAGTATGGAGAGGCTCTGATTGGGTGGAGATCCAAGAAGCAAGGTCTCATTGCTCTTTCTTCCACAGAGGCGGAGTTCAGCGCGTTGTCAGAACTCTGCAGGGAACTGGAGTTCTATGAATGTTTGGTCCATGAGATCAATGGGGAGTTGATCACAGTTTGGGAGGACAACCAGTCTTGTTTGAAGTTGGCAGAGACAGGGCAGTTCAAAGCCCGTATGAAACATTTAGACATTCGGTTCCGGAATGTATGTCAGAGTGTCCAGACTGGCTTGGTGAAGCTGAAGTACTGTCCAAGCCAAGAGAACCTAGCAGATGGGTTCACAAAACCTTTGAGTTTCCAACGTCATGGGGAATTCTGTGACGGTATGTGTCTGACGTAAGTGGTTTCTTACTTTACTCCTGTGGTGCAGGACGAGAAGGGGTGTGAGGATGTGAGCTTACAGGGTTAATAGCTCAGCAGTACGCCCTGCCCACAAGAAAGGAGGGGTTACATCTGGGTATCGGTGTCTTGTGATACTCTGTTAGTTTTGTTCTGTATCTGTGTAGCTGGAACAGAGGGCGATGGATGCTTTTTAGCCCAGCTACAACTTTTCTGTAAAATAAAGCTTTCTTTCTGGTTTAATGAGCCAGGAGTCGCTTGATTAATTGCACAGATGCACAGCTGTAGACTTTTTGCTGAAACTGCGTGGAAATCTGCTGGATTGTCTCTGAAGAGCTGGAGGAGGAGCAGAAGGTGCCGGACTCTGAGCCTTCGAGATTTATGGCTGGGAGCAGCCAAGCTTCAAAGGTAAACTTTATACATCATTTTGTCTAGACAAAAATTTGAACATCTGTGCCAAACTTTATGGCCCGCCAGCACAGCCAACGCCAAACCGGAACTCCGCTGGCCACCGGACGGATCCTTCAATTGTCTATATTTCTTAAGATATTACTTAATGGAAGAAAAACCCCATCAATTAGAATACCTTGCTGCCTTCGAAGCAGCCAAGGACCTTATACAAGTCACTCAAACGGGCCCGTCCCTGCAATGAAGCCCCATAATGAAGCCCGAAAAACCTGAAAGGCAGCTAACGAATAAACCCAGGAAACAACCACCGCCCCCGCCCTAGGAGGGACCTTGGTGGATGACTCCACCGAACAGGCATTGATCCCCTTTTACTATCAAGGAGCCACTGCACCTGTCGGTGACCCAGACAATGACTCCAAGGAGGAAGGGGCAGGGGTGCCAGTGGGATGGTCCTCCGCGCCAGGGCCCAAAATGCTAAAACCCAAGCTACCTCAAAACAACCAGCACCGCAAATGCCATTAAGAGCCCTGCCAATACCACCATTAGCCCCAGATGGACCCCCTCGGATGGTGTATACCCATCACCCATTTTATACAGCCGACCTAGTCACTTGGTCAAATCAAATGCCCTCCCTAAGAGACGACCCAGATAAATGCCATCGGCAAGTAAGCACCATCTTCTCTACACACAACCCCACATGGGCAGATGTCCATGTACTCTTAAATGCCCTCTTTAACAAGGCAGAAATGGCGGACATCTTAGCAAAGGCAGGAGAAGCACTGAATCTCCCAGTTTGCCAACCTAACAGGCCTGCAGGGGTGGAAGCGCTCATGGCTCAGAACTTATTAAATGAGCCAGACTGGAACTACAATACCACCGATGGGACCTGGTGCTTAACTATCTTCAAGAAAGCCATCCTAGATGGAATAAAAGCGGCAGGCCAACGTACCGTGAACTGGACTAAAGTCCAATCGGTCCTACAAGGACCTAATGAGACTTCTGGTTAAGCGCTGGAGCGGTTGGACGGGGGTAATCTCGGCTCCAAGATCCCCAGCATGGTAAGGGGGAAGGGAATCCGCAACCGCGCTATGGACCCCTTGAAGAACCCCAGGAAGAGTGTCCTGGGGGCATGGTGATCCGGCAGGGGCTCTTCACGTCTCCCCTGCTCCCCGGTAAGCTCTGATAAGAGCTGCCGAGAGAGAGCGGGGTTGACACGGAGCCCTGTGGATCCAGTGACTGCCTTTGCTGTGTGAAGCTGCGTCTGCCGACCTCCCTAAACACTTAATTTCTCCGCTAAAATAAGGACTGGAAACATCGGAATTGTGAGTAAAAAGACAATTTGGACTTAATTGGAAGTAGCAAGGGATTTAAAATACGGAGGTCGGTTTAAAATACGGAGGTCGGTCCCTTGTTGAAACAGAAGGAAGCAGTGGGACATTGTAGCCAACGCTGCTGTCAAAAGTGACAGTTAAGAAGGAAACATCTGTGACGGGTTTTGGGAGGAAATAATTGTTACAAATATTGAATGAAAGAAAGTTACCCTTTCCCCCCCCGAGGTCTTGGAAAATTTAGCAAGAAACGTACAATATGGATTTTGGATTACAATATGTCAGATTGTTGTGACTACAAAGTTGTTTTTTGACCTTGAAAATGGCAGAAGGAAGGCGTGCTGACTTCCTGAGAAAAGTACTAGACATGCTGTGTGAAATGCAACAGTCTGTCAGAGCTTCAAATTTGGCTTTGGACAACTTTGAGAAAAAGGAAAACAAAGTGCCAGCTTCACAGGAAACAGTGCTGGTGGAATGTGTGAAAGGGGAAAATCCTACCACAGACTCTGATTTACAACAAATAATAGAAGAAAGAGAATTGACACCTGATTCAAAAGAACTGCCCTGCAGAGAGGTGCTCACAGAGGATATAAAGGATGGACCTGTCAAGGAGAAGAAAAAGATGGACAGAAAAATGCAAAAGAAGGAAAAAGATGCACAAACAGCAGGATTTGATCTGATCAAGGATGAAGTCATGAAGGACACCACACTGCAGAGCAAGAAAAAAGAGTGCCATATGGTTTTTATTGACTGTTGGGGTTGGACAGCTGTGAGGGTTGGGGTGGGGTGAAAAGGACATAGTTGAACTTGGTTTTCTTTCTGGCTTAAAGGACTATGATGTTCGGACTTGGACACTGGCATTAATGATTATATGTTAAAAATTAGGAGTTAAGTAGGGAGAAATTTAGCTAAAAATTTCGAGACCAGAGGGAGGTAAGGGTGCAAAAAGTACAAAATCAGGAGTTCTAAATTAGGTTGGAGTAAGGGAATTTGATAAGGTTATAGGGAAGGATCAGAAGTACTATGATGCTGAGGTTTGGAAAAAGGAGTTGTTTTAAGTAAAATGAATTTTTTGTTTTTTAGGTTATTTTAAAGTTAGGAGTATGAAAACTGTTAGAGAGGATAGATAATGAAATCAACAGAGGGGGACTTGAGGAAGTCAATCGAAATATGAAATTGAGGAATGAAGGAAAGCCTGGCCCACATAATTGGGCCAGGCCCAAGCAATGATATTAAACATTGTTAGTAAGGTTAAATTTTTTGGGGGGGAAATACAAGGACCTAATGAGCATCCCGCCGACTATTATACAAGGCTTGTGTCAGCTATAAAAACATGGGGAGGGATTCACCCAGAAAACGCTCAGCACGAAGTTATAGTGAAAGGGTTCTTTAAGGACCAAGCCAACCCAGACACTAGGAAGGGTTGGGAGGAATGTTTTTGCCAATAATCTCAAAAACCTCATCAGGAGGGCTTTAAACTGACTTATGTGGGGGAGGGAGACAGTGGTCCTGATGGCAGGAGTCTATCAAGTGCTGAAGATGATCATCCAAATGTCAAGGACCAAATGGAGCAAACAGCACACAGACCTAGTGGTGGGAGGCTCTGGGCGGCTTCCAGCAAATATTAAAAAAAATACATTAACATGTTACAGATTAAAAACTTCCCTAAACAGGGCTGCCTTCAGGTATTTCCTAAATGTTAGATAGTTGTTAATCACTTTGACCTCTGATGGGAGGGCGTTCCACAGGGCGGGCGCCACTACCGAGAAGGCCCTCTGCCTGGTTCCCTGTAGCTTTGCTTCTCGCAGTGAGGGAACTGCCAGAAGGCTCTCGGCGCTGGACCTCAGTGTCCGGGCTGAACGGTGGGGGTGGAGACGCTCCTTCAGGTATACAGGACCGAGGCCGTTTAGGGCTTTAAAGGTCAGCACCAACACTTTGAATTCTGCTCGGAAACGTACTGGGAGCCAATGTAGATCTCTCAGGACCGGTGTTATGTGGTCCCGGCGGCCACTCCCAGTCACCAGTCTAGCTGCCGCATTCTGGATTAATTGCAGTTTCCGGGTCACCTTCAAAGGTAGCCCCACGTAGAGCGCATTGCAGTAGTCCAAGCGGGAGATAACTAGAGCATGCACCACTCTGGCAAGACAGTCTGCGGGCAGGTAGGGTCTCAGCCTGCGTACCAGATGGAGCTGGTAGACAGCCGCCCTGGACACAGAATTAACCTGCACCTCCATGGACAGCTGTGAGTCCAAAATGACTCCCAGGCTGCACACCTGGTCCTTCAGGGGCACAGTTACCCCATTCAGGACCAGGGAGTCCCCCACACCTGCTCGCACCCTGTCCCCCAAAAACAGTACTTCTGTCTTGTCAGGATTCAACCTCAATCTGTTAGCCACCATCCATCCTCCAACCGCCTCCAGGCACTCACACAGGACCTTCACTGCCTTCACTGGTTCTGATTTGAAAGAGAGGTAGAGTTGGGTATTGTAATGACAAGGGCCTTGGCAACCAAGACGCTTCCTGTAAACCCTCTAGCTCTTGACAGTCTTCTAAAACAATAAGAGAGAGGTCCTTTCCAGCCTTTAACCGTGACCAGGTACGCTTTTAATTCCTGAGCTGTATGAGAAACTTCCCCTTGTGTCCAGTAACAGGGTTTTAACCTCTATAGAACCCCTACTGACAAGCTCGCCTCTTCCCTGAGGTAACTTAGTGACAACCTGGGTCGTTTCTCCCTTCTTAGCCCTCTCAGCGACCTCTGTACTCACTACCTTTCCGTTCCTTTTTGAGGGAAAGTATAGTCTTTTAAAAGGTTATTCCCCACCTGGGCCTTTCATGTACTTTGGCTGGATAGTAATTCAGACGACTTTCATGCTTGGCACTTTGAAGATGCAATTTCTTTATTGTTTGAAATCGTAATGGTTGCAGTCAGGCTTAGCGTGTACAGACTTAATTTTCAGAGTAAATATCTTTGTTTTTATACATATAACCGATATCAATACATCTCCCTAGCCTATTCCTACTCCCTCAGCTTCTTCTCCTACACCACCCCACACTCCCTCTTCCAAACCCCTTCCCAACTGAACAAACGGCTGCACATTCTCCTCCAACAGTCAGCCGCACCCCCTTCATGGAATGTTCAGTCAGTCAAGCCTAGAGTCTGAGTTAACCCTTGATGGGTTGGGGTAAAAATAACTATATTTGCAACACACAGTGCAAAACCGTTACAAACCTCCCTACCCCCCAAAAAATTGCAAAGGCATTTACTTACATATGTTTAGTAATGCTGGAGCAATGGGCCACGGAATCTTCCTTTTAAAACCCAAACTATAAACGACACCAGAGACATACTATATACATAAACATACATCAATGCAATCAGAACAAACATTTGATTCATCACCAACCCAATTTTTCTTTCACTTTTTAGAAGTAACGGGATAAAGCATCTGCTATCCCGTTCTCCTTACCTCGCACATGTTTAATATCAAATGTATAGTCTTGGAGTTGCAAACTCCACCTAATAAGTTTGCTGTTTGTTCCTTTCATTTGATTGAGCCACTTTAAAGGGGAATGATCAGTAAACAAAGTAAATTGCCTCCCCCACAAATAAGGCTTTAATTTATTAATGGCCCACACTATGGCCAAACATTCTCTCTCAATAGTGGATAGCTGTTGTTCTCTATCCAATAATTTTCTGCTGATGTATAGAATGGGATGTAGAAATCCCCCTTCTGCTGTTTGAGCCAATACAGCTCCTATTCCCACGCACGACGTGTCCGTCATTAATGAAAATGGACGAAGGAAATCAGGTGCCTGCAAGATTGGCTCCGCCAACAACGCCAACTTAAGCACCTCGAAAGCCCGTTGACACCTTGTCTGGTTGGCTCTTCTTCGTAAATCACTTAGCACTGCAGCATGCGTGCTAAATTGAGGAATGAAGCGTCTATAATAACCTATCGCACCTATAAATGCACGGATTTGCTTTTTCGAAATGGGTCTGGGCCAGTCCCAGATAGCCCCCACCTTGTTGGTGTCTGGTTTGACCACTCCACCTCCCAGTATGTGACCAAGATACCTCACCTGTCGTTTACCCATTTGGCACTTAGCTGCCTTGACAGTTAGTCCAGCCTCGCTTATACGATGATGAAACACTAAGCTGAGGTGTTTTAAGTGCTCCTTCCATGTGGAACTAAACACCGCTATGTCATCTATGTAAGCTACAGCAAATTCCTTCATGCCTTCCAACATACGATCAATCAGCCTTTGGAATGTGGCTGCAGCATTTTTCAGTCCAAATGGTAATACTTTGAACTCATATAGTCCATCCCTAGTAGCAAACGCTGTTTTGGGCTTATCATTGACATGCATTTCGACCTGCCAATAACCTTTTGTCAGGTCTAATGTGGAAATAAAACTGGCCTTGCCAATAGTCTCTACTAGATCATCTACTCTTGGCATAGGGTATATGTCGGCTACTGTGACCATATTTAATTTTTGAAAATCCAAACAGGGCCTGAAAGTGTTATCCTGTTTCCTGACCAAAATTAGGGGTGAAGACCATGGGCTGTGTGACGGTTCAATCAAACCTAATCTGAGCATCTCTCTGACCTCAGCAGATATTAGGTCAGCATGAGCTCCAGTAACCCGTTATGGAGCAGAGGTGATGGGTCTTGCCTCCCCGGTATCTATGTGATGCACCGCCAAATTAGTCTTACCCGGTATATTAGAAAAGATTTTTGCATGTTGGGCCAACACTAATTTTAACTGTTCCTTCTGTTCAGACGTTAAAGCCTCGTCCAATGAAACCTCTGATACAGTGGTCCCATAATGTAGCTTCCCCCACCCAGTCAACTGAGTCGCAATCTTTCCTTCCACCTTCACTTTTAAAACTAAAAATTTCCTATCAAAATAAGGTTTCAATAAATTAACATGCACAACCTTACAGCGATTCTCCTCCTGGTTTATTTCTATTAAATAATTAACTGCAGACAGATTCTCGATAACCTTGAACGGACCATCCCAAGATGTTTCCAGCTTTTTGTGCCGCCTCGTTCTAAGAATCAAAACGTCCCCTGGCTGGAACGTGCGATCCCTGGCGCGAGCATCGTACCAATGTTTTTGGTGACGTTGTGCCCTCTGCATGTTGGAAGCAGCTAGATCTTGAAGCTCCTTCAGGTCACTTTGCAGCTCCTGGAAATACGTAACCATGTCTGGGCTGTCAATGTTTTCCGTGCCGATCCATGCTGCTCTCGTGAGGTCCAGCGGCCCTCGCGGTTGTCTTCCGTATAAAAGCTCGAAAGGACTGAAGCCAGTACTTTCTTGAGGAACTTCTCGATATCCAAATAAAAAGTGCTGCAACCGTCCATCCCAATCGTTGGGGTGATTGCATGAATAAGCCTTTATCATTTGGCTTAGAGTCCCGTTGAACTTTTCAGTTAATCCGTTGGTTTGTGGATGGTACGCTGTTGTTTTCAAGTGCTTTATTCCTCAAAGCGTCAGCAGATCTGTCATAACTTTGGACGTGAAGGCAGTCCCTAAGTCGGTTAAAATCTCTTTCGGGAAACCCAGCCTTGTGAACACGGACAAAAGGGCTTTGGCAACAGTCTTAGACTCAATGTCTCTCAGAGGTATCGCCTCTGGAAATTTTGTGGCATGGTCAATCAAGCACAAAATGAATTTATGACCTCTTTTGGTGGCTCTGGACAGAGGTCCTAGAATGTCCACGCCTACTCGAGAAAAGGGTTCCTGGATTACAGGGATAGGTTGTAAAAATCCCCTTGTCCTGTCACCGCTTTCCCCCACTAGTTGGCAACTTAAACATGACCTGCAATATTCTTGAATGTTTTTTCCCATTCCAGGCCAATAGAACCGTGCTTGGATTCGATCTCGGGTCTTGTTGATGCCCAAATGTGCTGCAGTTGGAGCATCATGTGCCATTTGAAGTACCTGTAGTCTGTACTTCTTGGGCAGCACTAATTGCTTTTTCTTTTCCCACCTAGCAGCCGATTTTCTTCTTCTGGCTACTCTATAGAGCCTCTCATCGATAATTTTAAATACACATGGGTTCTCTAAAGATACCTCTGTGTCTGAACTTAAGGCTTTTTCCCAAAGCTCTCTTAATGTCACATCTTCCTTTTGCTCCTCTAAGAACTGCCTACTGTGTTCCTGAGCATTGGACATATCATACAGCATTGCACTTTCTTCAGTATCTAAAGGAGTTGCATTACTGGCAGGTGGTTGACTACCAAGATCCTGAGCTTGTGCATGGGTAATGACATCAACTTGTTGTCTAGGCTTAGCTAGGTCATTCCCTATAAGGATAGGAATATCCAAGCTATCCCATACACCTACTCTCCACGTTCCCTGATAATTCTTATACTGTATGAAAATTTCTGCAAGGGGTACTTCGAACTTGAGCCCGCTTCCCAGATTGCTCTGGGAGGTACTGCTTTGGTGTTACAAATTGAGATTTAACTAGAGTGACCTCTGCACCCGTATCTCTTAAACCAAGCACCTCTCTCCCATTTAGCTGAATAACCTCCATATAATCTCAAGTATTACCGTATTTTTCACTCCATAGGACGCTCCGGACCTCATTTTTAGAGGAGGAAAACCAGGAAAAAATATTTTTCTGGTTTTCCTCCTATAAAAGGCTGGGAGGGGGGTGCTGGAGTGGGAGCAGAGGAGGCAGCGGTTGCCGAGGGACTGGGAGAAGGACTGGGAGAGGGAGAAGGAAAGGAAGGAAGGAAGGAAGGAAGGGGTGAAAGAGAGAGAGAGAAAGAGGGAGAAAGGAAGGAAGGAAGGGAGAGAGAGAGAGAGAGAGAGAGAGGGAGAAGGAAAGGAAGGAAGGGGTGAAAGAGAGAGAAAGAAAGAAAGAAAGAGAAAGAGGGAGAAGGAAAGGAAGGAAGGGGTGAAAGAGAGAGAGAGAGAGAGAGAGAGAGAGAAAGAGGGAGAAGGAAAGGAAGGAAGGGATGAAAGAGAAAGAAAGAAAGAAAGAAAGAGGGAGAAGGAAAGGAAGGAAGGGGTAAAGAGAGAGAGAAAGAGGGAGAAGGGAAGGAAGGGGTGAAAGAGAGAGAGAGAGAGAAAGAAAAAGGAAGAAGGAAAGGAAGGGAGGGAGGGGTGAAATAGACAGAGAAAGGAAGGAAGGGGTGAAATAGACAGAGAAAGGAAGGAAGGAGAGAGAGAAAGAGAGAGAAAAAGGGAGAAGGAAAGGAAGGAAAGGGTGAAAGAAAGAAAGAGAGAGAAAGAGAGGGAAGGAAGGAAGGATGGAAGGAATGATAGAAGCACAGCGCCCAAGAGGCTCTTGCTTTTCTTGCTTGACAGCGAGCTGGGAACCTCCCAGCTGGCTGCAAAGCAAGCAGGCAGGCTTGGTAACTGGCAGCGGCAGGGGGGGAGGGGCATCCCGAAAGTGCCGCTTTCAGGCACCGCTTTCGGGATGCCCCTTCCCCCCTTGCCGCTGCCTTCCATGGCCTCCTCCTGCCTTCTGTGCCTGCCTTCCGTGGGCTCCTCCTTTAAAGCAAGCAAAGCGTTTGTTCTTATAGTGTCTGACCAGATGCCCAGGGCAAGCCCCAAAGCAGGATCTGAGCACAAGAGCACCCTCCCCAATTGTGCTTTCCAGCAACTGGCATTCAGAGGCATGCTGCCTCCAACAGTGGTGGGAGAACTTGCTATGCATCATACATCATACAGAAAAAAAGGTCAGATCAAAGGCCTAACTAGTCAAGCTGAACTAGAGGCCAACCAGAAGTCTACAAGCAAGACATGAGTGCAAGAGCCCCCTTCCACTGTTGTTCTCCAGCCACTGGCAACTCAAAGGCATGATGGTTCTGAACCTGGAAGTAACATAGAGCCATCATGCCTTGTGCTCACTGATGGACTCATTTTTGATGGCGTTTCATCATTACATCACATGGTAGCAAGGTTCATAAATCTTCTGGACCTCTCATGGAGGAGGCACACAAAGAAGGGCAGGGTCTGGGTAGATTCATATGGAGAGAGGGAGTTCATGAGGCAATTCTTAAATAACTATAATGGTTGAGGTCTGTTTCCGGGCACAAATCAAAATGCTGGTGATTACATCAATTAAGCCCCCAACAGCTTGGGGCCCAGACACCGGAAGGACCACCTTCTACCACATACCGGTAGCTCTCTCAAACTCTTTGGTCATCAATCATCGGGGGCTTTCTTCATATTACCTCTTCTCCACAACCAACAGGCAGATAGTGGCTAGGGAGGGGGTTATAATAGCTCAGGTTTCTTTGGTTTTTTTTACCCTGTCCACATTCATGTCCAGAAATCCAATTTAAGGCAGGCTAACTGTCAGGGATGCGTCCATCCCCAAGGCAGGATCGGAAGGCAAAGGCAGCTGGAGGGAAAGGAAGGACTTTAGATCAGATAGTGACCCTAACCCTAACCCTAACTCTTCGCCAGACTCAGTAGGCAGTAAATGGGGGGAGATGTTTGATCCCACAGTGGAACTGGGCAGTGGTCACTTCCAGCCGGACGATCCCTTTCAGGGGGGGAAGGGGGGCTTGGAAGGGGGGGTGTATGTCAGGGATGCGTCCATCCCCAAGGCAGGATCGGAAGGCAAAGGCAGCTGGAGGGAAAGGAAGGACTTTAGATCAGATAGTGACTCACAGGAGAGTCAGGGAGAAAGCAGTGAAGAGGAGGAGACTAGAGTCCCACTCACACCGGAAGCGGTGCTAAGGCTCTGGGATGAGGCTGAAGCTCTTGGTCCGCAGGAAGCAGAGGAGGGGCTAGGGGATGTTACCAAAGCCTCAGAGCAGCCGGGAGGTGGGGGACAGGAAATGGAGGTGGACCGAGAGGAGCAGGGGCTCTTGGATGTTGCAAGAGCCCCAGAGACACCCAGCGGTCAGGATGGGAGTATGGGGGAAGCGACCAGCACCACTCTGCTCAGGTCCAGAGGGCGGAAGCGGAAGGAGGGTAGGCGGCGCCTTGGCTTCCCGAAGCTCTTATGCTGGGGGTGGAGCCGCCAGCCGGCAGTCCAGGTATCTGACTCGGATGAGACGGATGATGAAGTCTGAACGCTTGAATGTTTGATCTTGTTAATAAAGTTACTAGTTTAACAATCAACGTGCGTGGAGGCTTACTCTTGAGAAGACACCACACACCTCTCACAGCATACCTGGACTCTTCGAAGTCATCTCAAGAGTGACAGCGCAGTCAATATGAACAACGTGGAACAACAGGCGGCACAGCCCGGAGGAGCCCAAGGGGCAGGTGGCGGACAAGCCCCCGACTGGGAAGCCAGAGCCCGTGACCTTGAGGTACTGTACCAGATTTCACAAGCGAGATTGGAGGAGGCAAGGATTCACATGGGGCAGGCCAGGACAGCGCAGGTGGGGAGGAAGATGCCCACGCTAGCAAGCAGGTTTCATGGCAAGCCAGAAGATTACCTGGGCTTTAAAACGGAAATGCTGTACACATTAGAACTGCAAAAAAATGATTTTGCCAGCGAAGCCGAACAGGTTGGCTTCATTATATCGCATTTTGAAGGCGCTGCGCGCGATTGGGTTCGCCCCCTTATCGCTGGGAAGAACGCGGCTCTCAAGAACGTCAAAGCCTTCTTTGAGGGGATGGACATTATGTATACGAGCCGTTCTGAAAAGGAGCTGGAGGGGCAGGAACTCCTGCTGCTCCGGCAAGGGAATATGAGCGTCCGTGAATATTGGGGGAAATTTGCTTTGCTCTGTCATCGCTTGGAATGGGATATTACGTCAGCCCCGATGAGAGCGCTTTTCAAGCTTGGTCTGGCAGACGAGGTGAAGGACGCGCTGGCAAGAGCTGGACCGTTGGATGACATTAATAGCCTCATGGAAGCTGCAATGGCGGTTGGAGTGCGTTTAGAGCTTAGAGACAGAGACAAGAGGGCTGGCAAGGCGGGAAAGTGGGTCAACTTTCGCTTTCCCACGCAGCCCGAGAGGCCGGTTGGTCCTCTCACTAAGCCGCAACAAGAAACGCCCATGGAGCTGGGAGGAGCCCGCACGCGCCCATTTTCAAACGCAACGGTTGCCAAGGGAAGTGACGCGCAGGGCGGGAAAACGTCCAAGAGCTGTTATGTTTGTCACAAAATGGGTCATCTGGCCAAATCATGTGACCAGAAGAAGGCGTGGCAAGGGATGGCAGGCACGGTGGTTGGTGAAGGGGAGGAAGGAGAGGGGGTGTCGGGAAACGGCCAGGCAGAAAAGCAATAAAGCGTCCCCCTAGCAGTGCAACAAAGACAACCCCCCCAGCCCGCCCGAACACGCCCCTCCCAACCCACCCAAGCCTGGGATCGTTTTGGAGGTGGCTCTTCAGCTTCCCAACGGCTTCACCTTGCAGGTCCCAGCCCTTATCGACACTGGCGCTAGTGCAGATTTTTTGGATACAGACTTTGCGCTAGAGCACCATCTCCATCTCCTGGCGTTGGACTTTCCGCTGCAGGTCACCACCATTGATGGGAGGGAATTAAAAGGGGGTGCAGTCACGCAGCGCACTCCTCCTATGAGAATGGAGATAGGACGGCACACAGAGGTCCTAGCTTTTCATGTGACCCACTGGTGGGTCCCCCCATCATACTGGGAATGGGGTGGCTGGACAGACATGATCCAGTGGTTGGCTGGCATCAGAGGTCTCTTACGTTTGGCTCTGCTCACTGCATAGAGCATTGCTTGGAGCTGCAATGTCCCAGGGGGCAAGTGGAAGCAGCGATGATGCAGGCAGGGGAGGTAACGCTCCCTAGGAAATATGCAGAGTTTGCGCAAGTGTTCAATGAGAGGGAGGCGGACAAATTACCCCCCCCACCGCCCCTATGACTGCCAGATCAACCTGGTCCCGGGAGCGCAGTTGCCACCAGGCAGGCTTTATTCAATGTCGGAGCAGGAGTTAAGAGATCTGAAGGACTTCATTGACAAAAATTTGGCCAGGGGCTTCATACGTGAAAGAAAGGCAGTAGGGGGCAGTCCTGTGTTCTGGGTAGACAAGAAAGACACGCCCCAAAAACACTTAGTTTGTGATTACAGAATTCTGAATTCTTTGACCTTACGTTCCCCATGCCACGGATCGATGACCTGCTGGCAGCAGTGCGCAAGGGCAGGATCTTCACCAAGCTGGATCTGAGGGGTGCATACAACCTCATCAGGATCAGAGAAGGGGATGAATGGAAAACCACCATGTTCATGCCCCTGGGAGCCTATGAGTACCTGGTGATGCCTTTCGGATTACAGGCGGGCAGCCAATGCTTCCAGGCGTTCATGCATCACGTGTTGGGACCCCTGCTGTTCAAGCATGCCGTGGTCTATTTGGATGACATCTTGGTATACTCTCAAAACCCAGAGGAGCATGAGAAGCACGTGAAGGAGGTGCTACAGAAGCTCCAGGAGCACCAGCTTTGTGTCAAGCTGGAGAAGTGCCAGTTCCACACCAAGGAGGCGGACTTCTTGGGGTACCGCCTTTCTGACACGGGAATTGCCATGGATACAGACAAGGTGGAGGCGATCCTGCAATGGAAGAGCCCCAGAACCAAGAAGGACGTACAAAGGTTTGTGGGCTTCGCAAACTTCTACCGCAAGTTCGTCGAGGGATTCGCACACATGACAGCTCCAATCACAGATTGCCTCAGGGGCAAGAAGAAATTCCAGTGGACAGCAGAGGCTCAACACGCATTCGACACCCTCAAGGCAGTTTTTGCGTCAGAGGCACAGCTGTTGCATGTGAACCCCTGCAAGCCCATCAGGATAGAGACAGACTCGTCGGACAGAGCCATAGGAGCGGTACTGCTTCAACAAGACCCTGCACAGGAATGGAGACCATGTGCATTCTACTCCAGGAAGTTGAGCACCTCGGAGGCCAACTACACCATTTGGGACAAGGAACTGTTAGCAGTCGTGGCGGCTTTCAAGCACTGGTGCCACTTCCTGGTAGGAGCAGAACACCAGATCCAGGTCCACACGGACCACAAAAATTTGGAGTACTGGCGCACGGCCAGGGTCCTCAACCAACGCCAGATGCGATGGGCAGAGTTCTTTGCTGATTTTAACTTCCGCATCCAGTATGTACCAGGCGAGGAGAACGCCAGAGCAGACGCACTGTCCAGGAAACCAGAGTACCTGGAGGAAGAAGGACCCCCGGTGGCGAGGGCCATCTTCAGGCCTGAACAATGGCGGTGTGGGGCGACATTGGGGGGTAGGGAAGAACTTGTGTGCCTCACACAGGCTGATGACTTTGCCCAGCACAAACTGAGGGAGCTCAGGGAAGGGGCACCCAATGCGAAGGGGTTTGAGGAAAAGGAGGGGTTGCTGTTGTACAAGGGAGCACTGTATGTTCCAGGGGAGGCAATGAGGGCCAAGATACTCAGGCAGCTCCATGACAACCCCACAGCGGGGCATTTTGGGCAATTCAAGACCTTGGTGCTGGTCACGAGAGAATTCTGGTGGCCTAAGGTTCGGCAGGAGGTCAAGGACTACGTCAGAGGGTGCGAGACTTGCCAAAGGGCCATGGGGGAGAGGGCGGCACCTGCGGGATTGCTAGAACCCCTTCCCACCCCCAGCAAACCCTGGGAAGCAGTGTCTCTCGACTTTGTCACGGATCTCCCCCCATCCAAGGGGAAGACGGCAGTCCTGGTAGTAGTGGACCTCTTGACCAAAATGGCCCATTTCATAGCGTGCCCCAAAGCAGTGTCGGCAGAGGAGACGGCCAAGTTATTAGTACAGCACGTTTTCCGCTTGCACGGCATGCCTTCGAGAGTGGTTTCAGACCGCGGGGTTCAGTTCACCTCGCGCTTCTGGCGTAAGCTAATGCACCTCCTACAGGTGCAGGTCAGCCTGTCCTCAGCACGCCACCCTCAGTCTAACGGTCAAGCAGAGCGTGCGAACTCGATTTTGCAGCAATATTTACGCTGTTATGCTTCTCAGCAACACAATGACTGGAGCGACAGACTCCCTTTGGCAGAGTTTGCGTACAACAACTAGAACAGGTGTCCGCGGGCATGTCTCCGTTTCAGGCCAATTATGGCAGCAACCCCAGGGCCTTCCCGGGGCGGGAGGGTGCCAAGGGGGGGTTGGACGTGCTAGCGGCGGAGCAGTTTGCGGCGGAATTGGAAGCACTACACCAATTGCTTCAACACAACCTGCAGAAGGTGAAGGAAGCCTACAAAAAGGCTGCAGACCAGCACAGGAGGGAGGGGGAGGAAATTCATGTGGGGGACCTAGTATGCCCCTCCGAGGCAAGTGCAAGAAGCTGGAATAACGCAGGTTAGGACCCTTTGAGGTTCTGGAACAGATAAACCCAGTGGCCTTTCGTTTGCTGTTACCAGAGGACATGAGAATCCACCCAGTGTTCCACAGAGCAGTGGAACAGTGTTCCCTGTACAGAGCGCCACACAGGTACCAACAGGCCACCCGGCAGGGATCACAGAGCACACCGATGATAGATCCTGAGCTGTTCAATGAGGTGACTGAAATTTTGGATTCCAGGTGGCAAGGGGAAGAACTGCAGTACCTGGTAGCGTGGGAGGGGGAACCGGCCTCTGAGAATGCATGGATCCCAGCGGAAGCAGTAACCAGTGAGGTGTTGGTTTGGGAGTTCCATGAGCTATTCCCAGAAAGGCCAAAACCTTACCGCTGGCAATTGAGAGACGTTTTTCAACCCACGGATGAGGAGGAAGGGGACTTCTGGGGATTTCCACCGTCAGGAGACAGTGAGGGGTATCCGACGGCGGGGGAGGGTGGCGAGATGCAAGAGACGGTCCACCCGCCCCTCACCAGGTTGGAATGGGAGGCGGTCTTCGAATCGTCATCGGATGATGACGCCACGGTCTTCCTGGGTTTCCCTTCTTCGCCAGACTTAGTAGGCAGTAAATGGGGGGAGATGTTTGATCCCACAGTGGAACTGGGCAGTGGTCACTTCCAGCCGGACGATCCCTTTCAGGGGGGGAAGGGGGGCTTGGAAGGGGGGGTGTATGTCAGGGATGCGTCCATCCCCAAGGCAGGATCGGAAGGCAAAGGCAGCTGGAGGGAAAGGAAGGACTTTAGATCAGATAGTGACTCACAGGAGAGTCAGGGAGAAAGCAGTGAAGAATCATAGAATCATAGAATCATAGAGTTGGAAGAGACCACAAGGGCCATCCAGTCCAACCCCCTGCCAAGCAGGAAACACCATCAAAGCATTCCTGACAGGTGGCTGTCAAGCCTCTGCTTAAAGACCTCCAAAGAAGGAGACTCCACCACACTCCTTGGCAGCAAATTCCACTGTCGAACAGCTCTTACTGTCAAGAAATTCTTCCTAATGTTTAGGTGGAATCTTCTTTCTTGTAGTTTGAGGAGAGGAGAGGAGGAGACTAGAGTCCCACTCACACCGGAAGCGGTGCTAAGGCTCTGGGATGAGGCTGAAGCTCTTGGTCCGCAGGAAGCAGAGGAGGGGCTAGGGGATGTTACCAAAGCCTCAGAGCAGCCGGGAGGTGGGGGACAGGAAATGGAGGTGGACCGAGAGGAGCAGGGGCTCTTGGATGTTGCAAGAGCCCCAGAGACACCCAGCGGTCAGGATGGGAGTATGGGGGAAGCGACCAGCACCACTCTGCTCAGGTCCAGAGGGCGGAAGCGGAAGGAGGGTAGGCGGCGCCTTGGCTTCCCGAAGCTCTTATGCTGGGGACGGAGCCACCAGCCGGCAGTCCAGGTATCTGACTCGGATGAGACGGATGATGAAGTCTGAACGCTTGAATGTTTGATCTTGTTAATAAAGTTACTAGTTTAACAATCAACGTGCGTGGAGGCTTACTCTTGAGAAGACACCACACACCTCTCACACTAACTTTTTATAAATCTATTTGAAGTGAAGGTCAACTTCCTCTTAACAGAACAGTCACTGCTGCTTTGGGCTCAGAGGCAAAAAAGCTGAGAGAGAAATCATTTGCATTGTTTGAAGAATGGAAGGAGTAAAAATGAAATGAGGGGGATCTAGTCAAGGCCTTTCATATTCATAGATGCTGAGGAAAGGTGAGGTGTGCAAAGGAAATTACAAGCAAAAAAAATATAGAACATGCTAAGAAAAGAAAGGTTCTTTCTTTGCAAGAGAGCAGAAAGGGAAGATTATTGGTGCATGTGATGCTTTCCTTTGCCAAAGGCAAAGTGAGAAACCTTAAGCAGAAGTGGAGCTCAGTGGTGTTGCGTCAACTCACGGCGCTTGGAGTGGGAACGTGTGCCTGAGGGGTGCGCATGTGCCGGGGTGTGGGGTGTAAAGGGTGAAGGATCCTGCCATGGCAGTCCAGGCCATAGTGGGAGTGCCTACTTCACGCCCCCTAAAAAATCCACCTGGGACCACGGGAGCTGACTTAAAATGGTCAACTGCTGAAACAGTGAAATGGTGGGATTTTACAAATTTAGAAGAAGAAAAAAAGTGGGGGGGGGAGAACATAAAACTGTTATTTCAAAGTTCTCTTTAAGTTTTCATGAAGAGCCAAATAGACCATAGAAATTTCCATCTCCTTCTACCTGTTCACACAAACAAGCTTAGAGGATGAGCCCAAATTTCATCATTGCACAATTGCAGGGTAGTGGTTTTAAAACAGAGAAAAATGAAAAAATGAACAATAAAAGTATATAGCACATGTATGGCATTCCACCAGGTATTTGGTAATCCAACTGAATTTGGTAATCCAACTGAAGGTATTTGGTAATTTCCAACTGAAATTAAAACCAGAGTAGCACGGAGGGCTTATCCACAACTCCATTTGCCCTGCCTCTTTCCCCCAGGGAAACTCAGTCTTTAGCACTGGATCATCATCATTTCAGTAAAAATAAACTAAATCAAAACTTAAAAACATTTAAGAATGACCTAATCTTTGGAAACAGGTTGCTAGAAATTGCATATTTTAGCCATCAAATGAACAGCCATCAAGGACATTTATAAATGCCCCCTGAATGCTAATAATGAAGGGGACAGATGTACCTCGCCATGAGGGGCATTCCATAATCAGGGGACCACTAAGAATCCTAAGGCCCGTTCATGGGTCAGCATCAACCGGACAACACTAAGGTGGAATCTACACACATATAAAAACCATTCTGAAAATCCTTTTTTTTAAAAAGCGGTTTTAAAAATACATTGAATTTTCCATAAGGCTCACCACCACCATCTATCTAGTGTCACAATATATATTGCACTTAAAACACACTTAAAACGTTTTATTTGCAGCTGTATAGCTGAGTCCCAAGTGACACAACTGCCAACAGGGGCTCCTCTGCCAGCCATATGGTCCAAGATGGTTGATACTGGGGGAGGCAATCTTTTAGGTACCTGGATTCCAAGCTATTTTGGAGTTTGCATGCAAGTACTAATGCCTTGAATTGGTCCCAGAAACTCAATGGACAAATGAAGTTCTTGCTCTTCAAAAGAAAACCTTATATAAAAAAGAAGCTGTGCTATGGCATTTTCTAATGGTGAACTCCACCCCTGAGCAACTGCTGGAGTATTTTTCTTCTCCCCCTGGAGAAATTTAGTGAAATGATCCTCCTGATTTCTCTGTCACCAACAGGGTGGATAACTTTTGAGATGCTGCTTACACATAGCTCTAATGTTTTGGCAACAACCCTTCCCACAGCCTTTCTGTCTGTGGCAAGTTAGCATGTCAAGAAGAAAGACTCAACCTTAACTTTCTCTCCAATGTGCCTGGCATTATGAAGAAAGAAAGCTTCCAAGTACGTGGCTCCTTCTGCTACATTCAGAAGTGGTTCCAGGAGGGCTACACCATGCAGCAGTTCCAAACCTCTCCCACTCACGCAAGATAGAGGATCAAAATAGAACTACAGGAAAAGTGGAATGACAGGTAAACAAGGAAATTGGTTCCCAACACGTTTTGAGATACTCTCAAAAAATGCATGATTTTGTTTTGTTCCCAGATTTCCCTTGGGTTCAAATCTCTAAATGCATTGGAAGCCAACTTGTGCTGCTGTCTACTTTCCTGTTTTAAAATGTCTAAATCTCTCTCTTGCTAGGAAAACCCATCTTAGGTTTCCTGTATTTGAGAATGCAGTCCAAAAACTTTCCTCCATGCATGTCTCTCCATTAAGATCATACTCAAAAGTCAAGGGCACAACCCTAATTTCCAAAATAGATCTGATTGAAAATTGGGGTGGGGTGGGGTGGGGTGGGGGTCTCAGACTTACTCACCAAAATGTCACACCCAGCCAGCCAACAAAGGGTTACTCACTTGGTCTGATGTTTGGACCCCTTCAGGTGTGCATGATACTGTTCTATGGAGTTTAGAGTGACATTACAGATGTTACAGGTATAGCTCCGCTTAAGACCTGTGGACAGAATGCATCAGAATTAGTTGCACTGTGTTATACTCACAGTTAATTATGGCAAAATTTTGCACACTTTGTCTGGCTTTCTGAGCGGCTATTTTGAGCTACAGATCTGCACAAACCTCTGCAAATATATTCAGAACAAGCCAATCTGCCCTTTACTGATTTTTAGGATCTTCAAATCGATCCGTATATGACACAAATTGACCTGATTTGGTTCATGATTCGACCAAATACAGCACACATCCCGAGTTTTATATCCCACTGCTCTCATACTTAAATCCCCCCATTGAAGCTTAATGGTGCTCAGTTGTGGCTGATGATTCCCAAAATGTATACTCTTACCGGTACATTACGGTATGTCTCCCCATTGCTGCAACAGATGGTTTTGCAACCATTATCAGCTTAACATATGTTACAGTGAATGCCTGAAATTTGGTGACAATCCCAAATTTTGTAAATGTCTAAAAACTGACAAGATTCACAAGTAAATGTTGACAGTCACCTAAAATGTGATTGTCACCATTCACTTGCATATAGGTCTGAAAAGCAGGGAATCATGTCAGAAAATTCATTTTGGACACTGCATTATAATACATGCTATTATTAGAAATTTGGCTGCCTTCATTAGCATGAATTCACATACTGGAATGATATCACCTGACAAACTCTTGTCTGGTCAGCTACTTAACAAAGGAATGTTAATATTCCTTAATGGTCTGGAGTCTCTGTCCAGTCTTGGGAATGCCTGCAAAAACAGAGCTGAACATTTTGAAATTTCTTTTTTGACTGTTTGTGAGATGAACAAGAATGCAATGAAACCCTCCAGATTTATTTATTTTTGAGGAGGGGGGAGACGCTAAGGCTTCTGTTTTTCTCCCTTGCTATTTCAGCTTTTGAAAAAGCTTCTCACGGGATGATAAACATTCTCTCTGCAGCTTCCCATAGGTCACACTTCATGGAACACCTTGGGGACTGATGTAAGGATGTGGGAGAACATTACCAAAAATGGAAAAGGGAATAGAAATGGTTTCTTCATCCCGTGTCCAGAATGGGAATCAATCAGGCTGTTGTTTTCATTTCTCAAATGATATGTAATTGATTTCCTCCCCGTCCCCTCCCACTGGATTGCATCGTTTGCATTGAAATTAATGGGGTGGAATGCCAATATAATTTGTGCAATTTTGTCACAGCAAACAGTGAGACAAATAATGTTGATTTTGGCAGAAGACAAACAGTGCTTCATGTGACAAGCACAAGGTGGGTTGGAAAATGGCACCTTCTTACATCCCTTGAGTGATGTCATATTATGTTGCTCCCAAGGTATCCCAATAAATGCAGTTAGTAGTGTGAGGCTCTCTTTGCAGCATCCCTTTGGTCACACCTTCTGGGGAGACCTGTAAGATCAGCAATAACTGCCTCCCAAAAATTTTCTCACCCCCAAAAAGCAGTAGAAAATAACAAGATAACACACACATTTCCACAGGGAGACTATTTTCACAAAACTGGAGGGAGGGGGGATTGGTCCAACCCAAAGGGAAAGTGACAACTATGAATTTGGACAGAGGCAGAGAGATGCAGGCAGAGGCTGAATTTTTTGCTGGAGTTGGTTTTGACAATATACAGCCCAGTGCTGCATGCTCTCTGGAAAACAGAGGCTGAAACAGTTGTTTTGCTACCTGCCATAGATGTCTACTTGCTTCCACTGTGCTTCGCCTCTCTGATTGTACATAAACCAGATATTATAAAGCACCACAAGTCTCCACTGTTTTCTCACTCCATGAATTGTATTGGTCCTTCTCTTCATGTTGTAATCAACCAATCATCTTCAGCACCCACCCACCCTTCAAGGGCTGAATTCTCAATTACGCCACAGCCTCATGCCATCTTGCCTTTTCAATCCGAAAGTGAACTGGGATCTGACCATGGCTTTGGGCAGACTTCCAGCATTTTCTTCTTTCAACCTTTCCAATCTACTAACAAGCTGGTGTCTCGCCAAAACCATAATTAAACCATAATAAATCAAAGTTTGTGCCCTCTTTAGAAGGTAATGTCACCAATCCTCACAACATTTTCACACAGTCTATTCATTCAAATAATCCATAAATCCTTGTTAGTTCCCTCTTGCATTCCATTAATAGCTGTAATCCATTGATTACATTAGTAATTAATTCTTTAGTGAAGGTTTGCTGAATCATAATGTAGCAGGTGTTTTCAGTCAAACGAAGACAGACCAGGGGTTTGAGGAAATGCCTTTATTTTATAGCTGCAGCTAGACCCCAGTCCTAAACAGACTGGAGTATTGATCTCAGTTCAGATCAAACTTATATAAGTTTTTCAGAAAGCAAATCTGCATGATGTATGAACATATTGTATTGCAGACCAGAACTCTGACATGATTTATGAAGCAGGACACTCTGTTAGCCAAAAAATTGACATGATGTATGAGACATTTGACTTGTTACAGACAGGATGTACAGTATTTTCTGTCTGCCAGGAAGGTAAACATGACATTCTACTTCCTTGATAAGGGACTTCAAACAACACAAACAGGCTGGACATGTCAATTAGTGTCCTGATTAAAGCATTCCAAAGCCGAGATACTGTTTGGCAAGCAAACATACAAAAGATCACACGAATCCTCATTAGTCCCTTCCTGTAGCATTCTTAGAAATTTCAAATGTTGCTTCCTTACAGCTAAACCTTGCCAACTGCTGAGTCTTCAGCTGGTCAGAGTCCAGTCAAAGTAAACTTTTTACCCCTTCGTGAACTGCAGGCTTTGCCGAGAGAAAGTGTCTCCTTTTTACAGGCTTCAGGCTTTGGGTTCATTTTCTTCCATTTTTTCTTTGTGCGTGTTCATGCACACACATCCCTAAGTAAGTGGCTGTGCCTTCTGTCATTTGAACCCCCTCTTGCCAAAGGAAACAGGCACTTAAAAGACTTTGAACGGCTTATTACACTGTACACACACACATGCACAAATCTGGGGGAACCTTAACGATGTAACAAAAGCGTCTGCAACAATCAATATTGAAGGGGCCCACAAGCTTCTTTTTCCTGTGTGTGTTGTCAGCAAAAACTAACAGAACTGAAACTTAATAAAGCAGCGGGGTGGGAGGAAACCACCAGATTTTATCTACCAATGAATTACTACTACTAGACACGCTTTTTCCTGGGTCAGGTTAAAATATTCTGGAGGGCAGAGGGAAAATCAGGGAATGCAAAGCGGTAGTTGCTCTCCAGAGTCTGTTTGGGTACCACACGCTGCCCTTCAAGCAGCATGACACTCCGCTCGGGGCCAAAAATGGCTGACACAGCAAAGCTTGGCAGAGGCAAGAAGGCAGGCGGCTGGAGGGTTGACCCCATAGCCCGGGCAAAGTCCCCATTGGTGGTGGTAACGGCAGATGGTGCAACGCTGTTCAGGATCCCCCGGATGCCCTCCTGCTCCAGGGCATGGGCCAGGATGCCTGCCAAATCAGCCACATGGATCCAGGGAAAAGGCTGGCGGCCAGAAGCGATGGGGCCCCCCAGTCCGAGGTGAAAGGGCCACAACATCTGGGCAACAGCCTTGCCCTCTCTGCCCAGCACCACACCTACAGAGGGGGTTAAGGACATTTTCTCCAGCTAGGTTGACCGCACCTTCACAAGGAGGGAGCCCCAAGCGGGAAACTTCATCCCAGGTAATCCCTCCTTTTCCAGGATGGCGGGAAATCAGGGTAACATCATGCCCTCGGCTCCTCAGCAATTGGGTTAAGGCTCTGCCAACAAATCCAGTCCCACCACCCACTAAGACTCTCATAGCTCGGGTTCATTTTGCAAACATACTTGGTTACTTTGTACTCAGAATTGGGGTTCATAATAAATTCTGTTCGCTCCTTCCATCATTCCCTCCTCCAGACAAGACTCATATGATGATGTCATCATCTGAGTCTTCTGTCTTATCATTCAAATCAACATCGGGTCAATATTCCTAACAGAGGGTGATCAGAGGCCTTCTGCGACCACGTACAGCCAATTGCCTAGCATCAGTTGACCTGTGGTCACGTACGGGCAGTACCTTAGTTTCAAGTGTAAAAACAGTCTTAAAGAATCATCTAGTACAAGATATAAAATGTGGTACCAAGCAAAGAACAACAGCAATTATAATGAATATAAACTGGACTTCCGGTTGGGCGCCATAGCGACCGGTTGGGGGAATCTTGGCTCGAGACTCCCTGGCGCGGCAAGGGGGAGGGGAACCCGCAACCGCGCTGCGGACCCCTGAAGAACCCCAGGTAGAGTGACCTGGGGGCATGGTGATCCGGTGGGTGCTTGCCACGTCTCCCCTGCTCCCCGGTAAGCTCTAATAAGAGCTGCCGAGAGCGAGCGGGGTGGAGACGGAGCATTTCGGATCTAGCAGCTGCCCTTGCTGCGTGAAGCTGCGACTGCTGACTGCCATGAGAGCTCAATTTCTCCGCTAAATTTGGATTGGAACTATCGGAACTGTGAGTAAAAAAAAGAATTTGGAAGTAATTTGGAAGAAGTAAGGGACTTAAAATAACAGAGGTCGGTCCCTTGCGGTTGAAACAGAAGGAAACAGTGCAACATTGTTACCAAGGCTGCTGTCAAAGTGATAGCAAAAAAGGAAACTTCTGTGACTGTTTCCCCTAAAAGGGGGAGAGTTGGAGGATTTAATTGTTGCAAATTCTGATTTGGAAAAAAAGGTACCCTCCCCCCCCCGAGGTCTTGAAAGATTTAGCAAGAAACTCAGACAATATGGTCGCTGGAGTTACAGTATAACGGATTGTTTTGACTACAAAGTTGTTTTTTGACCTTGAAAATGACAAAGGGAAAATGGTCTGCTTCCTTTCAAAGAAAGACTTTGGAACTGTTACTGTGAGAGCCTCAAATTTGAGTTTGGAGAACATTGAAAAAAATGTATTTAAAAAATGGATGGAGATGGCAGTGCCAGCTCCAGAGGAACCTATGGAAATAGAGGAAAAAACAGAAAGAAACAAAACCAGCCATAGACTTTGTGTTAAGTGGAGTACAACAAAAAACAGGAAGGAGCGGCATGACACTTAATTTAAAAGGACTGTTCTGCAAAGAAGGTATAGAGGAGGGATTTTTCAAAGATGAGAATATGAAGGACAGTACATTCCAAAAAAGAGAGAAGAGAACTGCAAACACCATGGTTCAAATCTTGCAAAGATGATGATAAGAAGAACACCACATTGCAAAAGAAGAGAAGAGAAAGTCATGTGGCATTGTTTGACTTTTGGGTCTGGAAATTTGTGAGGGTTGGGGTGGGATAAAGAGGATATATTTGGATTTGTTTTTTCCTGTCTAAGTGGTTAAGATGTTTGGATCTGGATTTAAGGTTTATATGTTAAAAATTAGGAGGTTAGTAGTGGGAAAAGTAGCTAAAAAATTGAGACCGGAGGGAGGTAAGGGTGTAAAAAGAAGAAAATTAGGAGTTTGAAATTAGGTTGGAGTCAGGGAATTTGATAAGGCTTGAGGAAAGGACCAGAAGTAATGAGGTGCTGAGGTATGGAAAAAAGGAGTTAGCTTAAGTAAAATGATTCTGGTATTTTATGTTATTGTGAAGTTTATGAATTTGGAAAACTGATAAAGAGGATAGATAATTAATTCAACAGAGGGGGACTTGAGGAAGTCATCCGAAATATGAAATTGAGGAAAGGAGGAATACCTGGCCCACAGAAATGGGCCAGGCCTAAGCAATGATATTTAATATGTTAGTTACGTTAAATGTATAATGTCTACTGTTTCCCCGGTGAGAGAGGGGGATGGAAATTTGCTTCCCTCAGTGAGAGGGGGGAAGGATGAAAATTTAACGGTATTGTTAAGTGCTTAAAATTGTTAAAATCAATAAAAAATTTGGGGAAAAAATATAATGAATATAAACATTCCTCCTAACAGTGCCTCATTGAGCCTCTTCCAGTTGGGGAGCCAATTTCAGATTTCCTTGAACCCTGTACTGGTGTCAGCTAGGCTAACATAGTGGTACAAGGAGGACTGTTCCAGAATAGCATGAATATCAGGTTATACACGTTTATGATGATCCATGAAAACACAACAGGATGAATTAACCAAGGCTTAGACACCACCAAGTGTCAGCCTATTCTGGGGGGTGACCTGTGACATCTGGTCCTCCTTCATTTGCAAGGCTGCTAAGGCATCTGCTGTGGCATTTGCTAGGATCTCCAGAGAGGCCGAGATATTAACCAAGGCCTTCTCTAATTCACTGACTCATAGCCAGGGTAGAAGCCCTCTTGCTAAGGCTTGAAAACCACTGGGTTTTCTTACCAACGGGTTCCCAGGCACCTCTTGGTGTTGGCTCCAAACCAGGTTGCGGGTTTCATGTTGGCCTGTCTGCTTATAGACCATCACTGCAGGGTTTATGGCCCTAAGGTTGCAGGTTCCATACCAATCGCTGGGGAGGATCTTAAGGGCTGTATGGTTACATAACCAGGACCATCCTGTTCCCTCAGGCACTGGCCAGGGTAAGGTGGAGTAATTGGAAACAAGGGCCTGTCCTGAGCTAATTGTGGTGGTAACATTACAACCTGTATAATTCTCCACAAATTGAATGTTTTCTCCCTTCCGTTTCCTAGTTACACAGAAGCAGTAGCCATTGTCCTTTACCATATCTATAGCCCATGTCTGGGAGGTGACATTTTTGCTAAAGGTGGTATTTTCCCAAAGCCGTGCCATGAGGGTCCAATTAAGGGGAATTGATACCCTTGACAGTGAAATCCCCTGCCCCAATTGCATGGGGATGTGGACATACACCCAACAGCTTGTTTGTTTTACTTTCCTCACAATAGAGGAGGCTAATCTGAGGAAGGTGTTCTCCCTCCAGCCAGATATTATACCGGGAATGGTTAGAAAGATCAAGAACAGTGCAACATTCATCTTTAGGGCTTGACAGAAGCTGATGTGGGGGGAAACAACAGAGACCCTGGCTGTAAGCCCACGCTACTCATAGTACCACCAGGAGACTGAATCCCAGAACTATCAGGGGACGGGCCCACCAGGGGAATGGCATGGATTGGGATTTACCGAACCTGCCTTTCTTCCCCTATCTCAAGTGGTATCTGCCTTGGGTGTACTGGTAATTGGCAAATGCACTTAGGCATGGGTTCCAAGAAATCTCTTAGCAACAGGGTAGAAGCAGGACCATCATGGATGTGGGCCTGCCAACAATCTACTATCGGGGTCTTAGATCTCTGTCCTAAAACCAAGACTTTAACCTGTGCAAGGAAATACAAATCAACCGTGGGGCATAGTTTAGCTATTAGGATGAATCGTGATGAGCTTCCCATATGCTGGCTTCTTTGGCCATGCGTAAACCGGGCAAGGCTGTTGTCTGCCCTCCTGTTGTCCGTTACTTCCACCCTCTCTCCAGGTGGGGTGGAGCCAGGGAGTTGGTGCATCCTTCTGATTCTCAGGCACAGAGGCTTCTCAGGTAGCTAATAACAGTTCCAGTTTCCGTAGGCACGCTTGACTTGTGTGTGTGGTGGTAGACCCAGTGGATGACTCCTGCGAAGTTGCACAGCAATGGGAGAAGCGAAAATGACTGGATGGCCCCTTCCAACGAGGTTGCAGGGCAGACCTTCAGTCAGACCTCGTCACGAGGTAGGAACAGCCCTCTAGGAGACAGCAGTCTATTCAAGGGTCCACCTATAATGAGAAAACAAAAACAGAAGCCATCATCTGCTCTTCCTGAGTCAAATCAGGTTTTCGCTTACTGTCCATGGTCACCATCCCAGTCCACTGGACTCCGAGGGGGAGCCCTAGGACCTTGCCTAGCATTAGGTTGTGCACAGACAGTGAACATCTTAGGCTTTTGCCAATTGCGTGAGCCTGGGTATGTACAGGAGTCAATTCAGGCTTTGGCACAGAAGTTGCCACCATCCTGATTTCAACTTGAGGGCTTGTTCCTGGATTACCCATCATACCTCTTTCTTTCCACAAAGCACCATGTGTGTGCAGCATGAGGAAGGCAAACTTGGAATCAGTATAGCTGTTAACTTTCCGGCCAGCTGCTAGCTGCAGGTCCGAGTGTCTGCAATTTGTTGAGTAAGTCTCGTCCCAAGAGGGGGAGTGGACACTCGGCATGTACAGGAACTGCTGGGTGACTGTAATAAGCTCAGCTTTTTGCACAGAGGTTCCTGGAGGGAGGGAACAGGCTTCCATAGGCTCTTCTTCAGATACCACAGCATACCCTGCTTTTCGCTCCCTATTTATGATAAAGCTGCTTTCATTTATGAAAAGGGTGTCATCAGAATTTGGCAGGGGCTCATCTCTCAGGTCTGGCTGCAATGAAAACACTACATTCATCACTTCTAGGCAGGAATGTTCAATTTGCATCTCTTGCTAATGGGTTCCTGCTTTTTGTTTAGTCGTCTTAGTTGTGTGCTAAGTAACACTTAATAGCCATAAGTACATTTCCCAGCTACTTTGCTTTGGTCAATTCAGGTACAAGCTGGCCGCCCAGAGTGGCTGGGGGGACCCGGCCAGATGGGCGGGGTACAAATAATAAATTATTATTATAAATTATTATTATAAGTATCCTGCAATGTGTTAAATTTCTGTTGCTCTTCATTTGCTCTGGCTTCCTCCAGCTGGACCTTGTTCACCTCTTTCTCCAGCATGGCCACTTGGACCAGGGGATCCTTGAGGTCCAGTTTCACCATCTTTACCAGGAGCACCAACAGTACCGTTAGGTCCAGGAGCACCTCTCTTGCCAGGTTTACCGGGCTCACCAGCAGCACCTTTAGGTCATGGCACCAGATTGACCTCTTGCATCAGGTGGACCTGCAGGTCCAGGGCTTCAATTTGTTCTGGGGGGGGCAGGAGGACCACGGCTTCCGCTCAGTCCAGGAGCACCAGCCATGCCAGCAGGACCTGGGGGACCTTTTGCACCAGAACTTCCATTTCTACCTCCAGGACCAGTGGGTCCAGTTTTGCCATCAGAGTCAGGGCTTCCAGGGCTACCAGTCAGACTCTTGGTTCCAGGGCGTCCAGCTTCATCTGCTGGCCAAAGGTGAATTTTCCAGTGGCAGCACAGGCTGCCACTGCTCGCAGGCATGGGGGCCATCCCTTTGCCATGGCATCCAGTTGCCTAAACAGGTTGTCCACTGGTTGCTGCCAGCTGCTCAGCTGTGCCATTCCTTGGGGCTCATGCACATAAAAGGAAAAATATTTCCAATGCTGGAGCCGCCATCTATTTCTTCTTCAGTTCCTCAGATGCCCCCTTTTGGGCAGTTCCCCATCCAAATTCTGAAGAACTCTGCTGCCCTCACGAAACCTCTGAGCTGCTTTTGGGTGGCAGGTTCTTTTTTAGGCAAATTGCTTCCTTCCTCTCTGGGAGGAGAGCCCACATTGTCCTGGCACATACCTGGGCTTTCTGTCTTCTAGCTACATTCAGCAACTCTGTGGTGGCCTTCAAACACTCTTCTTAGGTCACTGTGGCCAATATTGTTGGAAAAACACTCTGGGGCAGATGGCAAACTCACCAAGACTCCTGAGTGTCCTCCCAGTGGCCCTCTCCGGCTGGAACCCCCATCAGACCAGAGCGCCGGTAATCTGCGACTCTTCTCTCATGAGAGGAGGACACAGGTCTTCTAGCATCAAACAGCAAGAAGAAAGACTCATTTGTAGAACTAAGCTACTTTATTTACAGTCTTTTATACAGAGACTCCATAATCACGTCTGTGTTCTATGAACATCAGTACAGAACTGTGACACTGGCAAAAGTGAAACAAAACATTACGATAACACTCTTAGGCGGAAGAGATAAAGAACAGACTTCCTTTCCCACACTCTCTCAGACACTCATGACACTCATGTGACTTCCACTAAACATAATATCACAACAATACTGCTGGAGCAGCATAGGATAGATAAAAATCACAACAAATATTGCCCCAGGTTTCCGTTCCACCGCCACTGGTGGTACATTCTTGGCGAATCCAAGTACACTTTCTTCAGCCCATATTTATATTAGTGCATCTAGCAACCGCTCTCATTGAGGCACGGGTGGTGGCAGCTGTTTGGGGTCACATTGTTGTTTCAGGGCTGTTAATACTCTCCATGCATTTTGGCTAGGAACAGTGACGTTCAGAATCCTCCTACTTCACAGTCCCAGCCACGCTGATTCGTGTCACAATTCCTTCTCTTCCTCTTCCTCTTCCTCTTCCTCCATTATCTCTTTCCCATATTTGTCCACATCCTCTCCACATATCCACATATTTGTTCACATCCTTTCAGCTCCCGCATGCAGGCGTATTTGCGGGTGTTGGTCGCATTCTGCTTGCCCTGCTTGCCCTTGGAGCCCAGCACACCAGTGCCACCCAGAAGGCTCTTCTTGCCCAGCACCTTCTTCCACTTCCCCGACAAGGGTGCGCTGCCATCGCATTCCAGCATCTCCCCCTCAGGATGGTCTTCTGAATTACGCAGGGAGCCCGTGGACATGGTGGTGGCGATGGGAAGGGGGGGGGCAAGCTGAAAGTCAAAGAGGTCAGGGCTGGTTGTGCCATTGTTCTGGGCTGACAAAGTGGAACCTTGATTTAGATGTCCAAAGATTGTCAAATTCAGAAAAGTCATCTTTAATTGCCCCATTCAAGTTGCAGAAGAGGTCAGAAGATTTACTACCAGAAGCAAAAAGAGGCTTGTTTGCTGGCACTGCTCCCCAGGGATCAAAAGCAGCTTTTGTTGCCACAGAGGGTGACTGAGAATGGCCCCAGGTGTCTGAGGCAGAACTGCTAACTGTAAAGGGGGTCTGTTGGTCAGCTTGACTTGCTGCAGGTGGTGGCCACCACGGCTCTCCTTTCTGAAGAGCTGGCACTGAAGAGGGCAGGACATCCATCAGGTCCAGCAGAATTCCGCAGATAGATGCCACCTGGGAGGGGTGGGGAGAAGGAAAGGAGTGGGCTTCTTGGATGTTCATCTCTTAGCCTTCAGGAGGTAAGTCTGGTACTCTGTAAGCCTGTTTGCAAAATCATCTGGCTGCCACACTGGGATTTCGGTGTGTGTGTGGGGGGGGGGGACCTATCATCTATCCATGCTTGTGGGTTAGCTTTTCCTGCTGGCAATAACTCTTTGACCAGCTTCAATCCTGCCTGGACAATTCACTCCCTTTCTTCTATGGATAACAAAGACTGCAGTTATTGCTGACAGTAACTCCAATTAGGGCCTGTGGTTTTCAGAGAAAAAAAGGGGGGGGGGAGTTGTAAGTTTTCCAGCTCAGTAAATTGCTGGTTGAAAACAGAGCTTAAACAAACTAGAACTGGGGCTCCAGTTAGTCCTGCCGCCTGTCTCAGGAGTGCCTGCTGCTGGTGAGAGGTCAAAGTGAGGCTGCTGTTTTTTCTGTCTTTGGTAGGCGGGCCTCCCTCCTGCTCCCAACTGCTCTCCTGTCAGTCCCAATGAAGTTTCAAAAAAGAAAGCTCTTAAAACTCTTTGCTGTATATTCCCTTTTGCAAGGTGGCATTTAAGTCCAATTACTAGACTTACAATGTTAAATTCTAGCCTATACAGTAGATAGAATGGTTTTCTTTTGTAAGTATACAAATAATAATATCTGTCACCATTCTAAAACTGTTCTCTCAGTTGAAGGGATTTTGGCTCAGATCCTGAAAGCCTCAGGCAGAAAAATAAAGGTTTGCTAGTATGCAGTCGATTTTCTTTCTTCTTTTTCTTTTTTACTAGCAGTTGTACTTTGTTTAGTTTGTTTTTGAATGATCTAGAGGCAAGCCTAATGGACCTGGATGGCCATCTTCCAAGAATAGGAACCAGAAAGGCCCCTCTTTTGTTGTATGCGGATGATGCAGCCATCCTCCCTCGCTCTAGACCTGGCCTGAAATACCAACTGAGGAAGTTCTCAGACTATCACTCTGTCAATGGGTTATCCATCAATTATGAAAAATCAAAAATACTGGTTTTTGAGAAAAGATTTTCCCCGTGTAAATGGGCACTGGGTGGCCATAACCTAGAGCAGACCAAATGCTTCTGGTATTTAGGGCTCTTATTTCATCACACAAAGTCCTGGAACTGCCACAGGCAGACCGCCTATCATAAGGCAGAGATAGGCAAACTCGCTATACTCTGATTCTTTTCTACAAGGGGAGGCCATTATGTTCCATCAGGCATAAGGGTTTTTAATGCAAAATCTGTTTCCCAACTTCTCTATGCTTCAAACGTCTGGTACAACGGTTCATTTCCTAAGTTAGAACGGTTCCAGGCAAAGTTTCTTCAGTCCCTATTACAGGTCCCAAACTGTGTCCCAAATTTAATTCTATTTCTGGAAACAGCCCACTCTCCACCAATGCATGGTGGGCTACCTTGTGATACTGGCTCAAGATCTCAGGATTCGGCCTGGGGAAGGGATTATTAGTACATTTAACCAACGAGAAGTTTGTCAGCTGAAAACTATGGCCAGAAAAGCCACCTTGATTGGACTGCCATCATCCCTCTTATATCATCTGGGTTATGACACTGCCCTTGAATCCCTGAGATAGTAACACTGTTGGAGGGATATACAGTAACTGCTGACATTGGTTACTGGACATTTGAGAGCAGTTGGCAGGAATAAACAGACTCATTAACGGCGAATAGGAGTTAATGGACTTTGACTAGCAGGATCCCGCTTGGGTTGGATTTAAGTCTCTGTTTTGGACAATAGCCCTCCTCATTCCACAAAGAAAAGGAAGCCCAGCCCTTTAAAAGTTGGTTTAAGGGGCAGCCTTTGTCAAGGATGGTGACCTCAGTTAAAAGAAGAAATTGGATGGATAGCTGTTAAATATTTATCTGCGGAGGCACCAACGGTCAGGAATGTTCGCCGTGAATGATCCGGCGAACAAGGACAAGTTAAAAGACTTTCTTTCCTGTATATTGGGGGTTAATTGTGTAAAGAGCAAAAGGGTAAAGGGTGGGAAGGGTTTTCTGGCCATAGTTTTCAGCTGACAAACTTCTCGTTGGTTAAATGTACTAATAATCCCTTCCCCAGGCTGAATCCTGAGATCTTGAGCCAGTATCACAAGGGACATGTGCATTGGTGGAGAGTGGGCATTCACCTGTTTCCAGAAATAGAATTAAATTTGGGACACAGTTTGGGACCTGTAATAGGGACCGAAGAAACTTTGCCTGGAACCATTCTAACACATGTCCCTGAGCTTCCTCTTTGGGCCAGTGCATCGGAACACCAGCGATCTACCTTCAACGTTACGGTGATCTGTTTTCATTTTCCCTTCTTTTCCCCAATTTATCCTTTAGTTGTTTATTTCCCATTAATTTTCCCTTCTTCCCTTGCCTTCCCTTTCCCTCTCAAAGGGGCCTTGCCCCACGGGGCTTCGGCCCCTCGAGCCTCCGGAGATCGCTGCCACCTTGACTGGCTGGTCGGCTACCTGCTGCCCCTTCTCCTGCTGCGGCTGCAGCGTCGGGGCTTTAGTATTTGGGTTTGCAAGCCGCCTTAGTAATTGCGGAGAGTCCCCTCTCCTGGCGGCTGCTTTTACTAGGGTTTTGGGGGAATTTCGCCAGGTTTGGGAACCCCCCCTTTTGCACCAACGCGCCCGCCATTTTAGTACCTTTCTTTGAAGGGGACGTTGCTGTCGGCAATTTGGGCGGGAGCACCATCTCTAATTGTCCGGGCGCCATCTTGTTTTGGCGGGAGTGCCATCTTGATTGCGCAGTGCAATTGAGAACTCTTCTGTAGTTTTGCCAATTTTATTTGATTGTCAGGATCGAGATGCCTGTTCAACGGAATCCGAGTCCTGCTCTCCCTTCCAAAAGGGTAATCAGAGGCCCATTTCAGGCCCTGCGTTCAGCGCCCGTCCCAGCGTTGCCCCAAAATACGCTTGATTGCTTGGGAACAATTATGGCCATTATTGGGACAGATCCTGCGGCCCTGGCCAGATTTAACATGGAACTGAAGTCCCTGGCTCAGCAATTTGGAAGGTAGCCTATTCCACAGCCTGGCCCTTTCACGTCTTCTACTGTTTATGAGGCTCATGGTCCTTTGGGTATGAGCGAGGGGAGTGAGGCTTTTGATGCATCGGATTCCTTATTTTCCCAATTCCAGCAGTCCAGGATCCCAGTCCCAGCTAGTCCCAGAGGCCGGCCTAGGGGCTTGGGTGTCTTGATGCAGCGGGCTTCCAGTTGAGCTGCCACGCTCGCAATCTGCACCCCCAGGGCCTGGGAGCTCAGGCCCCATAGCGGGCAGCGGGTGGGGGGGGTTCTTCCCAGCAAAGCTCCTCGCACGCTTCTGCTTCTGCTTCCCTGCAGGTACGCTCCCCCCACCAAGGGATGTGTTCAGCATCCAGTCGTCTGAGGAGGATCTCCCAGTGCCTAAAGTCCCTTCTTTGGGAGGCAAATGGCGGGAAAGCAGCCACTCCAAATGCAGGGCTAAGAGGCGTAGAGTTGGCAATTCTTCCTCCTCTAGTAGTACGTCTTTTGAGACTTCTGAGATTTGAAGCTGATGTGGCTCTTGGCTTGTACTGGGGTCATGGGGAAGGAGCTTCTGGCCTTCCCAGGTGGGCGTGGCTGCATAGAGCCAATTCCCACAGGGCGAAATATGGCCCTCCTTTAGAATGCATTGACGGAGCACTGGTCAAAGAAGTTAAAGTCTCGACCAACACAGTAAGGGCATAATCCCTGGTGCTCATCTGCCTTCCAGACTTCAGAACAGGATTCTTAATGGGCACTATGTCGATATATTTAAACTCCTTCCCCCGAATGAGTGCCCAGACAAGGACAAGATGGCTGCTTCAGCAAGGTCGAAAAGACCTTCGTGAAGTGGCTGGATGCCTTTCAGGTGTTTACTGGGGTAATTTCTGCAGCTTATCCCAAAAGAATTCTGCACCTGTGGATTTATTTGTCCTTGGTGCGCAAAGCCTTTACACTGGCTGGTGAGGCAGCAGCCATAGGCTATGACGAGAGTTTTCACCATAGGGCCACCAAGATCCCTTCAGCTCGATGGGATCGTAAGGATCTCAATGTGTGGACTACTTACGTGTCCCCACACTTTGAGAGCAAGTCCTTCGAGCATAAAAAAGCCAAGCTAGAGTCTAAGAAACCTATAAGGCGTCCTATTTGCTGGGAATATAACAAGGGGTCTTGCCAGTGTCAGGGTTGCAGATATTATCATGTCTGCGATAAATGTTCCGGGAGTCACCCTGCCGCTTCCTGTGGGATCAAGCAGCCCTTTCAAGGGGCGAGGAGAGGCTCTCAGCAGGAGCAGAAGGCAGCCTCTCCTCAAGCAGCCCAAGATGTTAAGTGAGGTCTTAATGACCCTAGCACGTACTCCTATTAAGTTGCCCGCCTTAAGGGTGTGGCTTAATAAGTACCCTGACAAGGTAGCTGCCTCATACTTGTGGCTGGGATTTTCCGAGGGCTTTCACATTCCTGTTGTGTTCCCGCCAAGGGCTGTGAAGGTGGAAAATCAGAAATCAGTAAGAGAAATGCCTGAGGTGGCAAGGCATAAGATTAGGAAGGAATTGGCATTGGGTAGGACAGCTGGTCCATTTCACAGCTTTCCGTACCCTGATTTGCACCTTTCCCCTTTGGGCATGGTGCCTAAAAATGCCCCAGGTGAATTTTGTCTAATTCATAATTTGTCTTACCCTCAGGGTACATCAGTAAATGATGCTATCCCTTCTGAGTTGTCTTCTGTTAAATATGCCACCTTTGACCAGGCGGTCAAGTTAATCAGGAGTTTCAGGAAAGGTGCTCTTTTAGCAAATTGTGATGTGGAAGCTGCATTCTGTTTACTTCCTGTGCATCCACATGATTTTAAATTGCTTGGGTTCCAGTTTGATGGAGCTTATTATGTGGATAAGGCTATGCCTATGGGATGTTCCATATCCTGCGCAGCATTCGAAGCCTTTTGTACACCTTTTGACTGGGCCTTGCGTACAAAAACAGGTTTTAGGGGCGTGATCCATTACCTCAATGATTTTTTATTAAGTTCTGCAGCTGATTCAGATGAATGCCTGCTTTTATTGCAGGCTTTTAATGACCTAATGGTAGAGTTGGGTGTTCCCTTGGCAGCTGACAAAACTGAAGGCCCAGTCACACAGTTATCTTACCTTGGAATCCAGCTGGATACCGTGGCATAGACTTCCACTTTGCCTGATTTAAAATTGGTGGCTTTGCGTGAATCAATTTTGCAGTTCCTGCCACGAGAGAAGGTTACCCTGAGGCAGATTCAGTCCCTATTGGGTCATCTGAATTTCACCTGCAGAGTGGTAGCTCCTGGTCGCCCCTTTTGTGCACGCTTGGCCAGGCTGTCTGCAGGCCTGCGTTCACCCCATCATCGGGTGCGTTTGCCTAGTGAGGTCAGGGCAGACCTCCAAATGTGGATTGAATTCCTGAGGGAGTTCAATGGTGTATCCTTATATGGCAGGATACCATGAATTTGCAATTTGATTTTCAGGTCCATTTGGACGCTGCTGGCTCATTGGGTTTTGGGCTATATTTTAAGGGTCGCTGGTGTGCTCAGAGGTGGCCTGAGCACTGGCAGGGTACAGCCGTTACACACGACTTAACCTTTCTTGAGTTTCTCCCCATCGTAGTGGCAGTGCACATCTGAACCAATGAGTTCAAGGACCGGCGGGTCTTTTTTTGGTCTGATAACCAGGCTGTGGCAAAGCAGTCTTCCCGCTCCAGTAGAGTCTCTGCCCTGTTGCACACTTTTGTGCTGTGTTGCCTCAAATTTAACAGTGTCTTTTCTGCCCATTTTATTCCTTTAAAAAAAATGATTGCATTTTATTAACATATAAAACACATACATTTACATTTACACAATACACATACACAACACACTACCTTATTTTCATAACATAAAACATACCTACATTACTCTATATAATACCTATACTATACATATTGTCAGGGAACTGCCCTCAGCCTCACGGGAAGGCTCAGTGACGTATAGAGAGCCGAAACAACTCCTGAGTAGCGAAACCTCTTCCAACGGGCAAAGCAGCTCCTCCTCCAGTGGGGAGGGGCAGGCAACAGGCAGCCCGGTGAGGCAGAGGCTTGGAGATGCTGCTGAGAGACCCAGCGCATCCCGGGAAACTCGCTCAGAAGGGGACACGCCACTTCCATCGCCCAATAGTGCAGAGGGGTCAAAAGGAGACAGAGGAGGAGGCACTTCGGTATCCCTAAATTCTTATGTTGGGGTCACAGCTGGAAACCGGCACTCCTGGATTCTTCTAGTGACTGAGGCAGTCATGTTTTCACTAGCTCAGCACTGTAAATAGTTTGCACAATAAACTTGTATAAAGACAAGATGGGCTTTGTCGTTACCCATGAGCAGCCGCAACGCGGTCCTGACATATATCAACATACCTACACAGCTACCCCACACGGACACCCACCAAGTGACTTGACTTCCAGCCGTTCTTGTTATGCTACTTTATTTTTCCAACTAGCTTAAACGCATTTCTTTAGTCACTTCTTCTATCTTGATTTTACTCTCCTTTCACTCTAATCATTTTCTGGATTCACTCAACATCTGTCAGAAATTCTACTTTTTCCACATAAATTTTGATGTATTCCTTTAAGATAGCCCACTCCTTATTCACTTTTTGTACCATATCTCCTCTTATCCTCCCTGTTAGTTCAGCAATATGGAAGTATTCCATCATTTTAGATAGCCAGTCTGTTTTAGTTGGGATGCTGCTGCTTTTCCAATTTTTGGCAATCAATAACCTTCCCGCCGTAGTCACATACATAAATATTGGTCTGACCGTTCTTTTTATTTCCTCTGACATGATACCTAGGAGAAAGGATTCTGGGGTTTTTTCAAATGAAAATCTAAACATTTTTTTCAATTTGTTATACATATTTTCCCAGAACCCCACTATCTCTTTGCACTCCCACCACATATGTAGAAACGTTCCTGCCCCATTGTTGCATCCCCAACAGACATCACTACAGTTTTTATACATTTTTGCCAGTCTGGTACCATCTGTATTGCATTTTCATTACATTCTCTCTTAAATTATAGCATGCCGTAAATTTGATATCTCTTTTCCACAGCCGTTCCCATTGACTCATCATAATATTTTCCCCTAAATCCTGGGCCCACTTTACCATAACTGTCTTCACTTGCTCCTCCTTTACCTCCCATTCTAGGAGCAAATCATATAATTTGGAAATATTTTACTTTTAGATTGGATTAAGTACTCATCCAATCTTGACATTTCTTTCTCAAATCCTTTTTATCTTTTGCCAATCTCTGATTAATTTGAAAATATTGCAGCCAATCGTTCAAATATTTTTTAACTTCCGTATATTCTTTCAATTTAAGTTTGTTATTTTCCTCTTCCAATAATTCCTTATATGTTGCCCAATCGTTATTCATATTCTTTCTCTTTATGGTCATGATTTCTAAGGGTGAGGTCTACCAATGTGTTTTGGGTTCAAGGATCCCTTTATATTTCATCCATATTTTATACAATGATTTCCTTATAATATGGTCCATGAAGCCCTTGTGGACTCTCACCTTTTCATCTATTAAGTATGCATGCCATCCAAATCGAGTACCTACTCCCTCCAGATCTAACACATCAGTATCCTTTAACTTAATCCACTCCCTTAACCAGGTCAGACCTGCTGCCCGTTTTATTCCTGGCGCTAGTAATGATATTGCTGATGCCCTATCCTGTTTTCAGATGGAGCGCTTCAGATCCCTGGTGCCAACTGCTCAGCAGCTTCCGGAATATTTCCCACTCCAACTTTGGAACCTTGGCAACTGATAGTTATGCAGGGAGTAGTAGCATCTATTTCTCCTTCCACTTTGAGGACTTATAAGAAGGCCTGGATGGACTTTCTAACCTTTAGAGCATAGCTCATGATCAGCTCAACCACAGAGTATCCCTCCACTCAGCAGGTGTTGCAGTATTTGGCACACCTGCACCTTATGGGGCATGCTGGCTAGCGTCCCATTAGTCCAGCATCGAGGGACCTACCAATAGGGTGTTGTGACTATCCAATTGGACCCACCCAGGTCGCACTGCAACACGTGCCCTCTTTGAGGACACGATTTGCAGAGAGAAAGTTTCTCCTTTTTACAGGCTTCAGGCTTGGGGTGCATTTTGCAAACATACTTGGTTACTTTGTACTCAGAATTGGGGTTCATAATAAATTCTGTTTGCTCCTTCCATCAATAAAACAGCAAATTTATATTATATTATATTATATTATATTATATTATATCATATCATATCATATCATATCATATCATATCATATCATATCATTAATTATATTATATTGCACATGGAGCCAGTTCTAGGCTGCAGAAGGTTCAGTTTGGTTTCTCAGGGGCTCCAAGGAAATAGCAAATGGGACGCCCCTCCACTCATAGCTCTTTCTCTGGCCTCTGCACACCTCTCCTCCGGCCACTACCATGCTTTTCAGGGTACAAAATACCAGTTGCCTTTCTGTCTGCAAAAGGCTTACTTGAGCTGCAATCTATACCCAGAGAGACATCAGCAGTGATATGTCTGGGGCTGAATAGGAGCAGAACAGCACTAAGTACTCTCCTTGTTCAATCAATAGCTTCCAATATATCCTGCGCATTACCTCCTGGAGTGCAGCTCTTAATCAGCATGAAAATATGGTGCACTTTAAGTGCATGACATTATTTCTTCCTCCTCTTTCTTTCCCTCTGGGCAGAGGCTTCAGCCCAACCAAGTAGCCATCCTACCCTTGCTCACTTGCTTGGGCCAGACAGAAAAATGCATGCAGGTTTGCAGACAAAGATGCAAAAAATATCCCCTTTCTTTTCTTAAAAAAGTAAGATCCTATGTACAAGAACTAGGGGGAGATGCATTGAAGTGAGCAGAATTAAGGCTCTCCCCCCCCGAACCGCAAAATTCACTAGCCAGAGCCAAGTACAAAAGAGGTAAGAGCTGTTTGACAGTGGAACAGTCTCCCTCAGGAGGTGGCAGACTCTCGTTCTTGGAGGTTTTTAAGCAGAAGCTGGATGGCCATCTGACATGGATGCTTCAGCTGAGATCCCTGTATTGCAGGGGGTTGAACTAGATGACCCCCAGGGTCCCTTCCAACTCTATGATTCTATGTATAAGTTGAACAAAAACAAAAAAGAGTGCCTCTGAGAAGCTTCTGATACTAGGAATTGGTTTTCAGTACCAGAACTGACTTGACCTGAGTGTTATTTCATACAAATTCCCATTCCAGAATCATATTTTGGGTGGGAAAGGATGTTTTGTTGTTGCTATTGTTAAGCAACTAGGAGTTAGAAGCAGGGATGGGGAACCTCTACATTTTCCACTACACTGCTACTTACAGCACCCACAAAGTTTGTACCATGACCAGTAAAGAATTAATCCCATTTTTATTCCTATATTTTCCAATATTAAATTTATTGCTTGCTCCCAATAGCTGCATACTTTAATAGCTCTAAACAGCCAGCTTGTTTCTTTGGTTTTGTTTTTTTTAAAAAAATTGGGATTACATGGGTCTCCTGCTAAAAGTGTCTCTGGATACTGACATTGCAGATCTCAGATTTAGCTTTTAAATCTCACTTTTTTCTGTTCTTTTTCGGTAATGGAGTGATCTAGGCCAGAAAATGGGGCATTTGCTGTGTTCACAAAATCTTTTATTTTGGAAATCAGTTGCTTCTGGCAGAGCAATAACAACACTTTGTGCTTATATAACACCTTTCACTGGAGGCCTTCAAAAGGGCTTGGATACATGCATCTCTGAGAACCTTTGTGGCCTGTCAGGTTGATGCTGGAGTTTAGAACTGTTGCCTGCTTCTGAATACACAAGGAAGGAACAGGCCTTTGGCACATGTATGGGGCTTTCCTATGACTCAAAGTAGAGTTCATAAGGCTGCTTTTTATTCAGATGGGCGCCTTTACATGTCCGAATACAGACGTAGGGATCTCCAAAAACCTTCTGTGCCACTGGGGCCTTTGGGGCCCTCCCCAGAGAAACCAAAGGCTATATCACTGCTCGGTGCCTGAAAGGGGCCACCAGACAGGAGGCCAAGGAATGTAGCAGGCCTGTCTTCAAGGACCAGAGAGAGGTGGTCTGGAAGCAGAGGCTTAAAAGTGCTCAGTTTGCTCTCCACTTTTGTTGGAACAATTTGTTCCCATGGACCTACCTGTGCTCAGGGGATATGACAGTTATGTCTGAAATTATGCATGGTATGAAGAAAGTTTCCCTCCTTCTCTCATAGCACTAGAACTTGTTAACATGCAATGAAGCTGAGTGTTGGAAGGTTCAGAATTCTGAATCTTAAGAAATAATGACAGAGAAGATTAGACAAATCATGAAGGAAAAGGCTAAGGAAGACTACAACTCACAACGTCTATGTCAGTGATTGCACAACATTTTGGGTCTGGGGGCACATTTGGAATTTTGAGAAGGTGCCAAGGGTGCCAGTTACAAAACGGCTACCACCAGGGGTGGAGCCTGAAACAAAATATCTGCCGCCTCCAAAAGTAGGGAAGAAAGAAAAGATATGGGAGCGTAATATGATTTAAATATGGAATATCTATTCAATTCACTTCTTTTCCAGACATTGCTATGTTTTGTAGTCTGTTGCTGTAGATGACAGCTAGGAAATAAAAGATCATTGAACCCAGGAATAATTCTTAAGTATGACCGCTGGTCATACATACACATGCACAGCAGCACAGCATTGGTTGTCAGTGCCTGGAGTGTGCAGGCACACGTTGGATGGGGGATCTACCAGCCCAGCCCTCGCTGCCACCCCTGCTGGACTGACCCCACCCCCACCAGAGCAAAGTGGGGCTGCACTCAGCCACCTGCCTGCCTGCAAAGGGGGCAGCCTGCCCAGCAGATGCAACCAGGCCCTTGCAGAGCCAGGCAGAGGCCCGGATCAGGTAGATAATGTGGCCCTTTTAGCAGAGGCCCAACAGCAGAGGCCTGGGCCAGGTAGATAATGTGGCCCAGGTAGATAATGTGGCGTGGTTTAAATTTTTGGCAAACAAGATTTCAAACAAAAACTCACCAACTTTTAACAGCATGAAAAACATGGTCCACCTTCACAAACACTTGACTTGACCTTACTTGCTTACAGAGGGCGTATTCACAATCCCTCACCTCTCCAACACAACCAGAGGGCGCTATTAGCAGGTTGAAACGCACCACCCTCCCACCCTTCGCGTTTTCTGTCCCCCCCCCCCGATTTTTTACTTTCACCTCAGGTGAGCAATTGTGAATATGCTGACCAAGGCCCCCTTTGGAATCGGAGGCCCATATGGCCTCCCCTCTGTCTGGGCCTGGATGCAACCCTTGGTGGGCGGAGAGGGGCTGTGCTGGTGTCACCTGTGTGGGGATGCCTGGTTCACAGGCATGCCTGGTTCACAGGCCCCCTGGCACCCCCACACTACACCTTTCCTGCACATGCAGAGTCACAAATAAAAAGATACGGTTGGCAGACAAGAAAGAAAAAAAGATACAGGAAATACAAAGCATCCCTTAAAATACAAACAAACCATTGCTTAGTTCAGGAGTGAAGTGACAAAAAGTACTGATTGAAAGTCAAATAGAGTGCTGCTCCTTCCAGGTTTGGGTCAAACCAAATAGCATTACAAAGCCCAGCCACACACATAATTTGCAATATGTTTCACCTGCTGGGCACCATCTACTGTGATGCTCCTTCGAGGTTTGTGTCAAACCAATTAGCATTACAAAGCCCAGCTATGCATATAACATGCAATATTTTTCTTACACTTGTAAATCATAGTCATTTTGTTATTTTTTTCATTGAACAGAGCACAGTAAACCACATGTGTCATTGTAATGGATTGCTTTGGAGCCATTTCAGAACCAGGTAAAAAAAAAAATGTTTTGCCGCTCCACCCTCCCCACCCCTATATTTTGGCTGAACAAAGGTGGCAATCTCAGTAGCATAGAATCATAGAATCCTAGAGTTGGAAGAGACCCCAAGGGCCATCCAGTCCAACCCCCTGCCAAGCAGGAAACACCATCAAAGCATTCTTGACAGATAATAATCCTATATAATAAAGTGCCTGTGTCCGTGCGTACGTTCCGTGTGTCAGTGGAAATGCGCTACTGCGCATGCGCCCCACTGATGCAGGGATTGGAGCGGGCGGAAAGGGGGCGTGTCTGAGAGGGCGGCCGTGCGCAGGCGCATCGTCAGTTGGGTCAGTGCCGCTGCCTCGCACGGTCGCCCTCCCGGCCCGCTGAGGGGGCAACCGACCGCCGCTGGCCTCACCCTGCCCAGGCACCTCCGCGGACCTGCCGGCTTCGCCAGGGGCGCTTCGGGCCTAGCGGAGCAGAGGCAGGCAGGCGGCCGCGCTGAGAGGAGGAGGAGGGGGCGCTTCGGCGGCGGCCGCGGCGCCACCAACGGACGGGACTGCCGCCTCAGCCCCCGCGGCACCCAAGACTCACCGGCTTCCAGCTGGGTCAGGGCTCCAGCCTCCCTCTGCCTGCCCCGCTGAGGAGGGAGGCTCCGCTAGGCCCCAAGCCCCAGCCTCTCCCCCCGCCAACGCCACTGCCTCGACAGGCACCTCCGCGGACCTGCCGGCTTCGCCAGGAGCGGTCCTTACACCTTGACCCACCTGCTTCGCCTCCGCCACCCCACCTTGGCCAACTTCTCATGGTCTCCCTCCCAGGACTGTGGCGAGTGGGTCTCGGTAGCCAGGGGGTCGTACAGGCAGACCATCAGCGGAGGCGCCATCTCCAAGGGCAGGAATCCTCCCCTCCCTTCCCCGACGGCGGAGGCAGCTACTCCGGGGGTCACTTTCCCTCCTGCTCCTCCGCCATCGGCGGCCTCCCAAACGCTTAGCAACCGGCCGAGTGCCTCGCCTTCCTGTGCGCCTTCCGATTCTCCCCAGCAGGTGAGCGCGGGGCAAAGGCTTTGCAAGGAAAGGGTGCAGGGCGCGCGGGTCCTCTTCCCAGGGAAGCACTCTGCGCATGGCCAGAGGCTCCACACTCCAGGCAGCCGCACAGCTGAACTGATCGATGGGGAGCAGGCGGGGAAGAAAAAGCAGCTTTTCCAGGGCTGAGGTCAGTTGCATAGCTCCGATTGTGGAAGCTGATGGGGGGGGTGATAGTCGGAATAAATGGCTTCACGGATGCGAAGGAGTTGGGAGGAAGGAAGGAAGAACAGAGGAAGGAAGGAAGGAAGGAAGAACGGAAAATGGAGGGAGGGAGGGAGAATAGAGAAAGGGAGGGAGGGAGAAAGGAAGGAAGGAAGGAAACATGGAAGGAAGAATGGAAAAATGTAGGGAGAGAGGAAGGAAGGAAGAACAGAGGGAGGGAGGGGGGAGGGAGAAACAGGGAAGGAAGAATGGAAAAATGGAGGGAGGAAGGAAGTAAGAACAGAGGGAGGGAGGGAGGAACAAACAACAAATCCTAACCTAACCTAAACATTACACCTAAGCATTACAAAAACATCCTTTTCTAGCGCCCGTTAATTTAACGGGCTGAACGTCCACTAGTAATAATAATAATTTATTATTTATACCCCGCCCATCTGGCTGGGTTTCCCCAGCCACTCTGGGCGGCTTTCAACAGAGGATTAAAATACAATAATCTATAAGCCTCTGCTTAAAGACCTCCAAAGAAGGAGACTCCACCACACTCCTTGGCAGCAAATTCCACTGTCGAACAGCTCTTACTGTCAGGAAGTTCTTCCTAATGTTTAGGTGGAATCTTCTTTCTTGTAGTTTGAATCCATTGCTCCGTGTCCGCTTCTCTGGAGCAGCAGAAAACAACCTTTCTCCCTCCTCTATATGGCATCCTTTTATATATTTGAACATGGCTATCATATCACCCCTTAACCTTCTCTTCTCCAGGCTAAACATACCCAGTTCCCTAAGCCGTTCCTCATAAGGCATCGTTTCCAGGCCTTTGACCATTTTGGTTGCCCTCCTCTGGACACGTTCCAGCTTGTCAATATCCTTCTTGAACTGTGGTGCCCAGAACTGGACACAGTATTCCAGGTGAGGTCTGACCAGAGCGGAATACAGTGGTACTATTACTTCCCTTGATCTAGATGCTATACTCCTATTGATGCAGCCCAGAATTGCATTGGCTTTTTTAGCTGCTGCATCACACTGTTGACTCTGCATCACACTGTTGACTCTGTGTCAACACTGTTGACACACTGTTAAATAAAAAATATTTAATCCGTGGACAGCCTTTCAAATATCAATTGCCAGGATTTGTATATTCAGTGGGCATCTTCTGGAGGTGATGGCTTTGAAAAAAATATAGTAGATATAAACCCAAATCACAGCTCAGTATAATTTAAACGGTACACACAACTGTAAACTCAACAAACTACCTCTTTGTTGAAAGGATTTGTTACCTTCAGTTTTTATTCATAACAATCTATCTAGTGCTGTTGACACCCCATTTATGGGTGTTCACAGTGGTGGCAAGGGGAACAAATCCCCCTCCAATGAACCTTCATGCCCAGATTCCCATGCTTTCATTAAAAAAAGAAAAAGAGTAAGGTTGTATCATTCTTAGAACCTGAGATAGGAGACAAAATGTACAAACATTCTTCTTGTGAGAAATTAGCCTGTTCCCTATCCAGTGTTTTACTCCACTCCCTTAAATAAATACTGGTAAATAAAATAAAATGCCCCCACTCTGTAAAAATCCCTGCAGACATCTATGCCCCCAATTCCCCCCCCCCCATTTCATATCACGGACAAATAGGACACCTTCCCTTTGCAGCGAACTGCTGGTGTTAAAATAATTTATCACTTTTGGTGGGGAAAAGAAATAACAGATTTCCCCTGTGTCTGCTTTTGTGTTTTGTTGTAAATCACAGGTTTCAAGTCAAATGCACTCCTGGAGGCTTAATGGAGGGTATTCTTTGGGCAGGGAGACACAAACATACACCTCTGTATAATCAGAAATAAGCATGGTTTGTTGTCTTTTAAATAGGGGTGCTTATGGCGCTGGCATTTGCCAGTTTTGTCTGCACTGGAGATGTTCACCCAAGATGGTTATTGGATATTTCTGACTAGCTGTTGCATCCCATTACTCTTCTAGAAGTACATTTCCAGAATCAGTGACTTTCAGGGGTGAACACTGTTGACTTCTAGAGGCTGCGTTTTCCACTGTTTCCCCATTAAGAACAAATGTTTCGCTTGGTGATGCTCCTAAACTGTGCTCCTAAAATTTTCCTTAGAAAGGTAACGGTGCTATGTGATGACATAACTTGGCTTTGTTAGGGAGGAAAGGATGGAAAACTGTCATTCCCAAAGTTACTGGATTGTGTCGTCCCTGAAATTTGTTCCTTTTCTTTTTAATTCTTCAGCAGTTGAAGTAAAACAGTGGGTCAGATATATTAGTCTAGCACTAGGTGGCTGTCACTGGATTGGTAAAATGTGTGAGGGGGGAAACCTTGCATTCTTCCACCCGGCAGCGTGGATGCAGCCTTTGCCAATTTGGTGCTCACTATGCTGGCAGGGATGAGAGTTGGAGCCCAAACTGCCCTATTTGGCCTTCCCAGTCCTTGCTTCAAACAAATATAAACATTTTTATGGTGTAAAAGTAACCATGTTAATAAGAATCAGTTAAAATAGTAAGTTCAGAATTCAATTAAAATGCCTGTTGGAATTTAAAAAAAGAAGTATTCAATAGGTAGCAGAAGTTCAGCAAGGGTGGAGCTTGTCTGACCTCAACTTGGAGTTCTATATAATTGGGCCCCCAATATAATGTGATTGATTATGTGGGGTGGGGCTTACCTTTCATTCTAATTGGCCACCAATCCTGGAAAGGCACCTGCAGCTCCCATTGCCATTCCAGCGCATGATGGCCTTGCTACAGATGACCCAGCTACAGTGGAGGCAGCAGCAGCTGCACCATCAGCGGATGCTGTCTCACAGTGGCTAACCAGAGGTCTATGGGAAGCCTGCAAGTCAAACTTGAGCACACCAGGACTCTTTCCACTTGTGATTCCCAAGAAATCATATTCAAATGCATGCCTGCTCTGACACTGTAGCATGCAGTTAGCCACCATTACTTTACAGCAGCAGAGCGATTAAGTTCAAACGAAAGAAGGAGGGGGGGGGAGCAAGCTGGTGCCATCATCACTTGTCTAAGTAAATCTCCTAACCCTGAATTTTAAAACATCTTTTTGTCCTGGTCCTCCGCCAATTTCTTTCTCGCGGCACTTCATGCTCCCTCCTTTGTTTCCAAAAGCTTCAGCTCAGCTCTAAATTACCCTAGAATTTGGCTCTGTCCTCAGTGCTTCAGGATTAATACAGGCACATTCATCCAAAAGAGCATATCTCATGTCATCTTAACATCTCCTCCTCTGCTACCCCAGGAGTGTGGGTGGGAGGTGTCAAAGTGTGATGCTCTGGCTGCTTAATTCCAGATTCCAGCCCTCTTCCCCTTCTCCTGCAGTCTCCCTGCAAACCTCCCCTAGCAAATCCTCTCCGCAATATAGCAGGACCTCAGCCTCTGGCAAATTTCAGGCACATAATGAGTCTGAGATGCTTCTGTTTATTTTCATGCACACTCTGAAATATGCCTCATGCCTACCCCCAGTTCCTTGATAGTCTCTGTTGTACACTTTATTTCTTTGTAGAAGCATATTTGATTATCCATCCCCTGCTGGTTGAGTCATCTGAAATGCATCTCAGATCATGTGGGGATTTGTAATGTCTCAACAGGCTTTATATTGTAATATTCAGTAATGTTCTTCTTCTCCCTACCTCTTCTCCCTTACAAGCTTTAGGATTAAAAAAACCACACACACCTATGTCTCACAATAAGGGGAGTTAGACGCACCAATTATTTTGCTTCCTTATAAAGCAAGAGGTGAGGAACTAGGAAGGAAGCAAAGTTAAATGCTCAACAGTGCAAAGGGCTTCTCATTTGATGGCTGAGAACAGTTTTTGTGCAGGGGCCACATACTGGGGTGGGTGTGGTCACTCACACTCTCAGGCTCATTCAGTGCATGCTGAGATTTTGTTTTTTTCTCTGCCTAGTCAAAACACAAATGCCTATTGCATATTTTGTGCCACTGAAAGCTACTTTTTCACAAGCAGGTTTCATTCTGAAAATAAAAACTCAATACAGATTACTTACAGGTAGGTAGCCGTGTTTAATTCTCCTGTTTGAAAATGGATGGAGGCAGTCCCAGATGAATACAGAATTAGACACTATAAAGGATAAAGTAGAAGCAAAAATATTGTTGCCTTCCACTCCAATCTCTGAGTGGTGCCAGATTCCAGGGGTTCCAGGCTCTTCCCCAGGGTTCATATTTCCTTTTGGAAATGAGGCACAGTGGAGATTGTGGTGTCATTATGATATATGGTTTATAAACCATATATCATAATGACACCACAATCTCCACTGTTCAAAATTTCATTTTCAAAAATTCATTATGACATAGTGTAGTTAACGATGATAATCCTTGACAAATCTGGTTTTTAATTCCATGTGAAACATTTTATAATGAATACTTCTCACGAAAAGTTTTCGGAGAAACCTTTGTAGCACAACAAATTTTTGAATTTCCTTTTTATCACAATTCTTCTGCTTCTAGAATTTTATTGTTTGAGAACCATTATTTAATTTAATACCCTACTATGTCTGAAATGTAATATCAGTTTCTGACATTTTACCAACATCAGTGGTGACACTAATAGAGGGATATTTATAATTACAAATAATATTTTGGCAATGTATATTTAATCACCAATATTCTTCCAAACCATGACATTAGTAATGATAACTATATTTCCAGTTTTTCTGTTTCTTTATATAATTTCCCATGCTTAATCTTTTTCATCTCTTTAAAGTTATTTGTTATCATTTCCCCTTGTTATGCTCCCCCCTCCCTCCGGAAATCAGGTTCCACACATCTGCAAAACAAAGGCACATGCAACGAAAGAAAACACAACTTGTCCCACTGGGCACATTATTTAAGAACCTGTTTGGGGACCACACTGTATGATGACACCAATGACAGTCTTAGCTGCAGTGAACATTCATTTACCAGCTGATGTACATGTTCCTGCACAACTTCAGCCATCAAAACTGATCATAGCAATCGGACTCTATAACTTGTCTTCCAGTAAAAGCCTCTCAAGTACCTGTTGATGATAGAGACAATCATGCTGAAGAGAATTCAAGCTTGATTTATTGGTCTATCTTGTTTTGCACAGCTGCATCTTGTCTTATAAATGGTCGTCCTCCCTTCCAGTTCCTTTCAAAAGCAGAGTCTAAATTTATGTACTTGAAAAGTCTCTTGAAAGGTCAATCTGGATTTTAATGTGTTACATCACAACTAGCACTTGGCGTAATAAACAAAATTTCACAAGATTGCAAATTGAGGCTGCTCTCAATTTGCTTGTAAATTTCTTGCGGCATCTGATGCTCCTGAGCAGTTCCCTGTTAATTTTAAAATTAGACCAACAATGCCAGGAGTAAAGTGGAGGAGGTGGAATTTAAATTCACCTAAAAGGAGGGGAGTAGAGTTGCATGGGGATTGCCACTTCACACCCAGTGGAAGAAAAAACTCTTGGGTAAAGTTACAACAAAGTTATTCTAGAGATTGAAGATCAACATTCAGAAATGACCCAGAGACCTGGAGTGCTTGCCAGCCATCTCCTCCTGGCTTCAGTTGGATCTACCACCCGGCAGAGACAGCAGCCTCAGCAACTCTTGTAGCAGGACCCTTTAGAACTCTCCAAGGTCCTGTCTACTCTTTGTGTGATCTGGACTTCAGACCTGGATTCTGCCTGTTTTGCATTTGAGCCACAAGCACCCACCGTACTGGGCAGTAGGAAGCTGCCTTATTCCAGATTAGATTTTTTGTTCATCTATTCCAATATTGCCTGATTTCACAGCACAAGCTACCTGATCTTTTTACCTGGAGATGCCAAGGATAAACTGGGACATTCTGCATGTAAAACACATACTCTGCTATAGAGCTACAGTCTCTCCCCATAGCCTGGGCTGTGGTTAGGATTGGCTAAGGCCAAGGTCACAAGGAACCTCTGTGCTCCCAAAGAAGCAATTCACACAAGCAAGTTGACTTATTAGGGATATGCAGCGAGCAGACTGCTGCCGTGACTACATATCCCACTAAACCACATTTCTTGCCTTGCTGTAGGGAACTCATGGGAAGCTGAGGCTGATATATTTGTCTTGCCTAAGGCCCCCTTGCAAGGAGTGAGAGTTGAAAGGAAGGCCTCCTGCATCCTGTAACTCCCAGTGGATGCAGCGGCATTCAGGGACTGGTACAAAGTCATAACATGGCCAGGTGTGTGAACCCAGGTCTCTCCAGCCAATGTCCAGCATGCCAATTCCTACCTCACCCTTTGCCAGCTCACTTTTCTCTGGCTGTCAGCTGATCCCATTAATTTGGTATATTGGGTTGTGTTCAATACTAGTCCTTTTCAGAGACGAGCCACTGAAATGAATAGGCATTGTTAACTTAGGTCCATTAATTTAAATGGCTCTACCCTGAGTAGAAGTTAGTTGGCTATACCTTTTGCTATCTACTCCTATTTGGGTATCCTGCCTTTTTCTTTGACAGGGACTCAAGGTGGCTCAGAGATAAAATACCGTAGAAACAGCTAAAAACTTAAGAAAAAACCCAATAATTAAAAACAATTAAACATTAATAGTTGTCTGTTATGTTTGGACTCTCCCTGGAGGCTGCCATGATGCATTCCTGTACTTTGAACTTTTACCACTACACTGCTGCTAAGTTCAAGAAATAGCTTAGCTCTGTCAGAGGTGATTGAGCTATGATGGCTGTTTTCACACATGCAAAGTATACTATCACTCAAGTTTGCAGTCCCCAAACTGGCAGGGAACCCAGTGATAGGGTACAATTATCAAAGGGGACTGTGCATAGATTGGGATGAAGCTGTGGCTTAAAGATGAGCTTGTTCAGCTATGTAGCATCTCTCCCTTTGTGTGTTTGCTTGGGCAGAAACAGATATGCAGATGCAGAGAAATTTAATCTAAGAGCATTCACAGATGGAACACTCCAATTCTAACTGGGTCAGTCAGAACTAAATGATCTCTCCCTCATCACAGCAGGTCACATTCGTGTTCACATACAGAGAGATTAACTTTACTATTAATAATCTTCTCAGTAAAAAAGGGAGATAAAACCTAGGCAGAAGGCAATTTGAATATTTAAAATGGTTTATATTATTTTAAGGTGATAAAATGAAAAATCTTGTGCTAACCTTTTTTGCCAGCAGCTACAGAATCTTGATGATAAGTCCAATGAGGATGAAAGCAAGACACAGTGGTTAGAGAAGGGGTTTTATTTTTAAAAAAGAAACCTATGGATTTGATCTATTCTTGTCTTTAAAAAAAAGCTTTTTGGTAAAAATATTATATATATATATATATATATATATATATATATATATATATATATATATATTACAACTGTCTAATGTTTATCATAGGTAAGAATAGCCACTTTCTGTATATGGCAAGAATAAAGAATAATGTTTTACAAAGAGTATCCCACCCATCTAATACATTCCCAGTTAGGGCACCAAGCAGTGTCAGCAGGTGGCATTCTCATGCAGAAAGAGTCTGGCATGAGCTGGGGGTGGGTGGGACTGCTGTGACTTTGGCACTTACACTAAATAAGGATAGCACTATGTGCTTACATCTGCTCATCCTGTATATTTCACTGTACAATAGAAATGTAAGAATGTCTTTGTGCAGCCCCAAATGGAGGATTTGTAGTGCTGCAACACAATCTTGAAGGGCAGTGCCAAAGAATGCTCCAACTACTGCACAATTGCACTCATTTCACACGCTAGCAAGGTTATGCTTAAAATTCTACAAAGCAGGCTTAAGCAATATGTGGACCGAGAACTCCCAGAAATGCAAGCTGGATTTTGAAGGGGCAGAGGAACCAGAGACCAAATTGCAAACATGCGCTGGATTATGGAGAAAGCTAGAGAGTTCCAGAAAAACATTTACTTCTGCTTCATTGACTACGCAAAAGCTTTTGACTGTGTCGACCACAGCAAACTATGGCAAGTTCTTAAAGAAATGGGAGTGACTGAACACCTCATCCGTCTCCTGAGAAATCTCTATGTGGGACACGAAGCTACAGTTAGAATAGGATATGGAATAACTGATTGGTTCAAAATTGGGAAAGGAGTACGACAAGGCTGCATTATTTAACTTATATGCAGAATTCATCATGCGAAAGGCTGGACTGGATGAATCCCAAGCCGGAATTAAGATTGCCGGAAGAAAGATCAGCAACCTCAGATATGCTGATGACACAACCTTGATGGCAGAAAGTGAGGAGGAATTAAAGAACCTTTTAATGAGGGTGAAAGAGGAGAGCGCAAAATATGGTCTGAAGCTCAACATCAAAAAAACTAAGATCATGGCCACTGGTCCTATCACCTCCTGGCAAATAGAAGGGGAAGAAATGGAGTCAGTGAGAGATTTTACTTTCTTGGGTTCCATGATCACTGCAGATGGTGACAGCAGTCACGAAATTAAAAGACGCCTGCTTCTTGGGAGAAAAGCAATGACAAACCTAGACAGCATCTTAAAAAGCAGAGACATCACCTTGCCGACAAAGGTCCGTATAGTTATCGCCGAAGAACTGATGCTTTTGAATTATGGTGCTGGGGGAGACTCTCGAGAGTCCCATGGACTACAAGAAGATTAAACCTATCAATTCTGAAGGAAATCAACCCTGAGTGCTCACTGGAAGGACAGATCCTGAAGCTGAGGCTCCAAGACTTTGGCCACCTCATGAGAAGAGAAGACTCCCTGGAAAAGACCCTGATGTTGGGAAAGATGGAGGGCACAAGGAGAAGGGGACGACAGAGGACGAGATGGTTGGACAGTGTTATAGAAGTGACCAACATGAGTCTGACCAAACTGCGGGAGGCAGTGGAAGACAGGAGTGCCTGGTGCGTGCTGGTCCATGGGGTCACGAAGAGTCGGACATGACTAAACCACTAAACAACAACAAAGGTGTGTTAGGGAAGCAAAAGTAAATGCATGTTGCACAACAATGGTGTGTGTGTGTGTGTGTGTGCGCGCATGCGCGAGAGGGGAGTTGCACAAAGGAGTAGAGAGGAGGATGCATGGGCATGGGTGAAAGTGGAAAACGAGTGCCAAGCTAGCTGCATGCAAAATAGAAAAGATAGGTGGCATCAGTAATGGAACTGGGAAAATAAAAAATAATAATAATAAAAAATTCCTTCCAGTAGCACCTTACAGACCAACTAAGTTTGTTTTTGGTATGAGCTTTCGTGTGCATGCACACTTCTTCAGATACCACATTTGTTCCCCCAACTAAAAATGTACTCAACACGAGTAACAACAATAAAACAAACAAAACGCTTAAAAAAAAAAGGGAGAGCATTGAGCAGCTGCGTCTATGCACGCCGCTATCTTAGAACACAACATCTTAGAGTTGAGAATGGGAAGATCTAGGGGATTAATGTGGGGGGTGGGAATGGCAAGAGGGTTGGTGAGAAGAGCAAGCAGGGCCACAGCCTCCAGTCTGTCAACAGACATTTATAAAAAGCTATCACTGAAGTGAAATATGTGAATTCGGTAGGTTTGCCTTTAAATTTGAAAGGAGTCAAATTTCTCCCCATCTCTACTCTGAACACCAGTAGCTGAGAATCACAAGTGAGGAAAAGTGCTGTTGTACTGAAGTCCTCCTTGCAGACTTCCCAGAGGCTGCAGGATCATAAGCTCAAAGAATCATAGAGCTGGAAGGGACTGCAAGGGTCATCTGGTCCAGCCCCCTGCAGTGTAGGAATCTGTTGCCCAACGTGGGGCTCGAACCCATGACCCTGAGATTGAGAGTCTGTGCTATCTGTAGTCTTGAATGCTGGACTAGATTGAGATTTGGTCTGAACCACCAGGGCTCTTCTTACACAGTGTTAAGAAGGTGTTTGCTTAAGACTACTCCCTCCTAGTATTGCTTTGGAGTCTTAGGGGGAATGTACCCACTAGGAATCAAAAAGCTACAAAACACACTAGATGGGGATGATTTCAATTCCAATCACAGTGGAGGAGTAAAGACATCCATCTTCTCTCCCCATATGCTGCCTTCTAAATAAGAATTGCCTGCCCCTGTAATTAATGATGGAAAATCAAACTACATAGCTACCTACTAAATATTAAGCAGTATCTTTTCCTGTAGATCTGAGAGGAGAGAGGGTGCCTATGCAGCAGAGATGTTCCTTAAGGTCTGTAGACTTGGGATTGTTTGGGACTTCAATATGTCATTTGGCAGCACTTTGAGCTGGTTAAGCAGACAGCTAGTGCAACTGAGTCAAAACTGGAGTCAGGGTGTGCTCTTTTACACTCAGCCATGACAAGAAGCAAACTATTCTGCACTAACTGCAGTTTCCAAACCATCAAAAGTAGAGTGTATTTCAATCATCCCAGTGGGAAGCTCACAAAAGCACTGATGACAGAGGTCCAATCCTGGTCCAAGATCTCTGCCTTCTTTTACCAAACTTAGCCCCACTTTCAAACTTTCCCATGCGGCGTCTAGTTGGGCTGGATCTCTCAGCGGCCTTTGATACAATCGACCAGGACATGCTTCTGGACTGTCTAGAGGGGCTGGGAGCTGGGGGCACTGTTATACAGTCGTTCTGCTCCTGGGCCCTGTCCAGAAAGTGGTGTTGTGGGATGAGACCCCTGGGCCCTCACTTGTGGGGTACCTTCCTCTGCCCCATGCTTTTTAACATCTATATGAAGCCGCTGGGAGAGATCATCAGGGGGTTTGGGCTGGATGTTCATCAGTATGCGGATGATACCCAGCTCTACCTCTCTTTCAAATCAGAACCAGTGAAGGCGGTGAAGGTCCTGTGTGAGTGTCTGGAGGCGGTTGGAGGATAGATGGCGGCTAACAGATTGAAGTTGAATCCTTGGCCCTGTATACCTGAAGGAGCGTCTCCACTCCCATCGTTCACTGAGGTCTTCTGGTAGTTCCCTCACTGCGAGAAGTGAGGTTACAGGGAACCAGGCAGAGGGCCTTCTTGGTAGTGGCGCCTGCCTGTGGAACGCCCTCCCTTCAGATGTCAAGGAAATAAACAACTACCTGACTTTTAGAAGACATCTGAAGGCAGTCCTGTTTAGGGAAGTTTTTAATGTTTGAAGTTTTATTCTGTCTTTAGTCCACTGTTGGGAGCCACCCAGAGTGCCTGGGGAAACCCAGCCAGATGAGCGGGGTATAAATAATAAAATGTTGTATTATTATTATTATTATTATTATTATTAGGCGTACCAAATGGAGCCAGCACAACATATTCCTCCTGGCGGCTGGTGGCAGCAAGGAAACAGTCCCTGCAGTGTGGCCAAAGCACATGCGGCTCCTGCCCGGGTGGAGGTCACACAGAGGCCATGTCCTGCCACTGCATGAGGCTCTTCCTTCCTTGGAAGCCTGAACTGCAGTCATGTAAAATTAAAAACACGTCTGTACTCTGCAGATACATTTTTAATATAAACTTCATTAATGTCACACTGAATGCATCGTCTTTGAACACACTGGCGGGGACCCATCTGAAACTGCTCATTCACTGACAGAGGGACCCTGGATATCCTTCTACCAATCTCTCCAAGGTAAGGATGGAGGGCAAATGCAGCAGAGTCCAACTTGAGGACCTATTTTACAGAGCAGGAACAATATATGCATGGGGGTGGGAAATCTCAGGTCTGGGAGTCAATTGTGGCCCTCCAGTCTTCTCTAGCTGGCCCTTGAAACTCTCCCTAGGTCATTCTTTCTCCCCAAGCCATACATCCCCTCTCTTCCGGCCTGCTAAATGCCCTCCTTGAGTACTTCTGCCTGGCTGAACTCAGGTGTTAGGCTTGGTAAAGGGGACCCTCTTGGTATTTCCACTGCCTTCAGAAGCTTGCATGGAGCAGCCTGGGGGAGGGGATTCTCTGTGGCAGCCCCTGAGCTGTGGAATTCCCTGCCCACAGAGGTGTATCTGGTACATTCACTAGGGGGTTTCCATCACATGCTGAAGGTGCACACACACACACACGACCCACCCTGTTCTCTGACTATTTATTTTAAACTGAGAGTATGTGTGGGTGTGTAAGCCACCCTGGAATCTTATGATGAAGGGCAAGTAAGAAGTCAAAATAAAATAAAAATAATATAGAAACCTCTGGTGTTTGTGTGGCTGGAGTGTCACCCCCTGTGCAGAAGTAACAGTCACCCACATTTGCCCCTGCCCCCACCCACCCCCTACTGCATGCAGGCTTTCTCCTTGATTGTGTGTGTATGTGGGGGGAAGCAGGCTTATTTTTTAAAGGCAGGATAAACAAATAGAAAATGCTATGCCTTTAAAATACCTGTGCTAAACCAGTTAAATCAAAAGAGGCACTTAAACAGAACATCATGAATCATGAGGCTGATATCAGATTTATAAAAGAAGATTAGTTAACACTCTTTTCCATATTAAACAGCTTCTAAGAAACTGAAGCTTATTCTTTTTTAAAAAGGTTTTATAACACTTGGCACTTACAAATCAAGTAGCTTTGCAGATATTAATTAATAATTCACCCCTATCACTTCTTCTGCTTTATGCATTGCTTCATCAGATTTGATTCCAGCAAAAGCTGAGAAAGAGCAGAGCCACCAAGGAAAAGAAGAAGGGTGGAGAGAGAGAGAGAGAGAGAGAGAGAGAGAGAGAGAGAGAGAGAGGGATGGGGGGGTAGGAATGCCCTCTAGACATATTTTTTAATTGTGTGTTCATGGTGAATTGTGCCCATCGTGGTCCTGGGGCAGTTACACCTGACCCCATTTTCAATACTGTTGGCGCCTGAGAAAGTTTTAGAGAGGACATACCACTTTGTTTCTGTTCCATGCCCTGTCGCTTCCTGATTATATCCTGCAACTTTTCATACCACAAATGTTCCTGGAGGTTTTTTCCTTTCTTTTTATCCCACTTTTGCTGCACTCCAGTGTCGGAGTGTCTCTCCATAGGACAACAATGCAGTCACATTTGGGGATGCATCACAGAACAGCTAACAAAGTGGAGTGGTGTGTCAATAGTCCAGTATAGAGCCACCACTGAAGCACAATTAATGTCTCCATGGCATGTTATTGCCTACACCAGCAGAAAAACACCCATCTGGAGGTTAGCTATATTTGTTTATAGAGTATTTCTTTCTCAAGCTCCTCTTACATGAGGAGACCTTGAGCTAGTCGCTGTCTCTCAGCCTAATCAACCTCCAAAGGTTGCTGTGGGGGAAGATGGAGGCAGGGGCCCAATACGTGCCACCTTGTGCTCCTTTCAGGAAAGATGGGATATAAATGGAATAATAATAATCATCCATAACACTTAAGGCAGCCTTCTCCAACTTAGCACCCTCCATATGTTTATTGGACAGAGTTCAAAATATCTAGAGGTCACTAGGCTGGGGAAGGCAGGTCCAAGGAGGTTCTTTCTCAGAAAGTTGTTCCAAAGGAGAACCAGGAGTTTATATGGAGCATCTTGCATAGTAAATTGGAAACTGGATAGGGGGGGAAACACATTAATCTTTCATTTTGGTTGCCAACTTTACCCCCTGCCAATGTGCTTGTAACAGTAGGCTGCCATGGATCTCCTCCTTCAACCCTCATGCAAACAGACCTTGTTGGCAGGCTACTTCTTAGACACTGTCCCTCCCCACCCCCTCACTCACTTCTCCGAGTGGTCTCAATATCTGTAGAATAGTGTTTGAATATACAATATTTGAAAGATTGTCTCTCATTATATACTCAACTGAGAGACAATCTTTCAAATATTGTATTTTCAAACACGGGTGGCACTGTGGGTTAAACCCCAGAGCCTCTTGGGCTTGCCGATCAGAAGGTCGGCGGTTCGAATCCCCACGACGGGGTGAGCTCCCGTTGCTTGGTCCCCGTTCCTGCCAACCTAGCAGTTTGAAAGCATGTCAAAGTGCAAGTAGATAAATAGGTACCGCTCCTGCGGGAAGGTAAACAGCGTTTCCGTGCGCTGCTCTGGTTCGCCAGAAGCGGCTTAGTCATGCTGGCCACATGACCTGAAAGCTGTACGTTGGCTCCCTCGGCCGATAATGCGAGATGAGCGCCGCAACCCCAGAGTCGGTCACGACTGGACCTAATGGTCAGGGGTCCCTTTACCTTTACCTATATACTCAACTATTTGCTGCACTCTGCAGGTGAGGGCCTTCTGCAGGTACTATCTTATCAAGAGGTCCATTCCACAAAATGCAGGACTTGGGCCTTAAGTGTTGTGGCACCTGCCCTTTGGAATGCCCTCTCCTTGAAGATTAGGCAGGCGCTGCCTCTGTTGCCTTTTCAGCACCTGCTGAAGAACTTCCTCTTCCCAAAAACCATTTTAGTACAGTTCTTTCCCAGTCTGCACCTGTACTGAAATGGATTTAAGTTTTTAAAAATGCTTCCATTCTTTAATCTTTTGTTGCTTGCCACCTGAGGAATAAATAAAAATAAATAAACAAACTCGCTGCTGGCCACGAATGTGAATGAAGAAACTAGGGCAAGCACAAAGTCTGATGCAATGCTGGAATATTAAGTTTATGGCCTAATTTACCAAGTTCCCCACAAATCTGGTCAAAGCATAGAATCATAGAATCATAGAGTTGGAAGAGACCACAAGGGCCATCCAGTCCAACCCCCTGCCAAGCAGGAACACCATCAAAGCATTCTTGACAGATGGCTGTCAAGCCTCTGCTTAAAGACCTCCAAAGAAGGAGACTCCACCACACTCCTTGGCAGCAAATTCCACTGTCGAACAGCTCTTACTGTCAGGAAGTTCTTCCTAATGTTGAGGTGGAATCTTCTTTCTTGTAGTTTGTTGAATCCATTGCTCTGTGTCCGCTTCTCTGGAGCAGCAGAAAACAACCTTTCTACCTCCTCTGGAGCAGCACCAGTCTTTATCGCTCAGCTTTACATATTGTTTCCGTTTCATTTCTTATATTTCTATATTGCTTCACATAGCCAGAGATGTACTGGTATGATTTATCATAATAAATACTGACAATCTGGATCCCCTGGAGTTCTTTAGCTTGTAATAAGGGATTAATCCATCAATCTCAGTTTCTCATTTTTCCAATCTTAAATGCAGTATAAAAAACCCTCATGAAAATTCATCAGCATTTTCCTGCTAATTTCCCTTTATATACATATTTCTGTATTCAATTTTCCCTGATATGCAAGTTTTCAAAGCAATTTCCTCTAATATAAAGCATTTTTATTTATTTTCACTAACAGGCATTTTTATGCACATTTACCATTGTGTGCATTTTTGTATGCAGTACTTGACCAGAGAACTGTGTTGCAAAATTTGGAGATATATGAATTTTGGAGGATGGCTGTGTTTTGGTTTGGAAGGACCGCTAAATGAGAATTGAATTGAATCCCCCCCCCCTCCGCTTGTGGGCCTGCATGCGGTTTGCTTGTGGGGATGCTGTTCTTCCTGCCAACTTGTGGGTTTGCACATTTCTTTCTTGTTCAACGATATCTATAAATAAAAAGGGATGCGGGTGGTGCTGTGGTCTAAACCACAGAGCCTAGGGCTTGCCGATCTGAAGGTTGACGGTTCGAATCCGAGCAACGGGGTGAGCTCCTTTTGCTTTGTCCCAGCTCCTGCCAATCTAGCAGTTCAAAAGCACGTCAAAGTGCAAGTAGATAAATAGGTACCGCTTCGGCGGGAAGGTAAACGGCGTTTTCCGTGCGTTTCTGGTTTCCATCACGGTGTACCGTTGCGCCAGAAATGGTTTAGTCATGTTGGCCACATGACCCGGAAAGCTGTCTGTGGACAAACACTGGCTCCCTCGGCCTGAAAGTGAGATGAGCGCTGCAGCCTCAGAGTCGCCTTTGACTGGACTTAACTGTCCAGGGGTCCTATACCTTTATTATTATTATCTAAAAATAAACAGATATTACAAAAATGCCATAAAGCCTCCAGGATAACTCTCATCACAAGGGAACAAATGATGCAATGGCATCATTATTTAATTAAACTGATGAAATGCCTGGAGGGCAGCGACTGAGGAGGGAGCACAAGGGCTTCTGCCTCTTGGATTTGTGTGACTGTCCAGGCTTGTGTGTGTGTGTTTGTTTCTGGCTTGTGTGTGTGTGTTTGTCAGGTGACTAGCTGTGGGCGGAGCTAATCAGTGCCTGGAGGGCAGCGACTGAGGAGGGAGCACAAGGTGAGCTGAGCTTGTAGGTTTTGTGGGTTTGTCTTTTTGGGGCTGTGTGTGATTAAGTTTGTGTGCTTATTTGTTTCCTCATTTGTTTGTGTGTTTCTTTCCTAGGGCTTCTGCCTCTTGGATTTGTGTGACTGTCCAGGCTTGTGTGTTTGTTTCTGGCTTGTGTGTGTGTGTTTGTCAGGTGACTAGCTGTGGGCGGAGCTAATCAGTGCCTGGAGGGCAGCGGCGCGCGCCTAACGGCGTGCGCAGTTTGACCCATCTTTTAGATAGAGGGGAGCTAATCTCAAACGTTTATTGGGGGAAACCTAGGCTTCTTTTTTTGTGTCCTGACTTCAAGCTTCAAGATGGATGGTGAGGGAACAACTGTAGTCGCCTGCAATTCCTGTGCAATGTTTGCCTTCTTGCCAAAGGATGTAGGCAGCTACACCTGCAGCAACTGCAAGTTGGTTGCCCTACTAGAAGACAAGGTCCGGCAACTTCAGGAGGGGGAGGGAACAACTGTAGTCGCCTGCAATTCCTGCGCAATGTTTGCCTTCTTGCCAAAGGATGTAGGCAGCTACAGCTGCAGCAACTGAAAGTTGGTTGCCCTACTAGAAGACAAGGTCCAGCAACTTCAGGCCCGTGTATCTACGCTCCAGAAAATTAAAGAGCTGGAGCTTTTCTTGGATGCAGCAGAGCACACTGTCTGCACCAAGCAGGAGACAGGGCACATCCCTGAGGAGGAGATCAGTTCCCCAACTAAGGAGCCAGATGTATGGAGGAACGTGACTCACAGAAGTAGAATGCCCAGGGATCGCTCTGAGTGTTTAGAACTACACAATCAATTTGAAGTGCTCTCCCTTAACATGGAAGATGAAGAACATACTCCATTGGAAGATCTCTCCTTCATCACAGTTGATGAGGTATATGAAGACGAGCAGCAAAGTCAGTCCTCCGGGAATGTGCAGGTGACCTTGGAAGGGACAGCACATGTAAGAATCCCGACCAAGCCCATGAGGAGGGGTGTAGTGGTGATAGGGGATTCCCTACTGAGGGGTACAGAAGCAGTGATCTGTGGGCCTGACAAGATGTCTCGAGAGGTGTGCTGTCTCCCCGGGGCCAAGATCCATGATGTAACAGAACGGCTGCAAGGAATCATAAAACCCACTGACAAAAACCCCTTCCTTTTAGTCCATGTGGGAACCAATGACACTGCAAGCCATAGCCTCCAGAAGATCAAAAGTGATTATGAGGCTATGGGCAGGAAGTTGAAGGAATTAAATGCACAAATTGTCATCTCATCTGTCCTCCCAGTGGAACGACGTGGCCCAGGGAGAGAGGGAAAAATAGGGGAAGTGAACAACTGGCCTCGCAAATGGTGCCAGCAGGAACGGTTTGGATTCTTAGATCACGGTCTGCAGTTTCTTGAAGATGGACTTCTGGCAAGTGATGGGCTGCACCTCACAAGGGTTGGGAGGAATGTTTTTGCCAACAATCTCAAAAACCTCATCTGGAGGGCTTTAAACTGACTTCTGTGGGGGAGGGAGACAGTGGTCCTGAAGGTAGGAGTCTATCAAATGCTGAAGATGATCATCCAAATGTCAAGGACCAAATGGAGCAAACAGCACGCAGACGTAGTGGTAGGAGGAAAAAATCCTTAAATAGGAGACTAGGGGGAATGATCAATGGTCTTCAATGTCTGTATACAAATGCACAGAGCATGGGAAATAAACAAGATGAACTTGAGCTCTTGGTACAGCAAACTAAATACGACATAATAGGCATCACTGAAACCTGGTGGGATGAGTCTCATGATTGGAATGTAGTAATAGAGGGATACAATCTATTTCAGAGAAATAGACCAAACAGGAAAGGAGGAGGAGTGGCGTTATATGTCAGGGATGTGTATACCTGTGAAGAGATCCATGATTTAAAACTTCAAAGCCAAATTGAGAGTATCTGGGTCAAAATTAAGGGAGAGAAAAACAACAGTGATCTCATTGTGGGAGTTTACTATAGATCCCCAAGCCAAACTGAGGACATAGATGATGCCTTCCTGGAACAGATGACCAAGCATTCAAAAGGAAATGAGATAGTAGTAATGGGGGATTTCAACTATCCTGATATTTGTTGGATGTCAAACTCAGCGAAGAGCATAAGGTCGAACAGATTCCTCACTGGCCTTGCAGACAATTTCATTGTCCAGAAAGTGGGAGAAGCAACAAGAGGATCAGCCATTTTAGATCTGGTCCTAACCAATAGTGATGACCTGGTTAGTGGGGTAGAAGTGGCAGGGTCATTAGGTGGGAGTGATCATGCTCTTCTGGAGTTTATTATACATCAGAAAGGAGCAACCAAGCATACTAAGACTCAAATTCTAGACTTTAAGAAAGCCGACTTCAGAAAACTTAGGGAAACACTGGGTGTGATCCCATGGTCAGTAATACTAAAAGGGAAGGGAGTTCATGATGGATGGGAGTTTGTTAAAAGGGAGATATTAAAAGCACAACTTCAAGCAGTACCAATGAGACGAAAACATGGAAGGTGCCTAAAGAAGCCAGGGTGGCTATCTAAAGAACTTTTAACTGAGTTAAGATTTAAAAGGGATATGTACAAAAAATGGAAAAAGGGGGAAACCACCAGAGAGGAATTCAAACAAATAGCTAGCACATGTAGAGACAAAGTCAGAAAAGCTAAAGCACAGAATGAACTCAGGCTTGCTAGAGAGGTTAAAAGCAATAAAAAGGGGTTTTATGGGTATGTCCGTAGCAAAAGGAAGAACAAGGAAACAGTGGGGTCACTTAGAGGAGAAGAAGGTGAAATGCGAACAGGGGACACAGAAAGGGCAGAACTCCTCAATGCCTTCTTTGCCTCAGTTTTCTCCAAAAAAGAAAACAATGCCCAACCTGAAGAATATGGAGCAGATGATTCAGCAGGGGAAACACAGCCCAGAATAAGTAAGGAGGTAGTACAAGAACACTTGGCTAGTTTAGATGTATTCAAGTCTCCAGGGCCAGATGAACTACATCCCAGAGTATTAAAAGAACTGGCAGAGGTGATTTCAGAACCACTGGCAGTAATCTTTGAGAATTCCTGGAGAACAGGCGAAGTCCCAGCAGACTGGAGGAGGGCAAATGTTGTCCCTATTTTCAAAAAGGGGAAAAGAGAGGACCCAAACAATTACCGCCCAGTCAGCCTGACATCAATACCAGGAAAGATTCTAGAGCAGATCATTAAGCAAACGGTCTGTGAGCACCTAGAAAGGAACGCTGTGATCACTAAAAGTCAGCATGGGTTTCTGAAAAATAAGTCATGTCAGACTAATCTGATCTCATTTTTTGACAGAATTACAAGCCTGGTAGACGAAGGGAACACTGTGGATGTAGCCTATCTTGATTTCAGCAAGGCCTTTGACAAGGTGCCCCATGATATTCTTGTAAAGAAGCTGGTAAAATGCGGGCTAGACAATGCTACCATTCAGTGGATTTGTAACTGGCTGACTGACCAAACCCAAAGGGTGCTCATCAATGGCTCCTCTTCATCCTGGAGAGAAGTGACTAGTGGGGTGCCACAGGGTTCTGTCTTGGGCCCAGTCTTATTCAACATCTTTATCAATGACTTGGATGATGGGCTTGAGGGCATCCTGATCAAGTTTGCAGATGACACCAAATTGGGAGGGGTGGCTAATACCCCAGAGGACAGGATCACACTTCAAAATGACCTTAACAGATTAGAGAACTGGGCCAAGGCAAACAGGATGAATTTTAACAGGGAGAAATGTAAAGTACTACATTTGGGCAAAAAAAAATGAAAGGCACAAATACAGGATGGGTGACACCTGGCTTGAGAGCAGTACAAGTGAAAAGGATCTAGGAGTCTTGGTAGACCACAAACTTGACATGAGTCAACAGTGTGATGCAGCAGCTAAAAAAGCCAATGCAATTCTGGGCTGCATCAATAGGAGTATAGCATCTAGATCAAGGGAAGTAATAGTACCACTGTATTCCGCTCTGGTCAGACCTCACCTGGAATACTGTGTCCAGTTCTGGGCACCACAGTTCAAGAAGGATGCTGACAAGCTGGAACGTGTCCAGAGGAGGGCAACCAAAATGGTCAAAGGCCTGGAAACGATGCCTTATGAGGAACGGCTTAGGGAGCTGGGTATGTTTAGCCTGGAGAAGAGAAGGTTAAGGGGTGATATGATAGCCATGTTCAAATATATAAAAGGATGTCATATAGAGGAGGGAGAAAGGTTGTTTTCTGCTGCTCCAGAGAAGCGGACACGGAGCAATGGATTCAAACTACAAGAAAGAAGATTCCACCTAAACATTAGGAAGAACTTCCTGACAGTAAGAGCTGTTCGACAGTGGAATTTGCTGCCAAGGAGTGTGATTCTATGATTCTATGAAATCTCAAATGTTAGATTTGGAAAGAGATGACAATTTCTGAAGAATGACAGCGTTATTAAAACTGGAGAGGATGTTTCATATAAAATTAAATACCGCTGGGCCTGTAAACATTGTTCAAGTGAAGCAACTCATTGGGAAAACAAAAGCAAAACAAAAACAATTTTTCTTGTATTACTCAGAGACAGAATGTTGCAAAACTTTGAAGCTTGTCAACAGGCAGAAAAAGCTGTCAATTGGTAGAATTAGGGTGAGATCCCCCCCCCCCCGGTTGTTGTTACTTAGATCTTCTGGCTATTAGAGCAAGAGAAATTGACTTGGCAGATGTGAAAACCTTTGGGAAAGATTCAAAAGAGAAATTTGTGCTGGATTGTAATCGGAAAGATACGGCAGTTCTTTGCAGAACCACCCAGAAATCTTCATAGGTCTCATGATCAAGCATTATGTGGTCCAAAGGAAAGCAGAATGTTTGGCACCAATGTTTGCTGTCAGGGTTGCACCAGACGAGCAGGAGTGGTGGCAAGCCCCCCAGGCGAAGCGGCAACCACGGAAGAGTCCAGAGAAATGGAGCGATTCTTACCTGAAGAAGACTGGTGGCGACACTCCTCAGAAGAGGAAGAAGCAGATAGAGAAGAGGGAAGGCCAGAACAGGAGGAGGAAGAAGTTGAGCCAGAATCAGGCTCTTGTGAGGAGAGGAGCTGGCGGGCCCCCTCCCCTCCTCCCATCTCAGCTGTAGAGTGTAGAGCTGAGAAACGGAGGGAGCAATTGGAGGCAGTTGCAGCTCGTAAAAGGCGTGGTGACGAGCTGGCTACTTAAGGAAGGCCGGCTGCTTCCCTCACCAGCACCTGCAACTGCTGTGCTGAAGCACGTGGTTGTGCCTGCTCATCCTGCTCCTGGTCCTGTGTACCTGACTTCGGCTGGTTCCTGACTCGGGCTGCTCCTGACTTCCGCTTCTCTTGACCCCGGTACTGATACCCGACTTCGGCTGTTCCTGACTTGGTCTGTTAAACCTAGGCTCCGTCTGCATCCGGCGGCTGGCTTCGGCACGCCATCCTGTTGGCACCATAACATTTGCCACAGTTGCTGGAAGGAGGCGCACACGGTGCCATCCAACCATCTTAGGGATGCCACTCCGGATTTGTGGAGGGTTTACTCCTGAGTCTTTTCTTCTCCTGAAGATACCCTGCAAGGCAGTAGAGATTAAGGAGCAGAGTTCTCTTTCTCCTAGATGGGCTCCCTTCCCAGGTGGACGAGCCCCACTTGTCCCTCACTTCCCGGGGAGGGCGGGATACAAATAAAAGTTTTTTATTATTATTATTACTAGCAGACCCGGCCACGCGTTGCTGTGGTTCATTTTGTGCTTATTACCATCAGTAGCAGCCACAGCCAAAATAAACCCCCACCTACCCCCGCCGGCATCGTGTGCACTCTGCATGCGCTTAGATGCTCTCTTGCGGCCTGTGGCAGAAAAAGCCGAGGAAGGAGGCCTCTGACGCTGTCTGAGGGAAAAGCACTATGGAAACGCACAGGTAAAAAACACACATTGGGAGATCACTGAGGGACGATCACGGTGGCCATTTCCTGGCGTGCCTTGCCTGTGGCCTTTTCAAGGGGAAAAGTGCTAGTAACGTCTACAGAGAGGATTTGATTCCATTTCCCAGAGTGCCTTGAGCGCACGGTTGGTTGGGATAATAAGCCCACCGTTTCCCAGCATGCCTTGCGGTTTGGGTGAAAGAGCTTAGTTCACCCACAGGGCGCCTTGACTCCATTTCCCAGCATGCCTTGCGGGTCCGGCCTAGTTAACTGCGAGAGGCGGCAGCCTCCATTTCCCAGCGTGCCTTTGACAAAAGAGATATTTACATTTCCCTGTTTCCCAGCCAAGTTAATCACACCCTTTTGTCTGGCACTCAGGTATCAGAATCACTGAGACAATCACCCCCTCCTTCCTTGCAGAGAAACAGTTTATCAGTTTGGGAGTGAAAATGGAGACAGGCCTGTCTTCAGACATGTGGCCTTGTTTTGCTTGGCACACTTATGAACAATTATTATATATATAGATAAGACCTTGATATTCTTACACCACCTTGCGGGTCTGGCCTAGTTAACTGCGAGAGGCGGCGGTCTCCATTTCCCAGCGTGCCTTGCGGCTATTAAAAGCCTATTAAAAGCCGAGTCGACTATCAGGGAAAGAGGCAGGCCATCGCTTCTTTGAACTCATTTCCCAGACATCCTTGCGGCCCTGGCCTGAAGAGTCCATTGAGATATGACGCTGCCCTGCGATGAGCCTTTCTATTGGAAGCGGCTGATGACGTCTAATATGTGCACCAATTTTTTTTAGCATTTTTTTTTAAAGTGTTTATTATCCAGATCCTTCCTTGATGGTCATGGTGCGCTGTGTCTTAATTTGATGAGATTTGGTCCAGCGGTTACGGAGCAAGGTGGTGTCCGGCGTGCACGCAATGGGAACATTTATATATATATATATATATATATATATATATATATATATATATATTATATATATATATGGTAGATTATTATTATTTTATTTACAGCACATGCAGAAACAGCCTTCTTGACTGCTGGACCCACTATTGGTCTCCTACGCTCAATCTGCCGGCACCTGTCTTCACATTCAGGGAAGTCTTTAACTCACCAAGAGTTTGAAACTCATTGGCTCCCCTCATCTGATTTAGCCAGCCAGTCAAAGACATTCCTTGGGGTGTGGCTACTGTCACCTGCTGACAGCTTCCTGGAGCCGCAGGTGAGAGCTGGGAGCAGGGTGAGGACAAACTACCCCAGAAGGAGCATGACATGTCCCCCACCAGAGGTACTACCCCTCCCCTAACACACCATACACCCCTATTGACCTGACTAGACTTGGATCATTCAAGGCATTTAATTTGAAGGGGCTGGGCAGGAGCTCAAGACTCCCTTGGCAACCACCTGTGCATCCCAAGGGAAGGTTAAAGCTGTGGGCAGCATGGTCTTAAACCACTCTAACAGAGGAAAGAAGCCAAGGAAGCCACTTCATGCTGCAGTTGCAAGAGTTTTGCACCAGAGGGCGCTGTAGAATAAGGCCCACGAGGGCCTCTCGGCCAAGGCTGTTGGTTTTTCTGGAATAAGGCTGTTGGTTTTTCTGGAATAAAAGGAATTTTTGCCCAAGGCGGGAGATGCGGCAAATGAAAGAGAACCAACTATTTCCATCTCACGTATAATCGTACTATGAGGGGCTATGTCGCCTTGGGGCAGATGAGAGGAGAATGCTTCAATCTCTGTGTTTTACATATATTCTGAAGAACACTTGTCGCATGTGGCATGTGCTTGTTCCCGAGGGAAGGATGCCACCCATTCAAGAAGGATTTAATAACAGGAGATTCATCTATAAACTCAACCTGCATTTTGTGGAGCTCAGGCAGCGAAAGGGGAAAGGAACATAGCACATTAAAAACTATATATAATGTAGCGCTAGGAAATCCCTTTAGTGAGACATAAATGGATAAAACATTCCACATTTGATGGGCTTCCAGCTAATAGTACTTGACTACAGGAAGTTAAAGGCATAAAAAAGGGAAAGGGGAAAGCATGTTTCCCCAACCCAGGAGTTGTGTGTTTTGTCAAGATTTTACATAATTAACAGATTTCAGCAGAGAAGGAAGGGATTTGGGTGGGCAGTTCCTGTAAAAATGAGGAATGAATGGGCCTTGGCAAAAGTGGCTGCGGACCCTCCCTCCCCCAGGGAGACGTCACCTGCTGGGATTCCGTGGGAACAAGGTGGAAAATGGGCCATATTCTTCAGTCTGCAGCCGTCCTAAAGTGGGATATTCTAGACCAAGGGTGCCTAACCTGTGGTCTGTGGTATGCATGCATGCATGCATGCATGTACGTATGTATGTATGTATGTATGTATGGTTCTTTTGTGGCCCCAGGCAAGACCCACCACAAGTGTCTAAAGGCAATTCATGCATAGGAACCTGCCTTGTACTGAGTCAGACCACTGGCCCATCTAGCTCAGTAGTGTCTGCACTAACTGGCAGTGGCTCTCCAGGATTTCAGATAAAGGTCTAGCCCAGCGCAGCCCAGGGATGTCGAGGATTCAAGCTGAGAGCTCCTGCATGCAAAGCAGATGCACCACAACATCAATGAGTATAGGAATCCAACCATCAAGCTAAGCCTTGTCTAAGCGCTGACTGGCAACTCTCTAGGGCTTCAGGCTGAGTCTCTTCCAGCCCCACCTGGAGCTGATGATTTATTTACTTATTATTATCTATTATTATATTAATATATTGCCCTTTCTCCCAAAGGAGCCTGGGCTGGTGAGCAACAAGTGGTAAGGCAATCAAAGCATCTTGAAAACAATTGCTGTACACATGCAGAATGAGAAAGAGGAAGGTCTTGTATGCACTGAAGACAACAGAGATGGCACTTTTTGGATATTCAAGGGGAGGGCATCCCAAAGGGCAGGTGTCACAACACTAAATGCCTGATTTCTACATTGTGTGGAACAGACCTAATAAGATGGGATCTTCAGGTGGCCTGAAACTTCTGCATGCAGAGCAGATGTTTTACCACTGAGCAACAGCAGCCTGTTCCCAACCATTAGGAACATAGATACATACCTTCCAACTGTCCCAGAATTATGAAAGCCTTCCCAGCTTCTGATTTGATCCCAGAATGTCCCTATTTCGCCAAGCTCAGGGAGCAGGTTGAACCGGTGCTTGTCCTGAGCAACAGCAGTGGCAGCAGCGGCTGCGGCGGAGCCTCTCCATGGCCTCCTCCCTTGGGCACCTTGTGGCAGATGCTGGAGAGCGGGCGAGGAAGAGGAGTGGCTGCTTTTGCTGCCAAGGCCCAGTCTCGCATGAGGCGCCAGCCCTGAGGTGCAGACAGAAGGCAGGGCTGCCCTGGGTGGGAAGAATGGGGCAGCAGAGTGCAGTCTTGATTTTCTTTATTTAAAAAAAATGCTTCATGTGTCTGCATCTATTTCTACCCCTTTATAAGATTAATTTAGGAGTGTGTGTTTTTATTTTTGTAAATCTACCAAAGAATAAAATCAAATCAAATCAGGATTAAGGGGTTTTCTCAGGACGGGGAAGGGCTGTGTGATGTATCCCTTTGGACTAGTGGTGGCAGCATTTGCCCTTCTTCTGGTAGGAAATGCTCTGCAGGGGACAATGACAAAAAATGGTGCTCAAGGAGGGTCAGTTGTATGGGGGGGAGGAGAGTGAGAAATATCCCTATTTTCATCTGATGAATGTTGGAGGGTATGTAGATAGGAAGCTGCCTTGTGCTGAATCAGACCCTAGTGGCACCGGCTGGCTTTCCAGGTTTCAGACAGACTCTCTCCCAGCCCCCTCTGTGCTTTCCCACTGAGCCACAACTCTTCCTCAATATAAGAAGCACATAACTGGAGGCAAACATAACTCAGCAGCAGACCTGCTATCCCACATCAGATCCCAGGAAAAGAGACAGACAGACAGACAGACAGACAGACAGACAGACAGATGCTGCACCCTAAGATGCCTTGAGCCCTTGGGGCAGGGCATTCAACGGGTGTGATGGAAACCACTGGAACTGCATGGAGCCCTCCCAATGGCTTGCCACACGGACCCTTGGAGCACTGGGGAGAGCACACAGAGGGTTCCCACGTTGATGCTTTTAGAAAACCAAAGGCGCTTACCTCTTAACTCGCCTAGATCCAGCGTCTTCCCTAGTTGCTCTAGTAAATCCACCCTGGCTGCATTCTTTTTGTGCTTCTTCCCATCATAGTGTTGCTGTGCCATCATCGGGTTATTAAACCAAGCCGTGCAGAGCTGGCAGTACCTGTCAGAGTCTCTTCTCTGATGGGGCGAAGACACCACAGGAGAACTATCCAGGTGTGACTGCTTTAGGGAACTCAGATTGGTCTCTGCAAGAGAACAAAAGCAGGTCAGGTGAGCTGAATAAGAAATAGTTTTATTACATAATTATGCCCAATGGGCCTTCTCTCCTTTAGCTACTTTAATACTACTACTACTTTATTTATACCCCAAGCATCTGGCTGGGTTTCCCCAGCCCTCTTCCAGACCCACCTCCGGCTTGGGCCTCACTTCCTAAACTAGGTAAGGGAGGTGCCCTTAATTATCTTTCCCATTTATCCTCATAGTGGCAATTGGCAACTATAATTGTGGGGTGCATGCAGCCATGTGGTGAGTGCTCATCATCTGTGGCATCTTGCCACTAGCAGAGGAAGAGCCTGGCAGGGACTGCCATTGGACAAAGCGAGGGAACTGCTTCAGGAAGCAGATACTGAAGCTGTTCTTCTCTGTTGGAGGACAGAGCTGGGAAAGAATTGCAGCGCAGGGGTGGAGCATTTGCCTTGCAGGCAGAAGGTCCCAGGTTCAATTGCTGGTGCCTCCAGGCACGGCTGGGAAAAACTGCTCCTTGAAGCCCTGAAGAGACACTGCCAGTCAGAGTAGATAATGCAAAGCTAGAAGGACCAGTGATCAGATTCGGCATAAGGCTAAAGGTAAAGCTAAAGGGACCCCTGACCATTAGGTCCAGTCGTGAGGCTTGTGGCGCTCATCTTGCTTTATTGGCCGAGGGAGCCGGCGTACAGCTTCTGGGTCATGACTAAGCCGCTTCTGGCGAACCAGAGCAGCGCACGGAAACGCCGTTTACCTTCCCGCCGGAGCGGTACCTATTTATCTACTTGCACTTTGACATGCTTTCAAACTACTTCTGCACTATACATTTGAAGCAGTATCATGCCACTTTAAACAGCCCCGGCTTCCCCCAAGGACTGCTGGGCATTGCAGTTTGTTAAGGGGACCAAGAGTTGCTAGGAGACCCCCACCCCCCTCACAGAGCTACAATTCTCAGAGTGGCTTAATAGCCTTTTCTTCTTCCAAGGGAACTCTAGGAATTGTAGCTATGAGAGGAATAATGGGGTGGCCTCCTAACAATTCTCAGCATCCTCAAAAACTACAGTTCCCAGGATTCTTTGAGGGGAAATCCATGGCAATTGATATGAAAACTGCTTTAAATATACATTGCTTCCTATTTCCTGTGTATATGCTACACAGTCGGTTGTTTGTTCCTCTGCCCCCCAAAACAGCCTGTTACTGGTGTAATGGAGGACACTATCCCAACCCCAAGTTTGAATTAAGGTTCAATGTCCACGCCAGTTGAGTGGCATATACATTGAGAAATAAATAAGTAAGTAAATGAATGAATGAATGAATGAATGAATACCTTCATGCTAGTGGTGGGTGGGGCTAAGGCAAAAAATGGAGAGGGCAACAAATGTAAATGTTGCCTTTGTGCAGTCTGCTAGCTTTTACACCTACTCCCCCCCTTCCATTCAGAGAAGCAGAAGGCGTTATCAGAGTGCAAGGACACATCACACTGAAAGAAGGTGCAAAGCAGGACATGGGAGGGGTGGGACTTGGGAGGAGGTGGTGGGACTGGGAAGCAGTGGGACTGGGGAGAGGCTCGAGGGCCTGAGGTACCCTCTTCCACAATCCCACAGTGGCATAGCATAGCATAGCATAGCATAGGTAGCTCACTGAGACTAAACAGTTCCTGGTCCTCAAACCCATGGAGTCCACAAAAAATCTGACTATGAATGTTTACGTGCTCTGGCCAAATTCCATCAAACTTGATTTAAGGCAAAATGTCTAACACCCATGTAGTTCTCAACAAACACCTTGCTTGGGAGAAGGCTCAAAGATGTGTGTTTTCAGGTTGAATCTGATACATGAAAGAAGGCATTCTGTCTGAACTTGAATGAGATCAGATCTAGAGAAAACATAAAGGTGATGGAACCTTGATCATTTGAGTCTGGGAGTGCAGAGGAACCCCCACTGCCAGAAACATATCCAACATGCATAATCATGACTTCAACTTTTTCACAAGGAAATGGCATCCATCCTTCCTCTAGAAAGAAAGAAGATTCCACCTAAACATTAGGAAGAACTTCCTGACAGTAAGAGCTGTTCGATAGTGGAATTTGCTGCCAAGGAGGGTGGTGGAGTCTCCTTCTTTGGAGGTCTTTAAGCAGAGGCTTTTTAAAAAAAATTTTTTTTTATTGATAGATTTTATTAATTTAATACAACATAAACATTTTCCATAAGCATTCTACTTAACATACAACTCCATACAAACCAAATTCATACACTATCATACCTCAACCTAACCTTCACACATTATATTCCCCCTCCTCCTCTTCTAAGCATCCTCACATTCACTATCAAACATTTATACTAATTCATTCTATCTAACATACATAACATTACTTCTATACATTCTCACCCTTCCTATCAAACATATATAAACCTACATTCATTATACCATACATTACATTGCTTACATTACTTCTCCTTACATACATGCATTTCATACATACATACATTTCACCTATTTTCTTACAACTTTCTATCCTCCCTTCCCCCCCCTTACCCTCCCTCCCCTACACAGAATTTAAAAACAAAGAACCTCCTATCGTCCATCTTCATGTGTTCATTGTGTTTCTTCCCTTACTTTGCGATTTGCTATTACTATTGCTTTCTTATTAATACTACCCTACCTATCTATACTAAATAAGCACTTTCTTCTTGCTATCTCTTATTCCCTATCCCTTACCTTAATCTAAGCAGATCGTTAACTTTGTACTAATTCCCTCTTTCCCTAAGTAGATTTCCAAGTATTTCCATTCCTCTCTAATCTTCTGTTTCGCTGTATCCCTTATCGCTGCCGTCATTTTGGCTAGATTCATGTATTCCACTAGTCTGCCATGCCATTCTTGCAGTGTTGGTACATTTTCTGATTTCCAATACTGGCCTAATAGTATCCTCGCCGCTGCACAGGCGTATAAGAAAATGTTTTTCCTGTCCCCTGGTATGGTGTTTGGAACTATACTTAACAGCATAGCCTCAGGTGTTTTGAGGAAGGTGACTCCTAATAATTTTTTCATTCTTTCATAAACTATATTCCAATATTTCCTAACTATTTCACAACTCCACCAACAATGGTAGTAGTCGCCCACTTTATTTTTGCACTTCCAACACTCATTTGTCTCCGTTTTATATATTTTGGCTATTTTCTCAGGCGTTAAATGCCATCTATAAAAAAGCTTAAGCATGTTTTCTTTAATATTTGTGCAGGCGGTAAATTTAATGCTGCTCTTCCATATACTTTCCCATTGTTCCAAGTGGATTACTCTCCCTATATCCTGTGACCATCGAATCATCGTATGCTTCACCTCCTCCTCTTTCAATTCCCATTCAAGTAAGTATTTATATAACCTACTTAATGGTTTCTTTTGATTTTCTATTATCAACTCTTGGAATTTAGATTTCTCCTCTGGGAAGCCTATTTCCATATGTTTCGTGAACATGCTGTGAATTTGGGTATAGCTAAGCCAGCTTGTGCATTTATCTTTGATTTGCTCATATGTTTTTAATTTCCACTTATCTGCATCTTTAATTGTTATATGCTCATATGTTGACCATTTCTCTTTATCTTTTTGGTCTTTAAGCAGAGGCTTGACAGCCATCTGTCAAGAATGCTTTGATGGTGTTTCCTGCTTGGATGGCCCTTGTGGTCTCTTCCAATTCTATGATTCTAGGTCAGGGGTTGGGCAAATGCAACCCTCTGTACGTCGCTGGGCTATTTATTTGTTTTATTAAACAAAATCCATGTACCATTTAATTGTAATGAAACGTCTAAGCGGTTTACAACAAAATAAAAATAAACATTAACATTATCATTAGCAGGCTGTTAAATATAGGCCATTGGTTGTCGAACCAGGGCACCATGACCCTCATTTCAGAAAAGGCAAGCTGGGCTGCCATGTGCAGTGCGTCAGCATGTGTGCTCCCACTTTACATGTGCACCAAAAATGTTGCCCCAAAGGGGCAGGGTGGGACAGGAATCCCCACATATGTGCAATCTGTAATGGAGTCCCAGTGTAAGCAGTTCCCACAGGGGAGCTGCAGAAAGAATGTGGTTGGTCAAGGGAGCCATGGACTCAAAAGGCATTCAAACATTCAGCAATAGGCTAAAAAGGTCTGTGTCTATTATATCTTACATCATTTCAGACCATTAGAGTCAAACAATGTTTGGAAGGCACCAGGTTCCCCACCCCTGCTGTAAAATTATTTGTACTGTGGCCATATTAATTTCTATTTCTTCTTTCCAAAAGAAATATATATATATATATATATATATATATATATATATATATATATATATATATATATATTATATAGGTTCTGAGTGTTTTGGATGGCAAGCTTCCCCCCTCCTCCAATTATTATTATTGTTGTTCTAAAGCCGCAACCCATGAAGCAGTGAGGGTGAAAGGAAAGAACTGCCCAACTGGTGAGACTATTGCTCATTAGCAAAATGAGATCCTTGGAGCATTTGGCAGTGAAAGGATAGGGACATTTTCTTTTCCGTGGCATAATTTGCTCTTCCCTTCCAATTACCCGGCTTTATTCCTTAGTACTCAACTTCCCTAAAAAGCAACGACCTTGTCTATTTGTCGCATAACTGTTGTTGCTATGGTAGATCTACGAAGGAGGAGGAGGGGAAGGAGAAGGGAAATGCTAATTAATAAAATCATCATACTATTTGTCTTGGATCTGAACTCTGGGTCACACATCAAGCCAAGAGCAATGCTTAAATAGCATTGTGGTAGAAACATGCTTCTGGGAGGAGCAGGGCTTAAATAACATGGTGAACCTCCTCCCTTCTGTCACACAGATAGCCTCCAGCATGTGGTGGCCTGGAGGATGGGATCTGCACGAGAGGGAGAGACTAATTCACAGCAGCCAGGCTGCTGCACAATTGTGTGCACATGAAATTTTACTTATTTATTTGTTCCAATTATTTATATGCTGCCTTTCGGAACGTAAATCCTCACCATTAAATTCACCTGAAGCACCTCCTTGTCCATTAGGCACCAGTCAGATTATTGCAATTCACCTGGAGAAGCCCTCCTAATGGACCCACACTTGTTACTGTTATTAATTAATTAATAATTAATAAATAATTAATAATATGTTCACAATATAAAATCACAAAAATGTGTGACAGTAACAAGCAAAAAGAATACCCCTCTCCCCCAGTATTATTATTCTCATTTTAGCAATTTTAGCCTGGTTGGCCCGTCCAACTGTGACCGTGTCTCTGGCCTGCCTGGATTTGGAGTGGTGAGGTGTGGTAAACCTCTGACCTTTGCATGGCCAATTGTACAAAGTCACATCCTACTGAAATCAGACAATTCTGATATTTCTCCACCTGCAGAAAACATTGTTGTTTCATCAAGCATTTTTAGAGAGTGAATTTGAATAACCTGCATTTTATTATTCTATGGTGTTTTAATGATTTTGTCATACCATCATTATATTTATCCTATGAGTTGGTGCATTATAACAAAGGAACATAAGAAACTGCCTTATGCAGAGTCAGGCCATTGGTCCATCCAGCTCAGTACTCTTTACACAAACTGGCAGCAACTCCATTGTGTTTCAAAGCAGAATCCCTCTGAGCCCCACCTGGAAATGCTGGGGATTGAACCTGGGACCTTCTATGTGAAAAACAGGTGCCCAGCCACTGAGCTAAGAGTCTTCTTGAAATCTGGTGCCTCTGAACATGGAGTTTCTATAAAGCCCTTGTAACTAATGCCATCAGGGAAGTGTCTAAGGCTATGTACACACCATACATTTACAGTAATGCACACTCAAAGCACATGACTTTCCCCCAAGAATCATGGGAACTGTAGTTTATCCCCATAGACCTACAATTCTCAACACCCTTAAAAAACTATAGCTCCCAAGATTCTTTGGGGGGAAGTAATGAGATTTAAATGTGCACAGCCTAATCTTAATTCAAAACTGTTTCAACAAGTGGCCATTGCCGCATCCCTAGATTACCGTAATGATGTGTTCTGTGAAGAAGTGACCCTCTTTTGTCTGACTCTTGCAGGATTCCTCCACACTGGCATAGTGTGACTGGGGCTGTGGGGCGGCCGGCCCTGGGCACATTATTCTGAAGGCGCAAAAGGGCGTAACCAGGTAGGCACCATGACAGGCAACCTATGGAGAGGGGCAAGCTGCACCAGGGGAAGCCTGGCTAGCTGGTGTGGAGCTGTGCTCTCCTCTCTCTCTCTCTAGGAGAAGGAGGCACCACCCCAGCCACAAAGGCCCGGCCCTGGCGCAGCTTGCTTCCCCACAGGGCACCTGTTGCATCCTTTCAGAATCTGGTGGTGTCAGCGTTAGAAGAACCCGGGTGCCAAAAAGCCACAGTATGCCACTATTCCTCCATCCCAGAGAGCTGTTTCGTGCCACAGCTGCTCTCTCCTCATCCCTTTCCATCTGGTCCGAGTTTTCCCTTTTACATGCACAGGAGTTGCTGCCATAGCATTTAAAGAGAAAACATGCTTTGCACTCTGCACAGCTTAAAGAAAAGGAATGACCCTCTTTTCTCATCTCCCCTTGCTAGCATATCTGATTATTAGTTGTGGCTGTGTGGATGGGGGTGTCTGTGTCTGGCACCTTGTAAATAAATAAAACATTGCCACATCTCTGTAAAACTGCAGAAGTTTATCACCAGATAGCATATGAGAGAAGTTGTTTCACTATGTCTTGGGCCATAAAGCTAAAAGTTTTGCTCTTCTGGGCAGACAACCCTTTGTTTATCATCTTGCTTCTGCCAAAGCTGGTAGTAGTCACCTCAGAATTTATATCTGATGAAAGCAGAAGAATTATGACTGAAGATCATGTACTTCCCAGTGGCTGTGCTGTGCCTAAGCCAGGCATAGGTAGATTTAGGTGGGATCTGTTAATATTTATATTGTATTTGCATTGTTGTTGTTGTTTTATTTGTACCGCACCCATCTGACTGGGTTGCCCCAGCCACTCTGGGGGGCTTACAGAATATGCAAAAACATAACAAAACATTAAATGTTAAAAACCTCACTATATAGGGTTGAATTCAGATGTCTTCTAAAGGTTGTGTGGTTGTTTATCTCCTTGACCTCTGAAGGGGGGGTGTTCAACAGGGAGGGTGCCGAGAAGGCCCTCTGCCTGATTCCCTGTAGCTTCAATTACCACTTCAGCTTCCCTGGGTGGCCCTGAGTTCTAGTCTTGTGAGAGAGGGGGGAAGAGGTTTGCAAACAATCAGATGACTAAACCATCTGCAGCTGACATTTGACTTTTCTAAATGTGAGAGTTAAGAGGGTCTGCATTACTGAAGGCACAGTGGGAGCAAGAAAATATGGCAAAATGCAAGAAACCAACCCATCTCCCTCCCGCTTTTAAAAAAGGGGGAAGAAAGACTAGATTCTCCACCAGCAGCAAAGAGCAAAATGATATTCTGTATGAGTGCTGGAAGGAGAAATAAACGTCTTTGTTGAGTTGTCAATTAAAGGCAGTTCCAGAATCAGTTATACATGGCCAGAGGGTACAGCAACAGCTTCCATCTTACAAGCAAGTGTTCAGAAAATAGAGAAACAGAGACACTTTTTGAGTGGCATCTACAAAAATAAAGGGGGTCCTCATGAGCCTGTGTGGATGACAGTGGCATAGCAACGGGGGGCGGGGTGGTGGTGCGATCCTGGTGCCACGTCTCCAGGGGTGACAAGGCATGCGGTTTGCCATTGTCGGCACTCCAGCGCCGTATGGACGGTGCCGGGATCCTCTGCTTGTGGCTACAGCCACAACCAGAGGATCCCGGCACCATCCGTATGGTGCTGGAGCGCCGGTGGCGGCAACCCGCAATGTACAGCGCATGTGCAGCATCGCTACGTATGACGCATTCGTCATACATGGCAACGCTGCACATGCACGCTACGTAGCGACGTTTGCCGCTCCGGGTGCCCGAGTAGCTTCCTACGCCACTGGTGGATGGGTGTTTCTAAGATTGCCACAGCAAAGCGAACAATGAATAGCTGCTTTCCTTCAACTTTCTATGCTTCTTGTCTGCTGTCCCGAATCCACAAGGCCATTCAAAGTGCCACCCTCACCTCTGCTTAACAGGAAACTGATGCATGGATCCGAAAAGACAGAGCATTCCACTCCTTAAAAAGAAAAGAGGGGGGGGGGGAAGCCTGGACCTACCTGTGGCCTTTAACGTTGGCTGCTCTCCTAGCAACAATTTTAATCTTTTGGCGTGAATTTTCCCTTGATAGTGTGACTCAGCCACGACGGCTGAAGTAAAGGACATGTTACAGAGCGTACAGCATTTGTTCTTATCCACCGATTCATTGTCGCTGCCCTGGAGGACGAGAAGGAAGAAGAAGGATGTTATGCATGTCAAAGGCAGCAGTCGCAAGAGGGCCAGACTCAGATGCAAACTCTGGTACCACCAGATCTTGGGGCTGGAATTTGAGGACTCTGGGTCTGACGGATCCATTTCAGACATCCGCCTGAAATCATGAGGCATCTGAAAGGGGGAAGGAATATGAGAAGTGGGCTGGGATGGAAGGCAAGCGACTAATGTGGGACTCTCCAGATGTTGTTGGACTCCAGCTCCCATCAACATCTGGAAAGTACCAGGTTGGCTACCCCTGATAGAGGGGACAGGGGGGCTGTAGCCCAGGCCCTGTTTAGGGAAGTTTTTAATGTCTGATGTTTTATTGTTTTATTGTATTTTTAATATTTTGTTGGAAGCCGCCCAGAGTGGCTGGACAAACCCAGCCAGATGGGTGGGGTATAAATAATAAATTATTATTTTTATTTTTATTTTTATTATTATTATTATTATTATTATTATTATTAGGCACAAGCCAGGTGCCCCCCACAGGGATCCCCGTCCCACCCTGCCTGCTGCCGGTGCCTGTGGGCCTTGGAGCCTGGCTTGGCCTCACCACCGTGTCCCAGACCCCCTCGCTGAATGGCTGCCCAGCCAGCGTGGGGGGGGGGATTGCCTGCCAAGGGCCACATTGGCCAGCCAGGCTTCTCCCTACACAGACAGGCAGTGGCACAGCACAGCCCCACTCGGCCCTGGTAGGCAGGACCGGTGCTGGCAATTTTGGCGCCCTTGGCGAGGGGGCGGGCCACGTGACGTCATTGCGTATGACGCACGTTGCGGAGTGGTGCCCCGCCCCCTGGCCGGCCGGGCACCCCCCGCTGCCCTGGTTTGCTTGCTCCGCCGCTGGTTGGGGCGGCGGCGGGGGGCAGGCTGGCCAGCGCCCCCTCCATTTTGGCACCCTCGCCGCCACGGTTTTCGCCCCAACCTGCTTGCTCCGCCGCTGGTTGGGGCGGCACCGGGCAGCGGGGGGCGGGGGGGCAGGCTGGCCAGCGCCCTAGGCAATTGCCTAGTTCGCCTAAATGGACGCGCCGGCCCTGCTGGTGGGCAGGGCTGAACTGGCACATGCACCCCATGGTGTTGGTGGCAAGGGTTGGCCTGGCGCAGTGGGTTCTGTTGACCCTCCATGTCCTGCTTGGGGCAACAACACCACTGCCTGATATAAAGAACAATTACTTGTTGCATTCCTGCCAACATGGGAACTGTTGGACCTAGAAACACAGCCTTGTGAGTGAGATTACCTAGCTAGGAAGGTAAGAAGACCAGCCCTGGCCTGGCTCCAAATAAGAATGTTTGTGTTTATTAAGGGAAGTGCATTCTTGATGAGAAATAGTTCTGTAGTCCTAGCTAGCTAACTAGTTGGAGAAACAAAGAAGCCCTGCTTGCCCCTTTGTTCTCAGAAAATACATCCAAGAGTTGGAGGCAGTTGTAAAAAGGATATAACCTAACACATTATCAGTCAAAATTTCAAAGGACAGAGAGAAGTCGCTCAGATTTGGAAGGAGGTAGACTCCACCGTGGGAGCAGGTCCGGGGCGGGAGAGTGCTAGAGCCCTGTCTAGTCATGTTTCATGGGATCAATTCCAATCTGTTACTTCCGAGGATGTGGACAGGCTGCTTGGACGAGTGAAACCGACCACCTGTCTTCTTGATCCTTGCCCATCCTGGCTAATAAAAGCTAGCCGGGAAGTGCTGGGTGATGGGCTCTGCGGGGTGGTGAATGCTTCCCTCTGCGAGGGAGTCTTCCCAGACCCGCTGAAAGAGGCGGTCATTAAACCGCTTCTTAAAAAAACATCTTTAGACCCGGCCAATATGGCCAACTATCGCCCAGTCTCAAATTTACCATTCTTGGGCAAGGTGATTGAGCGGGTGGTTGCTGAACAACTCCAGGCACGCCTGGAGGATGCGGACCATTTGGATCCCTTCCAATCTGGGTTCAGGCCTCATCATGGGACTGAAACTGCCTTGGTTGCGCTGGTTGATGATCTCCGGCGGGCTAGGGACAGAGGTGAGAGCTGTTTCCTAGTCCTGCTGGATCTCTCAGCGGCCTTTGACACCATCGACCATAACATCCTACTGGACCGCCTAGAGTGGTTGGGAGCTGGGGCCACCGTTATACAGTGGTTCCGCTCCTTCCTCCTGGGCCGTGTTCAGAAAGTGGTGGTGGGGGATGAGTGTTCAGACCCCTGGGCTCTCACTTGTGGGGTGCCTCAGGGTTCCGTCCTCTCCCCCATGCTTTTTAACATCTATATGAAGCCACTGGGAGAGATCATCAGGGGGTTTGGGCTGGGTGTTCATCAGTATGCGGATGATACCCAGCTCTACCTCTCTTTCAAATCAGAACCAGTGAAGGCGGTGAAGGTCCTGTGTGAGTGCCTGGAGGCGGTTGGAGGATGGATGGCGGCTAACAGATTGAGGTTGAATCCTGACAAGACAGAAGTACTGTTTTTGGGAGACAGGGTGCGAGCGGGTGTGGGGGACTCCCTGGTCCTGAATGGGGTAACTGTGCCCCTGAAGGACCAGGTGCGCAGCCTGGGAGTCATTTTGGACTCACAGCTGTCCATGGAGGCGCAGGTTAATTCTGTGTCCAGGGCAGCTGTCTACCAGCTCCATCTGGTATGCAGGCTGAGACCCTACCTGCCCGCAGACTGTCTCGCCAGAGTGGTACATGCTCTAGTTATCTCCCGCTTGGACTACTGCAATGCGCTGTACGTTGGGCTACCTTTGAATGTGACCCGGAAACTACAATTAATCCAGAATGCGGCAGCTAGACTGGTGACTGGGAGTGGCCGCTGGGACCACATAACACCGGTCCTGAGAGAACTACATTGGCTCCCAGTACGTTTCCGAGCACAATTCAAAGTGTTGGTGCTGACCTTTAAAGCCCTAAACGGCCTCAGTCCTGTATACCTGAAGGAGCGTCTCCACCCCCACCGTTCAGCCCGGACACAGATCCAGCGCCGAGGGCCTTCTGGCGGTTCCCTCACTGCGAGAAGCAAAGCTACAGGGAACCAGGCAGAAGGCCTTCTCGGTAGTGGCGCCCACCCTGTGGAACGCCCTCCCAGCAGAGGTTAAAGGGATCAACAACTATCCTACATACAGAAAATACCTGAAGGCAGCCTTGTTTAGGGAAGTTTTTAACTTGTGATTTTGATGTATTTTAATATTTGTTGGAAGCCGCCCAGAGTGGCTGGGGAGACCCGGCCAGATGGGCGGGGTACAAATAAAAAAAATATTATTATTATTATTATTATAGCATACAAGTTAAAGATACAGGGTTAGCCTGGGAATCTGGAGGTCCTTTACTCTGCTTAAGCTCCATGCAGACACCTTTCTGCAAACTGGATCACACCCAAACTTCCAACAGAAAAAACAGAGGAACTCTCTGCAAGCCACTCCAGCAGCTGAGGGTTCTCATAACAGGCCTTCATGGGCCATCGGTTTCCATATCCATCTGCCTGCATCTAAATCAGGGTTGGCAACTCACTGGCTGAGGGGCCCTTGGGTCAAAAAAAGTTCCCCACTGCAATTTACATGCAAGAGCACTATTGTCATAGCAACAACAACAACAACAACAACTTTATTATTTATACCCCGCCTATCTGGCTGGGTTTTCCCAGCCACTCTGGGCATCTTACAATAGATGCATCCTTGTCCTGCCCAAACATTTGATTTCAAGAGGCTCAGGAGGGGAGACAATGCTTACAAGACTCTAGCGCACAAGTGTATACTTCATCAGCATTTTCAAAAAGCATCCTCAAAAGCCAAACAGGGACATGTAGCAGAAAACCGGGTTAAACTGGAATAGATGGACAGCTTTGACAGTGGACTCATTTCCTGTGAGCTGCCTCTTACACACCTCTAAAGTTACTCCCATTGTGAGTAACATTGATGCTGCAAGCTTGTATCAAACACATTATGCTAAGCTTGAGCCCAAATTTCTCAAGGACATTTTTCAAGGGGTGTGTGGCCTGAGATGTTTTTATTTTTCTCACTGTGCCCCCCTCCCCAGAAAGAGAAGACCATGTTGCAAAATTACTGCTGAATATAGTCTACCATCTAATCATAGTGGATGCTGTTCCCTGACCCAAAGAAGCAACAGCACCCCACAATGACACACAACATCCAGAGCATTGTGAAGGATGCAAAATGGTGGCCTGACAGCTTCTGCCCTTTGCCCTGGCATCCCACCAAAAAACCCAAAACAAACCTTGGGGTGGGGGAAAAGAAATTTCTGTTCCTCCTGGAGGAATTTAACAAATTAGTACTCCCAGTTCCTTTGTCCACACACAGCGGTGATGAATTTTGAGAGGCCATTTATACACAGCAGCTACATGGGAGAAGCAGAAGCCAGGACAACAGCAGAGGAGGGAAACCTTTGCAATTTCTCCTGCTCTGCATTTTGGTTCCTCTCTCAGCAAGGACAGCCGAGCTGCCAGATTGGGGTTGCCATATTTCAAACAGTGAAAATCCGGATAGAAAAGTTGTTGAGTTTTTAAGGGAAATCAACCAAAATGACACTGCTGGCATGGATTGCCATACAAACAAAATTGCCATGTTGATATGTCTAATTATTCTGGGCTAGGGAGGGTTGCATGTCTTTGGTTGAATTTTTGTTTCTATCTGCTGGTGGGAGCAGCACTTTATTTCATTGCTAGGGTGGTGCCAAAATTTTCTATTGCTCTTGGGTGAGGTATCAGCATGTTTTAATATTTTGTATTGACTGTTAATGTTTATATGAATTTCTCTTCTTTTCTGTGGTATAATGTTTTTATGTACCGGTATATGTTTTCCAATGAAAGTCACTTGGAGACTTATAAGTAACAAGTAACTAATATGCTTAAATAGTAATAGTAATAGTAATAATAGCAACAACAACAACAACAACACCCTCCATTGGCATGTGGGCTCCCCAGAAGGTTTGCCAGGGGTGGAAGTGACCCTCAGACCAAAAAAGGGTTAACAGCTCTGATTCAGTGCTTTAAATTGAGCTTAAACAGATGACCAATGGAGATGGCATAAGGTCAGACTGGAGTCCCTGCAAAACCTTCTAGCAAGAAAGATCTTGGGCCTCCCCAAAGGGACAATGGCCGGCCAACTGAGAATGGAATTGGGTCTACCATCCATTGTAGCAAAATCCCATATCAGGATAATCACTTACTACAAATCGCTGGTAGAAACTCCAAACTCTCTACTAGCGAAACAAGCCTTCACAGCCTTTATTGGCAGCCGTACCTGGTCAAAGGGCATGGAGACCATCTGCAATCGCTACTCCCTTCCAGATTTTGCTGCCCTGTCCTTATGGGACAAAGACAAAATTCGTGAATGGGTTTTAGCAAGGGACGAAGCCCTCGACCTAGCACTATCGAATGCGGCCAGACTATCCACGTGGTTTCCTCGCGTGAAAGCAGTCAGAACTCCGGCACATTATCTAAGTGACCTGATGAATCCTACGCTAAGAAGGGCCTTCACACTTGCTCGATTCCACGCCATCCCTATAGCATTCCTACAGGGCGCTTATTCCAATACCCCCCTGGACCTTCGACTCTGCCCTTGCAACAAGGGAAAGATAGAGGATTTTATCCACTTTTTCTTCCACTGCCCTCTATATGCTACAGTTAGACCTAGGCTTTTCCTCCTAATCCCGCCGACCATCGCCCTGGACAACGACCGCATGAAATTCCTATTGGTAGATGCCAACCCTCTGGTCACAAGAGGAGTGGCTATCTACATACTCCAGGCACTGAAACTTAGGGCCACCTTCTTGGCTGATTTGCCTTAGCACTAGATCTAAGTTACTTCCTGACATAGACTCTGTCGACACGCTCTGCCATTGCTTTTTATTCTATCTGTTTCACTTAGCATGATTTTATATCCAAAGTTTTATATGCACCTGTACAAAATGTACAAAATGTATCTGTTATATTTTATGTATATTTTTGACAGGCTCCCGCCTGGTTTCTTATTATGTGCTATGGGCCAGATGGCTAATGCAATAAATATTATTTGATTTGCATAAGGTTAGAAAAGACTGCTCTAATCTTTAGGCCTAGATAATAGTCTGTTGACAGGAGTAAGCCAGCAGTAAATCGCACTGTACACGTTGGAGTTAACCCTTTATTAACAAGAACAGGATCTGCACAGACTTGGCAGAGTGTCAGGCCTAATGAGCGCAGGAACTCATTCCCACTAGGTATTGCCGCATGGATCAGTTACCAAGACGAAAGGTCCTCACCTCCCCACAGCTGTCATTGTCTCCTCCTCTTCAGGTTTTCCCCCAAGCAATTGAAGACTGTGCCTGTGTGCCACCTGTCTTTGCTCCTTCTGCTTCATGCCTCTTCTGGTTCTGGGAGACCAGCAGAGAGGGGAGCTTGTTGCAGCAGCAGGAGGAGACACCTTCTCCAGCCTGACTCCTCTCTGCCTCTTGGCTTCCCTCCCCTCCTCCCCCTGCTTCAGCTTCAGCATCTGATTCTGGACTTCTCCCTGCCACACACTCTCCCCCTTCAGCCACACCTCCTCTTCCCAGTCTTCTCCCTCTGACTACTCACCATCGTCCCACCACCATTCCCCAGGCTCTGAGCCTTCTTCCCTTGGTGGTTCCCCAGCTGGTTCCTCCCACCATTCCCCTGCATCCAACCAGTCCATGACATATGGAGTCCATATTTTTGATCACTTGAGGTTTCTGGAGTGCCTTTGAAAGACCATGGATCCAGTCTACCATTATTGGCCCTGAAAATAACAGAGTTGTTTTGAGTGTGAGAGGTGAGCTGCATTGAGGCCCTTTATCATAGAATCATAGAGTTGGAAGAGACCACAAGGGCCATCCAGTCCAACCCCCTGCCAAGCAGGAACACCATCAAAGCATTCTTGACAGATGGCTGTCAAGCCTCTGCTTAAAGACTATATTTTTTTTAAAAAATGAACAAATTCTTATGCCCCACAAATAACCCAGAAATGCATTTTAAATAAAAGGACACATTTTACTCATGTAAAAACACGCTGATTCCCGGACGGTCCGGGGGCCTGATTGAGAAGGCGATTGGGCCACATCCAGCCCATGGACCTTAGGTTGCCTACCCCTGATATAAACCACAAAATACATAATAAAAATACAAACAAAAACCCAATAGCCCCCCCCCAAAAAAAACCACTTAAAAAGGGCATATGATGCAAATCAGATCAACCGAAGGCTTGGTTAAAAAGAAATGTGGTGAGGAGTATGCAAGATTCTAGTCCTTATTTGATACCCCAAGATTCCGGAGTACCGATTCTAGTCAATAACCCAAGATTCTAGTCCAAACTTTGTCATAAATTCATCCCCAGCAGCAGCTTAAGAAGACAGCTTAAGAACATAAAATGGCCTGGATGAAGCCCATCTAGTCCTGTTCTCTCAGTGGAAAGTCCCCAAGCAGATCGCAAGCGCAAGAGCTCTTTGAACTCCTGTGGTTTCCAGCAACAAGTAATTGCTTCTCCCAAATAATCCTGGGAACTGTAGTTTGCTAAGGGTGTGCTGGGGATTGCAGATTGTAAGCTATAGTTCCCAGGATTCTTTTTTTGGGGGGGGGGTGCTTTAAATGTATGGCCACTCAGTAGCGCATACTGACTTTCAGAGCCATTCCCTGCCTTAGAATCATAGCAGCGTAGAGTTGGAAGGGACCCAGTGAGGTCGTATAGTCCAACCCCACTGCGATGCAGGAATAATAATAATAATAATAATAATAATAATAATAATAATTTTTATTTAAACCCCGCCCTCCCCGGCAACGCCGGGCTCAGGGCGGCTCACATCACTAAAATCACAATAAAAACATCAAGCATAAAAAGAAAACAATTAATTAACTATACAGATTAAAAGATTAAAAATTAAAAACCATCTTAACACAGCAGCCCATGAATATGAAAGAATAGGAGAGAGTCTTATTTACAGTATTATATTATAGCACGAGGGTCAGGTTGGGTCGAACTAACAAAAAGCTAGGTGGAACAGCTCCGTCTTGCAGGCCCTGCGGAAGGCTATCAGATCCCGCAGGGCCCTAGTCTCTTGAGACAGTGCGTTCCACCAGATTGGGGCCAAAACTGAGAAAGCTCTGGCCCTGGTTGAGACCAACCTTCAGCGTATTATTATTCGTGGACCTTAAGGTCCTCCGCGGGGCATACCAGGAGAGGCGGTCCCGTAGGTACGGGCTTTAAAGGTCAAAACCAGCACCTTAAACCTGATCCTGTACTCCACCGGGAGCCAGTGAAGCTGGTAAAGTACTGGATGAATATGATCCCGCGGCAACGACCCCGTAATAATAATAATAATAATAATAATAATAATTTATTATTTGTACCCCGCCCATCTGGCTGGGTCTCCCCAGCCACCCTGGGCGGCTTCCAGCAAATATTAAAAAACAAAACATTAAAATATCACAGATTAAAAGCTTCCCTGAACAGGGCTGCCTTCAGGTGTTTTCTAAAGGTCATGTGGTTGTTTATTGCTTTGACCTCTGATGGGAGGGCGTTCCACAGGGCGGGCGCCACCACCGAGAAGGCCCTCTGCCTGGTTCCCTGTAGCTTCGCTTCTCGGAATGAGGGAACCGCCAGAAGGCCCTCGGCGCTGGATCTCAGTGTCCGGGCTGAACGATGGAGGTGGAGACGCTCCTTCAGGTATACAGGACCGAGGCCGTTTAGGGCTTTAAAGGTCAGCACCAACACTTTGAATTGTGCTCGGAAACGTACTGGGAGCCAGTGTAGATCTCTCAGGACCGGTGTTATGTGGTCCCAGCGGCCACTCCCAGTCACCAGTCTAGCTGCCGCGTTCTGGATTAATTGCAGTTTCCGGGTCACCTTCAAAGGTAGCCCCACATAGAGCGCATTGCAGTAGTCCAAGCGGGAGATAACTAGAGCATGCACCACTCTGGCAAGACAGTCTGCGGGCAGGTAGGGTCTCAGCCTGCGTACCAGATGGAGCTGGTAGACAGCCGCCCTGGACACAGAATTAACATGCGCCTCCATGGACAGCTGTGAGTCCAAAATGACTCCCAGGCTGCGCACCTGGTCCTTCAGGGGCACAGTTACCCCATTCAGGACCAGGGAGTCCCCCACACCCGCTCGCACCCTGTCCCCCAAAAACAGTACTTCTGTCTTGTCAGGATTCAACCTCAATCTGTTAGCCGCCATCCATCCTCCAACCGCCTCCAGGCACTCACACAGGACCTTCACCGCCTTCACTGGTTCTGATTTGAAAGAGAGGTAGAGCTGGGTATCATCCGCATACTGATGAACACCCAACCCAAACCCCCTGATGATCTCTCCCAGCGGCTGCATATAGATGTTAAAAAGCATGGGGGAGAGGACGGAACCCTGAGGTACCCCACAAGTGAGAGCCCAGGGGTCTGAACACTCATCCCCCACCACCACTTTCTGAACACGGCCCAGGAGGAAGGAGCGGAACCACTGTATAACAGTGCCCCCAGCTCCCAACCCCTCTAGACGGTCCAGAAGGATGTTATGGTCGATGGTGTCAAAAGCTGCTGAGAGATCCAGCAGAACTAGGAAACAGCTCTCACCTTTGTCCCTAGTAAGGAGCCTCGCCGCGGCATTCTGCACCCGTTGGAGTTTCAGGGTTAGTTTTAAGGGCAGCCCTGCGTAGAGCGAGTTACAATAGTCTAGTCTGGAGGTGACCATCGCATGGATCACTGTGGCCAGATCAGGGCGGGAAAGGTAAGGGACCAACTGCTTAATGCGGCGGAGATGGAAAAATGCCGCCTTTACTGTGGCTGCAACCTGCGCCTCCATAGAAAGGGAGGCGTCGAGGGTTACACCCAAACTCTTGACAGAGGGCACTGGCACTAATTGAGCCCCCGCAAGAGATGGGAGTTGGCCCCCCAACCCCATATCGTCCCGGCCCAGCCAGAGGACCTCTGTCTTCGAAGGGTTTAACTTCAGCCGGCTCCCACGCATCCATCCAGCCACAGCCTCCAAGCATCTAGTCAGTGTGTCTGGGGCCGAGTCAGGACGGCCGTCCATCAACAGATAGAGCTGGGTGTCATCAGCATATTGATGGCAGCCCAGCCCAAAGCTCCGGACAATCTGGGCGAGGGGGCGCATAAAGATGTTAAAAAGCATCGGGGAGAGGATTGCGCCCTGCGGGACTCCACACACCAAGGAGTGCCGCGGCGACAGCTCCCCCCCTAACGCCACCCCCTGTCCCCGACCTGAGATTAAAGGAACGCAGCCATTGTTGGACTGTGCCCTGAATCCCCACGTCGGCAAGGCGGTGGTCCAAAAGTTCGTGATCGACCATATCAAAGGCTGCTGATAGATCTAAAAGAATCAGCAGTCCCGACCCGCCTTGGTCCAGCTGTCTACGGAGATCATCTGTTAGGGCGACCAAAGCCATCTCGGTCCCATAACCAGGGCGGAAACGCAGCAAAGAAGATCACTTTGTTTATCGCTTTGTTTATTATTGTTGCTTTGACTTTCCTGTTGCTGGATTGGCCTTGGGTTTAAAGCATGGGTAGGTAAACTAAGGCCCGGGGCCAGATCTGGCCCAATCGCTTTCTAAATCCGACCCACAGATGGTCCAGGAATCACCGTATTTTTCCTTATTTTAATAATTTCAATGTGGGGGGTGGGGTGGGTGACAAACAATTTTTTGCACCCGGGTACCAATTTACCTTGCTACACCACTGCCCTCATGGACACGGAGTCCCCAGCACAGCTTGGCACTACTACAGCTACAGCTGCTGCTGCTGTTTGGATGAAGGTGGCTTCTTCTGAACGCTGAGCCGCTGAGGGACCGCAGTCTCCCACCCCTTTTTGGGGGGTGGGATGCTGAGCTAAAGGCAGTGGTTTTTCCCCCCATTTACTGTATTTATTTCCCCCGATGTGAACTATAAAATGGTGATTTTCTTGAGTCAAAATGAGAGAACCCCCAAACATTTTTTAAGAAAAAAAAGCACTGGGAATAATAGTGACAGAGGTCCCAAAAAGTTGCTTAAATTGTTTATGTATGCCACCACCACAGCCAGAACTCTGTAGGCACAGAAATGTAAAGAAGAAGAAGTTCTAACAAAAGAGGAATGGGATTTGAAATTATTGGACTATGTGGAAATGGCAAAATTGATGGCAAAAATAAAAGACCAAAAAGAAGAAAAACTTGTAGAAGAATGGAGAACCTTTTTGGATTAACTGAGGAAAATATTAGTCAAATGAAATTGCAGGCAGGACTTGAAATATAAAAGGAATGAGAATGATAAATGAATGTAATGTAGGATATATGTTTTAGCTAAATATTACATTTATGTGAGTAGATGAATGATTTGAATAGAAACATCATGGAAGTAAGGGTGGGAAGTCAACATTTTAAGGGAATATTGTACTGAAATTGAATTGGATTTGTTAAATTGTTTGAAAACTAATAAAAATTTGTGGGGGGAAAGCCTGAACTGTAAAAATGTAAATACCACAGAGGGAAATGGAAAGACACCCCCAGCACAAGACAGGTGATGATTCTGAGGTGCCATTAGGTTTGAAGAAAGCCCTGGTTTATCTTCTGCATCCCTGCATTGTTTCTGTTCCACAGCAGTTCATCTTCCATCCAAAACTATGCAGAAATGCTAGGATTTTTGAAGTGTAAAAATACCTCACTCTTACTGCACAATGGGTGGTATATCTCTTAGGGTCTCTGCTCAAGTTGTTGCTATTGCTATTGTTAGTAATATCAATATCAATATTTTTCATCATTTTTTACAAAATACCTCAAAGAAGCAACTTACAAAATATTCAAGTACTGAAAAACTTAACAAACTTTAAAATTCATAACATAGAATAAACCATAAGAATAATCAAAGTATTCACATGTCAGCAAGAATAAAAAGACCAATCCTATTCCACTAAAAGGTGAACTACCAAAACAGGCTGGAATAAAGTTATATTTGCAGCATGGCAGCTTCAGTAACAAGTGAGTTCGACAATCTATGGTTGAGGAGTTCACAGCATAGTTATTTGCCCCTTACCATCATTGCACATTAGGACTGGTCCAAGTCATTTTGCTCCCTGAAGCAACAGGTGAGATGGTGCCCTCCCTTTCTACATATAAGAGCCCAATTATTTAGGCTGTGTAGGCAGTAGAGGGGAATGCTCACCCCTTGCCCCTTGCCCAGCACCTGCCACCTAAGGCGGTTTTCTCACCCTGCCTAATGATAGGGCCTGCCTTGCTACCCAGGGTACTCTCATCCTCTCCAAAAGTTGGCTCTCCTGACATTGCTTCTGTAGTGTATGGAGGAGCTGCACAGAAGCAGCAGACATTCTGCAGAGGCCATGCCAGGAGGGATCTTGGGTTGGGGGACACTCACAGTCCCAGCAAAACCAACAATTTCCATAACTCTATCCGACTCTAGTAAGAAACTTCCTTTTTGATTCCTGTGACTGTATGAAATCCTTCCCTCCCTAATTTTCAAACCAAATTAATTAACGTTCCATTTATAATCATTAGTTCGCATACACTCAAGCTTCTTTAACCTAAATTACTCTTCCACCCCTACTGTGTTACTTCCTCTGATGTATCGGCTATAAAATAAATCACTCCCTCCGCTCTCTAGAGCTAAATAGGCAACACTTTTTTAATCTTTGGTGCTCATCAGATAGACTCTCTGCTCTTATGCATTTTCAGAAGTGTTCACACATCAGCTGTGAAATTCCAGCAATAATCTGCCTGCTTCTTATGCATAACTGGATTGCCTTAAATTATCACTGAGGCTGTGAATTTCAAGTGCACATCTGGTATGTTTTTATTAGCCTCGCAACAATTTTCTTGTAGTACCTTTATGAGGACATAATAGGACTGGCAACAGATTGCCGAGCCAATAGCTATGAGCCATAGGGATCAATCACATATCACAGCTGATGAACAGCCATAGCCAAGAGTCAGCTGATCGCTCTCTCTAACAACAAACACAGGTGGTGAGTGTTGACAGGATTAAAGCCAGAAGTAGAAGCAAGAGGGAGAGAACATTGAAAAAGTCAAGGGGGGGGGATCTCTACCCGCAACCCCCAGCCCAGGGAGGACTGAGGATGTCATGGAATGCTAACTGAAGAAAGAAAATGGGGGGGAGGGGAGTGGAATAGCCAGCTTGACTGACTGGAGAGCCAAACAGGTACCTACTGGATATATCTACAGGAAGCTGCCTTATACTGAGTCAGACCCCCTGGTTCATCCAAACCAGTGTTGTCTCCACCGACTGGCAGTGGGTTTCTAGGATATCTGACCAGGAGTCTCTCTCAGCCCTACCTGGAGATGTCAGGGATTGAACCTGGGTCCTTCTGCATGCAAAGCAGATGCTGCACTACTGAGCTACAGTCCCCTCCACCCTGATTAGGATGGAGGATACACTAGGTTGCTTCGTTACAGTGTCTGTTTGTATTATATCTCTGACAATCTAATGGAATGCTCAACATCACTAGGATGGATGGTGTGAGGTTCAGTCTCCCTACATGGGAGCTGTCCTCAGGGTGCCACAGTCTTTGTATACCATGAAAGGGCAATGGACCTGAAAGACTGCCAGCCCCTGTACAAACCTGAAAGATCACTTAGACCACCTGGGGAAATTCTACTTATGGTAAGGTAAAGTTAAAGGGACCCCTGGCCGTTAGGTCCAGTCGTGGACGACTCTGGGGTTGCGGCGCTCATCTCGCTTTATTGGCCGAGAGCCGGCGTATAGCTTCCAGGTCATGTGGCCAGCATGACTAAGCCGCTTCTGGTGAACCAGAACAGCGCACGGAAACGCCGTTTACCTTCCTGCCAGAACGGTACCTATTTATCTACTTGCACTTTGACATGCTTTTGAACTGCTAGGTTGGCAGGAGCAGGGACCGAGCAACGGGAGCTCACCCCGTCGCGGGGATTCGAACCGCCGACCTTCTGATCAGCAAGCCCTAGGCTCAGTGGTTTAACCCACAGCGCCACCCACGTCCCGGTACCGCACCCCAAAGAATATCATGGGGCAGGGACCTGAGAATGGACCTGAGAATGGACATTTTCCATGATTGCCGCTGTATCACAGAACACCCTTCCCTCTGCCATATGTGAATCATTGCTTGCTTCAGATGCCTTAGTATCATTTTGCTCAGGCTTTCCCTGACCCACAAGATTGGACCCTGTCTTCATTTGTCTGAATTCTCAGTTTTTGTTTTCATATACTTTTGCGCTACTGTTTTACTGGCTTTTGTTTTAAATATATTGGTCATTGCTTTTATGTTGTGCATTGCTTTGAGGTTTTAATTTTTTTTACACGGTTTAGAAATGCTTTTAAATAAAATAATATAATATATTTGTGGACACCCCTGGAGGTGACAAATCTGTTTCTTCCTTCCTATTGCTGTGACCAGTATTTGATGCAAAGGATCCTTCTCTTGAGGGGAATGCTGCCTGTGGCTGGTCTGAGTTGCAGAACACTGACTTTCTGCCATTTTCAGACCCCTGTAACAGTTGCAAGATTTGCTTTTAATGCTTGAGCCAATTTCCTACTTTCTCCTAGTGTGATGAATAAGTAAGATTGTATTGCTATTGTCACTCCCCCTCCCAATTGTTATTTCAATTTTTGTTTTCTGCTTTTACCTATTGTTGAAAGACTGACTGACTGACTGACTGGTGTGAAGGCTTGATGTTGTTCCATCTCAAATCCCAGGGGTCACATCTAATGCAGCTCTACATTAGAATCAGTCAGCAGTATACTTGTTCATCTGGAGAAATGTTTTGTGCCAGCAGAAGTTGGCTTCCCAAAATAATTCATAAGAAGCTTGCTGGTAACTTTGCTGCAGAATGGATTGCACAATCTGTTGCGTTACGAGTTGCTGCTAATGCAACTGTTGCACTGGATTCGTCTCTTGTGCAACACTGAAACTCACCCCTCCATTAGTGAAAGTGCCCTTGTGCTAGTAGAGCAAAAACATTAGTTACAGCCTCCAGATTGTGGCCCCTTTTTATATTCTCCCACAGAACTGAATGGGAACTATGAAGAGCTAACCCACCACAATCTGCATAGACCTTCACTTTATAGCCCCAGAAATCAAACATTGCTCTCAAACATTGCTGGCAAAGGATGCTTTAAACACTCCTCCCCCAAGGACTGTATCCAGATGAAAATCATGCCTCCATCTAGTATTATATCTAGTTTTGGCCCTCACTTATATGCTTTCCTAAGATGTTACCAAGAGAAACTTCCCTTCCCCCAGCTAAGAATGGTTCCCCATCCCTGGTCTAGAAGAAGCTGCAGCTGGGGCACTAGCCTAAACTAATGAAAGACTGCTGCAAACTGTAAAGTGGGTGTATTAAACTATGGAAAATGCATAAAGAAATAATAATAAAATGAAAAAGACTGTTGCATGGATTGCTCACAACATATGTGATGCTCTTTTGACATTTGATAAATATTCTATATAACAAGCTGCATATTATCAATAACCAGGGAAGTTATATTATAAAGTCTTTTTTTACCTTGAAAACCCAGGGACTAGAAAGTTAGAAAATGTTTTAAACTGGATTTTATCATATTCTTGATTTTATCATACACCTTCAATATTCAAAATACTCTGTATCTATCACATATGCATCCTAGTCCTATCATGCATGTTTACGCAGAAATAAGTCTGGCTTCCTCCCAAGAAAACATGTCCATGGCAAGGCAGCTCTAAAGTCAGGGTATCTCTGCACTTGTATACTGTGGCCACTGCAAACCAATCTGATGTTTCATGGGAAGTGGCAGCAAGTGCTTCATTAATGGCACAAAATGCCTGTGCTGAGAGTCCAGCAAGCTCAGAGCTATTTTTAGTGGTGAAGTTGCTACTGGGTTTAATTAGCTGGCCTGACAGAAATATTCCCTGCTATTGATGTACCAGGAGGATTTATTAATAAGAGCTGCTAAAGGTCCCCTCATGTGTGAAAATATTTTTTAATCTTGTTTTCATTACTGTTTAAGCGCCAACAATCATATCACATTCTTTGCCATAAAAGCATGTCTGAAATGGACATCTTAGTGGGTCTACAGCCCTTTTGCACAGAAGAGTGGGGAGAAGGCCACAGTGCGGTGGCAGGGAGAAGAGAAGAGAAGAGTTTGGATTTGATATCCCGTTTTATCACTACCTGAAGGAGTCTCCAAGCGGCTAACAATCTCCTTTCCCTTCCTCCCCCACAACAAACACTCTGTGAGGTGAGTGGGGCTGAGAGACTTCAGAGAAGTGTGACTAGCCCAAGGTCACCCAGCAGCTGCATGTGGAGGAGCGGAGATGCGAACCCGGTTCACCAGATTGCAAGTCTACCGCTCTTAACCACTACACCACACTGGCTCTCATGCATACGCACAGAAGGTCCCCGGCTCATTCTCCAGGCAGGGCTGCAAATGCCCCTGGTCTGAAGCGCTGGAAAGCTGCTGCCAGCCTGAGTAGACAACACTGAGCTAGATGGACCAATGGTCTGAATCTGCATGAGGCAGCTTGCTATGATCCTATGGCCAGGGTGCCCCACATGTCACTGCAATCAGGGTTGTATCCAAGCTTCTTGACCAGAGCTCTTGTGCTGGCAGACAGATGGATTCAAATTTTGTGCAACAGAAACTTGTGCAACAGATTGCACAAACTATTGTGCCCTGAAGTTATCAGCAGCTTGCTTATGCATTCTTTTGAGCAACTATGTTCCACTTGTGCAAAACATTTCACCAGCACAACCATTATACCGCTGAGTAACTTTAACTTAGTGCTCCACTGGATATAACCCATACAGCCCAAACCGCCTAAGGAGGTGGACTTGGGAGCATCTCCTCCCAAGTGAAATGCACAAGACTGCTCTATCTTGGAGCTGTAGGCATGACAGGGCCAGCTTGGGATCTCAGAAAACCCCATTTGGGAGAGCTTCCCACTTTGGAGATGTTTGCTGATCCCGACTGGCAGGGATTCCAGCCCTTCTGCCTGCCTGCCTGCACATTTGGTGGGTGGAAAGGGGAGCTCCAGGCCAGCAGAGACCTTGGTGTCACGCCAGAGCTGGAAGCCAGAGTGAGGCCAAAGGAGGCTGGCTGGGCTGTGGAAAGGGAAACCTGCAACCCATCGGCACACACCATTATCTAGTGATAAAACACACATTGAAACACATATTTAAATGCAAATGTTTCTACTTAAAAAAATAGATTAATATGGAAATAGGACCCCTCCTTTTCTTCTCACACTGGTCAATTCTGCTGGGGTCCTCATGCTGTGATTTAAGGAAAGGGAGCTGTGTTTAGAGGAGGCAAGGGGACAGTAATTTTCAGACTGACTTGAGAAACGTTTTTCCTCCAATCATTTTTTTTGCAAGAACCTCAGGAAACTGCATACATTAGGGTGATGGGAATTGTAGTCCAACAACATTGGGGATGCAGGGCTGAGAAAGGCTGCACCAATTTGATGCTCATGAAGGACACACTGCAGAGGATGACAGCAGTGGCGTAGCGTGGGGGGTGCAGGGGGTGCCAGCTGCACCGGGCGCAACATCTGGGGGGGCGCGCTCGCACTCGCAGCTCTCTGCCCCTGCCTGCCGATCCGCAGATGCCTCACCCGCCTCTCCACCCAGACACCTCGCTTGCTCCGCGTCTAGAAGCGGAGTAGTCAGCGCGCCCCGCCGGCCGGCTGCCTCCCTCTGGGCGTGCCTCGCCTCTAGCCCCGGCAGGTGAGGAGTGCCAGGGCAAGCCGCCCACCCGCCCGCCCGCCCCCTCCAAGACCCGCCCCGCCGCCGCCCTCCCTGCTTGCCCGGCGACTGGGGGTGGCGCTGGCTGGCTGACTGTCGCGCCCTCGCACCTGGCGGGCGAGTTAATGGTTAGCCAGCCTCCCTCGGGCAGCTTCTCCCTGTTAGGGCTTGGAAGGGACACTCCGCCTGTGCAATGCAGGGCGCGCAGCTCAAGCATCCCTGGCAGCTCGTGGCGGTTGAAGGCGAGCCCAGCAGTTGGGACCCGCGGAGCGTGAGGGCTGGCAGAGACCCCGGCCCGAGGGGAAAGGAAGGGTGATCCTGTGCCCGGCGCCCCCCAGGATCATTGCCATGGCCGCCCCCCGCCCCGACAGCCCTTTATCCAGGTGGGGAAGGGGAGCCCCCAGGGAAATCCCCTCTAAGCTCACTGCCTCGGGCGCCTCGGCTCTGCGGGCGCCACCCCGGGCGGAGGCGCCCGCCCGGCCCGCCTGCCTCCTTCCCGTTGCCGCGGACGGGAGAGAGAATGGAAGAGCGTGGCAGGGAAGGGAGGGAGGGGGCCCTGCCCCCAAGGAGCCTCCGGTCAGCAGGCCTGCCGCCACCCCACTTGCCCCACATCGGGGCAGTTCCTATAACCCCCCTCTGCTCTTCCAACCAACCTGCTCTGAACATAGCCACTCCCCCCCCAATCTACCCGTTCTGCCTCAGTTCCACTGGACACCCCTTTGCACCCACCGCCCCTCCTATTAATGTTTCAATGTATTAATTATATTCTATTTATTATATTAACAGTATAACATTTAAAAGTCCTTAAACTGAAGGCCTGATTGATGCGGAATACTTCCAAGGCCTGGTTGAAGAGGAATATATTATTATTATCATTATCATCATTATCATTATTAATTTACCTTTACCTTTCTGGGGTTCTAGTCCCCACTCGGCCATGGGGCTACCTCTCAGCAGAGGCAAATTTAGGGGAGTGTGTGTCGCTTCGGCTGCAGTGGGTGCGGAGCCTCAGCCTCAGGGGCACAACTATGGGGCAGAATGGAAGGCAAGAGGTGGAAGGGCACCAAATGTTGGCATCACGAATGACGCCGCTGAAATTTGACAGCCCAAAGTCCAATGCTGCTCACAGCCTAACCTACCTCACAGTGTTGTTGTGGAGAGGGAGAACCATGCATGCCACCTTGGAAGAGACTCGAGTGCTAAACTCCACGGGTTAGGGGGCGCAAATTACTTGCCTTGCCCCGGGTGCTGACAACCCACGCTACGCCACTGGATGACGGTGGTGTTGGTGCCACACCCAACGCCCCCTGCAGCAGCCTTGCTACTCCTGCTAAGGCCACAATGGGTGGAGAGCAGTTTCTCTCAATTTCCCTTTTCCCCAATCTTAAATACATCTCACCACATTGTCATACCATTTTGAGATTTGTTTACCTTGTGAAAATTCATAAGCATTTCAGTTTGACTCTCTCCCTCCTATACACATCTTTATTTGCAATTTTTCCTACACATAATATCCCCCCCAAGGTAATTCCCCCTAATATAGTGCATTTGTGTGTGTTATTTTGCCAATATAATGTTGCACTCTGAGCTATGTGAGATTCCAGGGGTTCCAGGTGCTTCTCTAGGGATCATGTTTCCTTTGGGGAATGAGGCACTGCAGAGACTGGGGTGTCTTTCTGATATATGGTTTATCTACACATATATACAACCTGAGTCTGTGATGGGTGTGTGTGTGTGTGTGTGTGTGTGTGTGTGTGTGTGACAACAGCAACACCCCAAAAAGGTGTTGTTTCTCCTATAGCCACAGCCTTGGATTCAAACAGAAATCCAACATTGCTCTCAAACATTGTTCTGGCTCTCTTTCCAGTTGCTACTTTACATCTAGGTCACATCACTCCAAAACTCTCTATGCTAAATACTGGCTTTATGTCTTATGGGGGCACCCATTTGCCTCTTGCACCAAGACCCTTAATCCCCCATCAGCTCCCCAGGAAGCTAGCTTGGCCATTTCCCAGAATTAGAAGGCTTGATTAGCTTTTAACACTTGCTGGATCCAGGGATTACTTCCTTTCCAAGCCAGGGCCTCACCTGGGATAGAGAGGCTTACATGACAAAAGAGGTTAATGGCCCATCTGAGAGGAATCTTGGGCCTAGGCAGACAGAGGTTACCAATGTGTGAGAGAGGTGACAGGAAAAGAGAGTCTTTTTAGCAAGGTGTTCTGGGAAGAAGAAGTAGGGGAGAACAAGGTCTGGGATCCATCTTGGACAGGCTGGCTGAAGGCTGGCTGGGAGAGATGCCTTGGACTCCAGGGCTGCACTGCTGTGGGGAACAAACCCAGTGGCAGAGGAAGCCTCTCCGGCAGCCGGGGAAGGGCGCCGAGGGGTGGGGCGAACCGCCTGGCGGTGCATGTGTGCCACCCGTATGGAGTGCGCATGCATGGCGCCTGGACGGACGGCGCTCAAGTGGCAGCCTGTACGGACGCTGCGCATGTGCCCTTGGCCGCTCTGCAGCTGTGGGGGAGCAGTGGGCCATCTTGTCACCTCCCCCAGGTGGCACCCGGGGCGCCAGCCCCCCGCCCCCTTCGTACGCTCCTGAACAAACCCCTCTTGAAATGCTGTAAGATCTGGACTCCCTCCAGACAGACTGAAGGTGTAAATAGGTGAATAAGCCATAGTTCTTAAAGCTACAACAGTGTCTGCCATGTCTTCAATTCTCCAAAAGAGCACAGACCTGGCTGAGGGCCAAGACCCCTGGAATCCCCTGTGTGGCACAGCAGGGATTGCAGTGGCTGGTAACAAAACACACCTTGCTTGACTGGAGAACTGCACTGCAAAATTTGAAGAGCGTAAATTTTGAAGGATAGCTTGTGTTTTGGTTCACATCTTGTATAAATTACTTCCCCCTTTAAATGCAAACTGAATAGAATTTCTTCCCCAATGCTAGTGTGGGAGGCTGCAGACTGGCTGCAGGTAGAGGAGATCTGATGGCACTTTGGCAGTGATTTCCTATAACCTGGAGCTGATGCTGCTATTCTGTTACCAGCTGAACCAGGGTTCTGACACATAGGCTTCCTTTTTTCTTCCTGGATAATTCCAGTTCAAGCCCACCTGAAGTTTGGGTTTCTGAGAGTTGCAAACCTGGTTTATTATGCAGTCAATTTGTCTCTCACTTGGGAGAAAGGGACTGAAAAGGAACTCTCCCCACATAAAGCATGTTTACCGCTCATCAAAATCTAGTAGGGAAAAAGACGATGTTCTAAACTACAGGGGCTGTAAATGCTCATTAGCAGAGAGCCTTGTTTTTCATGCCCTGTTTTCATTTCTTCTTCTTCTTCCCTTCCTCTTCTTTTTACATCAAACTCTACTCTAAGACCCCAGGGAATGATTTCAAAGTCATTTCAAAGTTGAAGTGCAATGAGAAATGCTCTGGATTAATGGATCGACATCCACTGTAACTCTCAAAAGAGCCACCCACGAAGGTCTTGTTTGAAAATCTGATTTAAAGGATGTTTGTGCTGTCTTTCTCTCTCTTTCTCTCTCTCTCACGCACACACAGACATGCTCGAGATGTGTTTGTGTTATTGTTTCTCTTCAACCTACTTTCAGAGAGATATGTGATTTAAAAATAAATAATAAAAATCCTCCTGACAAATCAGATGCATCTTATTTCAAAATCCAGACTGTTTCTTTTTTCCTCTCTTACTGTCAACTCATTCTTCATCTTTGTTCAGATGTTATGTTGAAGATTATGGCAAGTGCCTCATGGGAATGCTTAAAAACAACCTTATCCCTAGCAAAGAGTGCTTTCTTTGCATATTCCTCTTCTGTATTTTAGGTGATCCTTATTATTCAGTAGGGGTGGGGGAGGTTCTTCCCCCCTCCACTTTTTGCAACAGACTGACTCCCAATCTTAGACTCCCAAACTTGCTTGAGAATTGGAACTCAACTCCCAGTTCTCTGGAGTTTGCAGTGGATTTTCAGTGCACAAAGAGTACAGACTAAAAGGCCTATTTTACTGGTGAATGCACCTGAAATCATGGAATAGCATGATTTTTCCGTAAAAGGGGTGGATTTTACATAAATGTGTGCACAAAATGTGTATAATGGGATGGAATGGGACAGAGTGAGTTGGGATGGATCTATGACTATCATTGACGGCTCATCCCAGCAAGATCAAAACAGGCTGGAATTGAGTCCTCAGCCTCCTTCCCTCCTTCTGCAGTGCGGTGCATTTTGTCATTAGCTGCTTTGTGGTTTGGTTTTAGGATTTCAGTTGAACTTGGACTTTTAAAATGTGTGATATCTTTGTAGCCTGCCCTTGAGACATCACAGTAGGTGAAGTATGTGTAAACAGATAAATCCATATGAACATAGGAAGTGTCTGCTGAATCAGGCCAATGACTCAGCTCGTGTGGCATCCTGTTCTCACAGGGGCTAGCCAGGGGCCCCAAAGGGGAGCCCACAAGCAGCTCCCACGGGAGGCAGTGATGGCCACCAACCTGGATGACTTTAAAAGAGGACTGGAATAATTCCTGGAGATCCATCTATGCTCCTGGCCACAATGGCTCTGCTGTGTCTCCATGGTCAGAGCTGGAAATCACCGGGGGGGGGCATGCTCTTGTGCTTGGGTTCTGCTTGTGGGTTTCCCCAGTGTGAGAACAGGATGCTGGACTAGGTGGGCCCTTGGCCTGATCCAGCAAGCTCTTCTTATGTTTTGTTGGGAAGTGGGTGGAGGAGATGCCTGTTTCTGTCTCCTCACCTGATCAAAACAAACACTCAGCCTGGCAGCTGAGGGGGCATTCTTGAGGTGTTCTCACCCCACCCCCTGAGCTCTTTGCCCCTCTGCAGTGGCGTCAGAGTCATTTGAGCATAATGGCCTCTGTCCCCTTCTTCACTTGTGACACCACACTGCTTATTTACTGCACCCTTTGTGTCCTCAGCAAAACTATCAACAAGGATTTACAACAGCATCAGGATCACATTATGCCAGAAGAAGTTAGCTTTCTGCTCTAATTTCTCTGTATTGTTAGGGACAGCTACAAACCAGAAATCTAGTTCCATAAAGCATAAAAATCTATAGCTGCCATGGTGGGGAATCCTGAGGCATGAATACTCTGCACTGATTAAGAAAACTGCCTTGCTCGGAAACTGCTCTCTGTGAATTTTCACTTCGTCTCCCCCACACCCCAATCCTGTTTGGTGACATTGTCTCCCCTGATTGCCATTTCCATCTCCTCCAACCACTGCTTCCTTATCATTCTTGGATTAGCCATAGGGATGATCCCAGACAACCAGGGATAACATTGTGCATATCTCTATGCTATGTGATCAGTTTGACTACAGTATGATATCACCAATATGGTCTGATGCTCCTGGATAAGTGCCACAGATAAGTAGGAGAAGCAAGCCTTTCCCACGCAAAGAAAGTTGTGAAGGTCCTCAGGGAATTGCTGCAACCAGACTGGCTTCAGCCATGGCCGCCCTTTTCAGAAGATCCTGATCCGTCTCTACAGGAGGGAGGGTGCAACTCAGACAGCCCAGTCAAGAAACCGGTGGGACAAGGAACAGTTGCTATAAACCTAGGAGGAATGAGGGCAAATAGTTCAGTGTCCAGAAGGGATCAGTGAACTGGAGGAACCTGTAGCAGCCAGGAGACGAGAGTGAGAGGCAGGAGAAGCTGCAGGATTGGAGAGTGAAGAGCAGGGGCAGGAGGAGGGGGAGAGAGGTCAGGGCTTCCCCATGTCCTCCTCCTGCCCCCACCTCTCCTGCCCCCACTGTCCCCCAGGACCAGGCAAGGACTGAAGAGGGAGGAGCAGAAACAGGTTACATGCAGGCGAAGTCTTCACCAGCTTGCGCGAAGCACAGGTGGGGGAGATACATACGTCAAGGTTGGGGATGGAGCCCCTTTGCTGTAGCAGCTGCTTCATCGGGTGCACACCTGGGAGTAGCTGAGAGATGTACTTTTGACAAGGGTACTTTTAACCATAAAGAGCTGATTCCCCCCTCTGGGCATTCCATGCCTGACTGTGGCATGAAACCCAGAGGCAGCAGTTCATGGGGGGAGAGGCTGGTGTGCTGGAGAAGGAAAGAGAGGAGCAGAGGCATGTGTCACCTCTCCCCTCCCCCTCTCGACATGTCACCTCTTGGCTCCATTCATGCTTCTTCCCCAGCCTTCAGGGAGGTTCTGGGAGTTCTGGAGCACTTCCTTAAAGCCTGGACACACATAGAGAATGGCCATAGCCACTGGGCATCATGGGAATTATGTAGTTTCCAGTGCTTTCCAACTTACTCACCAGATGTGGGAGGAAACGGACAATACATTTTTCAGGCTTCCTGGAATTAATTGACACTCCCTGAGTGCATCCACCACGGCCAGCAGCACTCAAGCTCCCAATGTCTCCTCCTTTTGCAAGCAAGGAGAATCTGCCAATGTTGAGCTCTCTCTGTTTCTCATATTTCTAATCTTTAGTTATCCACATTTCCACATCAGTTTACATTTTAAAAAAAGTCATCATGAAAATTCTTTAGCATTTAAACTAATATACACATTTTTGTATGCAATTTTGCATGATGTAAACATTTTGGCAAAGTAATTTTCCTGAATATATTGTTCTTTTCACTAATAGGGATTTTAATGCATGTTTTGCCCTAGTATATGCATTTTTGTAGGGACCCAGGTGGCGCTGTGGGTTAAACCACAGAGCCTAGAGCTTGCTGATCAGAAGGTCGGCGGTTCGAATCTCTGCGACGGGGTGAGCTCCCGTTGCTCGGTCCCTGCTCCTGCCCACCTAGCAGTTTGAAAGCACGTCAAAGTGCAAGTAGATCAATAGGTACCACTCTGGCGGGAAGGTAAACAGCGTTTCCGTGCGCTACTCTGGTTCGCCAGAAGCGGCTTTGTCATGCTGGCCACATGACCCGGAAACTGTATGGTGGCTCCCTCGGCCAATAAAGCGAGATGAGCGCCACAACCCCAGAGTCGGACACGACTGGACCTAATGGTCAGGGGTCCCTTTACCTTTACCTATGCATTTTTGTATACAATACTTGATTGGAGAACTCAGTTGAAAAACTATGGATTTCAGATTGCTGTGTTTTGGTTTGCACATTGTTTTGGGACTTGCAAATAGGTAAGTTGACCTTTAAGTCCAAACTGAATTGAATTTATCCCCCCCCCCCATTTTTGCAAAGAAAGCTTTGGGAACCAGCAAAGAGGTGGTGGTGCAGGCCTTCGACACTGTAAATCATAATGCCCTGTGGACTGTCCTTCTGAAAATTGGCTGCTCAGATAAATTTGTGAACATCCTTCGGCTCCTCCATGATAATATGACAACAACAATCACAGATAACAATGGCTCTCAAAGTGAACCATTCACAGTGGGATCAGGTGTTAAACAGGGTTGTGTTATCGCCCCAACTCTATTTATTATTTTTATTGCCATGAGTCTACAATTTGTCGAAGGGAAACTCCCCACCGGAGTAGAAATCATATATCGAGGGCTTCCGGTTGGCGCCGCCGCAGCAGACGGTCGGGAGGACATGTCGGGTCTGACATTCCTCCTCCAGACCGGGAAAAGGGGTGACCACGCCAGCGCAGTGGCCCCCAAAACCCCCGGGAAGGGCGTCCCGGGGTCTCAACTGTCCGGCAGAGCCCTCAACGCCGCGCCTGCTCCCCGGGAGACCTGAGAAAGGGCTCCCGAGGTTGAGCGGGAGGTGGGGCTCATCGGACGTGAAATCCCCCGTCTGGAGCAGCTGCTGTACCGGCTGCTGTGAGCGCGCTGATTCCTCCAAGAAAAGAATTCGGACTGGAGACGTGAGTAGCTAAAAAGGACCTTAATTTGAATTTGAATTAGGCTGGCTTGGGGCTTCAAAGCGGAGGTCAGTCCCCTGCCATTGAGACAATGTAACAGGAAACTGTTACAGAAGCATTGAAAAGTTGAATGGAGTTTTGTTTTCAAAGACTGTGAATTAACCCTTATGCCTCCCCTGGTCCAGGGGGTAGCAACAGGAATAATTTAATTCTGACAGATGTATGGAATGTATTGGAGCCTGGATTTTGGAAATTTTTGAATAAGGAGAAGATTTAAAAGCAACTAAAGTTCTTTTTTTTTTGAACTGCATTTCAAAATGGCGATGGAACAGGAAATTGACTTGCGGACACTGCTGGACATGCTGGTGGAAATCAGAGCAGAATGTACAGCAGAAATGAGAGAACTGAGATCTGTTGTGAGAAGCACTGGGAATGAGATAAGGCAAAGTTTCAACATTGCTCTGACTGGTCCGGATATGCAAACAACTTTGCAGGAAAAAGTATCCGTCAAGGCTGAACCACAGAAGACTACTCTTATCATAGCCAGCTGCACAAAGAGACTTCCCAAATGTAAGATAAAGGATGCTGTTACTTTAAGAAGCAAGAAAAGAAAAATCAGCAGACCCAAATCCAGCAGACCCAAAATAAAGCAGCGGAAAAGAAGCCGAGACGACTTGAACTTGCAATGGAAAGACTGGCCAGAGACTTGGATGATTGTTGCTTTGGTTCCCACTTCGCAAGAAGAATTTTGGTCCTGGGTCCCGGATCCAACAGGAATAGGATGAGTTTTATAAAAGAAGAAATGATGTTTGGATTTCAGGCTTTTGATTTATGGATATGTTAAGGATTGTTTAAATGATATTGTGAACAACATGTTAAGTAAGATGAAGGATAAGTAATCAATGTTTTGTGTACACTATGATCGATAAGTGAAGTTAATATCAAAGCTACATACCCTGGGGCTAGGGGAGGGAAGAGGGTTGTACTTGTAATTGAATATAAGTGTGCTACAGATGTGAGAAGAAGGAAATATAATTTAATCTGAAGATGATGTATTTGATATTGAATTTAGAACCTGTTAAGATTGATATATGCAAACAGATGAAATCAATTGGGGGGGGGGAGAGGAAGTCATTTGGTACTGTTTATGTTAGAAGTGACCTGGCCTGAATCGGGGCCAGGCACTGGCAATGTAAAGGGCAATATGTACGGTCAGGAATGTTACCTGACTAAGATCTATGTTAAGATGCCTATAAAATTGTAAAACCAATAAATATTATTTAAAAAAAGAAAAAAAAAGAAATCATATATCGAACAGATGGAAAGCTCTTTAATCTGAGCAGGCTGAAAGCAAAGAGTAAGGTTACCAAAAAGGGGGACCCACAAGATCCATCCAACTACAGACCTATTAGCTTGCTGGACACAACCTACAAGATTTACTCCAGATTCTTGTTAAAGAAATTAACCAAGTGGGCAGATGAAACGAAGTTATTTCATCCGGAACAAGCTGGCTTCCGTAAAGGCCACAGCACTTCTGGTCAATGTCTTGTTCTATCTACTCTGATTGATAAATATCTAAATAGGTTTAACTGCAAAATACATGCAGCTTTTGTTGACTTGTCCTCTGCTTTCAATTCCATTCCCAGAAATAGGCTATGGCAGAAGCCAATACCAATATTGATAAAAGATTACTCCTCCTTTTAAGGGAAATCCACACAGACATCTCTGCCAGAGTAAAATTTGGTCCCAATGGAGTCCTCTCTGACTCATTTCCCTTGAATAAAGGTGTCAAACAAGGTTGCCTTTTAGCCCCTTTCTTATTTAACTTTTATATAAACGATATAGTAACAACCATGAAGGGCTTGCCCACTCCTTACAACAGCTTAAGATTCCCATATTATTATATGCAGACGATATGGTGATTCTATCATTAACTAAGCAGGGCCTTAATATGCTTAGAGGGCTCATGGCATATTGTGATACCAACTCTCTCAAAATCAACTTCTCCAAAACCAAAATCCTGTCTTTTGGCATGCCAAATCAGAAGCCATATAGAGGGCCATTCCATCGAACATCGCTCGGCATTCAAATACTTGGGCATTACATTTCAGCATGGGCTTAGCTGGTCAGCCCACTTAAATACGACCATACTGGCCGCCCGTAGAACCATCAGAGCCCTGGAGAAATTCTTCTATGCAAAAGGTGGCCAGTTGGTTCCGCCAATCAGAAAAGCATACATTAGTAAAGTACTCCCGATGCTACTTTACGGCAGGGGTCCCCAGACTTACTGGTCGGTGGGCTGGTTGCTACGGCGCCGATCAGGCGGCGGGCAGGGGAGCACATGCCCATGCGCGCACGCACCCGCTATTTCCGGTGTGGCTGCCCATCTCCAGGATGGCGCTGCGCCGGAAATAGCTTGTGCACATGCGCAAGCGTCATTTCTGTCGCACGCCGACCTGGAAGTGCACCGGAAATTGCCGCTTGCGCATGCGCACAAGCTATTTCTGGTGCCGCACCACCCCGGAGATGGGCAGCCGTGCTGGAAATAGCGAGTGCGCGCGCCGTGCCGGTAAGAGCCAGTAACGTATTCGCGGGCCGGAGAATTGGCTCAATTGGGACGCATCTGGCCCCCGGGCATTAGTGTGGGGACTCCTGCTTTATGGGGTTGAAATTTGGGGGTGGAACCTAAAAATATTACAACGGCTGGAGATCCTGCAAAACTCCTTTGCGCAAAAGATACTAGGCCTTCCCAAGGGCTTTGTAGCTGCCCAGTTAAGAACGGAACTGGGCCTCCCTTCCATAGTAGCGAGAGCCCACATTAGGATTATTAGTTTTTATAATAAATTAATAGATGCTCCAAATTCCCTATTAGCCAAGCAGGCTTTTTTAACTTGTTCTCACAGCAACACATGGTCCAAGGGCATGGAGACCATTCTTAAATGTTACTCCCTGCCAGATTTTGTTATGCTGTCATAGAATCATAGAATCATAGAGTTGGAAGAGACCACAAGGGCCATCCAGTCCAACCCCCTGCCAAGCAGGAAACACCATCCAAGCATTCCTGACAGGTGGCTGTCAAGCCTCTGCTTAAAGACCTCCAAAGAAGGAGACTCCACCACACTCCTTGGCAGCAAATTCCACTGTCAAACAGCTCTTACTGTCAGGAAGTTCTTCCTAATGTTTAGGTGGAATCTTCTTTCTCGTAGTTTGAATCCATTGCTCCGTGTCCGCTTCTCTGGAGCAGCAGAAAACAACCTTTCTCCCTCCTCTATATGACATCCTTTTATATATTTGAACATGGCTATCATATCACCCCTTAACCTTCTCTTCTCCAGGCTAAACATACCCAGCTCCCTAAGCCGTTCCTCATAAGGCATCGTTTCCAGGCCTTTGACCATTTTGGTTGCCCTCCTCTGGACACGTTCCAGCTTGTCAGTATCCTTCCTGAACTGTGGTGCCCAGAACCTTTTTGAAAATAGGGACAACATTTGCCCTCCTCCAGTCTGCTGGGACTTCGCCTGTTCTCCAGGAATTCTCAAAGATTACTGCCAGTGGTTCTGAAATCACCTCTGCCAGTTCTTTTAATACTCTTGGATGTAGTTCATCTGGCCCTGGAGACTTGAATACATCTAAACTAGCCAAGTGTTCTTGTACTACCTCCTTACTTATTCTGGGCTGTGTTTCCCCTGCTGAATCATCTGCTCCATATTCTTCAGGTCTGGCATTGTTTTCTTTTTTGGAGAAGACTGAGGCAAAGAAGGCATTGAGGAGTTCTGCCCTTTCTGCGTCCCCTGTTCGCATTTCACCTTCTTCTCCTCTAAGTGACCCCACTGTTTACTTGTTCTTCCTTTTGCAGGAAGGGCAGCAACCCAAAGTCCAAACAGTTCATAGACTGGAGGCCCCATCACCAACCCCTTCATTAATTTTTTTCAGGATATATTTGTGCCTCCTGGGCTTTTCTCCGCACAAAGCTAGGATTTTCAGACTCAGATTATGAACAGCTGCTTGCAACAGGGTGGCAATGGTAATTCAGATCTCCAGAGCTGGGGAGAGAGACGTGTCCAATTCATAGCTGAGCTGACAATATATGCTCCTACACTTTCATGTGTTGCTTAGTGCTTCAAAGGTATTGCCATTGTTAAGGGCCCCATGAGCACACGAGGAACTATGATACCACCGGTGTATTAACCATTGTCTCCAAGGACACTAACAGGCTTAGTTCTTCATAGAACAGGTTGAATCCTACCCAGACTTCCCAGAATGCCCACACTCCTGGGCCCCAAAGGATGATGGTGACCTTGACCACATCTTGGACCTGATCCGTTTTAAGAGGTGTTTCATAGTCCTGTGGGGTAACTGCTAACAGCAACAAAACTCACATTTTCTGACCGCAGCTTCTTCGCAGGGCAGCCTCCATCTAGTGGGTGGAGCATATAGTAGAGACGAACTTTGCTGGCATGTTTCCGGCTCTGAGGGAGAAAACCAAAATATGTTGTTTGATACAGCATACTTGAATGATGCCCCAGTTTAAAAACAAAAACAATACACCTTCTCGCATGTGGAAAAGCAGCATGTCAAGGAGGAGGATTCTGCAGTTCTGCCCTATTGAGGCACAGGAACATAGCACAACTCTGCTACAGGCTGGCCTGAGGTTACATATGGACCTGTGGCCTGTGGCTCACCAGCCCTGCTATTAGGCCTAGGAAGTCCTCTTCAGAAAAGGAAAGGAAACTCTAAGCCCAGCCCAATGTGGTGTGCATTCTCAGTTCACTTGCATAGTCACCCCCCCTTTTTTGCTATTGGAGATAGATGCATGATTGCATCCTCTGAGATAATCTCTCCAAATGACATTAATTAGGCTAAACAAAAGAGCCAATGTGGCAGGTGCCCCAGTGGAGCAGCAAAATCAAGAGACCAGGCCCTGGAAATTGTTTTATTGGGTCATCTGATCTCAGTGGATGTGGAGGCCACTTTAAAAGGGGGGGGGCAGAATCTGAAATGCTGTGCCAGCTACATGCAGCATGAACTGCGCACTGCAGCAGCCTTGGAAAGAAGATGATGGATAGAAATGTAATAACTGAAAAACCAATGGGAGTATTGGAGGGTGAAAGGGCTGCAAACACCTGAGTTCCATCAAATCCCCCGCTTGCCATCTGGGAATGAAAAATAAGAGCATTGTGGCATGCACAGTGGCACAAGGAATATCATGGGGGAAACAAAGCAGGGTAGACCTTGGAAAACCAAAACTTGTGTTTTTGATCCTTAGTTAATGGATAAATGATTACCCTCTTCAGAATCATTACAAAATATAGGCCTGGCCCAGCTGTGCTTCATTATTTTCTACTGATCTCAATGAGAGTTCCACATGGGTTTCACTTACTCCCACAGAAATCAATGGGACTTAGAAGTATGGGTAGGGGAAGAAATTCAGTTTAGTTCACATTTAAAGGCAAACGTACTTAATTCACACTACCTGGCTCAATATGTGACTCAAAACACAGCATTCATTCAAATTCTTCACTTCTCTGAATTTTGCAGTGCAGTTTTCCAGTCAAGTATTCTGTGCAAATGTTAATTTATTAAGGCAAAGTGTACATAAAGTGCTGCTTTATTTATTATTTATTATTATTTATTAGGGAAAACAGCTTGCAAAAATGTGTATATGAGGTAAAAGTGCATTTTAAATGTGTTTATTATGAGAAATTCACACTAAAATGCTGATGAATTTTCACGAGGACTTAAAAATAAACTCCATAAACTGATGTGGAAAAAGAAAAACTGAAATAGACAGATTTGCCCATCTCTACTTAAAAGTGCTTAGCTTTGCCTGGAATGTGCACTATGTATTAGTAGAGTGAGCAAGAGGGGGAAAGGTGTTTAATATGTAAAGGTAAAGGTAAAGGGACCCCTGACCATTAGGTCCAGTCGTGACCGACTCTGGAGTTGCGGCGCTCATCTCGCTTTATTGGCCGAGGCGTACAGCTTCCAGGTCATGTGGCCAGCATGACAAAGCCGCTTCTGGCGAACCAGATCAGCGCACGGAAACACTGTTTACCTTCCCGCCAGAGCGGTTCCTATTGATCTACTTGCACTTTGACGTGCTTTCGAACTGCTAGGTGGGCAGGAGCAGGGACTGAGCAACAGGAGCTCACAGAAATTCGAACCGGCGACCTTTTGATCAGCAAGCGCTAGGCTCTGTGGTTTAACCCACAGCGCCACCTGGGTCCTGTATATTTAATATGTACCCTCCAACAATTTCACAAATGAAACTAAAAGCATTCTTGCCTAGTAAGAAAAGTCCCTAACTTGTACCCAGCCAGGATCACTGGCAGACCACCTACCCACTATTAAGTATTACAGACAACTCTCCTTTTCCTGCTGGGTGTCCTGATTGAGCCTTTCCTGCAAATTCAGTGCATCTTATTTGGTCCTCTAATACCAACAATTCAAAAAGAGCAAACAGGTGAAATGACAAACCGACTACATGGTTCCTCAGCATTCATAGACTCATCAGGTTAGAGGGAGTCCCAATAGTCATCTAGTCAAACCCTCCTGCAATGTAGGAATCAGCTCTCAAACAGCTCTTACCAGGGCTGGATTTAGGTTTGATGAGGCCCTGAGCTAATGGAGGTAATGGGGCCCTTTACATATCCAGCTGTCCTTTGTCAACAACAAATTGTTGCTGTTTTTTGTGTTGAATTTCTTAAATTACTTACATCATAGGAGCCTACACAACACAAAACATTGTTGCTGTATGTAGGTTTTATTTTATTTGTTTTTTATCTTATATTTCAGAAATGTACATCCAGGTTTTTTTTCCTTTAAATTTTTTTGGGGGCCCCCGAGAGAGTGGGGCCCTATGCTAATGGTGGAGCTAGGGGCTTTGGCACCCGGAGCGGGGGGGGGGCGTGGCACATCGCCTGCACCAGCATGAATTGTGGGTGGCTGCAGGAGCTCCCTGTTGAGCAGCGATGAGAGGAACTTTTGCAGGGCTTGCAATGCAAATGATACTGCCCATGAAAAGCTCCTTGCCTGCTCACCCGCTACTTCAAACACAAAGAAAGAAATAAGAAAGGAGGCCCCTCCTCCACAAACAGCGAGGGAGGCAAAGAACAAAACACATGGGGGAAAGCCCCCTTAGTGCTCCATGAATTTGAGTGAGGGAAAGGCTCAAAACAGTAGGGGAAAGAGAGGTGGAATAAGGGCTTGGTGATGCTGACACGAAGTCAGCTGCGATTTAAAGCAACAGTAGGGAATGTAAGAGAATGGGCAGCTTGGGGGGGGGGAGCCCTGAGGCGCCAATCCACACCAAATGTGTTCTTTTGAGGAGGGGCCTGGGGAGCTTTGCTCCTCTTTGTGTTTGTGTGTTTGTATGTTGCTGGGCTTTGGAGGCTGGGAGCGACAGGGGAGCCACTTTGCTGTGAGCCAGGAAGCTCTGCTGGAGCGCCTGGTCGGGGACCAGCCAGTCGAGGATGACCGTTGGGGACTCCTCCGTCCTCCTCCCTCCCCAGCTCACTGTAAAGCGGCAAAGCAGGAGCCGCTTACAGCGAACCGGGGAGGGTGGGAGAGAGGGGCATGGAGCCATGGCTCCCGTCCGTCCCCAGCCCCTCCCTCCCCAGCTCGCTGTAAAGCGGCAAAGTGGGAGCCGCTTACAGTGAGCCAATGCTTTGCCACTCACGGGCTTGGGGGGCGCGGGGAGAGGGGCCCCACCAAAATGTCACCCCCCTTCAGGATGGCACCCGGGGAGGACCACCCCCCATTGGTATGCCCCTGCCCTAATCTATAGCTTATTTAGCTTATACATAAATCTGGCACTGGCTCTTACCACCCAAATTCATGTTTTGTTGGTATCTCCTTTCTTGTTAATTTGAATCAGTTGGTTTGAGCAATAGAAAACATGTTTGCTCTACCTTCTATGTGAAAAGCCTTTCAAATAATTGAAGATGGGCACTATACTTCTGTTGATGCAGCCTAGAACTGCATTAGCTTTTTCTGCTGCTACTTCACATGGTTGACTCATGTTAAACTTGTGGCCTAATAAGTGTGAGACGGATGTGTGTCTCCTCGGAAGTAAGCATCCACAAACGCCGTCTGCTAAACTAATCACTTTATTTTATAACATTGAACAGTCCAGACTTTACGACTATGCATCCGACCCCTCGGAGTCAGATCCTTCTAGTACGGATTTGCGGCTCCGCCCCCAGCATAGGAGCTTCGGGAAGCCTAATCTCCGCCTCTCCTTTTTCCGCTTCCGTGCCCTTGACCTGGGCAGCCCTACGGCTCCCCCTTCCCTTTCGCTTTCACCATCCACGCTGGTGGTGTCTGATGCTCCGGCAGGCTCTCTAAGCCTCAACTCCTCCTCGGTCTCCATATTCTGATCCCTTCCCATTGGCTGTGCTAGCGCTCTGGTGGAGGCTTCCTCCCATTGCTGCACTATCTGCTCTGGCGTCAGCAGGGGCTGTGCCTGTTCCTGATCCCAGACCCTCAATAACTCTTCGGGCGTCAGCAGAGCCCTGTCTAGGTCAGCTGTCTCCTCTGGCACCGCTTCGGAACCTGGCCAGCCCCTGACATCCACCCCCCCTTCCAAGCCCCCCTTCCCCTCCTGAGAAGGCGCACAGGGTTGGGGTAGATCGGTTTCGGATTCCCTTGCTAGATCTCCCAGCTCCCCCCAAGACTCGTCTGCTGTGTCAGGGGAGGAAGGGAAACCCAAGAATATTGTGGTGTCGCCACTGGACGATGAGGCAAACACGTCTTCCCAATCCGCCCTGGCCATGGGTGGAGAAAGGGGTTCTGCACTCTCGGTCCCTTCTCCTACCATTGGGTACCCTTCACTCCCCCCTGATGGCGGGAAACCCCAGAAGTCCCCTTCCTCCGAGTCTGTGGGCTGAAACACGTCTCTTAGTTGCCAACGGTATGGTTTGGGCTTGTGCGGGAATAGTTCGTGAAATTCCCACACCAGATGCTCCTTGGTGACTTCCTCTGCCGGGATCCATGCATTCTCCGACGCTGGCTCCCCCTCCCACGCTACCAAATACTGCAGTTCATCCCCTTGCCACCTGGAGTCCAAAATCTCGGTGGCCTTGTTGAACAGTTCCGGTTCCACCAGCGGTAACCCCTGCGACCCCTGCTGGTAGCACTGTTGGTACCTGTGAGGTTCCCTGTACTTGGACAGGAGAGACCTGTGGAACACCGGGTGAATCCTCATGTCGTCCGTCAGTCGCAGTTTGAAAGCCACGGGGTTAATCTGCTCCACTACCTCAAAAGGCCCCAGCCTACGTTGCTGCAGCTTCTTGCACCTGCCGCGGATAGGCAGCCCTTGTGTGGACAACCATACCATATCTCCCACCTGGATGTCCTCCCCCTCCCTGCGGTGCCGGTCCGCTGCCGTCTTGTAGGCTGCTTTAGCCCGCTCCAAATTGTCACTGAGCAATTGGTGCAATGCTTCCAACTCCTCAGCGAAACTCTGTGCAGCGGGCACGTCTCCATCCCCCTGTTCCCCCTCCCTTCCCGGAAAGGCCCTGGGGTGGCTGCCGTAGTTCGCCTGGAACGGGGACATGCCTGCCGAGGAGTGTTGAGCATTGTTGTACGAAAACTCTGCAAGGGAGAGTTTGTCACTCCAGTCGTTGTGTTGCTGGGAAGCGTAACAGCGCAGATACTGCTGCAGTATGGAATTAACCCTTTCTGATTGACCGTTGGTTTGTGGATGGCGTGCTGAGGACAGACACACCTGCACCTGCAAGATCTGCATGAGCTTGCGCCAGAAACGGGAGGTAAATTGGGCCCCGCGATCCGAAATTACTCTCGCGGGCATACCATGCAGCTTGAACACGTGCTGCACAAACAACCGGGCTGTCTCCTCCGCCGACACCACTTTGGGGCAGGCAATGAAGTGAGCCATCTTGGTCAGGAGATCCACTACAACTAGTACAGCCGTGTTGCCTTTGGACTTGGGGAGATCCGTGACAAAGTCCAGCGAAACCGCTTCCCAGGGCTTGCTTGGGGTGGGAAGCGGTTCCAGTAGTCCTGCTGGTACCCTTCTCTCCCCCTTGGCCCTTTGGCAGACCTCGCACCCCCTGACGTAGTCCTTAACGTCCTGCCTGACCTTTGGCCACCAGAATTCTCTAGTGACCAGTATCATGGTTTTGAATTGCCCAAAGTGCTCTGCTGTGGGGTTGTCATGAAGCTGTCTGAGAATTTTGGCCCTCATGTCCTCCCCTGGCACATACAGTGCCCCTTTGTACACCAGTAGCCCCTCCTTTTCCTCAAACCCTCCTGCCCTGGGATTCCCCTCCTCGAGTTCCCTCAGTTTGTTCTGGGCAAAGGCGTCAGCCTGTGTGAGGCGCACCAGTTCTTCCCTACCACCCAATGTCGCCCCACACCGCCACTGTTCAGGCTTGAAGATGGCCCTGGCCACCGGAGGTCCTTCATCTTCCATGTATTCTGGCTTCCTGGATAGGGCGTCCGCCCTGCTGTTCTGCTCGCCAGGAACATACTGGATGTGGAAATTGAAGTCCGCAAAAAAACTCTGCCCATCGCATTTGGCGCTGGTTGAGCACTCTAGCCGTGCGCCAGTACTCCAGGTTCTTGTGATCAGTGTGAACCTGGATTTGGTGTTGCGCCCCCACCAAGAAGTGACGCCAGTGTTTGAATGCTGCGACCACTGCCAACAGTTCTTTGTCCCAAATGGCGTAGTGGGACTCCGAACGGCTCAACTTCCTGGAATAGAACGCACAGGGCCGCCATTCCTTTGCTGGATCTTGCTGCAGTAGTATAGCTCCTATGGCTCGATCTGATGCGTCTGTCTCTATTCTGATGGGCTTGCTGGGGTTCACATGCAGCAACTGCTCCTCTGAGGCGAAGACTTTCTTGAGCGTTTCAAAGGCTTGTTGCGCCTTGTCCGTCCACTGAAACTTCTTCTTGCCTCTCAAGCAGTCTGTAATTGGTGCTGTCATGTTCGCGAACGCTGGTACGAACTTGCGATAAAAATTTGCGAAGCCGACGAAGCGCTGCACGTCCTTCTTGGTCTTGGGGCTTTTCCATTGCAGGATCGCCTCCACCTTGTTGGTATCCATGGCTATTCCTGCATCTGAGAGTCGGTAGCCTAGGAAGTCCACCTCAGTGGTGTGGAACTGGCACTTCTCAAGCTTGACAGCTAATTGGTGTTCCTGGAGTCTCTGCAGTACTTCCTTTACGTGGTGCACGTGCTCCTCCGGGTTCTGAGAGTACACCAGTATGTCATCTAAATAGACCACTGCCTGTTTGTACAGCAGGGGTCCCAACACGTGATGCATGAACGCTTGGAAGCATTGGCTACCTGCCTGGAGGCCGAAGGGCATCACTAGGAACTCATAAGGTCCCAGGGGTGTGAACATGGTGGTTTTCCACTCATCCCCTTCTCTGATCCTGATTAGGTTGTACGCACCTCTCAGGTCCAGCTTGGTGAAGATCCTGCCCTTGCGTACCGCCGCCAGCAGGTCGTCGATTCTCGGCATGGGGTAGGAGACAGGGAGGGTCAGGGAGTTGAGGATTCTGTAATCACAAACCAAGCGACGTTGGGGGGTGTCTTTTTTGTCCACCCAGAACACTGGGCTGCCCCCTACAGCCTTGCTTTCCTTGATGAACCCTCTGGCCAGGTTCTTGTCAATGAAGTCCTTCAGATCTGCCATCTCCTGCTCCGACATTGAATAAAGCTTGCCTGGTGGCAGCTGAGCTCCTGGCACCAGGTCGATTCGGCAGTCGTAGGGGCGGTGGGGGGGTAGCTTGTCCGCTTCCCTTTCATTAAACACCTGTTGAAACTCCGCATATTGCGCAGGGAGCGTGACTTCCCCTGCTTGCATCATGGCAGCCTCTGCCTGCTCCTTGGGATGCAGCTGCTGCAAGCAATTCTCCATGCAATACGCAGAACCAAACGTTAGAGAGCGCTGATGCCAGCTCACTACTGGGTCATGTCTGTCCAGCCACCCCATCCCCAGTATGATGGGGGGACCTGCTAACGTGGTGACGTGGAAGGCAATAACTTCAGAGTGCCTTCCAATCCCCATCCGCATAGGTGGAGTGCTTTGCGTGACCGCCCCTCCTTTTAGTTCCCTCCCATCAATGGTGGTGACTTGCAAGGGGAAATGCAAAGGCAGGAGGTGAAGCTGGTGCTGCCGTGCAAAGTCTATATCCATAAAGTCTGCCGAAGCTCCCGAATCGACGAGGGCGGGGACTTGCATGGTGAAGCCATTGGGTAGCTCCAGTGTGACTTCCATCATGATGCCTGGCTTGGGAGGGTTGGGGAGGGTGTGCTCGGGCGGGCTGGGGGGGGGCGTCTCGGGTGCGTTGCTGGGGGGACATTTTACTGCTCCTGAGCCGGGCTGGCCGTCCCCGCGACTTGCCAGCCGGCATTCCCGTTTCCCTGCCTCGCCGTCTGCTCCTCCCCTTCTCCTGTTACAGCCCCCGTCATGCCTTGCCACACCTTTTTCTTGTTACACGCCTTGGCTAGGTGTCCGATTTGGTGACACACAAAGCATTTCCTGGGCGCCTTCCCGCCTTGCGTGTCACTCCCCTTGGCAACCGTTGCGTTTGAAATAGGGCGCGCGCGCGCTCCTCCCAATTCCATGGGCGTTTCTTCCGAGAGGTGCGTCTGCGCGCCAGCCGGTCTCTCTGTTTGTGTGGGAATGCGGAAGTTGAACCACCTTCCCGCCTTCCCCTCCTTCCTGCTTTTGTCTCTGAGCTCCAGTCTAATGCCGATTGCCATCGCTGCTTCTGTGAGGCTTTTCATGTCATTGTAGGGACCCCCTCTCGCCAAAGAGTCTTTTACTTCATCGGCCAGACCTAACTTAAAGAGCGCTATCATTTGAGGCGTATTAGTGTCCCATCCCAGACGATGACATAACAACGAAAACCTTGCCTGGTACTCTCGCACCGTCATACTCCCTTGCCTCAAAAGCAGGAGTTCCTGCGATTCTAACTCCTGTTCAGAGCGGCTCGTATAAACCCCGTCCATCGCTTTAAAGAACTCTTTTACTCTCTGAAGCGCTGGGTCCTTGGCCATAATCAGTGGCCTCACCCAATCACGAGCATTTGATTCAAAATGCGAAATTACAAATCCGACCTGCTCCTCTTCATTTTTAAATGAGTCTTTTTGCAGTTCCAGGGCATATAACATGTCCGTTCTAAAACCTATGTACTGTTCTGGTTTGCCCTGAAACCTGCTTGCTAGCATGGTGATTCGCCTTCCCGCCTGCGCACTCCTGCCCTGCTCAGCGTGAATTCTTGCCTCCTCCAACCTGGCTTGACTAATTCGGTACAGTACCTCTAGCTCACGAGCTCTATCTTCCCAGGTAGGGGCACCTCCACCGCCGGCTCCTTGGGCAGCTAACGCTGCGGCTTCTTCCGCGCTGCTCATGCTGGTTGTGCTTTACTTCTGAGGAGGTGACGAAGACTAGAAGGATGCTGTGAGACGGATGTGTGTCTCCTCGGAAGTAAGCATCCACAAACGCCGTCTGCTAAACTAATCACTTTATTTTATAACATTGAACAGTCCAGACTTTACGACTATGCATCCGACCCCTCGGAGTCAGATCCTTCTAGTACGGATTTGCGGCTCCGCCCCCAGCATAGGAGCTTCGGGAACCCTAGTCTCCGCCTCTCCTTTTTCCGCTTCCGTGCCCTTGACCTGGGCAGCCCTACGGCTCCCCCTTCCCTTTCGCTTTCACCATCCACGCTGGTGGTGTCTGATGCTCCGGCAGGCTCTCTAAGCCTCAACTCCTCCTCGGTCTCCATATTCTGATCCCTTCCCATTGGCTGTGCTAGCGCTCTGGTGGAGGCTTCCTCCCATTGCTGCACTATCTGCTCTGGCGTCAGCAGGGGCTGTGCCTGTTCCTGATCCCAGACCCTCAATAACTCTTCGGGCGTCAGCGGAGCCCTGTCTAGGTCAGCTGTCTCCTCTGGCACCGCTTCGGAACCTGGCCAGCCCCTGACAATAAGACCCCTGGATCCTTTTCACGTGTGCTCCTGTTAAGCCAGGTGTCCCCCACCCTGTATTTGTGCATCTGATTATTTCTGCCTAACTGCAGAACCTTACCTTATTCCCTACTGAAATTCATTTTGTTATTTGGGGCCCCTTTCTCCAACCTGTTAAGGTCATCTTGAATCTTGTTTTTGTTTTCTGTGCACGCATTGCACACTTCGGAACAGCGGAAGCTGTCTCCTTCCAACATTGGCCCATCTCACTCACCACTGACTGGCAGCAGTTCTCCACCCCCACCTTGAGGTTGAAGCTGGCGCCTTCCGCAACCAGGGCAGATGTCCTGCAGCTGAGCCATGGCCGTACCTCAGGCATGCAAATCAAGATGCATCAGAGCCCCAAAACTCAAAGAGATTTTAACTTTTAGCAGCCAAAATGGAAGGGTCCTAATGCCGGAAAACTGAAGCCTACATCAACCATAATGTTTTAATGTATTGTCAAACTCCCTCAATCTAATAGCAAACATGGGTGAGTGCTGATGACTGAGCCAAAACAGAGCCACTGAGAAACAAGAGGGAGACATCTGATCAGGAGAACATTAATATTTGCAGAAGTAAAAACCATCCCCTTTCAAAAACAGTTTGTTGTAGGTCACACTTGTCTTTCCTAAAAGGCAAAGTAAAGAGAGTGATTTGTCCAGATCACACCACCCAGGAAACTGAAATGGTCTCTGTCAAATTGGGAGAGCTGGAGAGTAGGCAAAGGCCCAGAGAAATGAAATAGGGGCATGCACCAGGTCCTATTGCTGAAAGTACTGTACATACCTCGACACTTCAGGTGTGCTTTCGGGTTGCGCACTGCACCGAACCAGAAAGTACCGGAATGGGTTACTTCTGGGTTTCGGTGCTCGCGCATGCACAGAAACACTAAATCACGCTTTGCACATGCGCAGAAGCGCCGAATCGCGACCCGCGTGTGCACAGACGCAGCACTGCGGGTTGCGAATGCTGCGGGTTGCGAATGTGCCTCCCGCACGGATCATGTTGCAACCCGAGCGTCCACTGTATATGGGAGAATTGTCATGGCCTGTGGTTCTACCGGTAGGTTGTGCTATTAGCGGTTGAGTTATTCAGTTCAAAGAAAAGCGCACATTTTGCATTTTGAGCGAAGTCATTTACTTTGCTTCAAACAGCATTAGGTTTTATGTTTCTGGGACTGGCTTTGCCCTCTTGTTAATTAAAACTTTGCCCTGCAGCATTCCTTGCTCTTCTAGAGGAAAAGGCACATTCTCACATGGAGGTCTTTGCAAGAGCCTGGGGACTTCTAAGAAGAGGAGGGCACAAAGCCTGGAAATTTGCATCTCATCTGTGCTGTAGAACAAACTTCTACATCCTTTCAGCCACACACCCACCCCAGTTGAAAAGAAATCTGAGGCACTTGGGGGCAGGAAACACCCCCATAGCTTGCTGCTATAATGATCATTGTCAAGTTTCGCTTGCAAAGTCCAACTACAACAATGTGGCAATGAAATAAGAGAGAACAGGAAGTGGCGGAGCAAGCCGATCAGGTGCCTGGGGCGGCGCGCGTGCCCTGCGCCCAGGGGCGGGGCCAACTGCCCGTTGGGGGAGGTTGAGCTGGAGCAGGATGCCTCGTGGGGCCTCCAAGGAGTCTGCCTTCCTCCTGCCACTCAGCTGCCCTACTGGGAGGTGGCGGGCAGACCATTTGGGGCAGCGCAGGGGTGCGCTGCAGGCTCGGCATTTTGTCACCCCCCCCCTCAGTGGTGACACCCGGCGCGGACCGCCTCCACTGCACCCCCTTCCTCCGCCACTGAAGACAGGGGTCCTAGAGGCTCCAGTGTCTCCTGGGGTAGCAGCCCATCTTGACCCTGGATTACTGCCATGCCCTCTCTGTGGAGCTGCCCTTGTGCCTGGTCTGGAAGCTCCAGCTTGTGAAGATTGTGGCTGCTATACTGCTGATGCGGGTTGATAGCCGACAATGTGTGCCGCCCTTGTAAAAACAGCCGCACTGGCTGCTCATCGGCTCCTGAGACAGGTTCCAGGTTCTTATATTCATCCACAAAGCAACCCAGGGGCAGGGTGCCTCAGGGACTGCCGGACCCCTGATGCCCCCACTTGTTCACCAAGATCCTCTCTAGGAGTAGTTCCCTGAGTTGGTGAGGCTTGCCTGATGTCATGAAATGGAGCCTTCCGTGTTATTGCCCCCATCCTGTGGGGTGCTGCTCCAGTAGAGATTCAGCAGGCCTCTTTCGTATTAACGTTAAACATTCTCTGAAAATGCTTTCTGTACTGCCAGGCCTATGCAGACAGTTAAAAGGGGGTGGGGTTGATGTTATAATTAGCCAGTGATCTGTGATTTTGGTTCCTATTTGGCTTTTATTGTATATATGTTTGTTGTGCATTGTTTTGATTTTTTAATTCTATTTATAGATTTGGAGTATACAAGTATTTATTTATTTATTTTTTAAAAATAAACCGACCAAGGTAATATTGAGGCCCATTGGCTACCCTCACCTGGTTTAATTGGCAAGTCAAAGATGTACCCAGGGTGTGGTTGCTGTTGCCTGCTGGCAGCTTCTAGGAGCCACAGGTGAGAGCTGAGAACAGAGTGGGGACCAAAGGTGGAAAAACTGCCCACCAGAGGTACTACCCTTCCCCTAACACCCCATACTCCCCAATCTATTCCAAGTGCTGCTCATATATTAAAAGATAGCCCCTGCCTAAAGGCTCAGAATCCAATAGATGTGATACAAAAGGAAAAGGGGATGTGCTGGGCAGAGGAAAGCAACCACTGGAGTAGCTGCAGCTTCAGTGACTGATGGACAGAGCTAGGCTGGTCCCTCCCAGGGAGACAGGGAGTGAAGCCTGCCAGTGGCCCTCCACAGAAGCTAGACTGTGCCCCAGAATACCAGGTAACTGGCATATGCAGCAGCAGGGGAAATGCAAACAGGTCTGTTTGGAATCCTTGCTTCTGACAGATCACAGATCAGCAATGGGGGGGCAGAATTAAATTGCTGTTAAACTATGTTAGAAGAACATATTTCCCTCATCCAAGAGCAGAAGCAGTTCCATTTGTATGCATCACTGTGACTGCATATTTTTTTTCAGGAAGAAATTTGTGCATTAAATAAAAGAGAAGAGTGCAAATAAGAGAACGAAACAAATTAGCAAGGATAAGTGGTGTCAAATAGCTACACTCTTTGGGGTGAGTGTTGGAGCAGAAAAGGAATGTAATTTCCCCTGACAGACTCTCGGATGATCTAAAGGGGGGGGGGGATCACTTTTAGTGACATGTGAAAATATCCCTAGTTTTGCATTGCAGAGGAGCAGCAAAGTCTCCAAATGTTGCATTGCAGTTTTCCACCTCCCTTCCCCATAAATTGATAAATTGATATTGAAATTGAAAAATAGATATGGCAAAATATTAATATTAAGGAGAAATGTGCATACATATGTATATATTAGAGATATACAGAAATGTGTTATATTAGGCAAAATTGCTTAGAAAAATATACATATAAAGAGAAACAGCCACTAAAATGCTGATGGGTTTTCATTGGCTGCCCCTCCCTTTAATGGCAAACTGATGTGGAAAAGTGGCACACTGAACCTAAAACTGAAAGGAGAGAGAGAAATGGCAAGAAATTAAAATGTCTCCAATCTCTAGAGGTCTCTGCACCCAGTTCAACAGGTACTGGGGTTTCCTCGAAACTTGGTTGAGCTGCATGGGTTGTAATCAATATTGTTGTTGTTTAGTCGTGTCCGACTCTTGGTGACCCCATGGACCAGAGCATGCCAGGCACTCCTGTCTTCCACTGCCTCCCGCAGTTTGGTCAGATTGTAGTCAATATTACCCCTACTCAAAGTAGACCCATTGAAGATAATGAATGTAACTAACTTAGGGTCACTATTTTCAATTGGTCTACTCTGAGTTGAACTGGGTAGAAGCCCATGTCTTTTGGTTCTTCATCATGCATGTATCAACTTTATCACTTTATCCAGCTTCTAGCCCCGATCGAGCTACATTTAAGTACCTAACCACATTCCTATGCTCAGTCAGAAGCAGCCACCATTTGTTTCAACAGGACTCACTCCCAGATAAGTGTGTAGAGAATTGCAGCCTGCACATGTAAGACTGCAGTTCTAAGCACATTTACTAGGGAGTAAGTCCTTGTGATTGGCAAGCCCCGGGTGGTGCTGTGGTCTAAACCACACAGCCTAGGGCAGTGGTGGTGAACCTTGGCACTCCAGATGTTTTGGGACTACAACTCCCATCATCCCTGACCACTGGTCCTGTTAGCTAGGGATGATGGGAGTTGTAGTTCCAAAACATCTGGAGTGCCAAGGTTCGCCACCACTGGCCTAGGGCTTGCCGATCAGAAGGTCGGTGGTTCGAATCCCTGTGATGCGGTGAGCTCCCGTTGCTCGGTCCCTGCTCCTGCCAGCCTAGCAGTTCAAAAGCATGTCAAAGTGCAAGTAGATCAATAGGAACCGCTCCGGCAGGAAGGTAAACGGCGTTTCCATGCGCTGCTCTGGTTCGCCAGAAGTGGCTTATTCATGCTGGCCACATGACACGGAAGCTGTACGCCTGCTCCCTTAGCCAGTAAAGTGAGATGAGAGCCGCAACCCCAGAGTCGTCCGTGACTGGACCTAACGGTCAGGGGTCCCTTTACCTTTGCCTTTTAAGCCCCTTTCACTTCTATAGAGCTTACTTCTGAGTTAATAGGCTTATGATTGCCTTGTAAGGCTGCAACCCTGTGCATGCTTACCTATGAGGAAGGCTCATTGTAGATAACGGGCTTTTTGCGTGTTTAGACCTTTTACCTTTCCCCAAAATAAATTCACACAGGAGTCAGATATTTGGTTTGGTTTTTGTCAGAATTTAGGCCACAACTTTATTGACTACAACCAAGTGAGTGGTTGCATAGGTTCTGGTTCGACTACCTCCCTGCACCCTTGCAGGCAGAACTGTCCCAGAGCCACATTCGTAGGACAGACAAGGATGAACACCAGGGACAGCTGCTGGAAGGATCACCAATCAGCCGACCTGATGTCCCCTGGACTCGGGCGCAGGCCAGACCCCTTTTGGGGAACGCCAAACCAATGAGTCCCTGGATTCCTCTACCGGAATATCCTTCATTTGCATAGGCATGACCACATCACGTGCCATGCCTATCCCCTGAACCAGAGCCTATCCGCAACGTACAAGTTGTGATGATTTGCTACACGGCAGGCGAAACCCAAATGGCACCAGCCAATCAGCCAAGTGGGGGAAATTGCTGCTGTGCCCCTGTCCCCAACGACAGACAACACACAAGGTCAAGTGCAAGCCCTAAATATAGGGAGAGGTGGGCAGGTGTTCCGATGCAAAAGCCCCAAAGAGGAAGCTCAGTAGCTTCGCATGGGCTTAAATAGGTCCTGCGTTGCTGCTCTTCGAGACACCCTATTGGTCAGATTCCACCCCAGCAACACGGGACCAACCTATCAGGGGTTGTGGCTGATCTAAGACACCCACCCATGTGCCTAAGACTAACACCGGGTCAGGTGGCCAGGTCGCACCACAACACGTGCCCTCTTTTATGGAGGGCTCGCTTTTTCTGAACAAGCACAAACAGGATTAGGGTACACCTCCCACTGAAATCAATTGAACTAGTTAGGTGTCCAGATGCTTTTGGTGGGACAGAGCCATTACTGACTTTGGCCAGATTAGGTCCACCGTTCTCCCGCCTCCACCCACCTACTGTTTGCTTGTGTGTAATGGTTCTTGTATTAATTTTAGAACACTGGGGGTGGGGGGGCACCTCCAAAAAAATCAAAGAGTTTATTGCGTTAGCTTTCAGCCATAGCCCAGCAAGATAAAACATACAAACAATACCAAAGACACGCAACAGGAAACATATTTCAAACAGTATTGCATAACTGCCCTAGAAAAATAGTAAAAAAATTGAATTGCACTGATGTAAGTAATACCAAAATTTGAGTACTGACACCAGATATCTAAAATTACTAAGAGATGTGTAGCATGTAAAAACAAGCAAGCAAGCAAGGAGAACCTGGGGTAACATCTCTAAATTAGCTAAAAATAAAAAGAGGGAGTGGAGCAGAACCAGGGCTGGAACGTACTAGCCTGTCAGAGGGGTCCTGAGTTTCAGCGCCTGCAAGATGAAAATGGCCACCCCGCGTGAAACTTGAGGGTTTGCGTCCACAAGTAGGAATTTCAAGCGATCTTCCTTGGATGTAATGGTGGACGGGGTCAAGGAAAGGAGCTTAGGTCTTATTAGCTCATATAGGGGGCAAGAGAGGAAGAAATGTAGGAAGTCCTCTATCTCATTCGTTTTACATGGGCAAAGGCGCTGAACAATAGGGATCTTATCATATGTGCCCTGTAGGAAGGCCGTAGGTATGGTGTGGAAACGGGCCGTAGTAAAGGCTCTTCTCAAATCAGGCTCCGTCAGATCGCTCAAATAATTAGAAAATGATCTTACGACCTTCACTTTGGGGAGCCACGTAGAGAGGCGGGCTGTCTTGGACCGTGCCAGGTCCATTGCTTCATCCTTGACTAGGATCCAATCCCGGATCCTATCTTGATCCCAGGATGGCAGCGCGCCGAATTCCGGCAGGGAGTAGCGTGTTCGGATGTTCTCCATGTCCTTAAGCCATGTACTGCTGCGGGAACAAGTTAAAAAAGCCTGCTTGGCTAATAGGGAATTTGGAGCTTCCGATAATTTATTATAAAAATTAATGATCCTAATATGGGCTCTCGCTACGATGGAGGGGAGGCCCAGTTCCATTCTTAACTGTGCAGCAACAATTGCCATTGGGCAGTCCTAGTATCTTTCGCGCAAAGGAGTTTTGCAGAATCTCCAGGTGTTGTAGTATTTTTAGATTCCACCCCCAAATTTCTACCCCGTAAAGTAGTATGGGTATTACTTTGCTGATGAATGCTTTTCTGATTGGCGGAACCAACTGGCCACCTTTTGCATAAAAGAATTTCTCCAAGGCTCTTATGGATCTGCGGGCAGCCAGTATGGTCGTATTGAGATGGGCTGACCAGCTAAGCCTGTGCTGAAGTGTTATACCCAAGTATTTGAATGCCGAGCAATGTTCGATGGAATGGCCCTCTATGTGCCAGAATGGCTTCTGAATTGGCATGCCAAAGGACAGAATTTTGGTTTTGGGGAAATTGATTTTGAGAGAGTTGGAATCGCAATATGCCATGAGTCCTCTGAGCATGTTATTAAGGCCCTGCTTAGTTAGTGATAGGATCACCATGTCATCTGCATATAATAGTATGGGGATCTTAAGCTGTTGTAAGGCGGGGGCAGGTTGGTTGAGTCCCTTCATAGTTGTTACTATGTCATTTATATAAAAATTAAATAAGAAAGGGGCCAGAAGGCAGCCTTGTTTGACCCCTTTATTCAAGGGAAATGAGTCAGAGAGGGCTCCATTGGGGCCAAATTTTACTCTGGCAGAAATGTCTCTATGAATTTCCCTGAGGAGAAGGAGTAATCTTTTGTCGATATTGGTGTTGCCAAGCTTCTGCCAAAGCCTATTTCTGGGAATGGAATCGAAAGCAGAGGACAGATCAACAAAGGCTGCGTATATTTTGCAGCTAAACCTATTTAGATATTTATCAATCAGGGTAGATAGGACAAGACATTGTGGCCTTTACGAAAGCCAGCTTGTTCAGGGTGGAATAGCTTCGTTTCATCTGCCCACACAGTTAATTTCTCTAGCAGGTATCTAGAGTAAATCTTGTAGGTTATGTCCAGCAAACTAATGGGTCGGTAGTTGGATGGATCATGTGGGTCGCCCTTTTTATGTATTGGGATTACTATACTCTGCTTCCAATTGGGGGGAATCATAATAGTAGAATTGATAGTGGTAAAGAGAGATGCCAATATAGGAGCCCACCACGTCCGATTCGTTAGGAATACCTCAAGTGGAATCATGTCCTCCCCCGGAGATTTACCACCAGTTAGCATGCTAATTAGTTGGCTACATCTCTCCGGGGAGACTGGTTCCCAGATGGGCAGGGAGGAAGCAGGAGGGACAGGGACTTCATTTACGTCTGGGCCTGGGGCGGAGTACAGCTGAGCAAAATGGCAGTGCCAGTTAGCTGCAGAGATGTTATTGGCAATGAATAAGGGGGGACTTAGGCCTGCATTAATTAAATTCCAGAATTTCTTATCGTCTCGGGCTTTAATAGCAACGGACAATTCCGTCCAGCGTTCTTTGGCAAAGAGCAATTTCTTATGTCGGAGCAGCTTCTTATAAAATGATCGAAATTGGGCTAGCTCCCTGATTTTGCTCTGGGTGCTATCTGATTTCAAATTGGCCTGTAGAAATCTAAGTCTTCTTCTACACTGTTTACATTCTTGGTCAAACCAAGTATGATTCTTCAAGGTTGGAATCTCGGAAGGTGATTTCGTAAGTGTAGGGAACAGGAGGGATAAGATTTGCTGGAAATTTAAGAACAGATCCTCATTCGTCGTTAGCAGCTGGGCTTTCAGGGCTAGAGTCTCAGGCATATTTAGGAGGGCTTTTATATCTTGCTCCAGGTAGGTATCCCACTTTTTGCGTCCTGGGGCTAGTAGCTGTGAATCCTGGGGGTGGGGTGAACAGGGAGGCCCCCAGTGTGGCTGTCGCAAGGAGATGGCAATTGGTAGATGGTCACTCTCAGTTCTATTGAACACATTGAAGCAGTATAACTTAACAGTAAGTGCCGGGGAGGACCAAATATAATCTATAACACTTGTCCCCCTAGCTCCTAGGAAAGTATAGAATCCCTCAGATCGATCTTTAGGAGTGCCATGTACACTATGGAGCCCGTAGGGTGGGGGGGCACCTCAGGACCAGGGACAAATGCAGCCTGCCACTCCACCCCAGCCGGTCTCTTTAGGCCACACCCCTCCCTGCCCCTTCGAGTGCCATAAAACAAAAAGTGCTAAAAAGTGGATAGACAAGAAAGCAAACACCTGGCAATACCCTACAGCAGTGGTGGGCAGAAAGTAGATCAGGGTGTGCTAATAGATCTCTGGGTGCAGTAGATTAGCAAGGAATTTCTGAATCCAACTGAAAAAACAGTAGCAAATTATTCTGCTGAAATAAAGAAAGCTGGAGGGACAGCAGATAACCAGGAGTCAATTTTTTTGTAGAAGGGCTGTGAGCTCCATTTCTTTTTGGTACTCCCAGAATCCTGAAGTTGCCCATTCCTGTTGTATAGCATAGCAATTAGTAACAAAGTGTCAGTCAATGGGGATGTTTGAACATGCCTAAATCTATCCAGATATTCATTTGCACTTTCATCTGGTATTTTCCATTCTACGCCAATTGGTTAATTTTGCAGAAGTCTATATTCCATTTCATTACCTGCTGATGCAGAAATGTGTGTATTTTTACAGAGCACACAACAGACATGCACATCTCAGTGATCAACAGATATCTGCAGATCAAATTATCTTCCATATGTGTTTCCTTTCAAAGTTAATAAATTTCCAGAGGGGCAGCCTTGTTAGACTTTTGCAGGAAAAAAAAGCAAAAGTCCTGTTGCTTCTTAAAGACAAAGTAAATGAAGCTGCCAAGGAGTGTGGTGGAGTCTCCTTCTTTGGAGGTCTTTAAGCAGAGGCTTGACAGCCACCTGTCAGGAATGCTTTGATGGTGTTTCCTGCTTGGCAGGGGGTTGGACTGGATGGCCCTTGTGGTCTCTTCCAACTCTATGATTCTATGATTGACAGATGGCTGTCAAGCCTCTGCTTAAAGACCTCCAAAGAAGGAGACTCCACCACACTCCTTGGCAGCAAATTCCACTGTCGAACAGCTCTTACTGTCAGGAAGTTCTTCCTAATGTTTAGGTGGAATCTTCTTTCTTGTAGTTTGAATCCATTGCTCCATGTCCACTTCTCTGGAGCAGCAGAAAACAACCTTTCTCCCTCCTCTATATGACATCATAGAATCATAGAATCATAGAGTTGGAAGAGACCACAAGGGCCATCCAGTCCAACCCCCTGCCAAGCAGGAAACACCATCAAAGCATTCCTGACAGGTGGCTGTCAAGCCTCTGCTTAAAGACCTCCAAAGAAGGAGACTCCACCACACTCCTTGGCAGCAAATTCCACTGTCGAACAGCTCTTACTGTCAGGAAATTCTTCCTAATGTTTAGGTGGAATCTTCTTTCTTGTAGTTTGAATCCGAGCCAGCCCTAAGAACCTACAATTACAAAAAGAAATTAAATCACTGCTAGTAGAGTTCTCCCAACTGATTAATCAGGAAATTGAATGGAAAATCAAGTTGCTCAGGCAAAAAACATTTGACTCTGCAAATAAATGTGGGAAACTTTTAGCCTGGCAATTGAAGAGGAGGCATAAGCAGAACACAATAACCAACATTGTGGTAGATGGGAAAATATTGAGAACCCAGTGGAAATTAGAAAAGGCTTTCAGAAATACTACAAGCAGTTGTACAAGGAAGATAAGCAAGATACGGCGAAAATAAGACAGTTTTTGTATAAAAATGGTTTGCATAAGATGCCAGAGGACAATAAAGCCCCACTCAACTACCTGATCACAAGGAATGAAGTGGAATTAGCAATTGACCAAATGCAGATAGGCAAAGCCCCAGGACCAGACGGACTAACAGCAAAGTACTACAGATCTTTAAAAGACTGGTTGATTCAACCATTGATGGATGTTTGCAATGAAATACTAAAGGGAAGCAAGGCACCCGAATCTTGGAAGGGGGCATAAATTCCTCTGATACCAAAACCAGATTCCGGTTCAAATGAGAAATTATAGACCAATTTCTCTACTTAATGTGGATTATAAAATATTTGCAAATATAATGGCCACCAGACTCAAGAGAATTTTGAATGAGGTTATTCACAAAGATCAAGCCGGTTTTTTACCGGGAAGGCATATAAATGGAAATATCAGGAATATTGTGGACATTTTAGAAAGACTGGAGACTAAAAGGAACACTAAAGCAATATTGATGTTCATTGACACGGAGAAGGCCTTTGACAACATTTCTTGGAGTTTTATGAAGAGAAACTTTTAAAAAATGGAGGTTGGATCTAATTTTATGAATGGTCTAAATATACTGAGCAGAAAGCAAAGATAATTGTAAATAATGTGGTGTCAGAGGACATTAGAATTGAAAAAGGAACAAGGCAAGGGTGCCCAATATCCCCATTACTTTTCATAACGGTCCTGGAGGTGCTGCTGAATATGATTAGAGAAGATAAAGAGATAAAAGGAGTGGGGGTGGGGGTAAAAGAATATAAACTAAAAGCCTTTGCAGATGGCCTTGTGTTGACCCTACAAGAACCAGAAACCAGTGCAAGTAAAGCACTGGAGACTATGCAAGAATTTGGGCTTTAAGTTGAATAAAGCCAAGTCTAAGGTACTAGGTAAAAATCTCACACCAGAAGAGAAAAATAGAATAGAGGAAGACACCGGGCTGAAATTTGCAAAGAAAGTTAAATATTTGGGTGTGCATATGACCTCAAAAAAGTGAATTTGTTTAAGGATAATTATGAGAAAGTGTGGAATGAAATAAAGAGAGACCTGGAGATCTGGGATAATCTGAAATTGTCCCTTATGGGCCGAGTTGCTGTAATTAAGATGAATGTACTGCCAATACTGTTATACTTATTTCAAGCTCTTCTGATTGTGGATAAAATGGACTGTTTTAAAAAATGGCAGAAGGACATATCAAGATTTGTCTGGCAGGGGAAGAAACCCAGAATTAAATTTAAAATATTAACAGACTCTAAGGAAAGAGGGGGCTTTTCCCTGCCAGACTTAAGCATCTATTTCGATGCTGCAGCCTTTTGCTGGTTGAAAGATTGGTTTTTGCTGGAAAATACTGATGTTTTGGACTTGGAAGGGTATGATAATGTATTTGGATGGCATGCATATTTGTGGTATGACAAAATTAAGGCTCACAAGGGCTTTAAAATACACATAATTAGGAAAGCCCTGTTCAGGGTATGGATGAAATATAAAGATCTATTAGAGAGGAAAACACCCAGATGGATTTCACCACTAGAAGCTAAGACCCCCAAAAAATTGAATATGGAAAGTAATTGGCCAAAATGCAATGACATTTTGATTCAAGAAGAAGAAAGTGTCAGATTGAAACCGTATGATCAGTTAAAAGGTAAATTGTCTGACTGGTTGCATTATTATCAAATTAATGAAGCCTTCAAAATGGATAAAAAACTTGGCTTTCAGACAGAGAAATCCAAGTTGGAAACAGAATTGTTAGAGCCAAAAACAAAAAACCTATCCAGAATGTATAATTTGTTGCTAGAGTGGCATACACAAGATGAATTGGTTAAATCTGCAATGATAGACTGGGCCAAGGATGTTGGGCACAACATCATGATGGAGGACTGGGAGAGACTATGGAAGAAAGGAATTAAATTTACAGCATGTAACTTGCTTAGAGAGAATATTATGAAAATGATATATAGATGGTATCTGACCCCAGTCAAACTTGCTAAAATCTATCATTTCCAGGACAATAAATGTTGGAAATGTAAACAGGTGGAAGGGACGTTTTATCATATGTGGTGGACCTGCCCAAGGATAAAAGCTTTCTGGGAAATGATTTATAATGAAATGAAAAAAGTGTTGAAAAACACATTTGTTAAAAAACCAGAAGCTTTTCTACTTGGAATTGTGAACCAAGAGGCTTTATTCAACTTAAATTGTGAACCAAGAGCTAGAATTTTGATCGCAAGACATTGGAAGACACAGGATTTACCTACGATAGAAGACTGGCAGATGAAAATGATGGACTATATGGAACTTGCCGAAATGACCGGGAAACTCCGTGACCAGAGGGAGGAGACGGTGGAAGAAGATTGGAAGAAATTTAAAGTTTATTAAAAAAATTATTGTAAGATTTAAAGATTGAAAAAAGCTGGAAGAAAGGATAGTCTACAGAATAGAAAAGTAGGTTTAGGTATAATGATGTATGAGTTTAGGTTAAGATAATCATAAGGAAAGACTATAAGTGATATTATAAGAATATTTAAAGATGTTGAGAAATTACTAAAGATGATTGATAATGAAATGCAGTAGGGGGGGGCGAGAGGAAGTCACCCCAACATGATTAGACAGAATGAAAGGTAAATTAAGATAATTGTTTGTTTTTCTTTGTAGTGTTTATTTTGTTGTGTGGGTTTTTTTGGTATTATGTATTGTGATTTATATAATGTGTTTGTTTGTTTAAAACCCAATAAATATTATTTTTTAAAAAATAAAATAAAATAAAATAATTATAGCTCTTGGATAAAAACTGTTTTTTAATCTATTCGTTCTTGATTTAATTGTTCTGTATGTCTTGCACGAAGGCAACCGTGCAAACAGACTATATTTCCAGGATGAGATGAATCCTGTAAAATGTTATTTGCTTTTTTGAGACAACGGGAGATGTATAGTTCGTCCAAAGATGGGAGACGATGACCGATAATCTTTCAGGCTGTGGTTATGACCCTTCTGGAGCATTTTCCTATCGGTGACTGTGCAACTGGCAAACCAAGCACAGATACAGTATGTAAGAATGCTCTCTATGGAGCCTCGATAGAAGGACACCAGCAGTCTCTCACTCAGATTGTTCTTCTTTAAAAGTCTGAGGAAATAAATTCTCTGTTGGGCCTTCTTTACCAGAGCAATGGTATTAGCGCTCCAGAACACATAGGGGAGGGGAGGAAATTTAAATTTAGATTTACTTTTTAAAGTGAAGATTTAAGGTGGTAAAAAACTGGGCAGTCAAAAGACTAGGACTTTAACCATACCTGTCAACTGCCCTGGAAAAACTGGGGCATCAGTTGGGGTGTCTTGCTCTTGTGCAATTTTGGGCCAAGATCTCGTCCTGTTCCGTGAACTCACACGGTGCACCAACACATGCTTTTTTCCAGTCTGAGATCTTGTGCAGTACCCCAAAATGCACATTTTTTGGGTGTCTGCCAAAACCCCCACTTTTTCTGCGTCCATGAACTTGCACGGGTCACATGAGTCCTATGGTAGTGCAGACCTGGAAGATGGTGTCCCAGATTTGAGCAATGTCATGTTAGAGGGTGTGCACAGATAAAATCCATTGGTAACAAAAAATAGTCACTTCCTTTTTTACATTTTTATCATATTACAACATATCAAATCATCAAAATGAAACAAAGAACTCCCCCAGTTTCCCCCTCCCCCCCTTTGACTTCCCGCAACTTCATCTTCTGGTTTCCCCTGATATTGGCTTCCCCTGCTTTCTTTCTTATATCTTCATATGAATTTTATGTACATAAATTATATATTAATTATTATCTTTTAGAATTTTGACATCATCTTTATAGCTTTTATACTTATTTTTGTTTATTGTGTTTACTCAAACCCTGCTAGTGAGTCTATTTCTTTACATTGTTTCTGTCAATACAACATAAATGATTCCCAATCTTTTTTAAATTGAGCCAGTGTGGTGTAGTGGTTAAGAGCGGTTGACTTGCAATCTGGGGAACCAGTTTGTGTCTCCGCTCCTCCACATGCTGGGTGACCTTGGGCTAGTTCCACTTCTCTGAAGTCTCTCAGCCCCACTCACCTCACAGAGTGTTTGTTGTGGGGGAGGAAGGGAAAGGAGAATGTGAGCCACTTTGAGACTCCTTCGGGGAGTGATAAAGCGGGATATCAAATCCAAACTCTTCTTCTCTTCTAAATTGTCTATTGTCTTTGTCTCTGAGTTTCTCTGTTAGTTTCGCCATTTCAGCATATTCCATCAGTTTTTGGGTCCATTCTTCCTTGGTTGGTATTTCTTCGCTTTTCCACTTTGGGCTTGTAGCATCCTAGCCGCAGTTGTAGCATACATAAATAGTTTCTTCTTTTCTTTTGGTAGTTTCTTCTTTTCTTTTTTTTACTACCGGTACACCTGAAATGTCTACTGGTAGTAAAAAAGCTTCTGGTCTTGTAATAAAAGTCAATTTAAACATTTTTTATTTCATTATAAATCATATTCCAATAATTTTTAATCAGTTTGCAACTCCACCACATATGGAAAAAAGTGCCTTCCTTTTCTTTACACTTCCAACATTTGTTGGAACCTGTTTTGTACATTTTAGCCATTTTTTCAGGTGTAATATGCAATCTGTACATCATTTTCATATAATTCTCTTACAATCCGTAAATTTCAAATTCACTCTCCACAATTTTTTCCTTTCTTCCATTTGTATATTATGTCCTATATCTTGCACCCATTTTATCATTACACTTTTCACCTCTTCATCTTTTGTTTCCAATTCTAATAATAAATTATATGTTTTCTTCAAAAGTTTGGTATTGAACTCTATGATTTCCCTTTGGAATCTAGAAATAGTGTAGCTAAAACCTTTCTTTTTGTTTTCTTTGAAAACCTCATTTAGTTGCTGATACTGCAGTCAATCATAAACATATTCTTTGATCTCCTCAAGTTCTTTCAACTTTAAATTCCCTTCTATTTCTGTCAGTAGGTCTCTCTATGTAGGCCATGTTTTTCCCCTATTTATTTTTTTAATTGAAATTACTTCTGTTGGCGAGACCCACCATGGAGTCTTTTGCAATTCTTTGTTTTCCCAAGCTCTTAAAAGAGATCTCTTGATTATATGATTATAAAAAGCTTTGTGTACTTTCCCTTTATTGTACCACAGATACGCATGCCATCCAAATCTGTTATCATGTCCTTCTAAATCTAGTAAATCTATATTTTCTAATTTTATCCAATCCCAGATCCAAGTTATACAAGCAGCTTCATAATATAATTTAAAATCAGGAAGGGAGAAACCTCCTCTATCTTTAATATCTTTAATATCTGTATTCTGTATTTTATCCATGGCCTCTTCTCTTTCCATATGAATTTTGAAATATCTGTTTGCCATTTTTTAAAGCATACTATGTTACTTATTACCAGTATTGTCTAAAACAAAAACATGTTTGGCAATGCATTCATCTTAATGGCTGCAATTCTTCCTAATAGTCACTTCCTAGATGGCTTTGTGATGGACCATTAGAAGAGCTGCACCTTGCCTGGGCTACCTGTGGGATTGGCTGTCACCTGCCAACATTTTGGACCTGAACTGCTTCCCTGTGCTTGATATTTCTTGGACTGCACTGCACCTTCATCCCTGCTCTTCTTGGTGAGTGTTTTGGTAAGAGGCTTATACCTCCTGCAACTGGGATGCTAGATCCCAAGGGCAACCGCAGGAAAGCAACTGGGAGTCAGTGAAATTTGAGGCAAAATCAGTGCTACGTACTCTGAACAGCTCACTTCAGCTAAAACTCTGGCAATTGCAAACTGGGGCAAAATGGTTGTCCTCTAAGGAAGGGCAAACGTTTAGGTACAGCCTCCTGCTGTTTCTTTGCTGGGTGGTTTGTACTCAACTTATTGCCCTGTTCATTTGCAACTTATTACTGGGTGTTTTTGTTTTTGCATCCTGGGTAATGTGCTCAGATGTTTTACCTGACTAATGAATCTCAGAATAGATCCTTGTTTCTCTTTAAATAGCATCAAATCATTGATTCTTAAAGGATCACATCCAATCATTGATTCTTAAAGGATTCACATTTCGGGCTCAAACCCTTGGTTCCTCTCTCATTGAGGAATCCAATAACATCTTAAATGGATTCAGTTTAATGATATTATCAAATGGAATGGCAGAGTCAGGATGCACCTAGGGAATAATAGCTGAATCCTTTATCTGTGTCAAATACCATATTGACCCAAATATAAGACGCACCCGCAAATAAGACGCACCTTTAAAATTAAAGGCTTATTTGTGGGTGCGGCCCACCTCCTGGCTCTACCACGCTGAATGGGAGGCGGGGGCGGCTGGCGTGCCCGCCTCCTGACACTACCACCTCCCAGCACTACCTCCCCCAGCTGGCACCAGGGGAGGCCTGGGAGTGGCAGGCGGGCTGCTTCTTGTGGGGGGGGGGGCAGCCGCGGTATAAGCCGCACTTTAAGTTTTCAGGGTTGGAATTGTGGGATGAAGTGTGGCTTATATTCGGGCCAATATGGTAATAGCTGAAGCCGTTTGCTACATAACTGGTGATTATGAAATTACAGCAGTGTCTCCCAAATTCCCAACTGCCCCTGCACACGAGATAAAACTGGAGGCCCATTTCATGCTCACATTTTCCCCATTCTGTTCCTTTGTTGTTTTCAGTGGTAGGAAACTGGCGCAGACGCTGAGAAGGCTGCTTGGCAGAATGAACAGGTGAGCTCCTATATACAGCAGGACTAGCCTAGCCATTTGTAAGCAACTGCAGTAATGCATCTGTGTCCATTAGGGATGAGTGAACTTGTCCCAGAAGACACATTCCACTCTCTGATTGGCTGTTTCTAATATGCCTGTATATGGAACGGATGGAATGAGGGCTTCTGGGAAACCGCCCAGTGGCGGCGGTGTGTGCTAAACCCTAGAAACTAATAAATGGTAGGATTATGATTATTTTGGCTGTGAGGGAAGAGATACCAGCTGCAGAAGAATTGCTGGGCTAGTCTATACAAGACGACCTGACCGAACTGCGGCCATTAAGAAACAATACAGGGCCAATACTGCCCTTCCCCTTGCCCTGAGGTGTGAACAGGGACTGGGCTTGGAAGGTGGCCAGGATAACTGGGTGTGAGGTGACAAGAAAAAGAGAGTCTGGTAGCAAGGGGTTTCAGGAAGGTCTGGGATCCATCTTGGACAGGCTGGCTGAAGGCTGGCTGGGAGTATGCCTTTGACTCCAGGGCTGCACTGCTGTGGGGGTCAAGCCCCTCTTGAGATGACCATGCTGTGAGCTCTGGACTCCCTCCATGCATAATGAAGGTGTAAATAGGTGAATAAACCATATTTCGTAAAGCTACGACAATCTCCACCGTGCCTCAATTCTCCACAGAAACACAGACTCTGGGTGAGTGCTGGGAACCCCTTGGGATCTTGCCACCACTCGGCAGAGAGAGGGGCAGGCACCCAACTTCTGTGACATTATTATTATTATTATTATTATTATTATTATTATTATTATTGCAATGCCAGCCCAAAGAGCTGATTCCAGATCCAAACTGTTAAACTGATTGGCTGGCAATGAGTAACAGAAGGGTTACAGTGAAATACCATTCTGTTCTAGTTTTTTCATTTGTCTTTATCATTTCAACTGTTTTAACTGTTTTTCTTATTTCACATTATAGTGTTGTAACCTGCCCTAGGTGAAGAGCAGGTAAGAGATCTTATAACTGAAATGAATAAATGAATAAAATATATGAAAACCACCCCATGACCATTTGCAAATGGGGCATTGTTACAGGAGTCGACATGTGAGCTGAGCAGACCCAAAGATGCTCCGGTTTGGATACTTACTCATGAACACCACATACGCTCAGAGATGAGAAACTAACTTGTAATCAATCTCTGTTTGCATTCCAAAATGTTAATGGTTCTGGTGCACATTCAGGCATTTACAGACCTAGCCGATTCACCCTCTGAGGTGCCTGTTTTCATGACCCATATTCCTCTGGTGTTTTTACTGTTGGTGTTGTTGATGGAAGTATTGAGGGTGCTGTTGTATTACCATATTGATGATTGCTATGTTTAAACTCTGTACTTTTGTTCTGTTTGTGAGTTGCCTAGAGGCTATTTTTGTATTGGGTGACTAATAAATCAAATAAATAAACAATTTCGAGTTTCAGCTGCATCGCTAATTACTATCTAAAGAGGGGGAGCTGTAAGACCATTACATTACCTAACTGCCACTGCTCATGGTTCCAGTGGGAGGCTTTCTAAAATAAATTTCACTACTGGAGTGCTAAATGCAGGTTTGTTTGTTCTTTCTAGTCCATCACTGCCTGGGCCACAATGGGAGGCAAGAGAGCAGGCCAGTAGGAATAGTGAAGGCGATCCTGTCCATGAGCCCTGCTCTGGGGGCCCTGGGCAGAACACCAGACTATGGTGGCCCCAGACTCCTGGGTTTCCCAAACCCTGAGGTTTCAAATCAGAGACATGGGACAGACCCTGCTGGTGACACATCGATCATTAAGCACAGCCACTGATTGCATATCATTCAAATAAAAAACAGAATGTCTAACAAACGAACAAATATGTTGCTTGTTGGAAATTAACCTCAGCTAGCGCAGTGAGTGGGGGAGGCGGGTTTCTCGGGTACAGATGAAGTAAGGGGGTCCCTCTTCCTCACCAGCTGAGGTAGAGGCAGCCCAGTGGATAGGAAACATTTAAAGTCAGCTCCTAGCTTCTGGCCAGGTGATTTGCATGCCCTGAGACCAGGACGCTTGGACGAAGGCTATAGCAGGAAGGGAGGAGCCTAGCGTGGTGGCTTGAGATGAAGACCCTCTCCGGCTCACAGGCTGATGCCCCTGCAGGCTGCAATTCTAAATGCGTTTTCCAAGGACTAAGCCCCACAAAACTCCAAAGGACCTGCTTCTCAGAAGATGCGCTTAGTTTTGTGCTGCTGGCAGGGCTTGTCAAGGGATCCTCCCCAAAACTATTCATAGCTTGTTGTGAACTGCTCTTACGCTCAGCCACTGCTAATGGGTGTAAATGGCAGCCAGAATTGCAGGCCTTGAATTTCCTTCTGACCTCAGTATCTACTCCCACCTTCATCAAGACTTATGCAGTTCTACAAGACATTCTTGTTTGTTCAGGGAAAAAAAAAACAAATAAAAGATGTTTACGCGTTCAGAAGAATACACAGCATTATCTTTTGACTCTAAGCTTTTCATTCTAGTCTGTAAAAATACACAGCCCTACAATCTCAAATTTGCTAACAGCAACAAAGGTGTTAATAGCAAACAGACAGAGACATATAAAAGCAATCCCTTGAAGGTGGATGAATAATAGGGCTGCGCACAGTCCCCCTTCCTGACCCAACCCAAAGGAGGCCAACCCCTCCTTCCTGTCTCCCGACTAGAAGCGGAAGTGTTCAATCCTGCAAGGTACAAGGTGCTTCTTTGCAAGTATTTTCCCTGCAAGTGATGTTGGCACTTGCAATGGAGTGTCATGCAGGATTGAATCCCAATTCACCCTTCCTCAATATACCTCCCTGCCAGACCTCCAAACCTTCCAACATTCCTTAGGTGAAAATAGGGACATTTCTCACTCCCCGCAACTGACCCTCCTTGAGGCCCCATCCCCCCCTCCACCATCCTGAGAAAACCCCTTAATCCCAATTTTAATTTACTATTTGGTGGATTTACAAAAAGAAAAACACACCATTAAATACATTCTAGAAGGGGCAAGATTAGACACGGATGCACAAAGTTTTTTTTTATTTAAAAAATCAAGGCTCCTTCTGCTCTGCCCAGTGGCGTAGCGTGGGTTGTCAGCACCCGGGGCAAGGCAAGTAATTTGCGCCCCCTAACCCGTGGATTTTAGCACTCGAGTCTCTTCCACTAGATTAGTTAAAGAAACCCTTACCCCCTAAGCACATGTATTGTTTGTTATGAAAATACTGATGTAATTAAAGTATGCATCTAAATACAAGTTTATTTTCAAACACGCGTGGCACCCGTGGCCTGCAGCCAGGGGCGGAACAAGCTGCCCATGGGGGTGGGACGAGCCTGCGTGGAGCCTCTCCGCAGCCTCCCCCTCAGCTGTAGGAAGCTGAGGCAGTGGGCAGCTGCAAGCCCCACGATGCTCAAAAAAGCAGTGCGGAGCTTGCAGGCAGTCCGCCCACCGCCTCCCCCTCAGGAGAGACACGTGGCTCAGGCACGCTGCAGACCCCACGGTGTGGCACCCAGTGCCCTCCGCCTCACCTAACTACGCCTCTGGATTAGGCAGATTCATGGAGGAGAGGGCTTATTATTATTATTATTATTATTATTATTATTATTATTATTTTGCATATACATTCTATATAGAATTAAGAATCTATGCAGGGCAACTGAGGACTCAGCCACTCAGTCCTAATCCCATTGAACCATTGCCTGCACTTTCTCAGCCTTGAGAACTAGAAACTTTCTTTTTTTGGAAAGAAAATAAATTGGGTTTTCTCCACTTTATGAAGAAGTACTACATTTTCTTTCTTCTGCAAACATGATTTTCCTCAAAGCTAGGAAGAGAATTGAGGGCTAAACGTACAGTACTTAGAACCCAGTTCCCAGAAATAGGAGGAATAGTTGATCCCCCATATGAGCCAATCCTGGCCACCCAAAGTCCACCTAGGGCACCTTTAAAAGCGCCTGCTTCTTGGGAGAAAAGCAATGACAAACCTAGACAGCATCTTTAAAAGCAGAGACATCACCTTGCCGACAAAGGTCTGTATAGTTAAAGCTATGGTTTTCCCAGTAGTAATGTACAGAAGTGAGAGCTGGACCATAAAGAAGGCTGATCGCCAAAGAATTGATGCTTTTGAATTATGGTGCAAGAGGAGACTCTTGAGAGTCCCATGGACTGCAAGAAGATCAAACCTATCCATTCTGAAGGAAATCAGCCCTGAGTGCTCACTGGAAGGACAGATCCTGAAGCTGAGGCTCCAATACTTTGGCCACCTCATGAGAAGAGAAGACTCCCTGGAAAAGACCCTGATGTTGGGAAAGATGGAGGGCGCAAGGAGAAGGGGACAACAGAGGACGAGATGGTTGGACAGTGTTCTCAAAGCCACCAACATGAGTCTGACCAAACTGCGGGAGGCAGTGGAAGACAGGAGTGCCTGGTGTGCTCTGGTCCATCGGGTCACAAAGAGTTGGACACGACTAAACAACAGGGTTTTTTTTATTTCCAAAATAGTTACACAATTTTTTATTTCAACTTTGTTAAATAATTTTAATTTTATGGTTTTACATACCAGAAACTGCTCTAATATTTTTTTTAGGAACAGTGGTGTCTAACGTTGTTATATAAATAAATAAATCATAAATAAATAAATAAATAAATAAAAATGTAAAATAACAGAGCATCTAGCATAGCATATTCCAATTGCTACAGCAGGCAGAAAAATCATTAAGTGATCTGCCAAGGCCCTAGGAAATTTTAAAATAGTCTGTTGGGGGAGAGGGGGAAGCTTGGGAACCAGTGGAAAGGAGCATATTCAAAACGTGCTCAAGCTCAGACTTTGCCCAATGTCCAGAGGAGGCAGAAATGTATTCTGTAACTTTGGAAACCACTAAGAACAGCTCTCCTTCCATTGGCTCCTTCATGGTTCCAGTGTGGAAGGAGGGTTTGGGTATACTTCATAGGTGAGCCTGTCAATTGTGAAAATCGACTTCTTTTTTAAATGGACAGCGAAATGCCATTCTCTCAGTCCAAATTTCCACTTATCTCAGCTGTGTAGCTGGCGGAATAAACAATCAGAAGTTTTGTACCTCTACCCGCCCCGCCCCCCCATTTCCAGGAATTTGTTTCAGCCAAAACTCACAAAGGACAACAAACAAAGCAAAAGCTGGCAAAGAAATGTATTGGAGCATGTGCAGAGTGCCAGCTCCTTATTTCACTACAACAAATCTCCCAGCTTTATGTTTAGCAAACATGCCTAATCGAGTTACAGGTAGATAGCCGTGTTGGTCTGCCATAGTCAAAACAAAATAAAAAAATTCTGAATATCTGAAGAAGTGTGCATGCACACGAAAGCTCATACCAAGAAGAAACTTAGTTGGTCTCTAAGGTGCTACTGGAAGGATTTTTTTTATTTTGTTATGCCTAATCGAGACGGTGAAGTGACCAGTCACTCTCCTTTCCGGCCTGCTCTGGCTTGGACCCTCCTGCTCCTAAAATCGGAGTTCAACCCCGCCTAGCAGCCGCCCCCTGGGAAGAGGGGCTCAGGAGAGGCAGGAAGGCAGCTCCCCTCCTTCAATCAAGTAAATCAATAAAAATAGTTAACTAATTGAGGTTCTTCCCCCCCCCCGCAACATAAATCCTGGTTACGCCCATTGCACTCTGCACATGCTCGGAAGACATACCTCGCCCCCGGGCTGAGTCCTTGCTGATGGTGCAAAGGAGATTCCGGCTCTGGCAGCGTCCTGCTCCCCCCACCGTCACCCCCCCAAAAAACCTCTCCCGGGCTGAGGAGGAGGCGTGTCCTGGCGCGGGGGAGGGGCGTGTCGTGTCGCGGGGCGTGTCCCGCCCGGGCTGTGGCCTCTCGCAACGAGCGCCGCGCCGCAGACGGCCAGAGGGAGCTGCACTGGGCTGGGCTGGGCGCGCTGCGCGAGGGACTCGCCTGGGTGGAGCGCGCGCGCGCTTGGCTCCCAGGCAGCCGCTCGCTCGCTATGAATGCGGCCCGGGCTCTGCTCTCCGCCGTGTTCCTCGCCTGCTTCTTCTGTGCGAGCGCGCCCCTCCCAGTTGTTGCGCCCGGTGCGGCTGGCACCCCCAGCACCCCCCACGCTACGCCACTGGCTCTGCCCCACTCCCCCTTTCTTCTCGCCCAGGCTGGCCCTGCCCTCCGCCCTCTCCTCCTCCTTGCCTGCTCTTCAGCAGCCACCATGATCTGCCCAAGGGAGGAGGGCGGCATCAGTGGCCCTGGAGAGGAAACGGGATGCTTTTTGGCAGCAGCAACACTGACAGGGGAAATTCCAGCATCAAATCAGAAGAAGGGATGGCTTTCGTAATTCCGGGACTGTGCCTGGAAAAACTGGAAACTTGGAGGGGATGCACCTCACAGCCCATTCCCAAAGTCCCATTGTTACAGCAGCTGCCTGGGCACCCCCTGCTTCTGCCCAGGTCCTCCCGCAGCACAGCAATGGCTGGTGGTAGTTGGCTGGGCAGTTGCTGTGGCAACAGGACCTTAAGGATGGGCAGTGAAGAGGCTTGGGGCTCTTTTGCAAGATCCTTCCGCTCATGAAGAAGCACCCACCGGCTGGTGAGTGGATGATTCAATCTCGCTGTGTCTGCAGCCTTCCTGCCTGGTGCCCTGCCACCTAACATCCTGAATCACTCCAGGGTGCCCGACCGAAGAGGATCCTGTGGGTGCCAGCACCCATCTTGGCTGAAGCCTGAATTTTCCCCGCCCTGCTCTGAATCAGCATGACTTGGCTTGGGATTCAGGCTTTGCCATTGTACGCATGGCAATGGGTACAATTATTGGAAATTTAGTGAAATAGTAAAAATGTCTTTTTAATTAACTATTGGAAGATAAATTTTGGTGTGGAAATTAATGCATTCATGTTTTACTGCTATATAAGCCATAGTTTAATATAGTTTGTTTAATTTCTAAGTGGATTGCTTATGCTGTCTAGATATATATTGTCTAATCTGTGTTTTCATATTTATAATTTTTTAAAAACAGTGGTGAATGGACAAGATAAGCCATAGCAATCTCAGGAGGGAGGGCCGTAGCTCAGTCACAGAGCATCTGTTCTGAGTGCAGAATTCCATCCCTGGCATCTCCAGGTAAGGGCTGGGAGGGACTCCTGTCTGCAACCCAAGAGAGCGGCTGCCAGTCAATGTATGCAATACTGAGCCAGATGGACCAGTGGTCTGACTTGGAAGAAGGCAGCTTCCTATGTTCCTCATCATGTCTCCTACTTCCCCGTGGGTTTTAAAGGGACATACACCTTCTCCAGACCACAACTGGGCAAAATGAGCTTTGCACACAGTGATAGTACTCAAGAGGAATGATTGATGGTGGTAATGTTACACTCATTCCACTTCTGCAGGGTTTGGTTTCCTTTGGAAGGTCACTGGAGGCGCATAGCATTTTGTAAAATTTGAATTTATATACAAATATCCAGGCTGGGCAGAAGTAGAGAGCCACAGCATAACCCCTCCAGCATACCCTGCTCCACATCAAATCTCTGGGTAGAGGCAGGCTGCACCGCAAAATGTTGTGAGTTTACAAAGCCCCCAAACATAATCCAATATGTCCTTTGTTCCCTTTCACAGATCCCCGAATCACATCATCCTTCACTTGAAGTGAAGTGAGGTCTGTTTTGCCCTATTCAGAAGCCTTAAGAACCAGCTCTCAAGAGCAATCACTGGGCAATGAGCTCTCATGGCGACACATTGCATTTAATTTCCCTGGCAAAAGTTGTACCTGGAAATTTCACCATGACTGTTATCAGTTTCTTCCAGCAGTGCTCTTACTAACCTTATCTGTCCAAACTCCTCAACTTGCAGCCATTCCACTCTTGAAGTCAGTGTCCATGATTGTGCCTCAACTACATGCATTGGACTAGGCTAGACTACCTACATCCCATCCATACTCCATTTTGGAGCTGTGAGAGAAATAGAACAACCATAGCAGGACAGGCTAATACATGTGTGGCACTTCTAAGGGGCTATGTATTTCTTTAGAGCACCTTCTTTCCAACTTTGGAGCCCCAGAAGTTGTTGGACTGCAACTCCCATCATCCCTGGCCACTGGTCCTGCTAGCTATGGATGATGGGACCCAAGGTTGAGGAAGGCTGCTTTAGAGAGGCACAGAAGGGACAGGGTGAGTTGCCATGGGGGCAGGGATGCAACTCCACCTATGAGAAGCCAGAAAACTTTTGTGACCTTATGCACGTGGCAGATGTGGGTGGGAAGAGTCACCTGAGGTTGCTGGGAGAGAAGAGAAGGCACCAGGTGCTTCTGAGCCCTCCCCACTCCATTTCTGAGGCTAGGGCAGAAGGTTGAGAAGCCAACAAAAAAGAACCAGAATAGAGCCATGTTTCATAAGCCTTCCTGCCACCACTGGCAGAACTCTAGGATACTACAGTTGGGCAAAGAATTCATAGGAATGTTTCTGACATCCCCTCCAGGAGAGATGTGACAGAATTCCATTGGGAATGGAAGCAGGAGCAGAAATTGCAGCAATCCCTTTGGCCATCTGAGGTCAGGAACAAAAATCATGCAAGAAAATACAAGCGGAATGAACTATTTCTCCCTTCTTTTAGTACACAAATATTATGTACATAATAGTGTTATTTTCTGAATTGTGTTAGATGTTTCCATACAATTGAAATTATTTTTGTAATTAACTGCATCCATATTGGCCACAGTGGATTGCAAGGCTATAACTATAACTTGGGTTAAAGCAGAAGCTGGATTTGCAGCAGAACAGAAGCAGCCCTGATTGCGATGGTCACAGGACAGGACAGACATCGCTACCTCCCGTCCCTACCTCTCAGTGAGAAAATGAACTATTCTTAAAACCACCACCTCCCTCATCCTAAATTTCCTCTCCCCAAAACAAAATAAAATAAAAAAATATTTTGTTTTGACTATGACAGACCAACACGGCTATCTACCTTTAACTGGAACTATGGAAGGCCTCTCCCCAAAGTTAGAGATAAGTTTCTAGTGCATTTAGATTTTTCTTCTGGTGAAGTTTACTGGATGGGGAGAACAGACTTGATTTTAATTAAACTTGTCAGACATTCACTGGCTGCCTTGACCTTCTAGCTTTTACAGGCTGACAAGGAAAGGCAGATAAAACAGCTTTGTTCAGACCCGTGTGGGCTCAGGGCTGGAGTTCACTTGTCTTCAACCTTTGTTTTAGCTTTAAAAAAAATTAGAACAACTCAGACCTCATGCTTCCCACCACTTCTTACATTGCAATAATGGAGGAGGAGAAAAGGACACTCCAGTTTGCAATAGGCAGGAAATGCATTGTAGGATTGAAGTAAGATTGAGCCCAAATATGTAATATTGAAAGATAGATTGCAGCTATGAAGCAGGGAAGTGCAAAATATTTCCTATTTCTGTGCATGTTTTCATCTTGCCAAAGAATGACTCTGCATGTTTGGGATGTGCATGTTTGGAATCTCAAGATCATGGGTTTGAGACCTATGTTGAGCAATATATTCCTGCATTGCAGTGGGTTGGACCAAGGGTACTAAAGCAGCTTGCAGATGTAATCTCAGAGCCTCTGTCTGTAATCTTTGAGAATTCTTGGAGAACAGGTGCAGTTCTTGCAGATTAGGTAAAGGTAAAGGCAGAGGCGTAGCAAGCCCAGGTGGTACCCGGGGCGGAATTTTTTTTGTCACCCCCCCCACCACTTTAATTTAATTTTTTTTAAAAAAAAATTAAAAAGTGTCACCCCCCTCTGATGGTGCCACTTTGTGAGGTGTGGGGTTTTTGTGTGTGTGTGTCTATTATCTCTTTTTTTAAAAAATTAAAAAAATTAAATTTTTTTTTAAAAAAATAAAAATTATTTTTTTTTAAAAAAAATAAAAATTAATTTTTTTAAAAAATAAAATAAAAATTAATTTAAAAAAAATATTAAAAAGTGTCACCCCCCTCTGATGGTGCCACTTTGCGAGGTGTGGGGGTTTTGTGTGTGTGTGTCTATTATCTCTTTTTTTCAATAAAGTTAAAATTAATTTTTAAAAAAAAATAAAATAAAAATTAATTAAAAAAAAATTAAAAAGTGTCACCCCTCTTTGATGGTGCCACTTTGTGAGGTGTGGGGGGGTTGTGTGTGTGTGTGTTTATTATCTCTTTTTTTCAATAAAGTTAAAATAAAAAAAAATAAAAAATGATAAAAATTAAAAAAAAATTAAAAAATTAAAAAGTGTCACCCCCCTCTGATGGTGCCACTTTGTGAGGTGTGGGGGGTTGTGTGTGTGTCTATTATCTCTTTTTTTCAATGAAGTTAAAATTTAAAAAAATAAATATTTTTTTTTCAATTTTTTTTTTTTTAAAAGTGTCACCCCCCTCTGGGGTGGAACCCGGGGCGGCCCGCCCCCCGCCCCCCGCCCCCCGTTGCTATGCCCCTGGGTAAAGGGACCCCTGATCGTTAGGTCCAGTCGGGGATGACTCTGGGGTTGCGGCGCTTATCTCGCTTTACTGGCCGAGGGAGCTGGTGTACAGCTTCTGGGTCATGTGGTCTTGCAGATTGGAGGTGGGCAAATGTCCTCATCTTCAAAAGGGGGGGGGGAAAGACCCCAGTAACTACCAACCAGTGAGGTTAACATCGATACCACAAAAGGACCTAAAACAATAGACAGCTTGTGAGCATTTAGAAAAGGATGCTGTGATTTCTTTAAAAATAGGTTTCTCAAAAATAAGTTTGGTGGATTCAGGGGAATGCTGTGGACATAGTGTATCTTGACTTCAACAAGGCTTTTGACAAAGTCCCCCATGATATTCTTGCAAGGAAGCTGGTAAGAGCTGTTCGACTGTGGAATGGTCTCCCTTGGGAGACTGTAGACTCTCCTTCCTTGGAGGTTTTTAAGCAGAGGTTGGATGGCCATCTGTCATGGATGCCTTAGTTGAGATTCCTGCATTGCAGGGGGTTGGACTAGATGAACCCTTGTGGTCCATTCCAACTCTACAGTTCTATGATTCTACAAAATTCTCAAGATATCAAGGTATCCTAGGAAAAGTGGGCAACATTCCATGTTGAAGTGCTAATGTGGTTCATTTTGCTTTCCTTGTTCACCCTCAGAGCATCGGGCGGCTAGCTTGGGGACTGCGTATGCTTCCTCGTTCTATCCCATGGCGTAGAAGGGCAACACAACTTACTAATGAGGGCAAATGGGCAACCTCTATCTGCCTCAGTCAGTCCTCTTATAGTGAAGGGCAGGTAAGAAATCTAATAAAGACTGCTAGTCTTACTACTAGCAACAGCTGCTCCATTAAAAAAAAAAAAAAACCAGTTCACAAGCGTGCAAAATCACATCAGCTCCACAGTTTATGTACGTGGTAGAACCACATGAGCACTGATGGCAAGGTAGCCAAGGCCACCAGCCCCAGCCAGGATGGCCAGTAGGCAGGAATGATAGGAGTGATAGTCCAGCAACATTTCATAGAATCATAGAATCATAGAGTTGGAAGAGACCACAAGGGCCATCCAGTCCAATCCCCTGCCAAGCAGGAAACACCATCAAAGCATTCCTGACAGGTAGCTGTCAAGCCTCTGCTTAAAGACCTCCAAAGAAGGAGACTCCACCACACTCCTTGGCAGCAAATTCCACTGTCAAACAGCTCTTACTGTCAGGAAATTCTTCCTAATGTTTAGGTGGAATCTTCTTTCTTGTAGTTTGAATCCATTGCTCCATGTCCGCTTTTCTGGAGCAGCAGAAAACAACCTTTCTCCCTCCTCTATATGACATCCTTTTATATATTTGAACATGGCTATCATATCACCCCTTAACCTTCTCTTCTCCAGGCTAAACATACCCAGCTCCCTAAGCCATTCCTCATAAGGCATCGTTTCCAGGCCTTTGACCATATTGGTTGCCCTCCTCTGGACACGTTCCAGCTTGTCAGTATCCTTCTTGAACTGTGGTGCCCAGAACTGGACACAGTATTCCAGGTGAGGTCTGACCAGAGCGGAATACAGTGGTACTATTACTTCCCTTGATCTAGATGCTATACTCCTATTGATGCAGCCCAGAATTGCATTGGCTTTTTTAGCTGCTGCATCACACTGTTGACTCATGTCAAGTTTGTGGTCTACCAAGACTCCTAGATCCTTTTCACTTGTACTGCTCTCAAGCCAGGTGTCACCCATCCTGTATTTGTGCCTTTCATTTTTTTTGCCCAAGTGTAGTACTTTACATTTCTCCCTGTTAAAATTCATCCTGTTTGCCTTGGCCCAGTTCTCTAATCTGTTAAGGTCATTTTGAAGTGTGATCCTGTCCTCTGGGGTATTAGCCACCCCTCCCAATTTGGTGTCATCTGCAAACTTGATCAGGATGCCCTCAAGCCCATCATCCAAGTCATTGATAAAGATGTTGAATAAGACTGGGCCCAAGACAGAACCCTGTGGCACCCCACTAGTCACTTCTCTCCAGGATGAAGAGGAGCTATTGATGAGCACCCTTTGGGTTCGGTCAGTCAGCCAGTTACCAATCCACTGAATGGTAGCATTGTCTAGCCCGCATTTTACCAGCTTCTTTACAAGAATATCATGGGTCACCTTGTCAAAGGCCTTGCTGAAATCAAGATAGGCTACATCCACAGTGTTCCCTTCGTCTACCAGGCTTGTAATTCTGTCAAAAAATGAGATCAGATTAGTCTGACATGACTTATTTTTCAGAAACCCATGCTGACTTTTAGTGATCACAGCGTTCCTTTCTAGGTGCTCACAGACCGTTTGCTTAATTTGAAAGGCATTTGATTGGCTACCCCTGAGCTAGCCATCTTTATGGCTGCAATTCCATCTGGCAAATGCCTCTTGCTAGTTCTTTATCAATGTAGCAGTGGCCCATTTCAAGCACCAATTTTACAGGGGAGCAGCTGCACCCACTTTCCTTAGCAACTTCCACATTTGTTGCTTGCCAGCTGCAAACTTCTCAACGGCACCCAGCATCTCTGTGTCACTTTAAAACCATGCAGACCATCACTTCCCTCTCTAGGTTTTTGTTGGACAGTTTTTGCTGCATGGCTGCTGCAGATGCCTGAGAAGCAAGCCATTACACGTCTCCACGCCTCGTATTTTCACCAAAGCCCTTCCAAGCTCCTCTCTCAGTCTCTGCACTAGCGGATGGCCATGAAGAGTCCATGTGTTTCCCTCACCTGGTCTGGATCTAGACACATCAAATAAGTATTTCAGTTAAACGCGTTGTAAACTTTGTATGAGAAATTGGGTTGGCAAAAACAGAACTCCATGGCCCCATCTGGTGTCACAGTGTTATAATGCATATACAACACATATAAAGCACTTTTTCTTTGCCAATGTAGAGGGAGCAAACCACCAGAACAGAACTGCTGGTATCCTACTTTCCAAGTCATATAAGGCAACCAGCAGAATATCCACATGGGAAATATATAGTGAAGGTTGGTTGTATTCAATCAAAAGCCTGCAGTGAGTCATAAATCTGTTAGGGAAGGAGCATAACAGAGTACTCACAAGCCCATCAAAATTCCCTGGTGACTGTCTGGCTTTCTCTGCATTAATGGATTTATCTGCTTAATCACGGTCTCTGTTAGATTGAGAACAAGATGAAATAGCTACAGATGTCTCTGGAGTCGTTCCGTTCCTGTTAACAGCCCTGGAACATGGACGTCGGGGGTGGGGGTTGATCCCTTGGTGTATCTCTTCAATTAGCTTAGAGTAATCTTTTAATACAGATAACTGTTTTCTTCCTCCTGCTCCAGCACAGGGCGAAGCCAGTCTTGGTAAGGGAATAAATGAGATTGAGCTCTGCTTCTTTCCCCACTTCAGCACTACCATCATTGAACAGGGGAGCTCACCATTTCCAGCCATGGATGCGATGATGATGATGATGATGATTATTATTTCATTTCCTCCATGTGTCTCAGCAGCAGCACTAAAGGCAAACCTCCTCTAGAGTAGCCTGCCCGCCATTTTGCTCACCCCATAATGCCTCAGATGTTGTGTTATACTGTGTAAAAATGGCAGCCCCCCCCCCCACGTGGCTGTCATTTCTCCCTAGAGGGTCCTGGAACAGGTGTAGGGAACCTTTGGCTCTCAAGATGTTGCTGAACTACAACTGTCATAATCCCTGGCCATTGGCTATGCTTGGTTGGGCTGATGGGAGTTGGAGTTCAACAATATCTGGAGGGCCAAAGGTGTCCCACTCCTGCCCTGGAACAACACTGCACCTGTTGAATTGTGGGGAGATGAAAATGGAGACTGGCCTGACGAAGAGAAAGTTTGCCATGAGGGCCTCCATTGCCTAAGGTGGTGGCAAATAATAATAAATGCAAAGAGACGCTAACCCATGCCACAAGTAAAGGTAAACTCCTCTCGACTGCAAATAGTTTGTGAATTTCACCCTCCTGCCAGAAATACCTAGCTGTTTTTGTGGGGAGGGAATATTCTCTTTGGGGAACTTTTTGTGGGATAACCAGCCTCATATAACCAACATGCTTAAGTTTAATGAATGCATGAAGGTATGAATGATGCATGTTCAGTCAGGCTTAGCCATGTCACTTCCCTTGGGAGGAAAGAGGCCATCAATCCTATTGTCTCTCCCCCAGTCTAGCTGAGAAACTCAGCGGGTGAAGAGGTTTGAGCTGGTTGTTCCACATGGCTCTTGAGTTCCTATACCAATAATCTAGGAACCTTTACCACTTTGTAACTAAGATGAATTCTACTGCCTGTGCAACTTTTTCTGAATGCTGTATGGAATAGCACATGAACCTGACCTTTTTATTATGCATTCATAATGAATCGTGCTCATGATGGTATTGGTGCGATTATACATGATCCTGTTCTCATGTTTATGCTTCAAAGGCTTTGAGGTGGATCTGTGGCTTCCTTTCCAATCAGTGCATGTCCCATAGTTTCCCGTTGAAATCCTGTAATTTTTTTAATGCCTCCAATATTCTGAGAAGGGTTTCTTGGTCCACAAAAGAGTGCTCCTTGAGGTGGCAATAATGTAACATTGAGGAAGAGCTGCAGAACAACAGTCCAGTAAAACTCCACCACTAACACACTATTATTGCATCAATTGCATCTTACAAAAAAACTCCACCAGTCTGGAGAGGCACCCTTAGTGCTAGTAACCAAGGATTTCAACATCTCTACCTCACAGTGACAAGAGCTACCCTTCAGTTTTGAACATTCCTTCTGCTGTTTCAAAGTTATCCAGCTATAGACTCTTCCTCTGGCATCAATCTTTCAGTTTCAGGAATGTGATTCCTGCTTCTTGATCCTTAACACAATATTGCATCAACAGAAAATGGTACAACTCATTCATTTAGGCAGGAGAGGTTTTGCACACCATTCTGTCTACAAATGGACAAGCCAAGTGCCAGGAGATTAACTCAAGGCTCATCATGCTGCCAAAACTGATTGCCCAAAATGCTCATATATGACAAGATGTGGGCTCCCAAGGCAGCACAAACCCAGGCACCAGCAAGAAAAGGACAGGAGGCCTCGCTTGTGTCTATGCAGGGAAACAGCGTTCACATTTTAATTGATTTCCCATTCCCATTCCCCAGAATTTTGGTAAGCCAACTGACGGCTGGATAGCATGAGCCAGGCGATCCCAAAATAACACACCTTTCAGAGTACACCTTCTCTCTCTCTCTCTCTCTCTCTCTCTCTCTCTCTCTCTCTCTCTCTCTCTGTGTGTGTGTGTGTGTGTGTGTTTAAACCATAGCAAAATAAAATAGTAGCAATTTTTAGACATGGTGTTGTTTTAAATGGCATCTTGCAAGCACTGAAAGCAATGAGCACAAGAGAAAAATGTTAGAAGAACAGCTTAAGAACAGCTTACAGAACACATGTGTGCATGAATAATTTGGCTCAGGGCTGAATTTGAATTTGTCTAGGTAATTTGCCTGTAGTATTTTTGCAAGGAGAGACTCAAGGCAGGCAGGAAGGAAGCTGCCTTCTGTTGATCAGACCATTGGTTCATCTAGCTCAGAAGTGTCTACACCAGGCATAGGCAAACTCAGCCCTCCAGGTGTTTGGGGACTACAATTCCCATCATCCCTGACAACTGGTCCTGTTAGCTAGGGATGATGGGAGTTGTAGTCCCAAAACATCTGGAGGGCCGAGTTTGGGGATGCCTGGTCTATACTGACTGGCAGCAGCTCTTGGGGAGTTGCTCTTTGTTCTCAGAGCCAAGTGAGGCTGTGGAAGAGGTAAACTGCTCCCTGGACCCTGTCCCAAGCAGAATAAATTGAAGCTGAATCCTTACGCGATGTGAGTGCTGTGGACTTATGGTTCCTGAGTCATGGAAGCTGTTCTGGGTGGTTTTCCACTTCCCTCCAAGAAGGAGGTGTGCCGCTTCAGAGCATCCCATGGGGCCCATTTGGCCTCAGGGGCCCACAGCACCTTTGCTTTATTCTTCTTCATTTTGTTGTATTTTAAAACAAAATAAAAAATAAAAAAATTCCTTCCAGTAGGACCTTAGACTGAGACCAACTAAGTTTGTTCTTGGTATGAGCTTTTGGGTGCATTCACACTTCTTCAGATACACTGAAACAGAAGTCACCAGACGTCACCAGAAATCTGTTTCAGTGTATCTGAAGAAAGCTCATACCAAGAACAAACTTAGTTGGTCTCTGAGGTGCTACTGGAAGGATTTTTTTTTATTTTGTTTTGACTACGGCAGACCAACACGGCTACCTACCTGTAACTTGTTGTATTTTGTTTAATTGTCTATGTTTGTTAATATTGTATGGCAGGTTTTCAAGTTTTATGTACACCATCCTAAAATGCATCATCCTGAAATTCTCCTCCCACTCTGGAGTAACCCCCTGGGGGCCGGACTGGAGGCAAGTGGAGCCGAGGTCAAAAGTAGTCGGGATGCTCCCATTTCATAGAATCATAGAATCATACAGTTGGAAGAGACCACAAGGGCCATCCAGTCCAAACCCCTGCCAAACAGAAAACACCATCAAAGCATTCCTGACAGGTGGCTGTCAAGCCTCTGCTTAAAGACCTCCAAAGAAGGAGACTCCACCACACTCCTTGGCAGAAAATTCCACTGTTGAACAGCTCTTACTGTCAGGAAGTTCTTCCTAATGTTGAGGTGGAATCTTCTTTCTTGTAGTTTGAATCCATTGCTCCGTGTCCGCTTCTCTGGAGCAGCAGAAAACAACCTTTCTCCCTCCTCTATATGACATCCTTTTATATATTTGAACATGGCTATCATGTTCCCTATCCTGCTCCCTAAGCCGTTCCTCATAAGGCATCGTTTCCAGGCCTTTGACCATTTTGGTTGCCCTCCTCTGGACACGTTCCAGCTTGTCAGTATCCTTCTTGAACTGTGGTGCCCAGAACTGGACACAGTATTCCAGGTGAGGTCTGACCAGAGTGGTATTACAGTGGTATTATTACTTCCCTTGATCTAGATGCTATACTCCTATTGATGCAGCCCAGAATTGCATTGGCTTTTTTAGCTGCTGCATCACACTGTTGACTCATGTCAAGTTTGTGGTCTACCAAGACTCCTAGATCCTTTTCACCTGTACTGCTCAATTTCTAACTGCCACTCCCCTCTCTCTCTCGGGAAAATTTTCTTCCTCACACTTTTACACACCTATTTTCCAGGGACGTCCCTGATTTAGAGAAGCTTCTCCTGGTTTCTGATTTGATCCCGGAATGTCCCAATTTTCCTTAGGATGTCCCTATTTTCATTGGATAAATATTGGAGGGTATGTCACATGATCCCCAAGAGCCAATCCAGGCAGATATGGCAGCTGCCATGAGTACTGGCACCAGGAGTTTCTCAGTGTAGCCAATATTGAGCAATAGACCACTGGTCTAACTCAGCATAAGGCAGCTTCCTATGTTGAGCCAGTGTGAAACAGTGTTTGGAGTGCAGAATGGGGGCCTGGGTGATCCGATTCAAATCTCCACCCAGTCACTGCCTCTCAGCCTAACCTCCCTCACAGTGTTGTTGTGGATAAAATGGAAAAGGGAAGCCTTGAGATCCTTGGAGGAAAAGTGGAATATAAATGCTGAAATAAATAGAAGTTCCTGCCTGCGTACCAAGCACATGTCATTCCAAATCCCCAGGCAACCTCATCCTTTCTTTAAAGCCTTCTAGGTTAGAGATATTTCCTACAGCTTTTCATGTGGATGAGAGATGAGATCCAATTGTCATTATTCCCAGAGGCAAGCAGGAGGAGGAGGAGGAGGATGGCTGTCACAAAGAGATGTCCCACAAGGGCAGCGTGTTGTTGGTCAGAAGCAAAGATTTGCAGGAAACATTCTGATTCTTTTGTCAGCTCCTCATTGCATTTGCCTTTGGAAAATAAAGATGACTATAATATCTGCAGGATTGTTAACAAATTATGACCAGAATCCATTCTGGCCCTACTGAGAGGCAATGTAGTCAGTTGCCTTAGATGGCAGTCTCTAGGCACCAATCAAACCGTCAGAGAGGGAGACAGATAGATCTGACCCATGGGGCACAAGCCACCAAGCGATCTCCTGGTGCAAGCCCCCTAGAAATGGCTGGCAGCATTAAAGCTTGTTTCAATGAAGTCTACATGGGAGAAATTCCTGGCCCACTGCTTGTTGTGTCGTGGCCGAAGTAATCCAGATACACATCTTCATGAAACAGCTCTTTATTTTAGGAAGACAGGACTGAGGGAACTTAGGGTAGGCGGTTACATTTATAGGAGAGAGAGGCTGGCAAGGAAAAGATACATTTTGGAGGGAACAATCTCAAGCAATCACACAGCAGCTTTTTGGTGGGAACCAATAAAGCTGAGGATCCAAATGCAGCAGCTGAAATGAACCAATAGTAGCTGTTCCTTCTGGAACAGGAATGCAGTTACTTTACAGACAGATAACCTTTGAATCAATACACAACACTCCCCCACACCATGTTGACACTATACACAAAATCTTTCAGGTGCTGTGGTGGTCTGCGAATTCTGCTGGATCGCCTAACCCCTGGTGTAGCACCACTAGGACTATTTGTGGTTAGGCTTCCCTCTCCAGTAGTTTCTGGTACCTCGGCAGGCCCTGATGCGCTAGACAGTTCCCCAGGCTCATTTGTTGTTACCGGGTTCGGATCGCCCGTGGCAGCCTCAGTTTCCTGACTCTCTGGGCCCTCCACCTCCTGTAGCCCCGAACCTGCCTGCCCTGATGGCGGGGAATCACTGACCTCTGGCGGCACAGATTGTGACTCCTCCCCACTGTGGCTTGCCCTGCCCGGAGCCCTGCGCCTCAACTGGTCGATGTGGCGGCGCATCACCCTGCCATCCTCTACAGTCACAAAATATGACACTGGCCCGCTGGGCCGCGTAACCACCCCTGGTACCCATGTGGGCCCCCTGGCATAATTCCGGACCCAAACCAACTCCTCCGCAGCCAGGTACCGTGTTCTGTCGCCCTCAGCGGCTGGTGGCTCTCTAGCAGGGTGGACGGGCACCTTGTCAGGGTGAACAAAGTCCAGAATTGTTGCTAGTCTCCTCCCCATTAATAGTTCTGCTGGTGACTTGCCCGTGGCTACACATGGTGTTGTGTGCTGCAGGAACAGCATCCTTGCAATGCGGGCAGACCAATCCCCTACCAGCAGACGTACAATCGCTTCCTTGGCTGTACGCACCATCCGTTCGGCTTGCCCATTAGAAGATGGGTGGAACGGCGCAGATGTTGCCCTTCTAATGAAATTGTCGGCCAAAAACCCCCTGAATTCTTGGGACACAAATGCCGCCCCATTGTCTGACACAACGGTTTCAGGTAGTCCGTGGGTCGCGAATAGTTTGCGGAGGACCCTGATCACGGCTGCAGACGTCATGTTAGACACAAGTGAAACCTCTAACCATTTAGAATAAGCATCCACTACAATCAAGAACACCTTTCCTTGAAATGGGCCCGCAAAGTCTATGTGCAGCCGACTCCACGGTTTCCTGGCCCGCTCCCACCAATGCACGGGTGCCCTGGGCATTTCTGGGCGCGCTTCTTGGCATGCCTGACAGGTGCGCACCCATTGTTCGATATCCTTATCCAAACCTGGCCACCACACATAGCACCTGGCTAACGATTTCATCCGCACCATGCCCGGATGCCCCATGTGAAGAGTGTCCAGTATCTTGTTACGCAGGGACCCTGGAATGACCACTCTGTCTCCCCACAGAATGCAGCCCTTGTGGAGTGACAGCTCGTGTTGTCTTGCCGTAAAGGGTCTAAATTCCTCCTCCTGTGTCCCCCTGGGCCATCCCCTCCCCACCCAGGCAAGAACACGGGTGAGGACGGGGTCCTTCCTTGTGCGTTCAGCAATGTCAGTAGCTGTCACAGGAGGTCCAGGCAGCGCCTCCAACATCATAACGTGCTCGGCCGGGGCTGGATCGACATCACCCGTTCCAGGCAGGGGAAGACGGCTTAGCGCGTCTGCATGGCACAACAGCTTACCCTTCACATGACACAGTTCGTATTGAAATCCATTCAAAAAAATGGACCAGCGGAGCATGCGAGGGGACAAAATTTGAGGTGTTTGCTTATGAGGGCTAAATAGACCCAGTAGGGGCTTGTGGTCTGTTTGAATCGTGAAGGATCGGCCGTACACATAGTCATGGAACTTCTTAACCCCCGTAACTATGGCCAGCGCCTCCTTATCAATCTGAGCGTAGTTGCGCTCTGTGGAGCTCAATGACCTGGAATAAAACGCGATCGGCCGCTCCGAGCCGTCTGACTCCCTGTGACTCAGGACTGCCCCCAACCCATATTGGGATGCATCACACGCCAGTACCAACGGTTTAGCTACGTCGTAGTGTGCCAGCGTGCTACTCTTTGACAGCATTCCCCATAGTGCGTCAAAAGCTTCTTGCTGAGGTCGTCCCCAACGCCACACACAGTTCTTTTGAAGCAGTTTATGCAAAGGTTCGGCTATTGATGCCTTGTGCGGAACAAATGCGTGATAGAAATTTATGAGTCCCAAAAAACTCTGCAGTTCAGTCTTATTACACGGTGTCGGTGCTTCGGAGATAGCCTTTATCTTAGTATCCATGGGGTGAATGCCTGCAGCATCAATTCGGTACCCTAAAAAATCCACAGCAGCCACCCCAAAACTACATTTCTCCTTTTAAAGCTTCAGGCCCACATCCCTGAATTTGCACAGAACTTCCCGGACGCGTTCCAGCAGCTCTAGAGAGTCCTTTCCCGCTATCAGCACATCATCAAAATAAGGGAGCACCCCCGGCAGACCCCTCAGCAAGCGTTCCATTAGGCCTTGGAATATGCCAGGGGCTACGCAAACCCCAAACTGTAGTCTATTCACCTTGAAGGCGCCCTTGTGTGTGACAATTGTTTGGATTTCTGCAGATACTGGAGTTACCGGCAGCTGCTGATAAGCCTGCGCCAAATCGATCTTCGCAAAAATCTTTCCTCCAGCCAGCTTTGCCAATAGCTGAGACACAACCGGAATGGGGTAAGAGTTTCCCCTGATGGCCTTATTTATTGTACATTTGTAATCTGCACAAATTCGAATCTCCCCATTCGCCTTCAGGGGTGTGACAATGGGAGTTTCCCATCTGGCTGAGTCCACTGGTGAAAGTACCCCTTGTTGTACTAGTTTATCTAGTTCTGTCTCTATTTTTGATTGCAGCGCGAATGGTACTCGCCTGGGCTTGAACCGAATCGGTGCAACCCCTGGATCCAGCTCTAGGTCAATTGGAGCCCCCTTGTAGCATCCCAACTGCCCATTGAACAATGCTCCAAACTCCTTATACAGGGTGCCAAATGTCTCTGGAGCTACCTGGACTGCGTGGAGCCCTGAGATTCCCAGACCCAAAGCCGGAAACCAGTCTGTGCCCAGCAGGCTAGTGCGCTTCCCTTTGGCAATCACTAGCTTCAATGCCGCTCTCCTATCACGGAACTGTACATTGACAGTGCACATTCCCAGAATATGTATGCGGCCAGCAGAATAAGACTGTAGCGTAGCTGGGAATGGCTCTAACATGGGTAACTTACCCCTAGAGAATAATGTTCTGGCTGTGTCGTCAGACACTATGGAGAACCCGGATCCAGAATCCACCTCCATGTAGCACTGCCTCTCGTTGATCAAAACCCGCACCGAAGGCTTTCTCTGGGCGGGGAACTGAACAGTCTTGCCCTCGATTTGTGTAAGGTAATTGCAGTCGTCGTAAAGGTAAGTTGATGTAGCCGTCCTCCGACCCCCTGGTTTCGATGGTCCAGGTGTGCTTGTGGCCCCCGACCTGCATACCCTTGCTATATGCCCCGTTTTCCCACACGCTCGGCACACAGCCTCGCGGAACCGACAATTCTTCCTATTGTGCGTTCCGCCACAGCCCGGGCATGCAGCTTGACGGTCTTTGTGTGCCGTTCCCTCCTGTCTCACCATCTCTATTCCCTGCTTCAGACTCTGGTTGGGGCTGGCATCCTGGTCGTCCACGGAGTGAGCAGCCTCTCCTGCCACTTTTGTAGCTCTCTGGCCCGGGTTTTGTTCCTCTTTTTCCTCATTTTCTGTTGCGATCGCCTCTTGGAGTGCCGTTGCCAGATCCATTTCTTGTTTTGCCGCAATCCGCCTGCGGCCCTTGCTGCTGCGGAGGCCGCACACGAACCGGTCCAGCAGTGTTTCTTCCAGGTTGGCAAACTTACAGTGCCTTGCCAGTTTCCGTAGTTCGGTAAGGAAAATGGACACTGTCTCTCCAGCTTGTTGATGCCTTTTATGAAATTCAATGCGCCAGGTCATCTTAGACGCCGTAGGATTGAGATGCCTCGATAAATGGTCTGTGACATCCTTGAACGTGGCCTCCTGCAGTGTTGTGGGGGCCAGTAGTGCTCGAGCCAACTCAAAGGTCTCTGCCCCACAGCAACTCAGTAACAAGGCTTTTTTTTTGTTCTCATCAGTGACCCCCTTTGCAGCCACTCCGAATTCAAAACGCTCGAGGTAAGCATCCCACGCCTCGGATGCTCCGGGATGAAATGGTTCCATGAACCGTGACGCCGCCATTCCTCCGGAACTGAGTTGTCCTGTCAGTTTCAGGGAGTCCTGTCTTCTGGTATCAGGACGCTAAGGTCGGGAAGCTGGTGTTCCGCCCTTCAAACGGCCTGAATCCCACCTTCATCGCCAGTATGTTGTGTCGTGGCCGAAGTAATCCAGATACACATCTTCATGAAACAGCTCTTTATTTTAGGAAGACAGGACTGAGGGAACTTAGGGTAGGCGGTTACATTTATAGGAGAGAGAGGCTGGCAAGGAAAAGATACATTTTGGAGGGAACAATCTCAAGCAATCACACAGCAGCTTTTTGGTGGGAACCAATAAAGCTGAGGATCCAAATGCAGCAGCTAAAATGAACCAATAGTAGCTGTTCCTTCTGGAACAGGAATGCAGTTACTTTACAGACAGATAACCTTTGAATCAATACACAACACTGCTCATCTGAAGCAGGTTTGTCAGTGTATTTGGCTAGACACTCTTACAAGCCTTCTCGTGACTCTCTGCGTTATCGTGAAGAGGTTTGTAAGCACGTTCAGCCACACATGAGTACACAAGACTCCTTCAGACTTTCCCACGGGGATGGAGTCCTCGTGCCCAGTGAGCATTGGGAACATAAGGAAGAGCCTACTGGATCTGGCCAATGGCCCAACTAATCCAGCATCCTGCTCTCCCAGTGGTCAACTGGATGCCTGTAGGATTCCCGCAAGCAGGATTCAAGCACAAGAGCCCTCTCCCCTCTTGTGGTTTCCAGCAACTGGGATTCAGAAGCGTTGCTGCCACTCACCAAGCCATCTGACAAAGCCCTCTCCTCCTCCATGAATTTGTCCAATCCTCTTTTAAAGTCATTCAAGGCGGTGGTCATCCCTGCCTCTTGTGGGAGCAACTGCCATGCTTTATGACCTGTGTAGTGAGGGGGGGCATATTGCTGCCTCTTCCAAATTTAAGCCCTGATATATATTTTTTAATGCATGAAAAAGGACTCTCATCTTGTAGATGATCAGTTCGTACATTTGTTCTGACAGAAGGCCAAGCAAGACATTTGGGGGCAGAAATGAGCTGGCAACAAATAGATTTGTGTGACAAATGCAAGGTGGAGCAGAAAACACCTTCCTATGTATCCCTTCTGGCAAATAATGCCCCGCAGATGTGAACTCAGACGGACAGGTTCATCCCAAAAGCTCACAACCACAGTTTCTAACTTGCCTATATTGCTAGGCATGTCATTGTTCAAGACACTGTGGGATGTGAAACACATAGCAGTCAAGTACAACATTCCTAGACTGAACATGCTAGGGGATGCTTTGTACCAGCCAAGAGAAAACTTCCTGTTTCCTCCTGAGCTGGGACAGAACTCTCTCTGCATGTGACTAGATGTGGGTGTGGCCTAATCTGGGCAAGAAGGAGCACACGTTCTTCTCTTGCTCTCTTCTTCTCCATTTTGCTTTTCCATGTGTTAGCAGAAGTGACTGCCTATCCCTATCCCTAACCCTATCAGCAGTCACTTGGAACTAACTCCCTTATGGGATAGTTCTACGTCCTATATAATAAAGTCCCTGTGTCCCTGCGTCCAGTCCGTGTGTCAGTGGAATTGCGCTACTGCGCATGTCCCACACGGACGCAGGGATTGGACGACACAGAGACGTTAGCCGCACGAGCGAAGCGCGTGCGCTTCGCGAGCCTCCGCGGCTGCCTCGCTGTCCGCTTCATTCCCCTCAGACAACGCAGAAACGTTAGCTGCAGAGCCCGCACCACTCCTTCGCCGAGAAGAAGAGGCTCCACCGAGCTCCTTCCCCGGCCAGACCTTTCCTCAAGGACCTCCATGCCCGGGCAGCTTCCGCCAAGCTCCCGCCGGTGCCCCCCAAATCCCCCAGCCTCTCCGGCAAGCCGCAGTCCCCGCAGGTGGGAGCCCGCCCGCACTCGCCGGGGCTGCTGGCCACGCAGAGCCGCCTCTCCCGACAGAGCTGCGCCCAGGGCGCGAAGGCGGCTTGCTTCGCTGTTGGCGCGCCTGGCAAGGCGAGCAGCACCAAATCCGCCCTCTCGAGCAAGAAGGCAGCCCGGGCCCAGGATCAGGCGGGCGCCAAGGCCGGCGGGAGGCAGCCCGGGGGTGAGCCGAGCAAAGGCAGGAAGGGCAAGCGATGTGCCTCCTTGGCCCCGCCGGGTTCCCTGGCCCCGGCTGCTCGGCCTCTCCCAACGGCGGCCACTTGCCTGTGCCGAGCGAGGGACGGGCAGGCGGAGGAGGGGTGGATGGATGGAGGGAGAGAGAGGGAAGGAGGCCGGCGGCGACGGCGACGGCGATGGCTGCCTCTTCCCCGCCTCCCGCCCGCGCTGCTCCTGGGCTCGAGAAGGCCTGCTGCTTCGCTCCGGGGCCTCCTGCTCGCTCCGCCTCCCAGCCAGGCGAGGCGACGGGGGGTTCAGCGCCTTCTCTGCTGCTGCTGATGCGGCGGCGGCTGCTTCGCCTCAGGCCGCGGCAGTGGGGCGATGCCTGCTCGGGAGGGAGCCGCTGGGGGGGGGTTCGCCAGGAGGGGGGTAAGAAGCGCGCTTGAGGAGCTGGGGAGGGGGTTGTGCGTTGGGCCCATTTTAGCGCCTCAAGTTTAATTGTTCTTCACGAGGCTCGAGGACAGTGACGAGGGGGGCTTCGTTCCTTCTTCCCTTTGAGGGATCGGGTGGGGGCCGGGGAGGCCGAGGAACCGCTTGAGTGGGAGATAGTCCTCCCCTACCCCCCATCGCTTAGTCGCCCCTGTGAGCCACCACCTCTCTTTCCCGGCCTGGAACCTATAGGGAAGCGGGATGAGGCCTTCCTTTCTCCGTCTCTCTCACCCCTCAGCGGCCTAAGCGCTTCGGTTGCTTCCCGAGCTGTGTCCCCCGCAGTCCCCCAATTCTGCGTCGCAGCGGCCTGCGTCTCTTCCCCTCCCGCCTCCCTCATTCTACCATGTGAGGAGGGGTGGAAACGAAGGGAGCCCCCGAAGCCTTTTTTTCTTCTGAAGGCCGGGGGGGCGTCGTTGGTTGCTGCCGCTGCCGCCGCCTTCTCCAAAGGAATGAGCAGGTTTTGGGGACCCCCTGCCGCACCCCACATCCTCCCATTCCCTCGGTCTTTTCCCCCTTGGGGAGACCCTGGGCTGGTGTGCGAACTCCTCTGGGCTTCTATTGAGGGGTGGGAGGGAGTGTAAAAATTCCCATTTCATTACATAGATACAAAGTTTATATATCAATTGATATCAAAATAAATAAATTCCTTCCAGTACCACCTTAGAGACCAACTTGGTCTCAGCTTTCGTGTGCATGCACACTTCTTCAGATGTCAAGTCACTTTCCTTCTGACACAACCTCTCTCCCGGCCACTGGGTTCTCACAGAGGGTCCAAACGAACTCTCGGCAAAAAAAGTCTCCCAATGAGAGGAATTCCTGGACATCACTCTATACAACAAGTCTGCTTTTACAAATGTTTGACCACATATGTTCTAGCGCTCGTTAATTTAACGGGCTTAATGTCTACTATATAGTTGACTATTGTCGTGTATATTCTTTTTAAGAGGGACAAGAAGGGATCTTGTGAGGAATCTTATATAGAGAGGCTCAGATATAGAACTTGCTAATGCAAGTTAGGAAGAATATCATTAAACAATATATCCTCTCCTGCCTCCCTGAACATTCCCACAGACACAAGATGCTCCTGAGAAGCATCTTGAGGAGGAAGAGAAAAGGAAGAGTTCTCTGTTAAGCCTCTGGTTCTCTGAGAGCAATTTCATTGGCAATAATGAAAGCACATTTCAAAGCTTTACCAGTGCAGATAAAGGGGGGGGGAGATGAACCTCATTGCCAACAGATCCATTTTTTGAATACTATGTGTGTGGCTCCTTTTGATACTGTAAGAGTGCCACGTATTCTCCACTTCATATGAGAAATGACTTTTAAAAAATCAGTACATTTGAATTTTCGAGACAAGGGGACAAAGTCAGAGAGAGAGTAAAGCAGCCCTTGCCAATTGGAGTAGGAAGGGATGAAAGAGGGACCAGGTGGATGGATTTGTTACAGAAGGAGGTGCTGGTAACTGGAGAAAGCAGAATGTTCTTTTAACTCTCAAACATGTTCTGCTTGGGCATCCATGCTTCCCTGACATGCACCAAATATTTCCAACAGCCACCTGTTAAGCAGTCTGTGAGTTTAGCTGCCTATCTTGGGAAGGAGATTAGTAACGCACATGTATTTTGATTTTTTGACAAAGGTTGGCCTGACATTTTTCTACCGTCCTTCTCCCCTACACACCAGAAGCCATGGGAACACCCTTCCAGGGAAGGAAGGGCTTCAGGGTGCCATTCAGCGTGACAAGGTGCATCTAGGATACCAGGAGGCTCACCCATGTGGAGTCATTGCCGATTTGCAAGATCCAGGGTTTGGGGGGGGGTTGTTTTTGGTATTTTGTCTTTCTGGGGAAAGTGTCATGACATCTCTATGTAATTTGCAGCCCATTTCTTTGCACTAAAATGAAAGGGGTGGGATAACAACAATGTAATTTACATACTTAAGTATGTATATTACATCAGCTATGGAAATTTGACACAGTGGACAGGGAGGCGAGTAAAATAGTCTTTGGCAGATGGTGAACTGCAGTGGAGCAGAAATGGTGTAGCACATTACTAACAGGTGGGAGCGGAAAACACCTTCCTCTTCTAAAAAAAAGTTCTTTGTTCTTTAGAAACCACGCATGCTTAAAAACTTGGTTGTTTATGTTTTTTTACAAATCTCTTTGGCCCAGGGGTGTGGATTGGATACAACCACTGTCCTCCGTTGCTGAGGAGCTCAGGTGTGCTGTCACTATAAGCTCCTTGACAAACTGAGTTTCACTTTATAGGCAACTGCTGAAAGCATGAGAATTTTGTAAGCTGGAGAAAGGAAATGCTTTATAGACGCCCTCCATAATAGGTGTAACTACTTTCTACTTGGGGGAAACCAGGGGGGATGTAAATGCCTTTCTCTGGACCTGATCCCCACCCCCCACCCTACAAACTACCAATAAAAAGCATGTGCCTCTATTTAGCCACTCATTAGTCCTGGTGGGAACAAAAGTGCCTTTCCAACAAAATTCTCCCTCCTGGTAAACTTGGCAACAGATGCTTTCATTTCTTCAGGTGAGGATCCACCACCTCCGTTTTGCACACAGAACCCTTTTGCACTCAGTACTGGTTTCTCATGGTTCAGGATAGTCTCCACATAGGCTCCCTACTCGGTTTTGCACACAGTCCTCAACTTGCCCTCTAAGCCGTTAATGGGTCATATTCACACCATCCATTTCAAGCCAGCTGCACTCCAATTCCTCTCCTCCCAACATTTCATTTTTTGATAAGCCCCCTTCCTCAGTAATCTTACAGGAGGGTTTCATTTCTCTTTCACAGAAACGTTCAGCACAGCTGTTCAAATCACCCATGTGGCACTCATTTTCTTTGCATCCCTTATGATTTACAGTCCCCAGAAGTTCAGGAACTCCTAGTATGTTGGTGACATGGCTACCGAGAGCTTGGAAAAGATTCAATCCAAAAGGATGCATTTTTTCTAATACACCACCTCTATGTCATGATGTCCATAATGCAAGTGGGAGCACAAGGTGAGGGGGAAACAACAGATCCTCTAAGTGTATTACAGTACAATGAAACAAACGTGATGCGTACGTTCAGTGACCCCGAAGTCCTCCGCGGAGCGCGCGGGTGCGCAAAAGCGTTCTGCACATTTCACGCATGCGCAGAAGCGCTCAAATCGCGCTTCTTCCGGGGTTTTTTTGTTTCTTTTCGTGCGTTCGTGATACGCAGGGTGACCCCGGAATGGATCGCGTGCGTAACCCGGGGTTCCACTGTATATAGTTTTCACTCAGGTCCACATCAGTTAATTTAGGCAGGAAACCCTGGGCTGTTGTTGTTGTTGTCACAATGTTGCCATGCCAGCCGGCTGCCCATAAAAGCAGGCCGGCTGAGCTGTTCAGCTCAGTTCAGTTCCAGCTTACTAATCAAGAGCTGCTTGGAGAAATCTCTGTGTCGTTTGCTATGCCTACTCACTACAGGCTTTGTCACGAGCTGCTGGTGAGCAGGCATTGCAGGGAACAGAAGCCAGCACACAGGCAGGTGGTGCTAGTTCCACAACCACAGCAATCCTGCTTCTTCCTCTGCTGTCATCCAGCTTGCCTCTCTGCCAACCCAATAAATAGCTGCTGCTTACCACTTTGCCACAGGTGGATATGATTTGCATTCCAGCTGCCCAGAACCATCAACCAGAGATGGGTAAATCTGTCAATTTTGGTTTCTGTCAGTTTTCAGTTCTCAGCATTTCCACATTTTAAAATTGGAATTTTACATTGTATCTTAATCTGTGCTTTTAATTGATTGTTTGTGGTTTGTTGTGGTTTTTATGATTGTTAGCCGCCCTGAGCCCGGTTCCTGACTGGGAAGGGCGGGATATAAATAAAAGTTTATTATTATTATTATTATTATTATTATTATTATTATTAGATTTATTTTTAAAGTCGGCTGAAAATAATCAGCGTTTTGGTGCAAATTTCTCATAATAGTTAATATTTATTTATACCCCTCCCCAACCAGGATCCCATTTTATATACCCATTTCTTAATACAATTTTGCATAAAACACACCTTTTCCCATAGTGATTTCCCCCTAATATAATGTATTTTTGTCAGCTATTTTCACCAATATGTAGATGTTTATGCACAGTTTACCCTGGTATATGCATTTTTTACACACATTACTTGGCTGGATTGCATTGAGAAATTCATAGAAGTGCACATTTCAAAGGATGGTTTTGTTCCGGTTTACACATTATTTCAGAAAGTGTGAATTCGGTTCACCTTTGATTGCAAACTGAATCAAATTAGTCACTCCTACAGTCAAACGCCCTTTTGTTTCCATTAGTGTCACTCATCAATGACCGGCCTCTCCTCTGGGTCACATGACACCATCAATCACAGCATTCTAAGGGCTCCTTCCAAACACTTTCTTTTGGTCATATTGTTCTGAAGTTGCCAGGCAGACCGGGACAGGTTTGTGGAAACGGGAGGAGCAAAACACATAGAAACCCACTGCTCACACTTCTCAGGGACCCCTTCCTCCAGCCATGACCTGCTGATCATCAGGACAGACATGCTCTCAGTAGTAGTATTACAATGAAGTCTGAAGTGTGTTGTTACATGTTTTATAGCCAGTTGATAACACTCTTTAACATGTCTTTTAGCAGAAAGCCACACAAAAACCCGGAACCTATGTTGAACTCTAGCCTGTGAATTTTTAACATTTATAATTGAAAGCTGAAAACATCTGACACACCACTGGGGATGAATGAGATATTCAGTTCAGTTGACATCTTAATGCAAAATTACATAATCTTCACTTTCCAAAACAATATGAAATGAAATGTAGCTATTCTTCAAAATTCATACATCTCCAAATTTTGCAATGGAATTTTCCAAACAAATAAACTTTCCAATTGCTTTAAATGCTCACCATCCCTAAACATACAATCCAGGGGATGGAGCCAAATTTGCAGCACAATCCCAGGCATGGCTACCCAATTTAAGTTCTATTGAGCTTAATGGGGCTCACTCTCAGATGAATGGGCATCAGCTGCGAGGAGGAAGGCAGTTCAACTATCCACATCCAAATGCCAGCAGAATAGAAATGAGGTTGGAGGAAAATTCAGGAGAATATCCAACTTTCCCTACTGCATAAGGATGTGCCAGGAGACTGGGATGGCTTTGGATCCTTTGGCACCCAGCCATTTCTCACCCCTCCCCCGGCACCCCATGGGCACGCACACACCTTTGGGCTCTCTTGTCACTGCTCAGATGCCAATTGGCCCAGGAGGTCAGAATTCACCATTGCATCTCATTCTCTGATGTTGCAGCCTCACACACAGCAGATGTAAAATAATCTCTAATGTCAGAGAAGGATATCTGAGATTTCCTATGTTCCTGGGGGCCAGGGTCATAGAACTGCACCCAAATTTAGGTGACTTTAGTTCCCATTGAAAACAATGCAGCTTAGGTCATGATGAATAATTTGGGACCTAAGACCAATTTACAGAGGCTGCTTACACATCACAACTTTAGAGCACAATGCTTCCCACACAAAAAAATCCTGGGAACTATAATTTACCCCTCACAGAGCTACAATTCCCAGCACCCCTAACAAGCTACAGTTCCCAGGACTCTTTGGTGGAAGTCATGTGCTTTAAATGTCTGCTGTGTGCACAGCCTTAGTCTGGATCCAACCCATACTCCTTATTTTCTTTTTGTGGATCCAACAGTAAGATTCTCACCCCCGCTGCCCATTGAGAATGCCTATTCACAACAGCAATTGTACCGAGTTTGCACTGAGCAGTGGAAAATCACAGATATTTGAGAGCACCCCTTACAGACCTCTTTGTAGCACAGAGATACTGCAGCCCTCCAGATGTTTCTTACCTCGTAATGAGCCACACGCTGCGATTCTGATATTAGCTGAGCGCTGCACACTTTGCAGTAGCTTTCTGTGAATAATTCCTGGTCAATATCCGATGACTTCATCTGCTTATAGTGAAAAAAGAAAGAAAAATAATAAAAATATATGAATCATTGTTGTCGCTGTCTTACTTGCAGCAGTTATAAAATAGCATTTCACAAAGACCCATGAAAAGAGCTGTGCAAATAACTTTTCTGAGGGAAAGTTGGAGATAAAGTCAAAATTGTCATTACAATTGAATTAGACTATTGAAAGAAAGTCTGTGCAAATCTGTAGAATGTAGAATTGTAGCTGACACTCGAACTCGGGATGCAAGGGAGAAACATGCTAAGAGGAAGGCACGCCTGGCAAACCCTCACCGTGATCGATTCCTGCCCGGAAACCAATGTCCCCACTTTGGAAGGACGTGTGGGTCCAGAATTGGCCTCCACAGTCACATACGGACTCATTGTTAAAACCGTGTTTATGGAAGACAATCTTACTCGGCTACGAGGGGTTGCCAAAGAAGAAGAAGAAGAAGTCAGTTCCATCCATCTGAGAAGAACTTGCTTCTCATAAGTGCTGAAGTACAGAATACTTCAACCGTCCCTTTTTTTGCGGTTCCTTATTCCAATGCCGTTTCCTGCTGCTATCCCGGATTGTTGATATCCCTTAAATTTCCCGGATTTCAAAGGAAGCAGCTCCTCTCCCTCCCTGCTGGCCAGGGAAGCTCCTCAGCTGCGTTGCTCGGCTGCCAATAAGGAGTCTGAGACCGACTGGGGGCGGAGCTTGCATGCCTTGTGCAGCCAGACCCTCATGCCCAACCAGACAGACAGCCTGCCTGCCATCTACGCGCTCGCTCTTTCCCTCACCCGTTCGCACGCAGCCTCTGGAGCACAGGGTGGCGAGGCTACTTGGTGCCATTGCACCGCCCTCGCGGCATCCCTTATTTTCATATCCGAAAGTTGACAGCTATGGGTATAAGTTGATAATTCTTTGAGGATATCCAAATGCCAAAATATGTAGCTTTTTGGCAGATCTTTAATCCTGATGTTTTTTCTAAGTCTGCTCTTTCTTCATTTGTTATATTTTTGAGTAATATTTTATTTTTTGCATGGACAGGTGGAGTCCCCCAAAACCCAAGGCTTTAGGATGCCCCCACCCCCCAAAACCCTGGATGCTTTAGGTGAGATTCCTGCATTGCAGGAGGCTGGACTAGATGGCCCTTGGGGTCCCTTCCAACTCTACAATTCTATGATTCTATATTATGCTTCTTTGTAATGCTTTCTGATTTTATCTATTGTATATTGTGTTCATGTACACACCCTGTATACGCAGTGCTTTTTTCTGGGGGGATGCATACCCCTAAACATTTTGTGAATCTTTGTACTTTTGTCCATTCACTGTATTTTTTCCCCATTTTGAACTATAAAATGGTGATTTTCTTGCATCAAAATGAGAGTACCCCTAAACATATTTTTTTTTTTTAGAAAAAAGCACTGTGTATATGGAAACTGTTTTCGTCTTTTGACATGGTGCTATTCTACTTTTGTGTGTGGATATATGTATATACACTCTTAGATAGTAAGTGGAAATAATTAAATAAACTAATAAGCAAACTAGCAGCATGCTGCCAGGCTCTGCAACACCTCAACAGCCGACTTCCGCTTTTCGTAGAAAATACTAGACAGAGATAACAGCAATGCTGCTAACTCCATGCTGGAGCGACAAACATTAATGCAAAGTTGTTTACTGCAGATGTAAATGAACATTTGATATTGGCTTAGTCACAAAGCAATTTGCAGGGAGAATTGTTTGGCACACTGTTCACAACAGGGCTGTGACTGAAGAGCCCAGACGTCTTTCTTAAGAAATGCTCAACCAGAAGAGACAATTGTGTAGTTTTGAATCCCTTTCCCAAACTTGTTCTCTCCATGATGGTTCTGTATTTCAGGATTTTCTGTCAAAGGTAACAAGTGAAGATGTACCACTAACTTGAGCTTATCAGAGCCTTCAAAATATTTGTGTCCTCCTGCAGTTTTCAGTAAAGATTCCCTCTCATTCATGGATGACCTGCTTCAAGGAAAGCTGGCATCACTGTACCTTCCTCCCTTGTTATCTGGGTGACTGGAGATCACCCACTGAGAGCAAGGGGAAGCCCAAGGGGAGTAGCAAATTGCTCCTTAAAGGGTGAGACTCCCTTCTACGCAGATCAGAAGACGAGGTTAGAAGCTAGAAACAAAGGGATGGGTGGAGTGGGGGTGCTGGGCTCATTCAATCCTTCCAATGAGATACAATCCCAAATTCACAAGTGTTGTTGACTCAGAAATGAGTAGGCATCCCTAAGAGGTGGAGGAACTTTTTCAGCCCGAGGGCCACATTCCCTTTACAAACTACAGCTTCCAGAATTATTTGGGGCAAGCCACAAGAGTTTAAGGTGCTATCATCATACTTTCAATGCAAGGTGTGAATGTGGCCTATATGATGAGGCTGCAAGGTCACATGGATCAGACTTGCCCTGATGCACACAGTGGCCACAAACAGACCATCCATGCTTTTGCCACTGTGTGCCAGGATATGCCCTCACTTAAGCTAGGGTCGCACCTCTTTCATTTGGAAGAGATCCATGTGTGTACAAGACTCCCTTCACATGCTGTCCAGATGTGTAGGCATTAGGGGATTATGGCAGCCCTGTGCAATGGGATTGGGGCTACAACATATGCCCCTGCAGCCCCACTCATGCATTTTTCTATTTGGGGGTGTGTGTAACATCTGAACCTGCTATTAAGACTACCTAAGGTTGAGTGTGAGTAAAGAAAAGGCATTCCCAGCTTACATTCTAAGGCTGAAATTCTATACGGAAGAAGGTCATGAGAAGGTCCATAGCTTGGTTGTAGACCATCTGCTTTGCATTCAGAAGATACCAGGTTCAACCCCAGCATTTCCAGATAGGGCTGGGACTGTAACCCTGGTAAGTCAGTGTGGACAGCACTAAGCTGGATGGGCCAATGGTCTAACTCAGTATGAAGTCAGCTTTTTATTGATAAACCAAGATGCAAGTCCTAGCAAGGACCTGAGAAGCCAACTGCAGGCTCCTACAGGTCTCACACTTCTTACCTTATGACATGATCCCTGAATCTACCGTAGCAGGGAGCCAGAGTCAGAGATGGGAAGCCAGGTCTGGGTCAGGGCTCAGAGCTGACTTCTGAAGGGAGCTCTGCAGGGCAGAGCCTGGACCCTCTCAGGCACCTTCCCCATAGCTTGAAGAACAGGTGCCTCCCACTGCAAATCACAAGTCCAGCAGTGGAGGGAGGCTGCAGGAGAGAGGAAGAGTGATTGTCTTCAGGGCAGAGAGTTGGTCCTTTAAGGCTCTGAAGTTCTCTACGAGGGGGTGGAGGTGGAGCCTGGAGGAGGTAGTCTGGAGACAGAGGCTTGGAAAGCCTTACCGGTAGTCTATTTCTAGTGTTCCTGGGAGCAAGTTGCTACTTCCATGGCCTGGGAACTGGGATCAGCTTCGCTTGACCTCTTTCTCCATGGGATTGGGAAACGCACAGCATCATGACAGCCAAAGGTGAAGGTCTAAGGCAGCTTCCTTTAACTTGATTTTAATTCAATTTTAAGCTGTATTTCAGTCAATTGCTGTATTTTATGTCTTAATGTATTATATATATTTTTGATGTTAGCCGCCCTGAGCCCAGTTCTGGCTGGGGAGGGCGGGATATTATTATTATTATTATTATTATTATTATTATTATTATTATTATTATTATTATTTTCTAAACCCGTTGCTCCATAGGAGAAGACGTGTGTTGAATTCTGTTGCAAGTTACTGTGCTAGATGAGGCCCATGTTGAATATTCTCTCTCTGTCTTTTTGAGACCAGAAACGGTGTGGGGAGGGAGAGAATTTTTTCCCCAACATCTTTTTTTTTGCCATATAATTTTTTTATTAGGTTTATACCATTACAATAATAAGATCCATCACATTAATTTTTCAAAAACTTAACATTTGGCTTTTTAGGGCCGTGACTTCCTTCAAGCCCTCCTTATGATATCCTTACATTCATCACTAATAACTATAATTCATAAATCAATCATTGCATAACATTATCACACACAAACTTTTCACTGTAATTCCGTATTAAAATGATTTTTGTTTTTACAAACTTACAAAGCTTCTCGCAGTCCTAACGTATTTAATTGAATGGAATTGTCTTTCAGATAATCTGCAAATTTAGTCCAATCTTTGATGAACTTCTGGTCCTGCTGTTCTTGGATTCTTCCAGTCATTTTATCCAATTCTGCATACTCCATCAGTTTCACTGTCCATTCTTCCTTTTTTCCAACATCTTTTCAGTGCGACAATATTCATACACACCCCAAAAATATATCAATTGTCCACTTTCCAGCTATTTTCTGGTGTTTCAGTGCCGCCACCCCGCCTTCTAGCTATGGCTCATTTCCTGTGCCTATATTATTTATTTGTTTATATACTCCATTTATAGACCATCCTAACGGCTCCCAAGGTAGTTTACAATAGAGCCAAATTAAATTAATTCACCAATACAGCAATTTGAGTCTATGGACAAATCTAGAAACAAAATGGGCATGGAGTCGACCTCTTGCAACAATGAGAGGAGCACAAAGCCACATGGGCAATTCCAACTAGCTAGGGATCATCGTGTCACGACTGGTATACTGTCGCCCTGCTAGGTAGTCAGTCAGCTCTGGCCAGGCGATTCTGGCTACATATACACCATATATTTGAAGTACATTTTAAAAACATGGTTCCCCCCCCCAAGAATCCTGGGAACTGTAGTTTAGCCCTCATAGAGCTACAATTCCCAGCACCCTCAACAAACTACAGTTCCCAGGATTCTTTGTGCTTTAAATGTATGGCGTATATGCAGCCTAAGTCACTGAGGTCAATGTACTGAACCAAGAGAGAAGTGGGTGGGGATGCCAATGAACAGGCAAAACATTTCTGAAGACCTTGTGGGGGAAATGTCAGAAGACGGTGATGCTGCAGAAAATATCCCCAATTAGGAATGTGCACCAACCACAACATGAAGTTCAGACACTGATTCATTGTTTCAAAAACAGCCCACTTTGGTCCAATACAGGCTCCCAGATTTGGCTTACAGTCCATCAAAGTCCACTTCATCTCTCCTTCCCTTCACTAATGGGAAAAAACAAGAAGTGCCATTTGTTTCCTTTTGACAGGAGATATGTACCGGTAAGAAAATTGTAGGCATGCCGTGGATAAAACCTGCCAAAATACAGTAAAGAGGCCCAGGGGCTTTCATGCTGGGCACCTTTATTTTGTTAAACAAACAAATAAATAAAGTGTCAACAACATTTTTCCATTTGGGGGATAGATTTCAAGTTTTCCTGAAAAGTCAGCCATTACAGTTTTTGAGTGTGTAAAAAATATTATAATAATCATTCTCTCCACGTGTTTTGTGGGCAAATATGTTGTAAACTGCAGACATCTGAGAGGAGTTCCTGAATAAGAAACCTGCCAAATTGCCGACAAATAGGTTGAGGGGCTTTTGAGCTACACATCTTTGAATTTGATTTTATGGTGGGAAGAACTAGTCTCTTTGCACCACTGCCTTCGGGCAGAATCATAGAATCATAGAGTTGGAAGAGACCACAAGGGCCATCCAGTCCAACCCCCTGCCAAGCAGGAAACACCATCAAAGCATTCCTGACAGGTGGCTGTCAAGCCTCTGCTTAAAGACCTCCAAAGAAGGAGACTCCACCACACTCCTTGGCAGCAAATTCCACTGTCGAACAGCTCTTACTGTCAAGAAATTCTTCCTAATGTTTAGGTGGAATCTTCTTTCTTGTAGTTTGAATCCATTTCTCCGTGTCCGCTTCTCTGGAGCAGCAGAAAACAACCTTTCTCCCTCCTCTATATGACATCCTTTTATATATTTGAACATGGTTATCATATCACCCCTTAACCTTCTCTTCTCCAGGCTAAACATACCCAGCTCCCTAAGCCGTTCCTCATAAGGCATCGTTTCCAGGCCTTTGACCATTTTGGTTGCCCTCCTCTGGACACGTTCCAGCTTGTCAATATCCTTCTTGAACTGTGGTGCCCAGAACTGGACACAGTATTCCAGGTGAGGTCTGACCAGAGCGGAATACAGTGGTACTATTACTTAACTTGATCTAGATGCTATACTCCTATTGATGCAGCCCAGAATTGCATTGGCTTTTTTAGCTGCTGCATCACACTGTTGACTCATGTCAAGTTTGTGGTCTACCAAGACTCCTAGATCCTTTTCACTTGTACTGCTCTCAAGCCAGGTATCACCCATCCTGTATTTGTGCCTTTCATTTTTTTTGCCCAAGTGTAGTACTTTACATTTCTCCCTGTTAAAATTCATCCTGTTTGCCTTGGCCCAGTTCTCTAATCTGTTAAGGTCATTTTGAAGTGCGATCCTGTCCTCTGGGGTATTAGCCACCCCTCCCAATTTGGTGTCATCTGCAAACTTGATCAGGATGCCCTCAAGCCCATCATCCAAGTCATTGATAAAGATGTTGAATTAGACTGGGCCCAAGACAGAACCCTGTGGCACCCCACTAGTCACTTCTCTCCAGGATGAAGGGGATCCATTAAGGAACACCCTTTGGGTTCGGTCAGTCAGCCAGTTACAAATCCACTGAATGCTAGCATTGTCTAGCCCGCATTTTACCAGCTTCTTTACAAGAATATCATGGGGCACCTTGTCAAAGGCCTTGCTGAAATCAAGATAGGCTATATCCACGGCGTTCCCTTACAGGCTTGTAATTCTGTCAAAAAATGAGATCAGATTAGTCTGACATGACTTATTTTTCAGAAACCCATGCTGACTTTTAGTGATCACAGCGTTCCTTTCTAGGTGCTCACAGACCGTTTGCTTAATGATCTGCTCTAGAATCTTTCCTGGTATTGATGTCAGGCTGACTGGGCGGTAATTGTTTGGGTCCTCTCTTTTCCCCTTTTTGAAAATAGGGACAACATTTGCCCTCCTCCAGTCTGCTGGGACTTCACCTGTTTTCCAGGAATTCTCAAAGATTACTGCCAGTGGTTCTGAAATCACCTCTGCCAGTTCTTTTAATACTCTGGGATGTAGTTCATCTGGCCCTGGAGACTTGAATACATCTAAACTAGCCAAGTGTTCTTGTACTACCTCCTTACTTATTCTGAGCTGTGTTTCCCCTGCTGAATCATCTGCTCCATATTCTTCAGGTCGGGCATTGTTTTCTTTTTTAGAGAAGACTGAGGCAAAGAAGGTATTGAGGAGTTCTGCCCTTTCTGCGTCCCCTGTTCGCATTTCACCTTCTTTTCCTCTAAGTGACCCCACTGTTTCCTTGTTCTTCCTTTTGCTACGGACATACCCATAAAAGCCCTTTTTATTGCTTTTAACCTCTCTAGCAAGCCTGAGTTCATTCTGTGCTTTAGCTTTTCTGACTTTGTCTCTACATGTGCTGGCTATTTGTTTGAATTCCTCTCTGGTGGTTTCCCCCTTTTTCCGTTTCTTGTACATATCCCTTTTAAATCTTAACTCAGTTAAAAGTTCTTTAGATAGCCACCCTGGCTTCTTTTGGCACCTTCCATGTTTTTGTCTCATTGGTACTGCTTGAAGTTGTGCTTTTAATATCTCCCTTTTAACAAACTCCCATCCATCATGAACTCCCTTCCCTTTTAGTATTACTGACCATGGGATCACACCCAGCATTTCCCTAAGTTTTCTGAAGTCGGCTTTCTTAAAGTCTAGAATTTGAGTCTTAGTATGCTTGGTTGCTCCTTTCTGATGTATAATAAACTCCAGAAGAGCATGATCACTCCCACCTAACGATCCTGCCACTTCTACCCCACTAACCAGGTCATCACTATTGGTTAGGACCAGATCTAAAATGGCTGATCCTCTTGTTGCTTCTCCCACTTTCTGGACAATGAAATTGTCTGCAAGGCCAGTGAGGAATCTGTTCGACCTTATGCTCTTGGCTGAGTTTGACATCCAACAAATAAGATATAGAACAATTAGAACAAGAACAAATAGATTGAAGAACAGTTTCTACCCAAGAGCTATAACCATCTTAAATGCTGTAACCAGATAATATGACCTTGGAGAGCTGTGGAGTGTGTGTGTGTGTGTGTGTGTGTGTGTGTGCACGCGCGCGCGCATGCGCGTGCATGTGTGGCTTTTTTGGGTGTGGGTGTGTTTTGTGCTTTTCTTTTTCTTTTTCTTTCTGGTTTTTACGGGATGGCATGCAATTTTGTTGCACTTGTATAGCGTTGTGCTTGTACTTGTGCAATGACAATAAATAAATTAACTTATCTTAACTAGAAGGAGTTGATTTTTTGGGTAAAATTATTCCATGATTAACAAACTAGACCTGCCAGTCATGAAAGTCACACCGGCATATTCGTAAAGCTTAGAGACGGTAAGTTTCACTCTTGCAAAGCTGCTCCCTCCCGCAAAACACGGGGAGTGGAATGTAGCCCTCAGGTGAAGAAGCTGCCCAGATTTGCATCTACACCAGGCTTCCTCAACCTCGGCCCTCCAGATGTTTTTGGCCTACAACTCCCATGATCCCCAGCTAGCAGGACCAGTGGTCAGGGATGATGGGAATTGTAGTCTCAAAACATCTAGAGGGCCGAGGTTGAGGAAGCCTGATCTACACTTATAAATATATGCAAATATTGTGCACAGCTGTGCCTCTTTTGCTCCCCCCCTTGGTATTTTTTGACAATGCATAAGCAGCCACCCTATAAATCAGCGGTCCCCAATTAGGGTCTGGAGAACCCTGGGGGTCCACAGTCCCATCTCTTGTCTCCCCCAACTAAATTTTTGCATGGTAATATCACAAATTTTATGGTCTGTTTCAGTGCTGTGCGATTCTTCAATATACAGTATTGGCCAAAATCGGTTTTGAAATCACACTGTGATAATGATTTTGACTCAGCAATATGCATCAATATATCGCCCCTCATGCAAGGGAGAACAGGGAAGCTGATTTCAAGGCACTGCCAATATCACATGATGATATCAGCCAATAACGCTGATGATGTGAGCTGCCTTCCCTCACGCTGAGGGAGAGCAGGGCAGCCAGTCCCTTCCCACTTCCCCTTCTCATGTGGTGGAGGTGACTCTGCTCCTTCCCTCTTCCCCACACCTGATCTCCAATTTCAGATATCGTGATATATCAGAACATCACAATGTTGATATATCACAATGTTGAAAATGAGGTATCACTCAGCCCTAGACTGTTTTTTAGTATATCTAAAATCCTGTGCTGATTAAGGGCTACCCCACATTTTGTTCAAAAGATTGCTTTGTGGAGGTAACTACCAGAGAGTTATCAAAATTTTCAAAAGCAGGAGGCCCGTGGCTTGGCTTTTGAAAAATAGGGGGTCCTCAGTAATTAGCTAATTGGGAACCACTGCTATAGATAGTTTGCCTGACCCTGAGCTCCTGCAAACCTGCTGGTCTCTTCAGGGGAACTGAGTGCATGAGCCATCTCTTCCTCCCCTGCACATTTTGCTTCAGGTGCTGCTGCACAAGGCAGATGCTGAGCTGCCCTTTTCAGATCCCATTTTAGTTTGCACACAGGTGAGCAGCCTTGCCAGGAAGAATAATACCCAACAGAGGAGGTCCATGACTTGGCAAGGGGCTCCTATTTGCCCACATTTCTGGTCATATCTGCACAGTCTCACTTTTGACTGCCGCAGATCCCTTGAAGATTTAGCTTTATTGTAAGAGCTGCATGCACACTTGCAAGAAATAATATTCACAGGTACAATCAAAATTCTATAACCAAAATGTTGCAAATGAAAGAAATGTGCATCAAAGTACTGTGCCTAATTCATTTTGTTTCCAAGATCCCCCCCAGGCCTAATAATTTGGCAGGGAGGACTGGATAGGGCAAAAAAGGAAGGGGAACTGAGAGAGGGGGAAATCAATATTTAATAGCCATAATAAGAATAATATGACACAAAAAATGCTACTTGGGATGCAAAGCAAGGGCACATACATTTATGTTGTAATTATATCAGTATAATTGGATGAACGCCGTTGCAGTTTCATAAAACTGGGCTGCAAATAAGAATGTCAACTGACATGGGGAGAGGGGTGATGGATTGCTTTGGAGCCAAAAAAGCAAGAGATAAAGGTGTGTTTGGGGATTCCCCTTCCACTGCCCTTTTAAAAGAACAAAGACGAAAGCTATACATCTTAGATCAGACTTTCCCAACTGGCTAGTGGACTACAGCTCCCACCAGCCCCAAGCAGCATGCAGGATGTAAACAGGCAGCAATTTCCTCTGCAGCCTTTGTTCATTGCAACCAGCACTGTTTCTGTTCTGCTACACCTCAGCTTCCACTAAAACCTATGCTGCTCATCTTGTTATCTGCTATGGCTGAAACTAATGTACTTTATTTCATTACATTCCAATGGACAAAAACCACCAGTTAATACTGCACACTACGTTGTCACTGAAGCTCTATGACGAAAGTTACGGTAACCTTACTCTTTGCTTTCAGCCTGCTCAGATTGAAGAGCTTTCCATCTGTTCGATATATGATTTCTACTCCGGTGGGGAGTTTCCCTTCGACAAAGTGTAGGATCATGGCAATGAAAATAATGAATAGAGTTGGGGCAATAACACAACCCTGTTTAACACCTGATCCCACTGTGAATGGTTCACTTTGAGAGCCATTGTTATCTGCGATTGTTGCTGTCATATTATCATGGAGGAACCAAATGATGTTTACAAATTTATCTGGGCAGCTAATTTTCAGAAGGACAGTCCACGGGGCATTACGATTTACAGTGTCGAAAGCCTTAGTCAGGTCAATAAACGCCATATACAGGGGTTGGTTTTGCTCTCTGCATTTTTGTTGAAGCTGTCAAGCAGTGAAAATCTCTATAGTATTTGAGTAAGAAGAATATTTTAGCCATAAGAACACCAGGAGAGTTTGCTGGATCAGGTCAGTGGCCAACCAGATGCCAGCAGGACCTGAGCACAACTGGCATTCAGAGGCATACTGCCTCCAACAGTGGAGATGGAACATAGACAGCAGGCCTAGTAGCCACTGGTAGCCCTAGATCCCACTCTTTCCTCTGCACCTCCTCTAACCTCCATGGTCACTTTCTCCACTGTTCCCATCACCAATGGATAGGGAGGGGAGTTTGTGTTTTGAGGCTGAGGAATTGAAGGAACAGTTTTTTTAGAAATGGAGAAGGAACCACAGATGGGCAAGTAATTTTTCCAAGCCTCTGGGTTTGACTGTGTGGCAGCAGGGAATATGTGGGAGATCTGATATTTCCCAGTTATTTGCATGGCAACTTGAATAACGTCTGAGTTAATCTAATGCAATTCTTGGATAGCTTGCTCATCTCTGGCTGTTGGTATTCCTTGCATCTTGCCAGCACCACTGGCAATTGTTATCCAGAGCTGGCAATTAGCCAAGGATACTAGAGGATTTTGTTTTGTCTTCATTTTTAAGAGAAACAACCCAATTTGCATTTACTGAACCAATGCATAGAGTGGTGTAAATGCTCCATCCTTTGTAGGCACAGCCTCCATATTTTCCAATCTATTGCCATAATAAAGTGGACTAGAAACTCTGCTTGCTTTTCAAAATGAAATGCAAATTTCTCAGAATACTAGGTCAGGTGCTGGGAATTAATGGCACAAAATCTAAAGCTTTGCTCAGGAGCAATAATAATAAGAAACCCCCAAGCACTTACTGTCTTAAACACTAAAAGCACCCACTAATTAGCCAGCCTCCAGTACAATTAGAACTTTTGACAGCATAACCCAACCCATTTGACTTCATTGGAGTTAAATCCCGTAAGCAAACCTAAATCTGAGTGCACTGAGATACCACTAAAGCCTCCCTACAGTTACAATTCAGCAACAAATTTGCGTATAGAGGTCACCAAGCCACCCCACCAATAAATTCACACATGAGACATAATTTTTGTTTGGGTTTTTGGCATATTTTTGGCCACAACTTTTTATTCAAATACAAAACACGTGAGTGGTTGCGTAGGCATTGGTTCATCTGTCCAGTCAGGACAGAGCTGACCTACAGTCAGCGCAGACTAGCTGTCCAGCGGGACAGAGCTGACACCGCGTCAGCGGGGGGAAACCAGTCTGGGGAAGAGTTGAATGGAGGCTGGGGCTGCCGAGTCCTCCCCCTTCCCCAGTGGTCCCAGGGACTCAAGCACGGCCCTGCAACCCACTGGGTTCGGACAAGCATATTTTGAGCCGCTGGATTCCTTTACGGAATTCCCATGCACCATGATCACTTTTGGAGGGCAACCGCGCTCCAATTAACCAACACAACCAATGCCTAACCGCCAACCTTACAAGTTGTGACTAGTTGCTATATAGTAGGCGAAAACCAAATGGCACGGCCAATCAGCCAAATGGAAAAATTCCTACTAGGCCCCTGTCCAATGCAGACGGCCCCATGACAGGCACAGCAAAGTCAACGCACAGGCCTATACCAGGGAGGGATGGGCGGGAGATCCGAAGCTAACAGCAAGAGGGAAGGGTCGCACACACGTGCAGACCTATATATACGGACGCTGCGCTGTCCGTCAATTTAGCAACATGTGCTTTTTCCCAGCAACATCACTGGTCACTGCTGGCTGTGGTCAGCTAGCCTAACCCACAGGGAGTGGCTTATTCTGCCCCTATCGCAACATGAGCTCTCTTGCATGGAGAACTCACTTTCTCCCTACATGCAGGGGTCTGGAGGAGTGGTGGGAGAAGCCATAGTTTTTCATGCCAAATGTCCCAGGTTCAATCCCCAGCATCTTCAGGTGGGGCTGAGATCCTATTTGAAAGCCTGCAGAAGCCAGTCAATGTAGACAAATGGATAGAACGGATGGACTCATGGTTGGGCTCAGAACAAGACACATTTCTCTATTGCTAAAGGACATCTGGGGATGGGCCATCACAGTGGTAGAGCGCACACTATGTGAATCACCCTGAGATCTTGTGATGGAGGGTGGTATATTAACAACAACAACAACAACAACAACAACAACAACAACAACAACAGCCCCAGGTTCAATCCAGGTTCAGCCAGGATCAGAGGTATAGTGGTTTTGGGTCATAAGGGCTCAGTATCCAGTTTCCTTGAGCTGCCTAATCAACATGAAAGTGACATTTCTGTTTGCCTCGTGCCTAGAAAGCACGGGTCCGACCAATTTCCTGCTTGTCCTGTGCTTTCTAGTCATGGATCCAAGTGTTTGTTTGCCTTTTTGCCCTGCCACTTCCCCCCAGAAAACCCACTCTTTATCACAAAATCAGAAGAAACAGCAGCCGGCAAAAACCCAATTGCCATTTGTTTCGATTCAGCACTAAACCGTGAGTTTTTCTGGGGGGAAGCGGTGTGGCAAACAGAAGTGTGCATGAGCCCTAAGTCTGTTAGAATGAAAGGAGGTGAACCAGCCCCTGAGGATTGGCTCCTAGGCTCACTCTGCGGAAGCTGAGCAGGAAGAACCTCCAGGATGAGTTGTTTTATGTGCTCTGAAGCCAAGCATTTAGGAACACTGAAAACACAGGCTCTTCCATTTCAAGAGAATGGTGTGCAGTGTATGTTAAAAAGAATGGAGCTTCAAGGAAATCACAGCTTAAGTCCCTCTGAAAGAAAATAGTGGAGCATGCCAATCATTTGCCCATGACTGTGCACAGAAAACAGATCTAGCTGAAGGGTGTAAAGGGGCAACACATGAAGATCTGCGTTGATCACTGCAGTGCATCCATTATTTATTATTTATTTATTTATTATTATTATTATTTATTGCCTCTGTGGTCAGTGGGGATGCTTGCCTCCAGGTGGCATAGAAGGATTTCATAAGGTACTCTGCAGTGACCAAGCAGATTGGCAGCTGCTGCAACAACAAGTTGCTCAACATCCTCCCAGTCTCTGCTCCTCCTCTTCCAGATGCTCTTTTTAAAAAATTCCTCTGTTCCAAACCCCCGCCTGTACCTTCAGCAGGAGATAAGGAATGCAAGAAGTGAGGCATGGAGTGGTGATGAGCTCTGCTCCCTTCCAGGGAGTTGGAGCATTAATGCACAGCCACTCTTATTCTTGCCAGCTGGACTTTGACCATCCAGTTGAACACAAAGCACTTTAGAGCTCAGCAAGTCTGAATATTTCAAGCGTGTTCTCTTCTCTCCCCCCCCTTTCACCTCCTTGGTTCTCTTCCCTGCCCCCTCTGCTGTGAACAATGGCTGTTTTGTTTGCTTCTGTCATTTCACTAGAGTTGGTTTATTATTTGTTTGTCCGCACTGTTAAGAACTTGCTGGAATCCACCTGCGACACTTTGCTTTTCTCTAATCTGTAACTTCCCTGTGTGATGGTTCAACAGCCCTGATGGTAAACTGGACAGGATTGGGGGTGGGGAGGCCTAATGGCACGGCTAATCATTTCTCAGAAGTGTCTGATTTCTGGCAGCAGTTAGGGTTGACAACAAAAGAAAAAGAAAAATGGATTGGTGGGCTGCATTCTGAAGAATTAGTCTTGTGGTTCCATATGACTGCAGAAAGGCTTTGGTATTGGCTTCAGGATTCAGCATCCTGAAAATTTCGGCTTTCATTTTTTAAAAATTGTCAAGTTTCTAGCCTTACTGAATCAGAGCAATGGTCCATCTAGCCCAGCATCCATCTAGCCCAGCATCCAGAGATGCCTCTTCTGGGAACCCCCTGAGCAGCACCCGATCGTCCAGCACTCTCCTCCCCTGTTGTTCCAGTTAACTGGTCGTCCGAGGTCCGACAGATACAAAGTATGCAGGGAAAGCCAAGCGAAATCTCCAAAACTGGGTGTTCGGGGATCTGGGGTGGGGCTCCAGTGCCTTATGTAGCTCATTGCTCCTTCTAATGAAAAGCAGTGGCAGAATATGGAGAAATTAATCCATTAATCAGACTATTTTTGCATCTAGCCCATATTATCTGTTCTGACTGGCAGTGGACCTCCAGGTTCAAAGACACAAAGGGTCTTTCCCATCACCTGCACATGGGACCTTCTACAAAAAAAAAACACAAAAAAACCAGGATGTGTGAATCCCAAACTTGCTGCCCTATGTATAGACCAAATTCTCCCCCTGGTCCCATGCCACATGTGAAAAGGGATTTTGCCTGTCTCCCCAGCATCACCATGCAACAGATTATAAATTGTTATTGTGCTATTCATCATGCTTACATTTAGACATCTTCATTACACTTTGCATTATAAAGGTAAAGGTATAGGGACCCCTGACCATTAGGTCCAGTCGTGTCCGACTCTGGGGTTGCAGCGCTCATCTCGCTTTATTGGCCGAGAGCCGGCGTATAGCTTCTGGGTCATGTGGCCAGACGAACCAGAGCAGCACACGGAAACGCCGTTTACCTTCCCGCTGCAGTGGTACCTATTTATCTACTTGCACTTTGACGTGCGTTTGAACTGCTAGGTGGGCAGGAGCTGGAACCAAGCAATGGGAGCTCACCCCGCCGTGGGGATTCGAACCGCCGACCTTCTGATCGGCAAGCCCTAGGCTCTGTGGTTTAACCCACAGCGCCACCCGCGTCCTACTTTGCATTATACTGGCGCATAATTTGGTGGCTAGATTGCTCACAAGACAATACGGTTTAAGCATTTTGCACCGATCCTGGCCAAACTGCACTGGTTGTCAATTAATTGCCAGGCCCAATTCAAAGTGCCAGTTTTGACCTCTAAAGACTTAAACAGCTCAGGACCCCCTCTCCCCATATGAATCAACCCAGACCTGCAATTTCTATCTGAGGCCCTCCGCCTGGAGGGCAGCGACTGAGGAAGGAGCACAAGGTGAGCTGAGCTTGTAGGTTTTGTGGGTTTGTCTTTTGGGGGCTGGGTGTGATTAAGTTTGTGTGCTTATTTGTTTGTGTTTTTCTTTCCTAGGGCTTCTGCCTCTTGAATTTTTGTGACTGTCCAGGCTTGTGTGTGAGAGAGAGTTTGTTTCTGGCTTGTGTGTGTGTGTTTGTCTGGTGACTAGCTGTGGGTGGAGCTAATCAGTGCCTGGAGGGCAGCGGCGCAGTTTGACCCATCTTTTAGATAGAGGAAAGCTAGTCTCAAACGTTTATTTGGGGAGACCTAGGCTTCTTTTTGTGTGTGTCCTGACTTCAAGCTTCAAGATGGAGGGTGAGGGAACAACTGTAGTCGCCTGCAATTCCTGCACAATGTTTGCCTTCTTGCCAAAGGATGTAGGCAGCTACACCTGCAGCAACTGCAAGTTGGTTGCCCTACTAGAAGATAAGGTCTGGAAACTTCAGGAGGGGGAGGGAACAACTGTAGTCGCCTGCAATTCCTGTGCAATGTTTGTCTTCTTGCCAAAGGTTGTAGACAGCTACACCTGCAGCAACTGAAAGTTGGTTGCCCTACTAGAAGACAAGGTCCAGCAACTTCAGGCCCGTGTATCTACGCTCCAGAAAATTAAAGAGCTGGAGCTTTTCTTGGATGCAGCAGAGCACACTGTCTCCACCAAGCAGGAGACAGGGCACATTCCTGAGGAGGAGATCAGTTCCCCAACTCAGGAGCCAGATGTATGGAGGAACGTGACTCACAGAAGTAGAATGCCCAGGGATCGCTCTGAGTGTTTAGAACTACACAATCAATTTGAAGTGCTCTCCCTTAACATGGGAGATGAAGAACAGACTCCATTGGAAGATCTCTCCCTCATCACAGTTGATGAGGTATATGAAGACGAGCAGCAAAGTCAGTCCTCTGGGAATGTGCAGGTGACCTTGGAAGGGACAGCACATGTAAGAATCCCAACCAAGCCTAAGAGGAGGCGTGTAGTGGTGATAGGGGATTCCCTACTGAGGGGTACAGAAGCAGTGATCTGTGGGCCTGACAAGATGTCTCGAGAGGTGTGCTGTCTCCCCGGGGCCAAGATCCATGATGTAACAGAACGGCTGCAAGGAATCATAAAACCCACTGACAAAAACCTCTTCCTTTTAGTCCATGTGGGAACCAATGACACTGCAAGCCATAGCCTCCAGAAGATCAAAAGTGATTATGAGGCTCTGGGCAGGAAGTTGAAGCAATTAAATGCACAAATTGTCATCTCATCTGTCCTCCCAGTTGAACGACGTGGCCCAGGAAGAGAGGGAAAAATAGGGGAAGTGAACAAATGGCTTCGCAAATGGTGCCAGCAGGAACGGTTTGGATTCTTAGATCACGGTCTGCAGTTTCTTGAAGATGGACTTCTCCACAAGGGTTGGGAGGAATGTTTTTGCCAACAATCTCAAAAACCTCATCAGGAGGGCTTTAAACTGACTTCTGTGGGGGAGGGAGACAGTGGTCCTGAAGGTAGGAGTCTATCAAATGCTGAAGATGATCATCCAAATGTCAAGGACCAAATGGAGCAAACAGCACACAGACCTAGTGGTGGGAGGAAAAATCCTTAAGTAGGAGACTAGGGGGAATGATCAATGGTCTTCAATGTCTGTATACAAATGCACAGAGCATGGGAAATAAACAAGATGAACTTGAGCTCTTGGTACAGCAAACTAAATACGACATAATAGGCATCACTGAAACCTGGTGGGATGAGTCTCATGATTGGAATGTAGTAATAGAGGGATACAAATTATTTCAGAGAAATAGACCAAACAGGAAAGGAGGAGGAGTGGCGTTATATGTCAGGGATGTGTATACCTGTGAAGAGATCCATGATTTAAAACTTCAAAGCCAAATTGAGAGTATCTGGGTCAAAATTAAGGGAGAGAAAAATAACAGTGATCTCATTGTGGGAGTTTACTATAGATCCCCAAGCCAAACTGAGGACATAGATGATGCCTTCCTGGAACAGATGACCAAGCATTCAAAAGGAAATGAGATAGTAGTAATGGGGGATTTCAACTATCCTGATATTTGTTGGATGTCAAACTCAGCCAAGAGCATAAGGTCGAACAGATTCCTCACTGGCCTTGCAGACAATTTCATTGTCCAGAAAGTGGTAGAAGCAACAAGAGGATCAGCCATTTTAGATCTGGTCCTAACCAATAGTGATGACCTGGTTAGTGGGGTAGAAGTGGCAGGATCATTAGGTGGGAGTGATCATGCTCTTCTGGAGTTTATTATACAGCGGAAAGGAGCAACCAAGCATACTAAGACCCAAATTCTAGATTTTAAGAAAGCCGACTTCAAAAAACTTAGGGAAATGCTGGGTCACTAATACTAAGAGAGAAGGGAGTTCATGATGGATGGGAGTTTGTTAAAAGGGAGATATTAAAAGCACAACTTCAAGCAGTACCAATGAGACAAAAACATGGAAGGTGCCTAAAGAAGCCAGCGTGGCTATCTAAAGAACTTTTAACTGAGTTAAGATTTAAAAGCGATATGTACAAAAAAATGGAAAAAGGGGGAAATAACCAGAGAGGAATTCAAACAAATAGCCAGCACGTGTAGAGACAAAGTCAGAAAAGCTAAAGCACAGAATGAACTCAGGCTTGCTAGAGGTTAAAAGCAATAAAAGGGGCTTTTATGGGTATGTCAGTAGCAAAAGGAAGAACAAGGAAACAGTGGGGTCACTTAGAGGAGAAGATGGTGAAATGCAAACAGGGGACAGAGAAAGGGCAGAACTCCTCAATGCCTTCTTTGCCTCAGTCTTCTCCAAAAAAGAAAACAATGCCAGACCTGAAGAATATGGAGCAGATGATTCAGCAGGGGAAACACAGCCCAGAATAAGTAAGGAGGTAGTACAAGAATACTTGGCTAGTTTAGATGTATTCAAGTCTCCAGGGCCAGATGAACTACATCCAAGAGTATTAAAAGAACTGGCAGAGGTGATTTCAGAACCACTGGCAGTAATCTTTGAGAATTCCTGGAGAACAGGCGAAGTCCCAGCAGACTGGAGGAGGGCAAATGTTGTCCCTATTTTCAAAAAGGGGAAAAGAGAGGACCCAAACAATTATCGCCCAGTCAGCCTGACATCAATACCAGAAAAGATTCTAGAGCAGATCATTAAGCAAACGGTCTGTGAGCACCTAGAAAGGAACGCTGTGATCACTAAAAGTCAGCATGGGTTTCTGAAAAATAAGTCATGTCAGACCAATCTGATCTCATTTTTTGACAGAATTACAAACCTGGTAGATGAAGGGAATGCCGTGGATGTAGCCTATCTTGATTTCAGCAAGGCCTTTGACAAGGTGCCCCATGATATTCTTGTAAAGAAGCTGGTAAAATGTGGGCTAGACAATGCTACCATTCAGTGGATTTGTAACTGGCTGACTGACCGAACCCAAAGGGTGTTCATTAATGGATCCCCTTCATCCTGGAGAGAAGTGACTAGTGGGGTGCCACAGGGTTCTGTCTTGGGCCCAGTCTTATTCAACATCTTTATCAATGACTTGGATGATGGGCTTGAGGGCATCCTGATCAAGTTTGCAGATGACACCAAATTGGGAGGGGTGGCTAATACCCCAGAGGACAGGATCACACTTCAAAATGACCTTAGCAGATTAGAGAACTGGGCCAAGGCAAACAGGATGAATTTTAACAGGGAGAAATGTAAAGTACTACACTTGGGCAAAAAAAAAAAATGAAAGGCACAAATATCTATGATTCTATGATTCTATGATTTGTGTGCCCTGCCCAGAAGTCCAGAAGGCGGCAACACAAGAATGGGTCTTTTCTGTGGTGGCTCTCCATTTATGTTGTGAACCCTCCTGTGATTTTCGGATGAAGAGTGGTATACCATATCCTCCAACATTTCTCTGATGAAAATAGCGACGTCCAAAAGAAAAGAGGCACATTTCAGGATTAAATCAGAAGCCAGGATAGCGTCTTTATACCCAGGACTGTCCCTGGAAAATAGGGACACTTGGAGGGTCTGGTATACCAATTTAAATAATAAGATGAGTGCTTATGGAATCATGTTCAAGCAGTGCCTATTTTAATCTATATTGCTCAAGTAGAGGATTGCAAAACTACTTTCTTTTTCTAGGTAGACAGCCTCACTCATTCCCTTTTGTTGGGAGAATAGGCCTTTTCATAGTTAAAGACTTGGAGCTCATCCACGCTTCTGCTTGTGCTGCTGCTTTCTCCCAGGAAAACAACTGATTTTTCTCCAATTTAGCACTAAATATCAGGTTTTCAAGAGGAAAGCAGCAGGGCAGAGGCCAGACTCCTTGGACCCAAGCACGGCTCAGGAGGAAATCGGCTCCGAGCCCTGCTTTCTAGGTCTGGGACAAGCAGAAGTGGGGATGAGCCCAGGGTCAAGTAGAGGTCAGAGATGTCATTTGGGAGCCACAATGTCAGCATGACGTACACTAGGTTGTTATGTTATGTTATGATTTGGGATGGGGAGACAAAAACCACCCATTAATTCATGGTGAAATCTGATGGGCATGTAAAATGGAGAGATAGTTCTGGAGCCAGGATTCAAGGTGTCGCAAGACCCCAGATTCAAATGTAAATAAAAATTTGGAGAATTTCTCTGACACCACTGCATGCGAAGCTGAACTCTCCAGCTAGGCCAGTCTAACTTGCACAACTCATAAGACTTTGAGGGCATCCTGATCAAGTTTGCAGAGGGCATCCTGATCCTCAAGTTTGCTTGAGGGCATCCTGATCAAGTTTGCAGATGACACCAAATTGGGAGGGGTGGCTAATACCCCAGATGACAGGATCACACTTCAAAATGACCTTAACAGATTAGAGAACTGGGCCAAGGCAAACAGGGTGAATTTTAACAGGGAGAAATGTAAAGTACTACACTTGGGCAATAAAAATGAAAGGCACAAATACAGGATGGGTGACACCTGGCTTGAGAGCAGTACAAGTGAAAAGGATCTAGGAGTCTTGGTAGACCACAAACTTGACATGAGTCAACAGTGCGATGCAGCAGCTAAAAAAGCCAATTCAATTCTGGGCTGCATCAATAGGAGTATAGCATCTAGATCAAGGGAAGTAATAGTACCACTGTATTCCGCTCTGGTCAGACCTCACCTGGAATACTGTGTCCAGTTCTGGGCACCACAGTTCAAGAAGGATACTGACAAGCTGGAACATGTCCAGAGGAGGGCAACCAAAATGATCAAAGGCCTGGAAACGATGCCTTATGAGGAACGGCTTAAGGAGCTGGGTATGTTTAGCCTGGAGAAGAGAAGGTTAAGGGGTGATATGATAGCCATGTTCAAATATATAAAAGGATGTCATATAGAGGAGGGAGAAAGGTTGTTTTCTGCTGCTCCAGAAAAGCGGACACGGAGCAATGGATTCAAACTACAAGAAAGAAGATTCCACCTAAACATTAGGAAGAATTTCTTGACACTAAGAGCTGTTCGGCAGTGGAATTTGCTGCCAAGGAGTGTGGTGGAGTCTCCTTCTTTGGAGGTCTTTAAGCAGAGGCTTGACAGCCACCTGTCAGGAATGCTTTGATGGTGTTTCCTGCTTGGCAGGGGGTTGGACTGGATGGCCCTTGTGGTCTCTTCCAACTCTATGATTCTATGATTCTATGACCCACCCAGTGAAGCAGCTGGTCTCCAAGAGAAGCAGCCCTGGGAAATTGGGAAATTGGGGGGCAAAGTGGGATGGAGGTGGCCACCCAACTCCACGTCATGGTCAGTACAGTTCACACCGGCCCAAGTGCATGGGAGCTGAAAACGTCCACTTGAGGCATTTGCCTAAGTTTTTGACAAGCCTTCTAGATCAGAAGCAAGTGAAGACACAGGCATTTCCTGCACATGTGCAAGTGCCATGGTGCCCTCCAAATATCATGGGAGTTGTAGTCCACCTAGAAGGTGCTGCAATGGCTGCCCAGTGCTACTGGATCAGATGGATGGGCCTCTCTTTTGCTTCTTTATTACATTTCTCTCCCACCTTCCCTCCAAGCTCAGCTCTCTTCTCCCCCATTTTAGCCACGCAACAACCCTCTGAGCTAGGTTGGGCTGAGCATGAGTTAGTGGCCCAAGGTCACCCAGTGAGGTTCCTGGCTGAATGGGGATTGGAGCCCTAGTCTCTCCCAGGTCCTAGTCCAACACTCCAACCACTGCACCACAGACCAAAGGAACACCAGTGTCCGTGCTCTGTTCTCACAGGGGCCAACTGGGCGCCCACAGGAAACCAGCAGAGCGGAAAAAGCTCCCCCCTCAACCTGTGGTGCACAACATGGCCACAAAATTGCCCAAAATGGGTGCCAATGGTGGTGGCGCTTCTCTGCTGCTGGCAAAGGTGACAGGGCACCCACAGGAAGTCCATGGGGGGGGGGGCTTTGCCACCCGAAGCTGTGGCCTCACCTGCTTCATGGCTGGGCCAGCTCTGCTTGTCATCAGGCAGCATTAATAACCCAGAATATATGTGGCTGTTTTTCCTCTCACAATCACATTTTGTTATTAAAGGGGTGAGATGTTATTGCATTGCATTACACAGATATGAGTCAATGGGAGTCATGACAAAGCCTACGGGGATGAAGTGGAAATATGCCCCAGCTGCAAGTGGCATGGAAGGAGCCAGAGCCACCCACACCCGGCCACATTGTGCTCCCCCCACTCCAGGCACCCGCAGGTCTCCAGGAACTTCTCCTGCAGAGTCAGATTAAAAGTAGACTTCCCCCGCTGGAGGTTCTCCAGCTGTTTGGGACTACAACTGCAGTCCAAGACATTTGCTGGGCATGGCGTCGCAGAAGACTGGATAAAAACTGAACAACAAAAACCAGCCCAGCCCTTTCACACTCTCCTCCCAGGGCCCAGTTTAACCAAAGGAAAGCCCTGCCAAAGCAGGCAGAGGCCTTAGAGGAAGCCATGTTTATGGACCCTAATTAGCAGCTATTTCATGCAGGAGCAGGGATGGAGAACCTTTTTCAGCCCTGGGGCCACATTTCTTTTGCAGCAGCCGTCTGGGGGACACGTGACAGAGGTAGGCGGGGCCAGAGGCAAATGTGGGTGGGGCAGTGGATGCAAATCCTGCCTTTGCACCATAGGCTTTTTCCTGCATTCTCTCTTCATCCTTCATCCAAGCAAGCAAGAGACATGATCCGTGTTCAAGAAATTGTTGCAGGCAGGGGGGAAAGGGGTGTGGCCTCAGGAAAGAGGGTGTGGCTTGGGAGAATTGGCATCCTGGGCCTGAGAGTTGGATCCCAGCTCTGAGATTCACCTCTGGTGTAATAATAATAATAATAATAATAATAATAATAATTATTATTATTATTATTATTATTATTATTATTATTATTATTTATACCCCACCCATCTGGCTGGACTTCCCCAGCCACTCAGGGCGGCTTCCAACAAAATATTAAAATACAATAATTCATCAAACATTAAAAGCTTCCCTAAACAGGGCTGCCTTCAGATGTCTTCTAAAAGTCTGGTAGTTGTTGTTCTCTTTGACATCTGGTAGGAGGGCACTCCACAGGGCGGGTGCCACTACTGAGAAGGCCCTGTAACTTGGCTAGAGTGCTGGACTTGTAACCAGAGCATCAGCTCCCATCGCCCCTGACCCTTGGCCACACTGGCGGAAGTGCCTGGGGAGTGGAAGCCTACAACCTCTGGAGAGCAGCCCATTGGCTCCCCCTGATTTGCAGGATGCAAATAGACAAAGTTCAACTGAAACATCTCACCACCTCCCTCCTATTCCATGGTCCTGCTCACAAACAAGCTGAGCAAGGAGGTTTTTGTGAACCCTGTTCACTCCCTTCAAAGCTTCCATTTCATGCTTACAATGTTTATTTTAAAATATTTGGCCTTGCAAAAAAATAGCTTGTGGTGTCGCTGGAGCCGTTGACAGCAAAGGCAGCATCCAATGCAGCACTAAGTGAAAGTCACTTAGTGGAATACTTGTCCTGCTGGCAAAATGTTTTATGCCACTGGAACATTTTTGCACAACAGAATGCATAAGCAGGTTGCTGGTGACTTTATTGGACAAGTGCTGTGCAATAAATTACTGCCAACACAACTGTTGTGCCGGGTTCCTATGTTGTGCAACTTGTCCCTGCACTGGCAGACAGCTATAATTGGATACAGCCCCATAGGATGGTGAGTTGTGTACTACCTGTGAATGGGCGCCTTCAATGGCCCTCCTGCTCTCCCTTCCTATGGTCTTCCTTAGTTTCAAACCAGACTGGACAGCCTTCAAATACAGGGCTGCCCTCTGACGGCACCCTGAAAATGAGGAGTGTCCTCTATATAGTAAGACACATGGTCACCCTCACAAGATGCAAGTCTGGAATAATTCCAGGGAAGCTTCTGTTGACTGATTTTTGATCTTTGGGTGTGTGTGTGTGTGTGTGTGTGTGTGTGTGTGTGTATGAGAGAGAGAGAGAGCGCTTTTTTAGCACACAGTGACAAAGACAGCTTGCAACAGGTTTGTGTTGTCAAAGCCTGGGCTATGTTTAACAAAATGACAAATTTAGAAGTCACACATTAAATCATAAATCGTGCTACAATCTCCCCTAAGGGCACAGGTGTGTGACAACTGAAAAGCAAAATGGAGACAATCCATTTGTAACATGATTTTCTGATTGATTTTTTTTAAAGGTACCTCAAGGCAACTGACAGTAAAACTAACAAACCATCCAAACTGACAACTCTGAGAGAATTCAGACCTTCATTTGAAAACCTCAACACAATAACAATTTGAAATTGTAAAAAAGCAATATCAGCAGCATAAAATCAACAGGACAAAGAATTACCAGCACTGTGACTACATAAAAACACATTCATGTGTAAAACTTTGCACAAAAATGCCTGAAAATGACTCTGTTGCTCATCTCCAAATGCCTCGCAAAGCAAGGCAGGGGAGGCTGGCTTTACTGGCACACAGCCCTTCCAAGGAGGATGTCCAGCAGGAGGAGAAGGTCAGAAGGTCACAGAGCAAAGCCACAGAGCTTAGTGCTCTTTGCACTCTGCAACAGCTATTAAAGGAGCTGGATGATTACTGCATACCGGGAAGGGGGGGGGATGGACAAAATGATGGCTGGGAATGCTATAAGCTTTTTTATGAGGCAACAGGACTGCTTATGCAGACTTTCCAAGTGTCCCTATTTTCAAGGGACAGTCCTGGATTTACGTAAGCCATCCCAGTTTCTGATTTGATCCTGGAATGTCCCACTTTTCCTAAGGACGTCCCTATTTTCATCGGAGAAATGTTGGAGGGTATGCAACCCCTGAGCCAAGGAGATAAGTAACTATACAACCTTTAGAAGACATCTGAAGGCAGCCCTGTACAATATAGGGAAGTTTTTTTTTAATGTTTTATTATGTTTTATAGATGTTGGAAGCTCCCCAGAGTGGCTGGGGCATCCCAGTCAGATAAGCAGGGTATCAAAAACAACAAAGCTGATGATGGAATAGGGTGTCCCTTTTTTCATTGGAGAAATGTTGGAGTGTGTGCTTATGCCGGTGCACTGAGGACATCGGCAGCAACCTGTGAGAGGATATCACAGACTCTCTCATCAGAGACAGAAGTGTCTGAGGGACCATAGATCAGGATCTCAGTGGCAGACCATTGCAAGAGCCAGATTTAACCCTGACCCATTGTTTGAAGATTGGCAGAGCAGCAGAAGCTTCTCAAGTGAGGCTCAGGAGGGCACCAGAAGCCACTCACATGGTGCAGGCACATGCAATCTGACGCCAGCCAGGTTTTCACCATGAGCACGCAGAGAGCCACACTGGTGACTGCCTAGCACATGGTGCATATACTGTGGGAAGCAACGCAAAGAGAAAAGAGAAGGGCTCAGGGTGTGGCAAACCTGATCACTTCCCAAGACTCTTTAGGAGCCAGAAGAAACCTTGTGGGCTGGCCGGGAGAGCCAGGAAGGATGGAAGTGAGAAGTCCAAAGGGTGTAAGGATGTCTTCAGCCTTGCTCTGGGATCAAGGGAGCACAATGCCCACATAGCAGGGGATTCAGGGACCAAAGAAACCTATCCCAGGTCATTTTCAACAGAATTGTGGAGCCAGCTGTAATGTGCTGCCATTAGCTCTAGTTGGTGGAGAAACAAAGATTGAACCAGAGAACCCTGAAACGTGTCGTAAAGCACAGGCTTAAAATTCTCAGTCCGAAGAACAGTAAACTCTATTGCCTGCAGTTCATCATTATTAAGGGAAATGTCCACAGAGCATTGCTAGGAAGCACAGTAGTTCAAGCCATGACATTGACTCAGGTGCAACAGGGGAACATCTTGCCTAAAGTACAATCCAGTGAGCAGATCCATTCTGTGGCATAGACAACAGAGAAAACGCTGGAGACATTTGGGGATGCTTTTCTTTTTCCTATACTTATTTTTATATAGAGATGCACATTTAGAAAGAAGTGCTACAACTGAAACACAGTATTCCCCGGACTTCCGGTTCGAATGCCGGAGCGATCGGTCAGGGGAAAGCTCGCTGCGAGATTCCCTGGCCCGGCAGGGGGGAAGGGGAGACCGCAACAGCGCTGCGGCCCCCATTAAATCCCGGGAAGGGTGTCCCGGGACCATGGCGATCCGGCAGGGCTCTTACATCTCCCCTGCTCCGAGGTAAACCCTAATAAGGGTTGCCGAAAGAGAGCGAGGTGGAGATGGAGCCCATCGGGTCCAACACTTCTCTTGTCGGGTAAAGCTGCATGACCGGCTGCTACGAGCATTTTCAATTCTTTCATCAAACAAGATTCGGAACTTCAAAACAGTGAGTAAAAAGACATTTGGACATAATTATTAAGCCGCTTGGGACTCTAAAAACGGAGGTCGGTCCCTTGCCATTGAAACAAAGAAACAGGGAACTGCGTTACCGAGGCCAATTGAAAGAGGAGGTTAAAAAAGGAAACTTTTTCATCAGTGTTTCCAGTTACCCCATTTCCCGTGGTTTGGGGGGAATTTAGTAAAGAAAAAGCTTCGGACTATAATTTTGGACGGTTGAGACTATTGCTTTTGGGATTTTGAAATGGCAAGAGCTCTGATGAAAATGGACATGGGAAAAATATTAGCTGCATTGCAGGAAACAAGAGACTTTATCAGAGCAACCAATGAGAGGTGGTATAGCTACCAAAACAAGAATGACATCATGCCAGATGCACAGGAGGGACCTTTGGAAAAGGAAGGAGGAAAACACGCCACAGACTGTGGGGAAAAAACAAATCTGAAAAGAAAACTTTGCAGTCAGAAATATCAAGGACGTAAAAAAATTGGAGTCACTAAAGGGAAGAAGAAGAAGAAGACGACAGAAACTACAAAAGACAGAAAAAAGACCACAAAAGAAAGAAATACAGAGCAACCAACAGGAGGAGGTCGAAAAAGGAATGAAAAAATGAAGAGGAGGGAGCTGCAGAGAGAGAAGGAAGAAGACCCATTGGGTCAGGAGAGCTGGTAGACATGGTTTGCGAAAAGGGAGGGAGTGGGGTGAATAAGGACCTTTTTTGATAAAATGGGCTGTTTTTCTGGTTTTGAGGACAATGAATATGGACATGGTTATTGGCATGAGTGTTGAATAAGAAATATGAATTTTGAAATGGTTAAGTAAAGGAAGATATCACGGCTAAATACTCTGAAACTAAAGGGAGGAAGGGGGGAACAAAGAGAAGAATATAGGGAAAATGTAGAAGCATCTAGAGGCTTAGGTGTGGAATTAGTTTTAAATAAGTAAAATTAAAGGACGACGTATTAAAAGATGAAATATGAACCTGATAAAGAGGATGGAAGATGAATTCAATAGTAGGAGAGGCGAGGAAGTCAACAGGAATTTGTATTTGAGAAAATTAGAAATGCCTGACCCAGGGAATTGGGTCAGGCCTAAGCAATGTTATGAAGTAATACTAGTAAGGTTAAATGTATAATGAATGTTAACCTCTGTGAGAGGGGGGGATGAATTTGGGCTTCCCACGGTGAGAGGGGGGAAGTATGGAAATTTAACTGAGATGTTATGTGCTCATAAAATTGTAAAATCCAATAAAAATTATTTTAAAAAAGAAAGAAAGAAACAAACACAGTATTTCCATATATTCATTTTTATGGATAGATGCAAATTTAGAAATAGAAAAGTAATATAATGTAAATAAACATGATACGTTCACCATAGTGAGGGAGAATGTGGCCAGTTTGCCTCCTCCTCTGCTGTCCAGTTTCTCACTGTAGATGGGCACTTTTAAGGCCCATTGAGGCCTCTTTCCCTTCTTCTGGGTCTTTTTTTTTGGGGGGGGTGTTGCAAGTGAACAATATCACATTTTATCCTTGCAAACAAATAACAAAGAGGGAGGAGGAAACAATGAGGACCAACATGTCAACATGGAAAGCCATTCTGAGTTGTCCCTGTTACACATGTTAAAGGTGGATCCTTTGATCAAGCCAGAAAAGATCCTCCCTCCCCTGTCGAGAGTGCCTGTAGGGCTGGCAGAACCAGAGGAAGGAACTGGCAAGCCTTCAAGCCAAGGGCATAACTGCTCCAGTAGAGAACAGCACTGTTTGAATGAAGAGCTTCGCCATTATACAGAAGCCGCCTGGTAAATTGCTCTGGCTACAAATGCCAATGGACATCAGCCCAGCCCCTAGCCCCCCAAGTATTTCAATGCAGATTGAATCAAGAGATGGAAAATATCCCAGGACTGAAGATAATTGCAGGTAATATCCTAATTATGGGAGAGGGAGATGCAAGAGCCCAAGGGATCATAACAAACAGTTGCGCTCTCTCCGATTGCATGGAGCCCGGACAGCCCCGTGGTTTTCCCCGGAGCTGAGGGCGATGAAACAGTTGCTGAGACGGCTAGAGCGCCGGCAGCGGAAAACTCATTCCGAATCAGACCGGACACGGGCTAGAGCTCAACTTTGAGCCTACCAAGTGGCAATGGCGATGGCAAAGAGGACCTTCTTCACCGTTTCTATTGCATCTGCAGAAAACAGCAGCAGGAGACTCTTCCAGGTGGTTCGGAATCTATCAGAACCACCTTCGTCACCGGGGTCTGGTAGGGACCCCAAGATCTCCTGCAATGCTTTTGCAAAGTTTTTTGCAGATAAAGTCGCTTAGATTCGGAAGGAGGTAGACTCCACTGTGGGAGCAGGGCGGGGCGGGAGAGTGCTAGAGCCCTGTCTAGTCATGTTTCATGGGATCAATTCCAATCTGTTACTTCCGAGGATGTGGACAGGCTGCTTGGACGAGTGAAACCGATCACCTGTCTCCTTGATCCTTGCCCATCCTGGCTAATAAAAGCGAGCTGGGAAGGGCTGGGCGATGGGCTCCGCGGGGTGGTGAATGCTTCCCTCTGTGAGGGAGTCTTCCCAGACCCGCTGAAAGAGGCGGTTATTAAACCGCTTCTTAAAAAAAACATCTTTAGACCTGGCCAATATGGCCAACTATCGCCCAGTCTCAAATCTACCATTCTTGGGCAAGGTGATTGAGCGGATGGTTGCTGAACAACTCCAAGCACACCTGGAGGATGCGGACCATTTGGATCCCTTCCAATAGGGATTCAGGCGTCATCATGGGACTGAAACTGCCTTGGTCGCGCTGGTCGATGATCTCCGGCGGGCTAGGGACAGAGGTGAGAGCTGTTTCCTAGTTCTGCTGGTTCTCTCAGCGGCCTTTGACACCATCGACCATAACATCCTTCTGGACCGTCTAGAGGGGTTGGGAGCTGGGGGCACTGTTATACAGTGGTTCCGCTCCTTCCTCCTGGGCCGTGTTCAGAAAGTGGTGGTGGGGGATGAGTGCTCAGAGCCCTGGACTCTCACTTGTGGGGAGCCTCAGGGTTCCGTCCTCTCCCCCATGCTTTTTAATATCTATATGAAGCCGCTGGGAGAGATCATCAGGGGGTTTGGGCTGGGTGTTCATCAGTATGCGGATGATACCCAGCTCTACCTCTCTTTCAAATCAGAACCAGTGAAGGCGGTGAAGGTCCTGTGTGAGTGCCTGGAGGCGGTTGGAGGATGGATGGCGGCTAACAGATTGAGGTTGAATCCTGACAAGACAGAAGTACTGTTTTTGGGGGACAGGGGGTGGGCGGGTGTGGGGGATTCCCTGGTCTTGAATGGGGTAACTGTGCCCCTGAAGGACCAGGTGTGTAGCCTGGGAGTCATTTTGGACTCACAGCTGTCCATGGAGGCGCAGGTTAATTCTGTGTCCAGGATGGCTGTCTACCAGCTCCATCTGGTACACAGGCAGAGATCCTACCTGCCCGCAGACTGTCTCACCAGAGTGGTGCATGCTCTGGTTATCTCCCGCTTGGACTACTGCAATGTGCTCTACGTGGGGCTACCTTTGAAGGTGACCCGGAAACTGCAATTAATCCAGAATGCGGCAGCTAGACTGGTGACTGGGAGTGGCCGCCGGGACCACATAACACCGGTCCTGAGAGATCTACATTGGCTCCCAGTATGTTTCCGAGCACAATTCAAAGTGTTGGTGCTGACCTTTAAAGCCCTAAACGGCCTCGGTCCTGTATACATGAAGGAGCGTCTCCACCCCCATCGTTCACTGAGATCCAGCGCCGAGGGCCTTCTGGCGGTTCCCTCACTGCGAGAAGCAAAGCTACAGGGAACCAGACAGAGGGCCTTCTCGGTAGTGGCGCCCGCCCTGAGGAACGCCCTCCCATCAGAGGTTAAAAGGATTAACAACTACACGACATTTAGAAAACACCTGAAGGCAGCCCTGTTCAGGAAAGTTTTTAATCTGTGATGTGTTAATGTATTTTAATGTTTGCTGGAAGCTGCGCAGAGTGGCTGGGGAGACCCAGCCAGATGGGCGGGGTACAAATAATAAATTATTAATTATTATTATTAATTATTATTATTATTATTATTATTATTATTATTATTATACTGTTCCCTTGAGTGGTGCAGAGAGGGAAACATCTAGTTGCATCAAGATAAGGCTAGGTTGAGACTGAAACAAGTACCCAGCATTGGTCACCTGTTGACAGCAGGTGGCTTGAAAGTGGAGCCTTGGAATGTTAAGGTGAGCCAGGAGGTGAAAGGCGTTTAAAGATGCCTGGGAATGGGAATCTACCTGGCAACATTTCCCAAGGGGTTAACAACAGCAGACACATGGAGAAGTGGAGTGGGAATGGTCAGAGATTCACCAGCAGGCATTTGCTAAAATAAAGGTCACAATAACAAAGGACCCTCCTCACAACCACCAATTGCTTCTCCCAGTAAGACACTGTCTGAAGCTGCAAGATGATGTGCCCAAATGGAAAAAGAACTTTGAGCTGTGCTTTCCTCTATGCAATGCTTCCCTCAGCTCCCTTTTAGGACAGACAGTGTGCATATGCAATCGGATCACAAGTCATGATGCAGAAACCATTGTTTGACAGCCCTGAAGAGGCTTCAGAGGATGTTGATGAGACTTCAGCGTCAACAAGTATGATGTGCATATCAAGTATCATCCGGGCATGGGTGCCAGGTTCTGCCCCACTTTGTGGGTGCCTGGCACCGGCCTGTGACATCATGTGGCAAGAAGAGGCCGCAGCAGGCCTTCCAGAGGCCATGGTGGGCTCCAGTTTCACGGTATGGTGCTGCGCAGCAGGGTAGCGGTAGTGGGGGATAGTGGTGGTGGCAAGGGGCAGCTGCAGTGGTGGCACACCTTGGTGTTGCAAGTCGTGGCAGCAGCAGCAGAGGGTGGGGGCTGAGCACCCACAACAAAAAAATTGTGGGTGCTAGGGCCCCCTGAAGTTGGGGCCACTGCATCTAGGCAAGCACCTTTGAATGGCAGACACATTGAGCAGAGTACCTCCCTCAGAGCCCAGTGAAGATGGTTCAGTAGGAAAGGACATAGAATTAAATAAATGTGCTGCAGTCTACCCATTGCATTGCCAGACCAGCAAGTGATCCTGGGTCCAGAGTTGTCAATAGTCAAATGTATTATCCTAGACGGTCAAGTCTCCAGAAGAAATGGATGCCATTTGCGCAAAAGCAACCGGCCTCTGTGGCAGAAGCAGGAGCAGCAATTTCAGAAGGAAGAAGCATCTGCTTCACAGTCTGGCCTCTAAGGGAGAGAAAATTGGGAATCCCTTCCAGGAGAGATACACGCCTGACTCAGTTGTCCCCATGCTCTATGAATACCAGTAATGAGCTATAAAATGGTTATGGTCAGCACATATTAATGTGCCTTATTTCTGAAGCCGACATAAGACTGGCTGCTGTGGAGTAAATGAAAATAGTAGATAGCAAGCAGAGAGAGAGGAGAGAGAGATTAGCCCAGGGAAGGCTTACACACAGGAATGGAGCTGTTTCTAGACCTGTGTGTTTTCCATGTGTTCTGCTCCATCCAGTTTCTGAAAATTCACGTTTTGTATGTAACTGCTCAAAAATCTATGTTTACCCTAAAATGCATACATTTGTACAAATAACTCAACCCAGTGCTTCTGCACAGCCCTGCCCTCTTTGCCGCCCTGTCCCACCCCTGTCCTGTCTGGGTGCCAGTAGGTGGGGCCACCATCCAAAAGGTGCTCCTTTTCTGCCATCCTCACCCTTCAGAATAAGGGGACACTTGGAAGAGATTCTCCAAAGATAATCTTAGGGCACAGGGAGGGACGTTTGCAATGGCAGATGTGGGGCTCTTAAATTTCAGCAGTGCCCTGTGCGACACTAAAATTCAGTGCCCCCTCACCTAGAATCATAGAATCATAGAATCATAGAATCATAGAGTTGGAAGAGACCACAAGGGCCATCCAGTCCAACCCCCTGCCAAGCAGGAAACACCATCAAAGCATTCCTGACAGGTGGCTGTCAAGCTTCTGCTTAAAGACCTCCAAAGAAGGAGACTCCACCACACTCCTTGGCAGCAAATTCCACAGTCGAACAGCTCTTACTGTCAAGAAATTCTTCCTAATGTTTAGGTGGAATCTTCTTTCTTGTAGTTTGAATCCATTTCTCCGTGTCCGCTTCTCTGGAGCAGCAGAAAACAACCTTTCTCCCTCCTCTATATGGCATCCTTTTATATATTTGAACATGGCTATCATATCACCCCTTAACCTTCTCTTCTCCAGGCTAAACATACCCAGCTCCCTAAGCCGTTCCTCATAAGGCATCGTTTCCAGGCCTTTGACCATTTTGGTTGCCCTCCTCTGGACACGTTCCAGCTTGTCAATATCCTTCTTGAACTGTGGTGCCCAGAACTGGACACAGTATTCCAGGTGAGGTCTGACCAGAGCGGAATACAGTGGTACTATTACTTCCCTTGATCTAGATGCTATACTCCTATTGATGCAGCCCAGAATTGCATTGGCTTTTTTAGCTGCTGCATCACACTGTTGACTCATGTCAAGTTTGTGGTCTACCAAGACTCCTAGATCCTTTTCACTTGTACTGCTCTCAAGCCAGATATCACCCATCCTGTATTTGTGCCTTTCATTTTTTTTGCCCAAGTGTAGTACTTTACATTTCTCCCTGCTAAAATACATCCTGTTTGCCTTGGCCCAGTTCTCTAATCTGTTAAGGTCATTTTGAAGTGTGATCCTGTCCTCTGGGGTATTAGCCACCCCTGCCAATTTGGTGTCATCTGCAAACTTGATCAGGATGCCCTCAAGCCCATCATCCAAGTCATTGATAAAGATGTTGAATAAGACTGGGCCCAAGACAGAACCCTGTGGCACCCCACTAGTCACTTCTCTCCAGGATGAAGAGGAGCCATTGATGAGCACCCTTTGGGTTTATTTGTACCTCTCACACACTGCTCTACAGCATTGTTCCCCCCCCCCCGCAGTGTGGGACCCAGTGTGAGTACCCCAGTCATGCTACCCTAAAATTGCCTCTGACGTATGGGGAGTCCTGAGGTCCCAAGCTGTCCTGGGATTTACAGATTAAAACCGCAATTTCGAATTGCACCCAGAAACACATGGGAAGCTAGTGAATGTGGGGAAGGACCTTTTTAGTAGTTTTTATTTATTTAACCAAAAAAAAAAAAAAATATGCCACTTGATTGCACCTCTGAGCAGTTTGAAAGAAATGAAAATTATCAATATAAACATTAAAAAAGTAGTTACATAATTTGAACAGCAATTAAAACCAGCAATAAACTAAAAAGAAATTATAACACACCAACATGTATGTGGCTGGATAGGCCTGCCTAAACAAAAATGCAGGTGCCAAAAAGAATACAGCGAAGGCTCCTGCCTGATGTCAACAGGCAGGGAGTTCAAAAGTGTAGGTGTTGCCATACTAAGCAAAATGAATGTATGAGGCAGAAACCTGAGTATGCAAAAATGTTCAAATGGGAGAAACCACGCCTTGGGACACCCTGAACCAAGACCACATGGGGGTTTACAAACCAGGACCTATACACTAAAACTGACCAACTGGTCAACTGAAACCAACATTATTCCTACTGGTCAACATGTTAGGGCCATATGCCAGAGGAAGGCATGGTCAAATTGAAAGTGAGCATTGCCAAAGTTGAAATCTCCACCCTGCTCTCACTCTCTCCTCTCTATCCTAAGCCCAGGGCTGCAATGGGAAGTAAGATACCCAGCCTCCTGCTAACGTAGCTCAGTCAGTAGAGCATGAGACTCTTAATCTCAGGGTTGGGTGCTCAAGCCCCATGCTGGGTATACAAATTCCTGCATTGCAGGGGTTGGACTTGATGACCCTCGTGGTCCCTTCCAACTCTACAATTCTATGATTCTATGAATATCTATCCTTCTTGCACCATTGCAAACAGTTAGGAAAACAGGAAGGAGAGAAGTTATTATTCTGGAGCACACACGATGGCACATAAGAAGGAGAAAAGGCACCTTGGTCAGGTTAGAAGGAAGCTGGAGTAGCAGGAGGCTGGTTGGTTACTGATAGTTTTCTACTGCAGCTCCAGAAGAGGAGTCTGAGAGCTGGGAGGTGCTGGACTTAGTGTCACAGAGACTATGGGGCAGCATTAAAGGAGAGAAGTTATTCACTCTGATGCTTGCAGGACCCATGGAAGCTGTTTGCACACGTATGGATTCTACATCCATGTTGCCACGGATGTGACGTTTCCTCTTTATTGGAAGGTGCATTGTGAGTTCTGTTGCTAGAAATGTCAGCCTTAACCTTACAGAACAGTACCATACTACCTTGGCAGAAAATAAAATAAAAGGAATACAGAATTGTTTACATGATGTTAACATCCCAGATACAATGTTCATCTGAATCCTATTCTACATCAGCCTTCCCAACCTGGTTCCCTCCAGATTATTTTGGATGACAACTCCCATCAGCCCCTGGAGCCAATGGGAGCAAATAGTTCAGAACATCTGGAGGAAAGCAGGTTGCAGAAAGCTGTACTGAATAACAGCTTGGAAGCAGATATTTTTAGTGTCTGAGTCAAATCTCTCTCTCTCTCTCTCTCTCTCTCTCTCTCTCTCTCTCTCTCTCTTACACACACACACACACAATTATCATGGGGCACAAACAGCAGCAGTGATGATGAACCTGTTGCCCTACAGATGTTGTTGGATTCCAGATCCCATCAGCTCCAGGCAGCACAGCCAATTGTCAGGGATGATGTGAATTGTAATCCAGCAACATCTGGGCAGACATCGGTTCCCCACTTCTGAACCTCACCCACATTTCTCAGGCCCCCAATTCAAATGAACAGGAATTCTACAAGAGCATGGAAAGGGCATCTGGCTGAGCCTATGGATTCTAATCAGAGTGAGCTCATGGGAAATTACTTCTGACTTGCTCAGGATTCCACCACAAATGAAGCAAATCCTAAGCAAACATGGTATCAAGTCATAAATGCTTTCCTTCCTCCAGCTCCTTCCCATCCCATTTAGACACAGTCATCCCATAATCTATTTGTTGCTGTAGCAACCAAGGTTTTGCACAAACAGCAGCATAAATAATTTTGTGAGAGCTTTGCCCAAATGTTTGGATCCTTGCTGCTGGGTATCAGAACACACCTTTGTAGCTGAAAGTTTTCAGTGCACTTGGATTCTCTCCTAGCACAGCATCACTTGATGACCAATCCTGCTAGCCGGTCCATAGGAGGTGCTCAGCCCATGGAAGTTGCATGAAAAGCGTCTTCAACAGAGATGCTGGGGAAACACATTTAAGTGAGAAATACAAAATCAGTTTGGGGCATGTCTCCTGCCTATAAAATTTCAGCAGAGTTATTGTCCAGAGGAAGGGCTTTATTTTTTCCAGAGAAGTAGAACCTCCTTGTTTTTATCATCTGGTGCATCCCCCAAATGCTTCAAAACAAGTGGAGCTGAATCCTTTCTTTCTTGCTTCAACAGGACTCATAGCCCCAAGTGCTCTGCATAATCCATCCCTGCCAGTCCTCATCAAAATCAACTTGGAAACCCAGGAGGCAGAATGATGAAAGGTGGCAATGAGCTCAGATGTGGAGAAAGCCTTTCGGGATCAAACGTGACTCACAACATTTAAGCAATTGTTTTAATACTGGTTCCCTGGCTTGCTGGCTTTATTTGTTTATTTATTTTAAGCATCTCCTGTGGTCTGATACTCTGGCTTAGATAAACAGAGCATACACAGGCAACTGGAAGCTTAGAGGAGCAGATCAGCCCCTGAAAGGCTTCCCACATGGGCTCCATCATAGCTTGCCATCCCAGGCAGAAAAGTCCACAAGCGTGTGAAAGTCCATCCATGTTCATGCAAGTTTGAGTCACACAGGACTTCATATGGACTTCCTTTACAGAGAATTCCTTACTATTTGGTCCTTGGGACTGAGGTTCCCCAGCCCAGTTCTACTCATTTCCAAATGCTCTTTATTCTAACATTGCATTTTAACATTGCAAAACCGAGCGAAGTAACAGAATGTAAGGACTTGCAGCTCACTGGATCAGTTGCATCGCAAATCGAGCTGCATTCTTCTCTGGCTCAGAATTTAAGCTGAACTGCTCCCTCCCTCCCTTCCTGGCACTTTGAATGTTCTTGTTTCAGCAGCCAGGTGCCAAGGACACAAGAGTGTGTAGCTTCTCAGGTCACTTGAGCCCTTGGTCTGAACATCAGACACCCTTGGAAAGAACATGCCCTGGGGCTTTTTGCTCATGACACCATCTCATGCACAAAAAGTCCTGGGATATGTCATTTCCAGAGTGACTGATGTGTACCCGGTCTTGGATTTGCTGGAAAACTAGAATTAAGAAGGCATTTGACAACGTCTCCTGGAGGTTTATGAAAAAACACTGGAGATGATAGGAGTGGGAGAAAATTTCTATAAAATTTCTATGCAATATATTCGCAACAAAGAGCTAAACTAGTTATAAATAACAATCTAACAGAAAACTGTAATATTAAGAGAGGTACAAGACAGGGGTGTCCTTTATCCCCACTGTTATTTATTTTGGTGTTGAAAATTCTGAACACAAACATCAGAAAAGAAAAGAACATAAGGGGTATATTTGTTGGAAACAAGACCTTCAAAGTTAAAGCCTTTGCCAACGACCTGACTATAAGAACGGAAACCCCCAAAGAAAGTGTGCCAATAGTGATAGAGAAGATTACAGAATTTGGGTTAGTTGCAGGCTTCAAACTCAATAAAGAAAAAACAAAATGTTAGTCAAAAATATAAGAGAGGAGGATAGAAGAAAACTACAGTCATACCTCATGTTGCATCCACTTCAGGTTATGTGTTTTTGTGTTGTGTCCTGCGGCAACCCGGAAGTACTGGAACTGGTTACTTCCGGGTTTCTCCGCTCGCGCATGTGCAGAAGCGCTAAATCACACCACGCGCGTAGATGCGGCACTTCAGCTTGCGTCAGTTCCGTGCTACGGATGGGCCTCCAGAACAGATCCCGTCCATAACACGAGGTTCCACTGTACAACAACTTACAGGACTGACAATATGTAAAAGAATCAAATATCTAGGAATCAGGATATCGGCAAAGAACATAAATCTTTATGACAACTATATACCAATTTGGAAGGAGATAAAAAGAAGCTTGGAAATATGGGACAGGTTAAAATTATCATTCTGGGGTAGGAGCTCCACAATAAAAATGAATGTGTTGCCTAAAATGCTTTTTCTATTTCAAGCCATCCCAGTAGTGGGCAGTGCAAAACATTTTAAGACCTGGCAGAAAGATACAACAAGATTTATTTGGCAGGGCAAGAGGTCAAGAATAAGTTATAAATTATTGACAGAAGGCAGAGAAAGAGGAGGTTTTGCACTGCCAAATTTAGAACTGTATCATGAAGCCACATGCCTATCTTGGATTAAGGAATGGCTAGTATTGAAAATATTAGGGACGCTGGTGGCACTGTGGTCTAAACCACAGAGTGTAGGGCTTGCTGATCTGAAGGTCGGCAGTTCAAATCCCCGCAACGGGGTGAGCTCCTGTTGCTCAGTCCCTGCTCCTGCCAACCTAGCAGTTCGAAAGCACGTCAAAGTGCAAGTAGATAAATAGGTACAGCTCCAGCGGGAAGGTAAACGGCATTTCCGTGCACTGCTCTGGTTCGCCAGAAGCGACTTAGTCATGCTGGCCACATGACCTGGAAGCTGTACGCCGGCTCCCTCGGCCAGTCAAGTGAGATGAGCGCCGCAACCCCAGAGTCATCCGCGACTGGACCTAACGGTCAGGGGTCCCTTTACCTTTACCATTACCTAGTATTGAAAAACACTGACATACTAGACCTAGAGGGCTTTAACAATCGTTTTGATTGGCATGCTTACTTATGTTATGACAAGGTGAAAGTCCACAGAGACTTTATGAATCAAGAAGGTCCCTATATTCAGTATGGTTAAAAAACAAAGGTATCCTGGAATAAAAGACACCCTGGTGGCTATCGCTGATGGAAGCCATGACAATAAAAAAAGGTTAACATGATGAATGATTGGGTTACATATTAAGAAATTCTCTGTGAAGGAGGTAACCAATTAAAACTCAAAACTTTGAAGAATTATGAGTAAAGTTGAGGGTCCAACCAATTCACCTCCTCTAGTTACCCAAGTAAATAGTGGCAAGACCTGGCAAACGTTGGCTGCTAACACAGTCCTTAGGTACTGTGAGGCCACTGGGTCCCTTCCCAAGAGGTGTAGATTGGGCTCTCCTTCAAAGGAACACCCTGGATGTAATGCCCTATCAATCTGTGACCAAAGGGGGGTGGGGCTCAATTATGCGGTAAAGCAGGAGTTGCATGTAGTGGTGCCCTTGAGGTCTTCCCCTGGTGCCCAAATAGCCCCTGTGCTGGTCACATGGGCATAGCTAGGAGGTAGGGGAGCTGCTGCCCCCTTAAATCAAGTAAATAAAAAAAAATACTTTACTAAAAGTAAAATTGTAGAAAGATTTTGACAATTTTTTCTGAGCACTTGGGGCCAAAAGAAAGTAATTTAAAACAACTGTTGTTGAGACATTTCGTTCCGATAATCCTAGACAGAGCCAGACAGAGGATTGTGACAGGAGGGTGTCCTGGCCCCCCTGCCATAAATCCTGGCTATGCCCCCTGGTTGGTCATGAGGCGGGGGGGGGGAGCTACCATTTTCTCCCTTGAAAAGTGCTGAAGGGGAAAGTTGGAAAAGCGACACACTTTCTTACTTCCAGCTCAATGTACTTTTCAGGACTCAGATTAATTCTATTGGCTCTGAGGCTTACCCAGAACATACATTGTGTGGGAGACTATGGAGTTCTACTCAGAGCTGACCTTTTGAAATCAATGGAGCCTAGGTATGTTCATTCATTTCAGTGGGTCTACCTTTGCCTTTTTCTGTCTCACTGGGGGTGGGGTGGGCTAATTCCAGGGAGGGAGAAGGGAAGTGACCAGAGCGGATGGTTCCCCCTGGCACTAGCTCAAAAATCTGAATGTGCCCACAGGCTTGAAAAGGTCAGAGCCCCCTGCTCATTCTCAAGGGACCCCATGCCATGCAGACACAGCCCAGAGAGAGAGAGAGAGAGAGAGGAGGGAGGACCCCCTGGCCTGCTCTTTAGCCTGCTCTGGGTTTTATTCCTCTTCCTTAGTGGCTTGTTATGAGTTTGATCCAGCACTCAGCTCCCCCTCACTCACAATTTCTTTCAAAAATGAGAATGCCACATGCGGGTAGCTTGAATAGTCCAGTTGCTCTTGAACCGTAAAAATCCTCCCTGTACATTTGTGGCCACAGGGCCCTGCTTGAACTGCGCTTGCAGTGTTCGCCGTCGAAAAAGGGCAAGCGAGCATGTCAAGCTTCACTTCTGCAATCATCCAGTTGCTCAGTGGGACCAGCTCTGGCTGAGCGGCTGCTGCTCCCTCCGTCATTTCCTCTGCTGACCCTCCCCTCCCCCATGCATCTAGCCCTGACCCAGAACAACCAGCATGATCAATAAGAGGGACTCATGCCTGCCTTCCAGTGACTGGCTTAACTCTTTCCTCACCAGACGAGGGCCGTAGGGATTCTTGTGCTGAATCTCATTGAAATGTTGGCTAAAAAGAAATAAAATTGCATTTTAGTGCAAGCTCATTCATTTGTCACTCAGATACATCCTGGCTCCTCTCTTTCAACTTGGGTCCTTCTCTTCATAAGGAATATGGATATTAGAACTAGAGCTGTGAAAAAAATTTTTTGTTTTTTTTCTACCATCAGTTGATGGGGGGAAATTTGCACCTGAAAATTAACAAGGGAAGAGAAAATGTAAGTGACATTCTCATAGGTGGGGATGGAAATCAACTGCTTTATACCAAGTCAGACCATTGGTTCATCTAGCTCAGTACTGAGTACACTGGCTGACAGCAGGATTTCAGGATTTCAGGCAGGAGTCTCTCCCAACCTTACCTGGAGATGCCAGGGAATGAATATGGGACTTTCTGCTTGCAAGGCAGACTAAGCCCACTAACCCCAGGGCTTTTCAATGCACTTATCTTACTTGTGAAGCAACCAAGGGCAATTTGTGAGTGTCATTCAGTCTACAAATTGTCTCACCAACGTTCTATCCTCTGTAGCCTTCCTGGGTGTCCATGCATCAATTGAAGCCCAGGGAAAGACATTATTAAGTTACTCCTCCTGTGGGGCTTTCTCAGATCAGGAAAACCAGGCAGCCAGGGAGGCTGCAGAGCACTGAAGAACAGAACAGACCCCCCCCCTTTCAGATGCGCGTGCACACACACACCCCTCAACCACACCTAGGGATGACAATATGGAAAAATGGGATTGGTTCTCTCAATATCTCATCCCCCCCATCTAAATTCAGTTCTCTAGATTTCTGCAGCAATTTGTGCTGCAGGGAAATGTTTATTTTGCTAGGATATGCTATTGTGGTGCCAGTGTGGTGTAGTCATTAAGAGCGGTAGACTCATAATCTGGTGAACCGGATTCGCGTCTCCGCTCCTCCACATGCAGCTGCTGGGTGACCTTGGGCTAGTCACACCTCTGAAGTCTCTCAGCCCCACTCAACTCACAGAGTGTTTGTTGTGGGGGAGGAAGGGAAAGGAGAATGTGAGCCGTTTTGAGACTCCTTCGGGTAGTGATAAAGCAGGATATCAAATCCAAACTCTTCTTCTTCTTCTTCTTCTTCAACGCTGTCAGCAGCGTGTCAATGCCCAAGTCACCACTGGCATGGTGTGACTGGGGCTGTGGGGACAGCAACCCCAGGCACATGATTCTGAAGGCACAAGAGGGTACAACCAGGCACCCCCATGACAGGTGTCCTGTGGGGAGGTCAGCTGTGCTGGGAGGGTGCCTCCATTTCCTAGTGAGAGAGGAGAGTGTGGCTCCACATCAGCTGGCCACTCTGGGGCCCTTCTATTCAGTCCACATTTGAAGGTGCTTAGAAATATGGAATAGACTAAACTTGTCATTGTGTGGTAGAATATCTGCTATAAAAATGAATGTATTACCCGAGATGTTGTTTTTATTCCAAATGATTCCAGTAATTAAAGGGACAGGACAATTTAAGGAATGGCAAGCGATATTATTGAGGTTCATCTGGCAAGGGAAAAAACCAAGGATAAAATTTTAACTTCTAATAGATAAAAAGGAAATAAGTGGATTCTCAATGCCAGATCTGAAACTTTACTACGAGGTGTCCTGCCTGTGTTGGTTGAAGAAGTGGATAACTTTGGAAAATACGGATTTACTAGACTTAGAAGTATATAACAACAGATTTGGGTAGCATTCTTATCTTTGGTATGACAAAGTAAAAGTTCATAAAGGGTTCCTAAACCATGTGATAAAGTTGATTTATGAAGTGTGGGACAGATATAAAAATATGTTAGAACGGAAAACACCATAGTGACTTTCACCAACAGAGGTATTGTCTGTCAAAAAATTGAACATGGAGGAAGCTGGGCCACCTATGACTGAAACCATATGACCAAATAGAGGAAGTACTTATGGGTTGGTTGCAATATCATCAAGTAAATGATATATTTAACAGAGACAAAAGAAACATAGGTTTTGAAAATAAAAAATCAAATTCCAAATCGAATTGCTGGAGAGCAAAGTAAAATTGTTATCAAATGTACAACTTGTTGTTAGAATGGTATACAAAAGATGAGGAGATCAAAGAAGTTATGATAAAATGGGCTATTGACTTTGGGTATAATATTGAGTTTGAATCTTGGTCAAAATTGTGGAATGAAAGCTTAAAATTTACTGCATGCATGGCCTTAAAAGAAAATGTAATGAAAATGATGTACAGGTGGTATTTGACACCGGTGAAGTTGGCGAAAATGTATAGGATAAGGAACAAACTATGTTGGAAATGTAAAGAGAAAGACGGAGATTTTTACCATATGTGGTGGACTTGCAATAAAGTAAAAGTATTTTGGGAATTGATCTACAACGAGTTAATAAAGATGTTTAGGTATAAAGGTAAAGGGACCCCTGACCATTAGGTCCAGTCGCGGACGACTCTGGGGTTATGCGCTCATCTCACTTTACTGGCCGAGGGAACTGGCGTACAGCTTCCGGGTCATGTGGCCAGCATGGCTAAGCCGCTTCTGGCGAACCAGAGCAGCGCACGGAAATGCCGTTTACCTTCCTGCAGGAGCGGTACCTATTTATCTACTTGCACTTCATGCTTTCGAACTGCTAGGTTGGCAGGAGCAGGGACCGAGCAACGGGAGCTCACCCCATTGCGGGGATTCGAACCGCCGACCTTTTGATCGGCAAGCCCTAGGCTCTGTGGTTTAACCCACAGCGCCACCCGTGTCCCCTAGATATACCTTCCCCAAAAAACCAGAAGCATTTTTGCTGGGTTGGATGGGAGAAGAAATTGCAAAGATAGATCAAAGACTATTTATGTATGCCACGGCAGTGGCAAGAACTTTATTAGCACAAAGGTGGAAAATGCAGGAACTACCAATGACCAAGGAGTGGCAGATGAATATGATGGACTATGCGGAATTAGCCAAGCTGATAGGTAGAATCTGGAATCAAGGCGACCAAAAATTTCTAAGAGACTGGAGTACATTTATTGAGTATATGAATAATTATTGTAAAAATCTGAAGAAACTAGTGGGATTGAAATAAAGTCTGCAATGAAAAACCTGAAAAAACTTAAAACTTTCTGGACCAAAGAGACAGAGTTGATTATAAGGATAAAAAGGCCAGAAGTTGAGGATTTAAAGTGTGATATAAAGACTTGAAAACAAAAACCTGTTGAAGGGATGGAGGGAAGTCACGAGCTCAGCAGAGCAAAGAGTTTATTTTGTTTGTTATTGCTATGTTGGAAATATTGGGTTACAAAAAAAGAAATTAATAAAAATTACTTTAAAAAAAACAAAACTTTTGAAGGTTGGCTTACCTAATTCACAAACCGAAACTCAGCCATCTTTTGAAATCCACATTTCTTTAAATTCTCCAGCCAAGTAAGGTGTACACAGACGCACAGCTGGATCCTTAGGTGTACTTAGCATTGCACACACAAAAATGCATTGTTTAGGGGATATAGTTTGCAACAATGTAAACAAAAATATTTACATTATGGAGAAATTCTCACTAAAATGCTGGTGAATTTTCACGAGGACTTTTAAAATAAAGAACTTACAAATTGATGTAGAAATGCAGAGAACAGAGGGGAGCCAAAATTGACAGATTCATCTGCCTGCACGTCTGGTGGCTGCCTTGTGGTAACTTCGTAGTGAGCTTACTGCAGGGGTGAGATTCAGACCAAGAAATCTCCTGGCTCACCACTTGGTCTTTTGCCCGCTTCCCATTCTGGTGAAGGAGTCTTGCTCATTGGTGCAAATGGTCCCAGTTCAGTGGAGGCTACCACTGCCCACGGCTACTGGTCAGGATTGCTATGGAGCATCTCCAGGGCCAGCTTATGACCAACCCAGAGGGATCTGTTTTCCTTCTCTTCCATATGCTTTCTTATCTTATTCAGTAGAACATCACAGGTCACACCACCCAACATGAAACTCTCACAGCAACTGGGCATCACGTGCTGAAACATGGACAGAGGAGGGTGACCAAGATGGTCAAGGGTCTGGTCAAGGGTTTCTTATAAGGAATGGTTGATGAAGTTAGGTGTGTTCAACCTGGAGAAGAGGAGTCTGAAAGGAGATATGATATGATATCTCGAGGGCTGTCACATGGAGAGGGGAACAATCTTGTTTTCTCCAGTTCTGGAGGGTAGGACTCGAATCAATGGCTTCATATTACAAGAAAGGAGATTCCGACTATAACATTTAGGAAACTTCTGAAGGCAGTCCTGTATAGGGAAGCTTTTTAAGGTTTAATGTATTAGCTTACTGTGTTTTTATACACTGTTACTGTTTGCTGGAAGCCTCCCAGAATGGCTGGGGCAACCCAGTCAGATGGGCAGGGTACAAATAAATAAAAAAATGATGATGATGATGATGATGATGATGATTAGGAAGAACATTCTGACAGTAAGAGCTGTTCGACAGTGGAGGTGGTGGACTCTCCTTCCTTGAAGGTTTTTAAGCAGAGGTTGAAAGGCCATTTGTCATGGATGCTTTAGCTGATATTCCTGCATTGCAGGAAGTTGGACTAGATGATCCTTCTGAATCTATGATTCAACTTAAAGCACTTAATAGAAGGCAACCTTCTTACCTCCTAAGCCCTGTCAACTACCGTTTGTGCCCCCAAGCGGAAGGATAACCATGAAGCAGAGAGGAGCACAGGAGAAGAACTGCAGACCCTGCAAATCAGATTGTGTGGCCAGGGATGCTGCACATCGGTGCATTGAGAGAGGTGCTAGAGCAACCTTTCCCAACCTGGTGCCCATCCTCCCCAGCCAGCAAGGCCCTATGATGGTGGGGCTCATGTGATCACAGCCACACTGGCCAGGGCTAATGAGAGCTGTGATCCAAAGCGTTGGTGGAAGGGCTCCCAGTTGGGGAAGGCAGTTGCATTTCCATAGGAAAAAATATGTTCTCCTTAGCCACCTTTTGCTAAATGAGACAAAGCTGGTGATCAGGGAAGAAACAAGAGCATTGCAGTTAACAAGAAATTAAGCCAGCAATAAAATTAGAGAGGAATTAGCGATGGCACCCCGGGGAGTGTTTCCTCAAGTCAAGGTCATTCTGTGAACTAGATATCTCTTGACAACTTTATTTCCTTTTAATTAATAAATATGTACGTGAGCAGCACGATTCCCAGTGAAAACGGCACCCCCACCCCACCCCCTGCAGCCAGCCTTGAGCCCCACATCTGCGTTTCGGCTGCGCAGGTCATGTTACCTGGCAGCTGGCGCCAGCAGGGGCTCCTACTGCTGGGAGGAAAGCAAGAGCATCAGCACTTTGAGCAGACGCGGCAAAAGTGCCAGCCGGCACTTTTATGCCAAGGTGACCAGGAGCGGAAGGAGCTTTGGGCAAAGCTGCAGAGAGTCAAGCATCAAAGGCTGGGGGGCTCTTTCAGCAAGGGGGGAAAGCTTTGTGCACCCTGAGGGCCACCTTCCCGTCTGGGCAACCTTTCAGGGGCCACATAGCAGTGGGGGTGGGTGGCAAGAGGCAAAACTGGACAGGCAATTGAAGTAATGTTCACCTTTGCCCAGGAGGGTAGTTTTTGCATGCTTTCTCTCTCCTCCATCCAGGCAGGCATTTTCAGAGTTCAAGGACACATTCCAGGTAGGCAAAGACCTTCCAGGAGGCTGCAAGAAGGCAAGGGGGAGCTTGGAGTGAGGAGAGAGGGTGTGGCTAGGGAGGGGTGGCCTGGAGAGAGTTCTAAGGGCCACACAGAGAGACCTTGAGGGCCTCATTTGGAGATGAAATGGGGTGGGGGTGGGGGTTTACAAGCATGATAAGATACCTGCTACAAAATAGCAGGGGTGAGCCAAAACTTACTTGCCAGTAAAGTGAGGGAGGTAGGGAGGAGACCCTTACTTGTCCTCCACAATGTCACCACGTGATCAATGTGATTGCTCCATTTTTGTTTACTGAAGCCCAACCCCCCTGTAACTGAGATGTAGGGTCAGGATGCTGTCCATTCAAGAGGTGGTCATCCACATCTCTAACACAGGAATGCAGAAGGAACAGCAGGCGAGGAGGGGCAGGGCGAGAACAGCCACAAAGAAAACAGGCAGCCAAAGGGGAGCACTGATCCTTAAAACCTTCTCCAGAAGAGGAACATTGGTAATTTCAAGGGCAGAAGCAAAGTGCTTCCTCTCTCACGCCTCCAAATACCACCCTTTACTGCTAGTCTGAAAACAGAAAAAAGCTCAGAAGGGGGAGGGGATTTACACACCTCTCTATAGCTGCATCTGCCACCATCACATGCAGTCCCACCACAAGTAACTGGTGTCTGTGGAGGGAGCACCCAGCTCATAAATTCTCCCAGATCAAATCTGCCCATATTCCCTGGAAGAGTTTCTATGACAAAGATCTGGCTCACCCGTGCAGTACATCACTTTATCTCTTGCCATGCGATTGCACTGAGCTGAATCGGCGAGGTGTCTCTGTTACAAGCATTCTGTTTGAGTTGACATTGGGCGATCCAAATGTTCTTTCCATGGTGATTAATGTGTGATGGCTCATTTTCACACACAAAGGATGAACTTGCACAACCAACATGCAAGTAGCTTTTTAAGGAGAGTAGCAAACTGTAATGGGCATCAGGTAAAAGGACCTGTGCTCCTTCATGCTCAGATATTGGTATGGCGTGCAATAATATACTAGGGTAAGGTGTTAATAAAAATGCACATAATAGCAGAAATAACAAAAACATGTGTTATATTTTGGGGAAATGATTTGCAAAAATGTGTACATTAGGCAAAATTGAAGACCATTTGGAGAAATGCTGGTGAATTTTCATGAGAATTGGTTTGTACATGCAGGTGTGTGGCACACAGGTGTGTACATCGATTGCTTCCGCCACAGAATCCAAACGTATGTGACCAGAAAACACCATCGCTTACAACAAAATCTAAACCATGCTGAAAGGAGAGCCATAGATAATCTCAGGAACAACCCAGACATTATAATTAAAGAGACGGACAAAGGTGGAGCTGTCGTCATCATGAACAAAACCGATTACATCCAGGAGGCTCACAGACAACTTTCCAATACCGCCTTTTACATAAAATTAGACTCAGAACCCACACAAGAATACAAAAAAGAACCGAACAAGATTGTTAAGGAGCTACCCCCACACATCCAAGAACACCCCACACCTCACAAACACACCAGCAGAACCTCAGCCAGGAACTTTCAATCTTCTACCTAAAATACACAAACCAGGAAATCCAGTTACAGGTAGATAGCCATGTTGGTCTGTCATAGTCAAAACAAAATAAAAAAATTCCTTCCAGTACACGAAAGCTCATACCAAGAACAAACTTAGTTGGTCTCTAAGGTGCTACAGGAAGGAATTTTTTTTTTTTTTTGTTCAGGAAATCCAGGACACCCCATCATCTCAGGTATTGGCACTATTACAGTGGGTGTTTCCGGTTATATGGACTCTGTTCTGAAACCTTATGCCATCAGTGCTCCCAGCTACGTATGTGACACCACAGATTTTCTGAGGAAAATACGATCTTTGAATAATCTTCCTAACAATACAATACTAGCCACTATGGATGTGGAATCTCTGTATACCAACATCCCACACAACAATGGTTTACAAGCTATAAGGAACACCATTTCAGATAAAATCACAGCGGACTTTGCTACCAAACTCTGCCATTTTGTCCTTACCCACAACAACTTCAAATTTGGTGATGACCTGTTCCTCCAGATCAGCGGCACAGCAATGGGCACCCGCATGGCCCCACAGTATGCCAACATCTTCATGGCAGATTTAGAACAACGTTTCCTAAACTCCTACCCACTCAAACCTCTCTTGTACCTGTGATACATTGATGATATTTTTATTATCTGGACACATGGTCAACAGACCCTGGACACCTTCCACCAGAAATTCAATGACTTTCACCCCACCATCAACCTAACAATGAACCAATCTATGCAAGAAATACATTTTTTGGACACTACTGTAAAAATACAGGATGGGCGCATAGACACCACCTTATACCGTAAACCTACTGACCGACAAACATACCTACATGCTTCTAGCTACCATCCCAAACATACCAAACAATCCATTGTATATAGCCAGGCCCTACGTTACAGGTGCATCTGTTCCAACTCTACAGACAGAGACTCTCACCTAAGAGATCTACAGCAAACCTTTTTAGAACTAAAATACCCACCGGATGAAGTTAAACAACAGATCAACAGAGCCAGACTGATACCCAGAGAGAACTTGCTGCAAGACAGATCCAAAAAAGAAAATAGCAGAACACCACTAGTAATCACATACAGCTCCCAAGTTAAAACAGTACAACGCATCATCAGAGATCTACAACCTCTCCTAGACAATGACAGTTCTCTTTCTCAAGCTCTGGGAGGAATACCTTTCATCGCCTATAGACAGCCACCCAATCTTAAACAACTCCTCACCCACAATAATACTACAACCAGACTTAACACGGACACTGGCACCAGAGCCTGCAATAAACCCAGATGCCAACTTTGTTGCCACATACACCCGGACAACACCATTACTGGCCCCAACAACATCAAACATACCATCTCAGGACTATTTAATTGCTCATTGTCTAACATTGTGTATGCCATCAAATGCCAACAGTGCCCTTCAGCTCTCTATATTGGACAAACAGGCCAAACTCTACGCCAAAGGATAAATGGACATAAATCTGACATCAGGAATCACAAGACAGAGGAACCAGTAGGAGAACACTTCAATCTTCCAGGACATTCTATACAAGATCTCAAAATAGTTGGTCTGTAAATTTTGTTTCGACTATGGCAGACCAACATGGCTACCTACCTGTAAGGAGAACAGTGTTTGCAAGTGATATAATTTCTTTCCAGGGCATACTGTGATCAAGCCACAGCTAAAAACACAGCAGCAAGGGCTGGTTAAAAAGCTGGCAACCATCAGGACCAGAAGGCAGAAATAGGTTTCTTGCAGTTTGTAACAGATTTAACAACAACAACACAGTCCTATATTAATCTCAGCTGTTGGGGATCTGATGGGACTGATTCAATTCTGTTTATTTAAAAAGGTGCATGGATGAATAGCAGAAGGCATGTGTTGAGATCAACAGGATCTGAAAGAGTATTATTCTCCTGCCCTCCTTCTCACTCCCCCCCCCCCGGGGTTACATCTATGCCAGATGCAACAACCATTGGGAGGTGGGGAGGGGGCGAAATCAATGCTTTGTAGCAATACGTGGGACTGCATTGCATTTTTATGAATTATGCAATGCCCAAGGCAAGCCCTGAACGTCAGACTAACCTAAGTTGGGAAACAAAGCTTTGGGGTGAGCTAACGTGAACTTGGGAATATTATCATGGAGATAGCAGTATAGTTTAGGAAATATGGAGCCTGGAAATGCTTCAAAATTTACAACAAATCAGCCTCTTTCTGGTCTGGGCAGGTTCTGCCTGTATCCATGCATACATCTTTTCTATCGTATTTCAAATTATTAGCTGCATTTTAAAAAACAAAGCCTCATGAAGATGCATATTTAAAATGTTCTCTCAAAATACTATTGAAATATGTACTTTATCTCAATGTATGCATTTCTAAACAGTGCACATTTTAAGAGCATTCTGGTACCTTCCTGAGCCACAAAAATGGCTCAGAATCCAAGACACTCCACGGACGTCCTGACCCACATGTTGGTCCCTGACGTGCAGAGTGGATCAGTTTGCTTCAGAATTCATATAAATCAAATTCTGTGAGCATGCCTCATGGACAACAACTACTACAACAACAACATAACCTTAAGCAAACCTTCTGTCTTGCACAAAGGCACAATCTCAAAAGCTTCTGCTGCCGATTCCAGGAGGCTTCAAACGTAAAACATGCTGCCCCTGGCAATTTGGGGAGAGGGGACTGAATTCAGGACTTCTGTATAGAAAAAAATCCGGGAGCCGAGAAGGGGTGATAATTTCACTGGGATGGGGGGGTCAGAGAGAGACTGGCAGCAGAGGAGTAGAGGTGTTAGTCTTTCCAGGTGACTCTCCAGGGATTGATGGAAATTACTCAGCATAACACAATGCAAGCATCAAGGGATAACTCTGGGCCAGCCCTCTGTGCTTGAGGATGAGACACAAATGCTCCTGCTTAACAGGACGACTTTATTATACAGTCTAAGAATCACAGAATCACAGAATCATAGAGTTGGAAGAGACCACAAGGGCCATCCAGTCCAACCCCCTGCCAAGCAGGAGTCTAGCCAAACTGGAGAAAGGCCAGAGCCCAGTGGTAGAACAACTGCCTTGCATGCAGCAGGTCCCAGGTTCAATCCCCAGCATCTCCAGTTTGGGCTGGGAATGTTTCCTGTCTGTAACCCTGGAGATATGCTGCCAGCCAGTGTTGACAATACTGAACAAGATGGAACCAACTGTCTGACTCTACAGGACAGCTTCCTAAGTTCCTGAATTCAGCAAAGGCTAGAGATGGAAATATAGTCTGGGAGACGTGGGAAGGTGGTATGACATAAACTACTGGGCACATGGCTTGTCCTGCAAAGCTGCTATGGAAAACTCTCTGTCTGCATCTGCCCACTGGCCACACTTCCTGGAATGCCTTGGGAGCAACACCACGTCTCTTTGCATCTTGTCCCTCAAGGCATTCTGGGAAGGGGGCTAGCAGGAAGCGGCACAAGGCTGTCTCCACAGCTTTCCACCAACTGCACTTTGGACAAAGAGCCAGCAGACATAGCAGGAACCCCATCCCAAACATTTCTAAATGCCTTCTGAAAAGAGCAGAAGATTTGCACTCTTTTTCTTAGAGAAATGTTGTCAAGAAACTGGAAAAGAACCCATGGAAAGCTGGGTATTTAGTGGAAGACTGACTATAAGAGTTAGAAGGGGCTGCTTAACACTTTCCCTGCAAGCTGCTTAGTTTTTTTCTCCCATAAGCGAAAAAGTAGTTGAGCAGAAAATTGGGTGGTGGGGATGAACATCAGAAGATGAATCGGGCCAAAAGGAGTCCATCTAGTCTAGAGTCTGGTTCTCACCTTGGCCAATCGGATGCCCCAACAGGAAGCCTGCAGCATCCAGCTGAGGGCAGCAGCAGCACTTTCCTCACTTGCGATTCCCAGCAGCTGGAATTTATGGCAGTTCCATCCCACATGTGCCGTGGGGGCGGTGCTTTTGCAACAGGACAGCGACGGAGACTGGAGGCCATGCGCCTTCTTTTCGTGGAAACTCAGCAAATCTGAGAAGAATTACACCATCTGGGATAAGGAGCTGCTGGCCATCTTGGCGGCTTTCAAGAAATGGTGACATTTCCTGATTGGGGCGCAGCACCAGATCCAAGCGCACACGGACCATAAGAACTTGGAGTACTGGAGAACCGCCAGAGTGCTCAACCAGAGACAGATCCGATGGGCAGAATTCTTTGCGGACTTCAATTTCCGGATCCACTACGTTCCGGGGGAGCAGAACGTGTCCAGGAAGCCGCAGTACCTGGAAGAGGAAGAGCCGCCGGCAGCGAGGCACATGTTTCCCACAGAGCAGTGGGTGTGTGGCGGCACGATGGAGCAAGCCTCGCTGTTGCTGAGACTCACCCGCGCAGATTCTTTTGCGCAACAGAAGTTCCGAGACCTCAAGGAAGGTCTCGGAAGAAGGGGTGGAAGAAGGTTTTGTGGAGAAGGGGCACTGTACATCCCGGGGGCCAGCTGAGAGCCAAGGTTCTCAAACAACTCCACGACAACCCTTCTGCAGGACATTTCGGACAACAAAGGACCCTTTTGTTAGTCACCAGAGATTTTTGGTGGCCGGGGGTGCGGGACGATGTCAAGGACTACGTGAGGGCGTGTGACACCTGTCAAAGGGCCAAGGGAGATAATAGGGCACTGGCAGGTCTACTGCAGCCCCTGCCCACACCCAGCAGGCCCTGGGAAATGGTGAGCATTGACTTCCTCACCGATCTGCCCATGTCCAGGGGGAAGACGGCAGTGCTGGTGGTGGTGGACATGCTCACCAAGATGTGCCATTTTGTAGCCTGCCCCAAGGTGTTGTCTGCAGAGGAAACGGCCAAACTCTTTGTAGATCATATGTTTCGCCTGCACGGGTGCCTTCGGGGGTTTTGAGTGACAGAGGCCGGCAATTTATCTTGCGGTTCTGGCGCAAGCTCATGAGCTTACTGCAGGTGGAGCTGAGCTTTTCCACGGCCAGACACCTGCAGACCAATGGGCAAGCTGAGAGAGCCAATGCCATTCTGCAGCAATATTTGCGTTGTTATATCAACCAGAGGCAGAATGATTGGGTGCAATTTCTAAGTCTGGCAGAGTTTGCTTTTAATAACTCTGTCCACGTATCCACAGGAATGACCCCTTTTATGGCCAACTATGGTCACCACCCCAGAGCTTTCCCCGGGGGGGGGGAGGAGCCCAGTGTACCTGCAGCAGAGAATTTCGCAGAGGAGATGCAAACGGTGCACAGGCAGCTCAAGAGCAATCTGGAAAGGGCCAAGGAGGCGTACAAGAGGGCGGCAGATGCCCACCGCAGGGAAGGCGAGGTCATTCAGGTGGGGGATAAGGTGTGGTTGTCGTTCAGGGGCCTGCCAATCAGAGGGAGTTGTAGGAAGTTAGAGCATCGCAAGCTGGGACCCTTTGAGGTCATCGAGCAGGTCAACCCGGTGGCATTTAAGCTGTTGCTACCGGACACCATGAGGATTCACCCTGTCTTTCACAGGTCATTGCTTTCTCCGTACAGGGAGGGGCACCATTTCCTAGGGGAGAGTGGAACGCCCCCCACACCTCCTATTGTAGAGGAGAGGGAAACCTGCAATGAGGCCACAGAGATTCTGGACTCTCGATGGAATGGGGACAGGGTGGAGTACTTGGGAGGGGGCAGCGCCAGAGGACAACACATGGATGCCCTCTGATCAGATCACTGAGGAGTATCTCACAGCTGAGTTTGATTTCCTGTTCCCTCATAAGCCAGTGCCCCCTGAATTTTTTTTTAGGGATGTGTGCGCAACCACGGAAGAGGATGAGGAGGAGTTCTGGGGGTTCCGATCCACTGCAGAGAGGGAGGAGAGTGAAACCCCAGATTCCCCTCGTGAAGAATCAGGGGGAAGGCAGCTCTCATCGCCGTCGTTAGGATCTGGGGGGTGGGAAGCTGTGTTTGCATCTCAGGAGGATGAAGACACAGACTTTCTAGGATTTGTCTCCTCCCCTGAAGAGATTGCGGGGGGGGGAGGGCGAATGGGGAAGAGAAAGAGACCAAAAGGAAGGGTCTTCCTCAGGACAGGCGTCACCAACCTCACCCGAAGAGGAGGGGGGTTTGAGGGGGGAGTGGATGTCAGGGGGCTGCCTCCCCCTTCCAGCCCGGTGTTGAGTGGCTACAGGGAGCAGCCCCCGATCTTGACGACCGATTCCTCCTCCCCCTCTGGCAGCAGCGGTGGAGAGGCGGAAGCGTTGTTAGGGCTCCAGCCAAGCAGGGAGAGACCTCGCAACGTAGAGGGAGGACGTTCGGGGGAAAGAAAGAAGAGAAGGAGACGGTGCTTTCGTTTTCCCAGATGGGGTTCCTGGCGGGAAAATCACAAGGACCCAGTTCCGGATTCTGAGAGTGATGGATGAGACGTGTTTATGACGTGCTTTGCATTGTAAAGTAATTAGCCTAGATTAAAGCATTATAGCTTTATGGCTCGGATTCATTCTTGAAACGACCAGGGAAGGGGGCAGCCCTGGAAGCCTGTCACCACATCTTCCTCCAAGTGACATACATGGTTCTTCCAATCCTCATTTAATCCCTACAACAAGCCTGTGAGGTGTGTGTTAGGCTGAGAGGCAGAAGGACTGGCAGAGCCGGGATTTGAACCCTGGTCTCCCAGGTTTCAGTCCAGCCCTCTAATTGTTACACCACCCTGGCTCTTAGGAATAAGCCACCCCTACACACTCCAACCTGATTTTCCATTTTCCTTCTGGGGGTGGTAGGTGGCAAGGAGAGAATCACAGAATTACACATAAGGCGCAATCTGGTCCTAAATTTAGAAAATTGCAAAGATTACCAGAGGGGGGAGGGCAGTGGGACGCCTATGTCTTGATGCAGCTGCAGGCCTTCAGTTTCTGTAAGGAGGTGATGACAAAGGAGCAGCGCCATCTGCTTCACCTGAGAGGTAGATTTTGAGCAGAGATTTTAAGGAAAGCTGGCTTTGTGCAAAAGCCATAAAGGCTGCACACACAGCATGCATTTAAAGACTGCAACTCCCTCCAAAGAATCCCAAGAACTGTAGTTTTCTAAGAGTGCTAGGAATTGTAGCACCAGGGAATATAGTTCCCATAATTATTTGTGCTTTAAAAGTGTGGTGTGTCCATGATCAAAGTCTGCATTGGTCTCGGGCATGATGAAGAAGGGCCATGACTCAGGGGCACAGCATCTGCTTTGCCAGCAGAAGGCCCAAGTTGGTCTGGGAGAGCACCCACCCCCACCCTGAAATCCTGGAGGGCCACAGCTGGTCACTACGGAGGTGGACCAAGGGCCTCTCTCAGTCTGAGGCAACTTCCAATGTTTCTAAGAGTGTAGAGGAGGTAGCAGACTTTATAGATTAGGCACTCCTAGATATTTATGCAAGTTCCAGGTTACACTAGGGATTCAGAAATTAAAACACCTACGGTAACAACCAATTCTCTGAATTTGGCAGTGGGGGCGGGGAGGGGGTAAGTTCCCACCCTTCTCTAAATTGCCACGACCACTTTCCTGTCCCCTTCCCTGGCCCTTTACTCACCATCCAGTCTGAAGTGTTCTGGAAAACTCAAAAGTTGCTTAACATTTTGTGGCATTTTGGCTGGCCTAATCAAGTCATTGCCCTTCAGTGAGGTCTTCTCGGGACACAGCTAGTGTAGTGTAGTGGTCAGAGTGCTGGACTAGAGCCTGGGAGACCTGGGTTCAAATCCCCCTCTCAGTTTCAAAGCTCAGCTGACAGACCTTGGACCTGGCACAGTCTCTCAGCCTAACCCAACCCAGTAGGAAAGGAGATAAACAACTGAGAAGATACATAGACAGCCCCCAAACAGAGCATTCTGAAGGTGGGGAGAGACTGGTGTGATTTAGGATCTTATGTTCATATACACTCCCTATTTAATCTTCACCTGGCTTTCCCCTGATACCAGATAACCTCCTCAAAAACCTACTGAGCAAGCACCAACCGGACCTCTTGGGTCAAACATGGCAAAGTGAGTCTCTAGAACAACATCCATGACAATCCACACCAATAAATCCTGAAACATGCAAACAAGAAGGATTTGCCCCAGGAATGTTGGCTGTCTCTACTATTGCTGTGCCAAAATTTCCTCCCACAGGGCCCTGCTCATCAATTGATAAGAAAGCAAATTGTATTTGAAAATTATGACCAGAGAGAGAAAATTTCAGTGAGATTCTCATGGGTAAGTTGCAGAGTTATAGTTGAGCTCACGTTACTTTTGAATGTTTGTGAGTGGTGTTTCTCTCACCAGTGATCTCACCAGTTCATCTCACCAGTGATCTGTCTCTGCTGTCTTCCTAGGTGCTCACACTTCAATCAGAGCCCAGGGGAAGAGGCCCTCCCAGCAGGCATTTTTGAACCAGGAAGTGTAGACAGCTGGGGGGGCACAGAATGCTGGAAAAATACTAACTGAAAATAAAAACACAGGTGCAACACTTGACCACCTCACAAGGCCAAGGGCTCAGCCACAGAAACTATAACAAAATCACCAAGTGCGCTGTGAAGGAAGTGGGGGTGGGGAATGGAAGTCTCTTTCACAGAGGCAGAAAACATTTGAGAAATTGAGGCACAGATTTCTGCACAGCACTTGTTTCTAGATTTCTTAGCGCACTCGCCATCCTTCTGACCTTCAGCCCAGCCAGAACAAATGCTCTGCTGCACACTGCTCTCTGACAACACCACACTTGCAGAGCTGCAGCATGGAACACTTGCAACACATTCTGCCCCCAGACTTTGCTCCCCCCTTTTGCACCACTTCCCCAGGAGGTTGCACAGAAGGTTTTCTTCTTGTTAAAATATATCCCCCCCCCAAGAAAGGCAGGGAACATCCAAAGGTATAATAGAAAAAGAATTTATTGTATTTTATTTTTAAAAGTTTATTCCTTGTGTCACTGTTTCCAATGGAAAAAGGCATGTATAAAGATTAATTACTCAACAGCGTTATCATCTAAAAAGGAAAGAACAGAAACTCAATGTTTTGGGTAAACTTTTTTTTTTTTTTAAACCCACCTACATAGTACCCTTGGATGTTTTCCTTCTGTGAATTAGTACAGCTCTTGTTTTTAGAATCACAAAACATCCTATAGCAGATAAGGTAATTCTGCACAGACTTGCAGAGGAGAATCACTGCGACGAGCAAAAAGTATTGAAATCCACCAGGGCTGCTGCAGCTGGCTTTGGGCAAATGTGGAGAGGACAGACAGGCCTCTTGCCACACCTCTCATCGACTTCCTACACACCATACATTGAAAGCACTTTATGGCTTCCTCCAATGACTCCTGGGAACTTTCATTTATACCCCACAGAGACATCAGAGAATTGTGGAGTTTGAAGGGATCCCAAGGATCATCTAGTCCAACCCCTTGCAATGCAGGAATCTCAACATGGGTCCCCCATCCAATTTGAAACCATACTGGACCTTGCATAGCTTTGCAAATGTGCTAGTGGTTTTATTGCTGCACAATTTGTCCTGTCCTCCTTTGCACCTGGCCAGCCAAAGTGGCCCTTTACTTTTTTAAAACATTAGAACAATATTGTTAAGGCTTTTAATCATCTTATGGATATCTCCTTGAGAGCTTCAGAGAGGCAACCCAGAAGCAACATGGATCATCAACTGGAGGCTCCAAGAGCGAGGCGGAGCCAGATGCAGGAAAAGGGCTTGTCTACTTCTTCTACTGACATGTGTGGTAGGCAACACCTCCTGAAGTTCCCTCGGCTACACAACTGCTTTGGGGATTGGACTAGATGACCATTTGGGTTCCTTCAAACTCTGCAATTCTATGATTAAAGGTACAGAAGCCTCGTCCTCATTTGCTGCTTCTGGGCCACCCTACTGAGAGCATTGCCTGCACTCCCCGCCCCCCCCCCCCGCCCCCACCAAACAATATACCAGAGGCGACAAGTGCAGAGGGAGTGGCATCTGAGGCAAGGGGACTTGCTTAGCACTCCCTTTCTTGGGTGGATCAGAACATCTATGGCCCACCAGGGCTCTCCCCAAAGCTACCTGCCAACTCAGACCCCTCACATGAGAGCAATTTAAGAAGTGATCCGGATGGAAACCCCCCCCCCCTGCATGCTTGTGCTGCAGCAACCCTCTCAGCAGGTGAGCAGGTGTGATCTCTGTGCTGCCACAATTCCTGCTGCAGCTCACTCATCTACAAACAGGTATTCTCCCCGTCACCCCCACCCAGGAAAGTGAGAGATACCCTTTCTCTTTTCTCAAGCTCCCCCCCATCTTTCTGTTGTTCTCTTCCTACAGCAGATGAGTCATTTGTCTGCAAGCCTCTTTCAAAGCATCTCTCCTAATATTCTGTATCAAATCAAAAGCCTTTCCCAGTTGGCAGCCGAACAAATCCTGCAGTCTCCGGCAAGCAAACACAGACTCTCAAGGAGGAATCCGTCCGCTGCCTTTAGAAACCCGCAACTCTCTTACACTTCCTCAGATGCTCTGCTTTTGCCCATCCAATGGAGCCACCGATACATTCAAAGATTGGGGTGGGTGGGGGAAGGAATCACTGAGAGCGAGAAGATCTCCCTGCACTCTCCAACTCTCTCTGCCTTTCTCTCTGGCCTGCGGGGAGTGGGGCTGCCTGTTGAGGCTTATATGAACACGTTTGTGCAATAATACACACGCGGCAGGGGGGGGGGGCAGCAAGCAGCCAATTGCTGTTATTCTTTGTTAAGGCTTGTTGATTAATGGTGCTGATTATTGGTAGTATTAGCATTTCAGTTTCTGATCTGCCCTTGACCCAAGAGGTCCCAGGGTGGGCTTCAGAAATTTAAAACACAAAATATTAAAATCAGTTCAAAGCCAATGCAATTAAAAGAACGAGACGGGTCCTACAATATAAAGATCTCTGGTGCCAAAGGCCAGGATGAAGAGGTGCATCTTCAGTGTTTGGATCAGTTCAGGTTGGAAACATCAATGTCATTCCTGCACCTGACAAAGCGGAAAGCTCTTTCTTAGGGAAAGCCTGAGTCTGTGCACAGATTATTTATTTGTTTGTGTGTGGGGAGGAGGGGTCTTCCCAGAGAACCTGCAATGGTGTGCTCCCTCATCCTCCTATGGTTGCTGACCAAATAGGTTCAACAGGTTTTGGTAGTGCTTCAAAAACCTGCCTCACCCATTGGAACTGGGCTTGCAGCTGACAATATAAAAATGAGCATGCTGCAGCAAACATTGTCTCCCCCAGACCACTCTTAAAGAAGACTCCTCATTCTCCAGCCCAAGAGTATATTGGACACACCAGATCAATCTGAGCAAGAATACACAGGCAGCGCTGCTCTCCATTCCTATACGGAGAAGCAAGCCAATATGGGGAGATGAACCAGAAACCTCACTAACCCATCAGCCTGGGACCACAAATGGACAGGCCATAGCTCAGAAGCAAAGCATTTGCCTAGCATGCCAAATGTCCCAGGTTCAATCCCCAGCATCTTCCCTTGATAACAGGCAACAGGGAAGGAACTTTGCTCAAGATCATCGTAAGCTGCTGAATTTCAGAGGAGCTGATAATGCTGGGCTAGAAATGTAGACCAGCGCTCCAAGGCGGGTTCAGATGCTCAGCTCTACACACATGGCTGTGGGCTGGGCTTGGGTGCAGATTTAATGTTCTGTTTGCCTCAGATATATGTTGAAAGCTGGTTTTATTAGATAAAACGACCCAAGTTCAAATCCAGCCCTCTCCACCCATGAAAACACAGCTGCTATAATATTGCCCAATCTGTTTTTGCCCTCCCAGGCTGTATTCACACATGAGGCATAAGAAAGCCAGTGCCCTAAATGTCCCACAATTGCAATTCAAAAGCAAAATCTATCCTGGCTAGAATATACTTTCTAATGAGAATTGGTGTTTGCTATCCCACATTGGAAATGTCCACACATGTGCTGAAACAGTGTGAGGCTCATGGCCATTAGTTGAAGCTGCATGTGTGAAACCTCTTCTCCAGTCTTTTGGTTTTTATCCTTTTTCCCCCAGCCCAGAGTTCCTTAAACTGAGGTTTCATATTACTGTGGGGTGGCAATTCAGAGAGTGAGAGTGGACACCCTTTGAATAATAGTAATAGCAGTAGTCATCCTCACCTGACTTTTCTTTAAATGAGTAACCTTACAGAGATTTGGCTGGTGACACTTTTCCTAGGATGGGGAGAGGTGCTGAGCAAATATTTACCTATTAAATTTCTGTGGGTGAGGCAGCTCTTAAAGGCACCGGAGCAAGCCCAGTTAGAAAATACAGCATGCCTAGCCACCATAGGCAACCCGCTGAGGTGTGCTCTGAGCTCCTGCCTATAGCCAGGCCAACAGCATGGGCTCAAAGCGCACAACTGCAGAAGCAAGATGCCAGGAGCTCTCTATCCAGCCCTCTGTGGGCCACTTCAAGGTGGCTTGGGCTCCAGAGGATCACAGGTTACGTGCAGGACAGGAGTGCTCAAGCAACATTTGCTATCCCAGAAGGGGATAACACTGCTGTGCTACAGCTCCCAGAAGCCTCAGAAGCCAGCATGGCCAAGGATGAAGGTGAAGGATGGTGGGAGCTGGAGTCCAGCAACATCTGGGAGGCCCCACAGGTTACCCACGCCTGGTTTAGAAGCATTATGACAAAAGAAGCAGTCCCAAATTCCTCCTCCTGTTGTTCTAACTGTTCTAAGTGCAGGATGCCCTCACTTCCTTGCAAGGGTGGCTTCCTAACAGCCCTTGAATGGTCCCTGAATGTCAACATTTTTTGGCTTGCAAACCAGAGAGCACCGTTGCGCGGCTGCCTGTCTGCAGACATCTGCAATGTACTAAACAAACTTCACGTGGACAAGCCAGGATCTTGGGGAGGGACTAATCCAAGTTTGATGGCTCACACAAGGCCCCCTCTAAAGTTCTGAATTCAAATGGTGCCCATATTTACTCAGGAGTAAGCACCACTGAACACAGTGGGGCTTACTTCTGCATTAGCACACATTGGAGGATTGCATACTTTAAAAAAAACACTCACACACATGCCAGGTCTAAATAGATTTACCTCTCGTGGCACAACAAGGATGATCAGACTTGGCAACGCTTTGGACCTTGCTGCTGCTCACTCACACACGGCATTAAAAATGCTCAGACTTGTAGTTGCTGCTGTTTTTACAGGCACCTGCGCTCCCAGTCCTACACATACCCCTGCCCCGCATTACCCCCATCTTAAAGTTAGGAAGGGGATAGCAATACAGAGGTACCATATTGTTGCTGCTGTTTTTTTCAGGCAAAGAAGAGAAGCTAGCAGACCATTTTTCTTTTCCACACAAGCGGCAGAAATTTTCCTAATAAAAACTTTTCTCTGGCTGCTAAAGCATCACAGACCCAGACCCAGATGGCAGTACCTTTTACTAAGGAAGACAGGAAGGAGGCAGCAGGAGCCAGTCCAGGGTTGATGCTACAGCAGCGTTCCACAAACACCGGCGCTTAGATTCCTGCTTCCCCTCTCACTCTGCAGCCAGATCTTTCAGCAGCCCAGACCAACTGGGCTGGAAATGCATTTAGTAATTATTTGCCGTTCTCAAGCCCCACCTCCAGGGCTCCGATTGGTTGGTTGATCCTGTGCTAGCCCATCTCGGCTTCAGTGCAGCCTCCCTCTCTGTTTAGCTGCTGTTGTTATCAAGAGCATTGGGGAAGGCTAATTATGTGTTCTGTAGACAAGCTTTGGATCTTGCGATGTGCCGACTGGTGTCAAGGGAAACAAAGGAAGTTCTCTGACTGAGGTTGGAATGGAAGCAGGTCACGTGCCCTGCGAGCCCTTGGAGAAATGGTAACCATGTCAGCTCCTCAATAGTATATTCTCGTAGCAAATCGCATTGGTGCCCAGCTGATTTCTGCAACCTGCATATTCTATGCAAATTGAGCAAGTTTTGCATAATTTATTTTGGGGGTGTTTGCTTTTTTTGTATAAATTTACACCATTTCTTCTGACCATGCAGAGGGACAAGGGATTATTATAAGAGACACTGAACTGCCTGTTTCTGACAACTGGCAAAAGCAAAACCTCGTTGAGCTACCCATCAGGCTTCAGAGATTTCAGCAAGTGTCACCTGCCTTTGCAGGAATCTGTAGATTTCACTTTCCCTGACTTTCTCATTTCCCACTCTTGAGTTCAGTTTTCCACATTTCAAAATCAGTGTGCAATTTTCCACAACTTTGTTCCCTAAGATAATGCAGTTTCTCATTTTCACTAATATGTGCATTTATATGCACACTTTACTCCAGTAATTTTTGGACTCAAGAATTTTTGGACTCAATACCTGGCTGGCAAAATGCATCACAAAATTCAAAGAAATGCAAATTTCAATGGACAGGTGGGCTTTGGTTCATGTATTGTTCTGGCAAATGTGAATTAGGTCAATTTCCCCTTAAATGTGCACTGAATTGAATTTCTTCCCTATCCTTATTCTTCACAGCCATTAGAAGAAAGCGACTTCTAAAAAACAGAAGCTGTAAATCTCAGGAAGCTGGACTTGCCACATACCGGTAGCTCCCCTCCAAATCAGAGCAGACCCTCCCTTTAGACCTTCTTCATTTTCTGCTTTTAGTCTCACTTTTTTTTTCATTCTGAAACATGGAAGAATGTAGGAAGGTCAGACAATTTGCCTATCTCCCCCAGGATTCCCAATTCTAGCCTTCTGCAAGCTGATGCCCTCCAGATGTTTTGGACTACAGCTCCACATACTCTCCAAGTGTCCCAATTTTCCAAGGACAGTCCCAGAATTACAGAAGCCACCCCAGTTTCTGATTTGATCCCAGAATGTCCCGGTTTCCCTTTTTCCTCCCCTCCATATCTTGGAGAACAATTAAAAGTGGTGGGTGTAGGTGCAAAAACGGAGTCCTGTTTATACAAAAAATGAAATACCTGCACCAAAGGAAGGAAATTGTGAAGCTGGCATACGAAGCCCTTCCTATAATGTTGAAGGAAAATGTAACCAATCCACTTTAAATTCTTTCATTACAATGCTTCAACAGCCAGCCATTTTTTTAGGAAACACTTGGAGTGCTGATTCCTTTGGAGCCTTACACTGTCTACTAAGAAGTATTCAATGGAGCTTACTCCCAGGTAACTGGGTCAAGCCTGGGCAGCCTTACACTGCAATCCTAGGCATTTTTACTCAGAACTAAGGGCTTGCCGATCAGAAGGTCGGCAGTTCGAATCCCCACGACGGGGTGAGCTCCCGTTGCTCAGTCCCAGCTCCTGTCAACCTAGCAGTTCGAAAGCACATCAAAGTGCAAGTAGATAAATAGGTACCTCTCCAGCGGGAAGGTAAACGGCGTTTCCATGTGCTGCTCTGGTTCACCAGAAGCGGCTTTGTCATGCTGGCCACATGACCTGGAAGCGGTACGCAGGCTCCCTCGGCCAGTAGAGCGAGATGAGCGCCGCAACCCCAGAGTCGGTCATGACTGGACCTAATGGTCAGGGGTCCCTTTACCTTTACCTTTAAGTAAGGCTATCTCCTATAGCCCCTCAAAAACCCAGGGTGGGTAGTTTGAGGTTGTTAACACTCAAAAAGTAGTACAGTGGTACCTCGGGTTAAGTACGCTTCAGGTTAAGTACGCTTCAGGTTAAGAACTCTGCTAAGAACAGAAATCGTGCTCTGGCGGCGCAGCAGCAGCAGGAGGTCCCATTAGCTAAAGTGGTGCTTCAGGTTAAGTACTCTTCAGGTTAACAACGGACCTCCGGAACAAATTAAGTACTTATCCCGAGGTACCACTGTATTTATGAAAGTTAGGGACGAAGGCTGTACAGGTACAGTGTCAAATTAATGTAGTTTGGCCCCTCACTTTCCACATAGCATGTTATACCAATGTGCAATCAAAACTCCCAAGGATGTTTTCCAGTCTCCAGATATTGTTGATGTGGCTGCAACCAAGAGGGAATTATTGAGATATTTATGGAGGAGTTTGGGGTTAGTGAAAATAGAAAGAAGAGCTGAAGGGGCTACTTTTGGGGTGACCTTGTTTGCTATTTTAGAAAAACAAGCAAAGATTCAATCCCAAAAGCTGCAGATATGGGGCAGAACCACCAGGTAGTGGTAGGAGCCTCGTTCTGAGGATTTGTCTATGAGATTTTTCCAAGCTATGTAGCTTTCAAGGGTATAGTCTCAGGTACAAGTGGGGGAGAAATTCCATTCAGTTCACATTTAAAGGTGAACCTACCTTATTCACAATTTCCAGAACAATGCACTAACCAAAACACCAAACTGAAATCCTTCAAAATTCATTCTTCTCCAAATTTTGCAATGTAGTTCCCCTGCCAAATAAAGCAAACAAAAATGCTTTACTGGGGTAATGTGTCCATAAATATGCATATATTAGTCAAAATAACATACAACAAGCTTTATATTGGGGGGAATTGCTTCTCAAAGAAATGTATTTTAGGCAAAATTGCATGCAAAAATGTGTATATCAGGAGACATTTGCACTAAAATGCTTGCAATTTTTTATGAGGACTTTTAAAATTAAAAAATAAATACCGGTAAATGCACAAACTGATGTGGAAATGTGGAGAGCTGAACTTCAGGTCAAAAAAAATGAGAAGCAGGGAAACTGAAATGGACAGATCCACCCAGCCCTAGGCACAGGTATTACAAACCTTTTACAAATGGATTTTATTCTCCGTATCCCATCAAGAACACTCTCAGTCATGAGCAATCTCTAGGAAAGGGGATAGCCAAGGCACAGGCAGGAAAACTGAATAAAGAGGAAAGCTATAGGCAGGGAACTGGCAAAATGGGCTAGAGGGATACATAAGGCTAAGGTCTCTAGAAGGGCGAGTCCAGCATTGTAGCTGAAAATAGGGACATGCTTGTACTCCTTTGAGTTATTCCTTCATTCACTGGTGGATTGGGTTTCTAACACATCTGTCACCATAAGATCCCAGCGGTGAGTTACAACAAATCAATGGCACAATTTAAAACCAATACAGAGTATAGCACCAGGTTTCCCAGGCCAGCACTGGAAAGACTGCACTACACTCCCTCTCAGGTATGAATGGATCAGACAAGGTGCCGTCCATGTCAGTTTCACATGTGCACATAAGTTTAGTCTTGTTTCTGCATCAATAAATGCAGGAAAATGTGCCTTGTTCTTGGAGGTCTAGCGGCCACATTCTGGATTAGTTGTGGTTTCTGAGTCACCTTCAAAGGTAGCCCCACATAGAGTCCAAGTGGGAGATAACCAGAGCAATTGCATATATAAAAATTATTTCAAACTCAAAACAGATACCAATAGGTATGCAAATCTCTACTTTAGAAGGCTTGTTGAGAGAGGAAAGAGGAAAAAGCAGCCCAAATGGAACAGGCCAATGTCCCATCTAGTTCAGCATCATGTTCTCACAGTGGCCAACCAGATGCTTCAATGGGAAGCCCAGAGGCAGGACCTGAGTGCAAGAGCAACTCTCCCCATTTATGATTCCCAGAAACTGAAACTCCGAAGCATTACTGCACCCAACTGTGAAGGCAGAAGGTAGTTTAGTAGGCACTAATAACCTTTTCCTCCTTCATGAATTTGTCTAATTCTGTTAAAGTTGGAGGCCATCACTGCCTCTTGGGGGAGTGAATTCTGTAGTTTAACTATGCCGCTGTGTGAAGAATTTCTTCCTTTTTTCCATCCTGAATCTTACAACATTCAGCTTTGTTGGATGTCCATGAGGTCTAACAGCATAAGCGAGATGAAGGAAAACTTTTCTCTTTCCACTTTCTCCATATCATGCATCATTTCTATACACTCCCAATCATGCCACCTCTTTCTCACCTCTAAACTAAACTGGCAAGCCCCTCCTTTCCTCCTAGGGAAGTCACTCCATCTCCTTGGTCATCCTAGTTGCCCTTTTCTAAACCTTTTCCAACTCTGCAATATCCTTCAAATCACAGCTGTCGAGCTCTTAACCAGAGCTGTAGTGTAGAGCAATCTTGTAGCAGCACTCTAGAGTTCTAGAAGACTGTTCTGTAGAAGGAAGTCAAATAATTGTTGGAGCCAAAGACACTCACATGGCATCAGGCAGGTCTGGATTCCAAAGAAGGGCAAGGCTTTGCTCCGGGTCCCTTTCTCAACCATGAAGTCATGCAGTGAGGCATTCTGGGTGCTTGTGCCATAACTTGAGAAGTCCTTTCCAGTTCATTGGGGTTTGAACCACATCTCCTTTCCCAGAAGCAGCACAAAAAGTTTAAACCACCTTCATTTTGGCAGGTGTTTAAAAATAAGACCAGCAATATATACAAGGGGTTCATTTAACGTTTTTAATGTTGTACACTGCCCTGGGATCTTGTGATAAAGGGTGATATTTAAAATACTAATAATACTAATAATGCTAATAATGCTAAATATGCATACTTCTGTACACTGAATTAGATGAATGGAATTTCTGTTCTTCTACAGGTAAGTGCTGCTTTGAACTACTGGGAACAGAGTGAGCAGTAAATCTCACTAACAGCAAAATTAATGACAACAACAGATTTCCTGACTTTCTTGGAGGCTTTCTTAGAATCGCATTAATTTCATAGTTCACATTCAGGGCTTATTTGGACAGACAAATGCCAAGTCACAGGTTTGGGGCACCATTAAAGGGTGGAAGAATGAGAAACAGATTTTGGGTGCCACAGGAGGAGGAGTGGGATAGGGGGCAGACAGAACACATGGGGTGCAACGTCTTGGGAAGGTAGCTCAGGGGTAGATAAGGATGTTTCTGATGGAAATTGCCAATGGTTGCATATTTATTGCATGCCCAGAACATAAATCACTCCACTGAGTACAATCAATCTTCATTCTTCTTGTTTTCAGTCTGCAAATGATACATACTTTATCATGACCCCCTTTCCCCATTTGCAGCATGTTTCCTTTTTACTGGATGGTGTGGAATACCCTATTTATTTCATAAAATTTATATGCTGCTTGATTGCAAAACCCTCCAAGTGGTTTACAAAAAGAATAAAACAAGAAAATTATCAGTAAAAGCAATGGAAAATAACTATTTAAACATTCCCAAATAATTAAAATCAATGATAAGCTACAAACAGGTTAAAACACATGTCTGCATTCTACGTAGCTGGATAGGCTCACCTAAACAACAACGTTTTCAGCAGGCACTGAAAAGAGGGCAGGGAAGGGAGGGGGTCCCAAAGTGCAGGTGCTGCCACACTAAAATACAGATTCCTTACAAATATGGAATGAGTATTATGTGTCACCCGAAACACTGCCAGTTCCACAGATGTAAGCGGTTGATCAGGTATATATGGAATAATGTGATCCCACAAATAATCTGGTCCCAAGCTGTTAAGGGCCTTATATACTAATAGTAACACCTTGAAGTAGGTAAGGTAGCAAATTGGCAACCACTGCAAAACTCTGAGCAAAGATGTTATATGCTGAAGGGTCTCCCTTGTCAGCAGTCAGGCTGCAGCTTTGCGCACCAACTGCAGTTTCCAAAGCAAGCACAATGGGCGCATTGGGTGCATTGCAGTAATCAAATCTTGAGGTAACCAGTGCATTAGCTGCTGTGGCCAAGCTTTCCATAGTAGCTACTACTTTCCACTATGACTAATAATAGCAAAATTAATTACATATAATTCAACCACAGTAAACAGAGAAATGAACATTGTTTTTGTAGGAAGCCAAACTGCGGTGTAATTAAAACAGCACTGAATGTGATAAACCCGGGTCAGAACAGAAACTGATGCCTTCTTACATCCTAGGGGAAAGGTGCAATCCCTGGCACCTCCCTGACTTCTCTCTTGCCACTGCTAGTGAGTATAAGGTAGATAGCCGTGTTGGTCTGTCATAGTCAAAACAAAATAAAATAAAAAAAATTCCTTCCAGTAGCACCTTAGAGACCAACTAAGTTTGTTCTTGGTATGAGCTTTCGTGTGCATGCACACTTCTTCAGATACCAAGAAGAAGTGTGCATGCACACGAAAGCTCATACCAAGAACAAACTTAGTTGGTCTCTAAGATGCTACTGGAAGGAATTTTTTTTAGTGAGTATAGACATTACTGCACAGTAGACAAAGGTGCAGAGGGTACACCAGATGGGAGAGTACAGAGTGCAGGAGAAGTGCCTGTCTATAGGCCAGAAGGAGACGCAGACTTGAGACAGAAACGCAAAAGACCCCAGTTTACTGCCAACCCTGGTTGGAGCAAATTTTTCACTGAGAGCTCTCCATGGTGCTGACTTGCTCTGTGAGCAAAGCATCTGCTTTGCATTCAAAATGTTCCAATTTCAATCCCTGGCATCTCCAGGTAGAGCTGGAACAGATCCCCTGTCGGTGTAGACTAGGGGTCAGCAACCTTTTTTAGCCATGGGCCAGTCCATGGATGAACGAATTCCTATGCCCCACAAATAACTCAGAGATGCATTTTAAATAAAAGGACACATTCTACTCATATAAAAACACGCTGATTCCTGGACCGTCCGCGGGCCAGATTGAGAAGGTGATTGGGCTGCATCCGGCCCACAGGCCTTAGGTTGCCTACCCCTGGTGTAGACAATAGTGAGCTAGATGGCTCAATGGTCTGATTCAGTATAAGACAGCTGCCTATGTTCTTCACTTCCTGTTTTGCGAGTAGATTGTGTCCTGCGGGAGGGTTTGCCATTTCTACCTTAAGCACCAAAATGACATCAAAACAATATGAAAATGACAAAAAATGACATCCTGGACACAGCCAGCTTGTGAATGAGCTCAGGCATCGCTAAGCTTACCCTATACAGAACCTGAAAGTTTGGAGCCATTATTGTGCTCCGCTGAGCTCAGACACACAGAATTTCATAAAACACATTTTCATGCAGAGATGAAAGGGAAACTGTGCTACCTGAAATAATCCTGTTGCCTACATCTGTCTTACATTTCCATGTCTTCTTAAGGTCTTTTTTAGCTACCTTGGAAGGATTTGTCATTGCAATGCAAAAACACAACAACTATAACCATCAAAACTATTGTGCCATCAAAAAGAATATCTATAAGAGCAGCCAAGTCATCAGTGGAATAAACAACTTTTTATGAGACCCGGCCCTTGGATTCCCATTGACACATTCTGGTTCAGAGTCGCTGAAGAGCCAATCTGTGTGGCAAGTAAAAACAAAAGATAAAACAACTTATTCACATTCCTGGTTTCATGGTTACCAGTTCAGCCCAACTGGTTCCACAAGCTCTTAAGTGCTTTTGCCACTTTTGGCAAGTTTATATTTTTGTTTCTGCCATCTAGGCAAATGCATCTACTTCAATGAATAAGAATTCTAGACCCATTGAAATGAATGGACCTAAGTTAGCTGTGCCAATTTTCAATGAGTCTACTCTGAATAGGGCTAGCATTGGCTGCAGCCCAATAGTATCATGTAAAAACATGATGGTCAAAACCTTTTTATGGTTCTGCACCACTAAGGTATTTGCTAATTTTAAACAGTCTCTACTCTTTCAAAATAAATACAAAGCATGGTAATGCTTTGGGGTAATGTGCCCCAACCACATACCCTCTGATGTGGCACAGTTCAAAACTGGGGTGTAAGTGGAATAGCCCTGATTTATACCAAGGGACCCGGGTGGGTTAAACCACAGAGCCTTGGGCTTGCCGATCAGAAGGTCGGCGGTTCGAATCCCTGCGACGGGGTGAGCTCCCGCTGCTCGGTCCCAGCTCCTGCCAACCTAGCAGTTCGAAAGCATGTCAAAGTGCAAGTAGATAAATAGGTACTGCTCCAGTGGGAAGGTAAACGGTGTTTCCGTGCGCTGCTCTGGTTCACCAGAAGCGGCTTAGTCATGCTACCCACATGACCGGGAAGCTGTATGCCAGCTCCCTCGGCCAGTCAAGTGAGATGAGCGCCGCAACCCCAGAGTTGTCCACAACTGGACCTAATGGTCAGGGGTCCCTTTACCTTTTCCTATACCAAGGGTCACTGCCTGATCTCATTCCAGCACCCATTGCTGAAGGATTTGCACCATCTCCTACAGGCACTGATTTAAAAACAAATAAAGTATTTGGATTTTTTTTCCCTTGTGAGTTAAAGATATAAAGAGAAAACTTAATTGCCCTGCATTCTATTTGACTAACCCAAATGAGCCTTATTAGGCTGCACAGTACATGGTGCTTTGCTGTCTCTGCATATGCATGTGTGTTTGAGACAAGCACCATCTGCCACTCACAGCAGAGATGCCATCCAGACAGGACTTTAGGGCAGATGTTGAGGGCCCCTACTCTGCAGAATGAATTTAGCATATGCCAGATGTGGCCTATCACATTTGCAAGAAGCAAACAATAAAGAGAGAGAGAGCTTCAAAAGACCATTAAGGAAGTCAAAAGACTCAGGAAGATTTAACTTCTGGAGGCTCTGAGAAGAGAGCTGATTCAGTTGAACCCTGAAGAACAGCATTGCTAAACAAACATTTCAACAAGACATTCTTAAAAGGCAATAATAGAGATAGGAATTTCACTGGGACAGGTAACTGAAAATAGGGAAAGTTTCTGATGAATGGGAACAGTTGGAATGTACTCAGGCATGAGTGTGCCAGAGACCCAATTTAGGAATTGTGGAATTTGGGATATAGTAACAGAAGACATAGTTCTGGCTGGATCAAATAGCACATTTTCTCATTTGAGCAGCTTGCCTCTGGACAAGAAAGAATATAGCCTTGAATAAAACCTTCTGATGAAGCACTCTTTAAAATAATAATAATAATAATAATAATAATAATAATAATAATAATAATAATAATAATAATTTTAAAATTAATTTTTCATTAATAACACTCCAATATGGGCCACATTATTACAATATCAAATCATGCCAAATTATAATACAATTTATAAAGCCAATTATACATTCCAAATTAAACAAATTGGATGACTTCCCGTGTTCTGATCATTCAGAGATAATTATTCCTAAATCCTGCACATAATCTCATATATAATCCAAATACAGCAATTCCGATCTTGATCCTTTCTATTTTTGCAGCCACTGGTGTAATGTCTTCACTAGTATTCAAAAAATCCATATCCATTAACTTGCAAGAGGGATTTAAAGCCTGTAGTTTTCTGTGTAAAATATTTTTCCTTTGTACTTCCTTTCCTGTTATCGTGAGTATTCCGTGCTGTCTCCCTTCAAGAGCTATTTTTCAAACTGCCTCAGAGCTATCGCCATCTTGTTTATCTGAGCCAAAAGTATACTGGCATGAGGCTAAGCTCCGGGCCGACATCTAGCTCTTTGTTCTTTAATCTTCCCATCTACTACTTTCCTTTATTCGACCGATAGTCAGAAAACATTTCTCAATAAAAACATCAAAAAGATACACAAGTAAAAACAACACAAAATACAGCAGCATTATTAACATTATACAGGTAAACCCACATCGAGGCATTCGATTTTACGCTTCCGACACTTAAGCGCCAGGAAGAGGAATTTAGCCACCGATAAGGCTATTTTCCCAGAGGGCTTGTTCAGCAGATATGCAACCTGCCTTTCTCTTGACCGAAAACTAAGATGGGATAAAGAGGGGGCTATGAGATATTGCCTTAGCTCAGCGTAAAAGGGGCAACTCAGTAGGATATGTTCCGTAGACTCCACCTCTCCTAAATCACAATGGCACGTTCTCTGACTATATGGGACTCCTCTGAATCTCCCCCTCAATACCGCCGAGTCAAGAACATTCAGCCTGGCCGCAGTGAGAAGTCTACGATATTCCAGATATTTGATATCCGCAAGATAGCGGGCTGGTACGGCCTGGTACATCTGCTCCCCCAGAAACATCCCAGGTTTCACGCGGGCTATGTCTTCTTGTCTGGCGATGTCCCCCAGTCTCTGAGCGATCACCACTTTGGCCTGGCTATATGTCATAGACTCTATATAAAGGGAGGACAGTCTGCACTTCTGCACTTCCTCTAACACCTCGCCTTCCCATGGTGATTTGAAATTGTCCTTCAGTATCAGGGGAGCCAAACCCACCGGTCTGAAGCATAGTTTAAGCCATAGCCATAATTTCACCTTCAGGGCCACATACCTAAAGGCTTGGCAGCCGGTCTCCAATCTCATGACCGCACCCGCAACAGAAGGGGGAATCCTGAGGACGGCCCTGAGAAATTGCGATTGAATCGATTCCAATTTGATAAAATCCCTGCGTGAACCCACGGCGATGCCAACCAGTAGTAGTGGGAGGACCTTCGCCTGGAAGAGTCTCAAGGCCACTTCCACTGTCTGTGCCTGTTTTTTGGCATAGAGAGACCTAATCAGCAAGGCTGCTTTAGATGCATTTGCAGCTATGTATTCTCTGTGTGCCAAGAAGGACCTGTTTGAACGTACTACCTGGCCCAGGTATTTGAAGCAGCTAACCTGTTCCAGAGGGATACCATTAATCGACCACAAATGGGGTTTCGGACGGGCAGCAAAGACCATTATTTTGGTCTTAGTATAATTAAGTTGGAACTCATGTTGGATCTCATATTCATGGAGTGCTCGAAGCATCCTCCTCAGCCCAATGGGTGAAATAGCTAAAAGGGCGGCATCGTCCGCATACAGGAGGACATTCAGGGCTCGACCTGCTAATTTTGGCGGATGGTAAGCAGCATTGGCCATATGAGCCACTAGCGAGTTAATGTAAAAATTGAACAGGGCGGGGGCTAGCAAACAGCCCTGTCTTACCCCTCTAGTGGTAGCAACTGAGTTGGAAACAAGCCCATTGTTATCTAACCTAATTCTCAAGGAGGTATCTGTGTGCAGATTTATAATCAGGAGAAGAAGGCGGCGGTCAATAGATGTCGCTGCCAATTTTGTCCATAGCTGATCCCTGGGGATTTGGTCAAAGGCTTGCTTAAAGTCAATAAAGGCGACATGGAGGGCTTTTAGGCCTTTGCCTGCATACTTATCGGCTAGATGGTTCAAGATTAGAATTTGGTCTGTTGTTGATCTTCCATGGCGAAAACCCGCCTGTTCCTCTGCGATGATATTATTGCTCTCCATCCAGCATGATAATTTATTAAGCAAATACCTTGAATAAATTTTCCCGATGACGTTCAGCAGGCTAATTGGCCTAAAGTTGGCTGGGTCAGTTCGCGGGCCTTTCTTATGTATTACTACAATCAGCGCAGACTTCCAGCTTGATGGAAATTTTGCTGATTTGTTTATATAAGTATAAAGTGCAGCTAGGAGTGGACACCACCAATCCTTGTTGGCTTTGATGGCATCAATGGATATGAGGTCATCTCCAGGCGCCTTGCCCGTCTTGAATTGGTCTATAAGTATTTCTACTTCCGGGCAGGTAACTGGATCCCACTCCGGCAGGGGGGCTAGATCTAACCTTCCTCCGCCAGCAGCATGAGCTGCATACAGGTCGGAAAAGAAATTTTCCCAAGTGTCGGCTGAGATTTGCGGTTCTATCCTTGACAGCGGTCTGCCCAAATATCGGGAGATTAGATGCCAAAAGGAGGGGGAATTTCTATTCTCTGCAGCTTCCAGTAGAATATTCCAATTATTCCTTTCTGCTGCAAGCTTCTTTTCTTTTAACAGCGCTTTATATCTCCTCTTGAGGTTCATAAGGTGATTACTGGGCAGTGGATCATTTGATGTTCTGAATGCCAAGAATTCGTTATATAGACAGTTCTTGAAGTGTCTGCATTCTTCGTCAAACCATTCTTTATGGAAGGACTGGTTACTGTTTGTTACTGGGGCCCGTGCCATGGTTGGTTTTAGCAGTGTTACTAGGTTATCATATATTGGCAGTGGCTCTTCTGCCTGGATAAGGGAATCCCTTGTCACTTGAAGTTGGTCAGACCAAAGGAGTTCTTTCAGCCGTCTGGCCGTTTTAAAGGTCCATTTTGAGGCAGTAGGTCTCATCAGCAACTGGTCGTTTGTTAAGTGCACACAGGAATACTCATCCAGGTCTTCAGACAAGATCAGGGAAAGTTCTAAGGGGAAATGATCACTTTCCAGTCTTGTTACCACCCTAAAGCTGGAGATTTTGGGAATCAAGTCTGCTGATGTCCAAATAAAATCAATGGTAGAGGCATGGGCACCTGACCAGAAAGTAAATTCAGCTGGGTAGTCAGAGCTGAGAGCCCCATTTAGCAGATGAAGATTGAGAGCCGACAAGGTTTGTCTACATTTAAAACCTGCATATGTGGCAACGCTGTCTTTAAAGTTCCTGGATAAAAGCTCTGTGGTTACAATGGGTAGTGAGGGGTACTTCTCATATTTAGTGAATAGGGATTGATCAGTATGGGACAAACGGGCATTAAAGTCTCCCGCAAGCAGGAAGGTGGCATCGGGATATTTCTCGAAGAGAGTCTCAAGTGACAATTGAATTTCCTTCCATCTCTGATCAACCAGATTTTTCTTATAAACTGGGTACAGGTAAACATTAATTACCACAAACACTTCCTCTGCTATTAGGAGCTTTACACCAAGCATGAGTGGCGACTGGATGTCAATTTTTTCCGCCTGGAGGTTTATGGCCAGAGAGACAAAAATAGCCAACCCACCTTGCGGTCTGCCAGGTGATAGAGGGTTCTGCTTCGCACTCGAATAGAAGCCCTTATACCCTGATAAGAAGAAATCCTCACAAGCCCATGTCTCTTGCAGTAAGAGGATGCAGCTGCTTTTTATATAGGCAACAAAGGATGGATCCGTCAACTTAGCTTTGATACCAGCTACATTCCAGGATAAAAATGTAAGTGATCTTGTGGTCATCCTCTCTGGTCATGCAGGCACTTGCGGAGTCAATGCAGGCAAGTCCACCGGGGGTTGCGTGCTGCGAAGAGGGGCAATAGATTGGAAAAAGGTAGTAATTGTGAGTTGCTTGCCGGTCAGTTTCGATGCACCACTTACCGCAGTAACGACTGATGACTGGAGCTTATTTGGTGGGATCTGCGGAGGTAGGTCTTGTTGTATAGGGGTATCACTTAGTGACAGATCCATAGGCTCTGCATTTGGGATATACTCTATATTTGAAGAAGATGAGTCTTTTGGGTCTGCGATTGATGAGGGGAACATACAGTGCAAGGCAGGCAGGGGGCTTCCTTTTCGGTTTGCCTCCAGGAGGGCGTTCAGCCTTGCCACAGCCTCAGAGTTTGACCAAAGGACTGTCGGATCTCCTACTGTATCCAACACGGTCTTGGCATCCATACTAGGTGTGCAGCCATTTTGAGAATTTGGGGTCAATCCAGCGGGATCCACTTGGGCTTGAGTAAGCCGGTCTTCAGAAGTGTTTAAGTTAGACAGTACTGGATCTGGGGGGGTTCGGCCCCCTTCTTGACAATGGGCTGGTCGATTGGCGGTGGGCAAGGAGGGATTAGTAAGCGGCATCTGTGGGGGTGGGAGTATTTCTCCTTGATGCTGGGGTGGAAATCCCTTTGGCAGTAGAACGCTCGGCACCAACTGGGGGATCTTGGTCACCTCCGGTTGCTGTGATGGCTGCCTAACAGGGGTAAGTGAACTTAAGGTTGTCCCAATAGAGCAACTACGGGTGTTGGAAAAGCATCTTTGTGGAAAAATTCCGTACCAGTTGAGACGGTTGCGAAGTTTATTCAAGCGTGCAGGGAATCTAGGAGAGTTAAATTTTAGAATCAGGCGCCTGAATTTTGGAGTCTCCGGGAGCCATTCTAATGATAGAAGGTCTCTATAGGGCAGGTGAGAGGCAGTCAGCATACGTAATGAGGTCACAGCGGCTTTGTGGTTTCTCCAAGCATAATGCGGATAACAGGAGTGAACAATATTCAGGCATATGTTGTTGGGGATGAGTTGGAGATTAACCGATTGCTGGCCCCTGCTTGCATCCCCCACCCTATAGTCATAAGGTCCCTGGAGAACTGAAGGTACATTCCGAGTCCGGGTTGAATCTTTAACAAGGGCGTTCAGCTTCTCTTCTATCAGTCTGATGGAAGTTGTTAGCACCTTTATCTCCTCAGCCAGCTGAAGGCAAAATCCCTGCAACGTCCGCATCTCCATTGCTTGTACTAAGTCACTTTGAGATTTAAGATGCGGAGAGAGGGCAGGAGAAAGGGAACCTGGGCTAGCTGCTGTACCTAGCAGCAAGTTGTCTCTTGTTAGAGGGGTGACTAGGGTCGACGGAGATTCCTGAGGAGATTCCTGAGGACAATCTTGTAAGTTGGAGGTGACGGGCGAAGGAGGCACCAGATTGCAAAAAAACTCCTCCAATGACGACATGGAGGGCTCTGTGCTCACAAATGCCGGACCCTGGTCACTAGGCTTCGATATCTTTGGTACAGGTTCTGAGGCATAGGTGGTCAGGTCTTCCATTGAGGAAGTACGGCCACGCTTTAGGGTCGACATATCAAATCCCTTTAATCAATTCTGTCTCTCTATTTGATAGTTCGTTCCAAGGATTAAATCTTCGGGCTAACAGGGAACCCAAGGAAACAGGAAGCGTGGGCAGTGGCTGCCGAAGCAGCTAACCAGCTCATTAAAGCTGATTTACAACGCCGGCTTCACTTATATCGGCATTGTGGCTTCCAAACATTCCAAACATTCTCGGCAGCACAGCCTCATACTATCTTCAAAGAGGGCTTTTAAAATAGGTTTTTTGTTAAAAAGGATATACGGCAACAACTGGGAAAAACTTTAAAGGCAAAACAAAGCGGAGGAGCACCTCGACGCCATCTTGACTCCGCCTCCTAATCTTCCCATCTTTTTTAACAAGCTGATATCTCACCAAAGCAATTATAAATCCAAATTAATGCTCTCCATAGGAGACAGTGCCACAAAACCTCACAGTATTTTACACAGTCTCTCATTTGAAGAACTCCGTAGGTAGATTCTAAAGTTCTTGTAAAGTCCCTGTTACATTCCATTTATAATTGTAATCCAATAGTAAACTCAATCCATTAATAATTTCTTAGTGCATCTTCAGTGAAGGTTTGCCAGATCATAAATCAGCAAATATAATGTAAATATAAAAAGTGAACAGAAGGCCCCCCCCTTCACTTACATAACAATCCTGTTATGGCAAATTCCTCTCCAGATCAGAACCTTGGCACACAGTGGCTGATTCATTTAGCAGGTTTTCATGTTTCCTTCTTCCAAAACATGCCTGTTTCTTAAGTCCAGATTTTTTTATCTTAAAAAACAGAAATACTCCCGCTCATGGCGGCTGCATTGGAGAGATTCCAATTCTTGCAGTGCCAAGCACTCAGTGCCCCTGCCCCTCGTATTCCGTCGGAGCGAGAGACAATTAACGGACAGTTCATGAGTGAAAGCTTGCCCTCCCCGACCCTGGGGGGGGGGGAGTGTCACAAGGGTAATTACTCTCATATTATCCTTAATTAACTGCACGATTGGAGACTGTTATCATGGGTCTGCTGCACGCCATGGCAGTCCGTGCCGGAAGTGGTCCCATGAAGCACTCGAGGAATTTCAGTAGCAGCACTAGGAATGGAAAATTTCAACATGCCCATTTCTTGGAAAATGTTTTGGTTGCCACCAGGGATGGTGAAGATTCTTTCAATAGTGAAGCTTGCACTTGAGCTGAGAACTGTTTGATTGCCTGCAGCCATTCACAAGTGTGTGAGTGACATTTAGCAGCACAAATTTCTTCAGTCGTGAAAAAAATAATGAACTGACTGGCAACTTATTGAACCAGACTATTATAACTGTGCAACACATTTTTATGTCAGGTAATTGTGCTGCTGAAATATGTATTCTCTTGAACTCTGTTAAATTGTGGTGAGGACAGTGGCCGTTAACATGCCTTGTTATGTTTCTAATCCTATCTCCTATCATGGTATTGCCAGGGGGTGGGGGAGAGTAGCTGTGCTGGGGGGTACTCATCAGGCAGCTCAGTTATTATTGTTGTTGTTGTTTTTTGTAAAAGTCATGCAAACAGAGATGTCATGCAGTACAAGATGTCATTGCTGTGGTGATGTCACTACTTCTAATAGCAGATTATTATTATTATTATTATTATTATTATTATTATTATTATTATTACTACTACTAATAATAATAATAATAATAATAAACCATTTATGTACATTTCTGGGTAACTATGTCTAACTGCTGTAAGCCCCATTTAGAACAATGATTCTTACTCCCAGGTAAATTGGGTTAGTATACAACCCTTAATGCATATTTTTTATTAACACTAAATACACACCACATAAAAATCCGGCCACTTTTGCTCTCTGATCCTCTTTTACATTTTATTATTAAGAAGGGGGGGGGAATGCAGGTGTGATTTAAAAGGGACAGGACTGTTGCTGTGTTTGGCAGTGCAGGAAGCCAAGAACAAGACAAACAAATTGCAATCCCCCTGGGGGCATGCCAATGGATACTTGGTGATAGTGAGCAAGGATTTGCAGTAGCAAAAGTGCAGATAGCAAAATCTATTGTACAAGGAATTCCCTCAACACAGCCTGGAGAATCAAAGTCAATTACGTCATGTTGGCAAAATTTGAGAGCACGTCAATCTGACAAGCATTTTATGAGCTGTGCACCAAAAGGAACTGAGTTTACGCAAGGACACACACACACACACACACACAGAGGGGGGGGGGTAGAGGGAGGGAGAGGGAAAGGGAGAGAGGGAGAGAGAGAGAGATAATGAAGGGGTACATGACTATGAACCCCAATCCCAGCTGCTACTGAGTTTTACCTAAAGTAAAATTCCAAAGTTAAATTGAAACAATTCAATGATTTTTTTTAAAGGATTGAGAAGGCAGGTGAGATACTTCATACCTACCATTTCAAAGACTTAATCCAATTAAGTGCCTGTCATGCTCAACCCCACCAGGGATAGCCAAAGTGGTGCCTTCCAGAGGGTGTGGACTACGTCTCCCATCAGCCCCATCTATCGCATGGTCAATGGTTAGGGCTGGTGGGACCTGTGACCCCAAATACCGGTATCTGGAGGGCACCACGAGAGCCGGCCCACCATTGATACAGGGCAAAGTGCCTGCCTCAGGCGGCGGAAGAGCCAAAGGTGGCACATGACCTGCCCACCCCACTGCTTCCGCTGCCAAGAGGGAGGCATTCCAGCAAGCAGCAACACTTGGAGGAGCACCCCAGCTCCTGCCAAATTTGGCCAGAACTGGGGTGCAGCAGCAGGTGCAGGGCAGGCAGGGCCAGGAGGCAGCAATTCCTATTTCACCTCAGGTGGCAAAGCAGGACAGCCCCCCTGCCTTAGACTAATGACCTCGGAGATTAAGCCAGGATTCAGTCTATGCACCACCACCTAGCTCTGCCCAAAGGAGGGAACTGCCAAGAGACGAGAACCACATCAGCTGAGGAAGCCTCTCTGCATCAGTAGGCTAGAGCAGATCATGTGACAATTCCTGGCCTGCATGCAAGCTTCTGGAATCATATGAGTTGGCAGTTTTGAACAGCTAGAGATCACCTGTTGCCTTTGCTTTGCCTTGACCTGCCCTCATAATGAAAAGAAAGACCACTAGGACCAGAGATTGGCTGCACCATTTAAAGTGCATTTTTACAGTATTGCAATTCTAAATTGCTGTTACACCCACTGCATGATGCATGGGGATAAAGCAACAGGATGCACAGGTCTAGAACAGGAATGGAACTGCTTACAATTGTCGCAAAGCAATATGCCATCACTGGAAACACCTAAAGCAGGGAGGAGGAGAAAGACTTGCTGGTGGGTTTGTTATTGATCCTGTATTGGAGAAAACGTTAGAGGGGAAAGTCCAGGCCTAATAGGAATCTAATAATAGCAAAAGTTCCCAAATGCATCCCTACAGAGATCATCCAATAGAGGAAGAGGTTCAAGATGCATCCAAACCAAACCTCCTGGCCCCTTTATTTCCATTGTAATGCAGTTTTGCTGTTTGCTGACTGTACCAAAGTACAATACACTTCCGGCAGAACAATTAAAGATGGGAAAAGGCATAGCTCTTAATCTTATTATACTGTTCTGAAAGACCTTTGGTTAGTCAGGTCTAGGTTTTAATCACAGCAAAGGATCTTCACAGGACATTAAAGTTAAGGGGATTTGATGGATGGATGTGAAATAAGCATTTGAAATGGCGTTCGTATTTCACATGAATCTATGCTGCTTCCCCGCCCTATATATGCCTCCGCTCCTCCCACAAGTCAGTGAAGATCTCTCTCTCTCTCTCTCTCTCTCTCTCTCTCTCTCTTTCTCTCTCTCTCTCTTCATGCATTGTCAACATTCCCTGGTGGTAGTTGGAGGGAGAAGTCTTGAGGAAACCGAGCTCTTGCTGAGAGGTGATGTTTCCCCTAGTTCAGGTTTTCTCAGGGAATCCATGATTCTCCCAAGTGCAATGCAGGTTGTTGGAGAGAGCTTTCGCTGTCCTGTAGAAAAGGTTGCACACTGAAAAGTCCATGGTGGGAGTGGAAGCCCACTCCCCTGAACGACCCTTGGAGTAACATGCCCTTCCTGTGGTGATTTTCTCCACCTCAGTCTTTTTTGGGGACCACTCATATTTTTATGGAGAGCTGGACCACAAAGAAGGCTGATCGCCGAAGAATTGATGCTTTTGAATTATGGTGCTGGAGGAGACTCTTGAGATTCCCATGGACTGCAAGAAGATCAAACCTATCCATTCTGAAGGAAATCAGCCCTGGGTGCTTGCTGGAAGGACAGATCCTGAAGCTAAGGCTCCAATACTTTGGCCACCTCATGAGAAGAGAAGACTCCCTGGAAAAGACCCTGATGTTGGGAAAGATGGAGGGCACAAGGAGAAGGGGACGACAGAGGACGAGATGCTTGGACAGTGTTCTCTAAGCGACCAACATGAGTCTGACCAAACTGCGGGAGGCAGTGGAAGACAGGAGTGCCTGGCGTGCTCTGGTCCAGGGGGTCACGAAGAGTCGAACACAACTAAACGACTAAACAACAACATATGTTTATTTCCAACACCCCTTCCCCTATGCAAGTCAGGGGATATATATATATATATTCATTTTTGACAGTGTTATAATGCATTTAAATCATTTTCAATTTTTTACACATCTGAGATTACTTCCCCCCACCCCTGGTTTCCAATATTTATCTGTTCTTTTTACTGCATCTAATTACCTTACATTTTTCAAATTCGTTTTATATCCATTTTTAACTTTTGTCTTATTACATTATAACAATCCTGCTAATGTTTTTAAATATCTACAGTGATCTTTAAGGTACTCTATAAATTTTCCCCACTCTTTACTGAATTTCTTATCATCTTGGTGTCTGATCTTCACGGTCATTTTTGCCATTTCGGCATAATTCATCATCTTAGTTATCAATTCTTCCTGGGTTGGGACTTTCTCTTCCTTCCATTTCTGGACGAAAAGCATTATTGCTTTTATTATGTTTTTGTTGTTTTGCTTTTATTTAGCTTAAAACCTGCAACCTGGCCAAATTGGAAAATCTTATCTAGCACCCTTGGTACACTTACCAAAGGGTCTTCAACAGTTATTACCAGGTCGTCCACAAATGCTTTCAATTTATATGCTTTGCACCCAACAAATACTTTCATCCATTCTTATATTTCTCGCTAGGGTTTCTAATATCAAAATAAATAATGGCGACAAGGGGCAACCCTGTCTTGTCCCTTTAGTTATTTTGCATTTTTCAATTATTACATTGTTCACTATTAACATAGCCTGGTGTTCTGAATAAATTGCTTCTATTCCCTTCAAAAATGTCTGTCCAAAATCCATCATTTCAATTGTTTTTTCATATACATCCATGATACATTATCAAAAGCTTTCTCTGCATCAACAGTCAAGGGAGAGATTTCTGGGAACATCTATTAAAGGACTTGCTCAATAAAGGAACCTTTAAAAAAAAGTAAAATAGAATATTATATCCTAAAAAAATGGGCAGGGGGCAGATGCTTGCCATCACTACTGACCTTTGGGAATTATTGATTGCAGCAATGTGGTCTCTTGTTCAACCCTGGAAATATATGGATAACTTAACTATAGAGTTGTGGTTTAAAAATGTGTAGAACATTGCAATTTCAGGAAAAATACATTTAGTTTAAAATTAATTCAAGGCAAGGTGCAACCGTTGGATTTTTGTGTAGTGTAATGAGATTATATATAATATGTTAATAATAGTAATTTAAGCGACTTGATTCAAGAAGCAAATCAGAATATTCTCTCTATCATGAGGATATAAGATGTCCTGCCTGTGCATAAGGATATATCTTCTTCCACTGTCTTTTTACTTTAACCTTGTTGTACATCTGATTTGTACTCTTGATGATTGTAGCATAATACCAGTTTATTAATACCACAACAGACTTACAGCAAAAAATAATAACATTTATAAGAAAAGGAATAAAAATGTGAAATGGCATATATTATTTTTCTTGATACTGTACAATGTGCATATTTTCCTTACACATTGTTTACTAGCTGACCCGGCCACGCCTTGCTGTGCCTGATTTGGTGAAATGCAAAAGTAAGATACAGTATGAAAGAGAAAGCGTATGTTTACTTACACGTTATCTCATTGAAGTTCAGTCTATGTGTTCTCCGTTTGCCCCTCCCATTTTTGTCTTCGTTTCTACAACTGTTTATTACTACTACCAGTATTTTAGTCTATGAGGTTCTTTGTATTCCTCCCGGCATGGCTCTATACCCACCGACAGAGTCAGCAGCAGTGTTTGTCGATTGGATGGTGGTAGTGACGTCGGGAAAGGAGGAGGAGGGTTCAGAAACAGGTGTGCTGTGCTGTTTAACGTCCACTGGAGGGCGCTATTTTTTGCACAAAATCACATTTTTACCTGGGAAAGGTGTGGTATTTGTGCAATGTAAGTACATATGATCACTCCCATATGGGCATGGAACGTTGTGTCCAAAATTGAACGGAATTGATCAAGGGGTTACGGAGAAAGGCCGTTAACAAACATCCAACTTGAACAATTATATATATATAGATGCCAGTTACATTGGTTGAATCTGTATTTTGTTATATTGAAAACTAATAGAAATATTTGGGAGGGGGAACAAACCCATTGACCCTTGGGAAACCAGGGTCCTTCCTGGGGGAGTGACATTTCCTGCACCCCAGTCTTCTTTCCCGTTTATAATCCCTCCTTCTAAACGTTGCAGCTTCTTCCCCTCAGAAGAGGTGACCATGCCTGCAAATTGCATTGACATCTGGCAGAAAATAATGAAGACCTTCTTTCTTTTTAAAAAATAAAAAAATATTTCCAACTTTAAAGGTGCCATGCAAAAAATACCCTGGATGTATCTGACTACAATCTAGCAGCCTTGGGCCACTCTGGTGGGACCTCTATACCTGCAAATTTCATTTCCTGCTGTGCAAAGGAAAAAAGTTACAGCCATTTTTAGATTCCCCATTATAATGAATGAGGAGCAACAGAACTTGGTTTTTAACCTATCTAATTTAGTCTCAGATAACAAGCAGAACTGGAAAGCTATATAATGGCCTGGAAATAGATCACACTGATACCCCAAGTTACAGATAAAAATAGAATCTTGAGCCTGGTTCACACACCCTTTGTTTATAGCCATTGGGCTAGTAGCCATGGGTAGCCTTGTCTCATCCTCTTCTAAGGCCATGCAAAGTGGCCTGGAGTTCTTGTTACAACAAAAACATAATGAAGATGACTTTTTATTGTTTATTATTTGGAAACCTAGAATAGATCAATTCAATCAAATAGATATTATACTGGAGGAGGGCAAATGTTGTCCCTATTTTCAAAAAGGGGGAAAGAGAGGACCCAAACAATTACCGCCCAGTCAGCCTGACATCAATACTGTGGGATGTATAACACTGGTGCAGTCAATCACAACATTCCTAGAGTGTACACAAAGGGGACTTGGTCCTCCAGGTAGAGTTTCCTGTGCCAAGACTGAAATCACTTCCTTTGTGTGACCAGAAGTGGGAGTGGCCTTACCTGTAGCTATTCAAAGATACAGGTGAGCTGCTACTCTCTCTCTCTTCCCACCAGGACTCCGAGGATGCAACATCTCAGGAGATGCTCTCTTGGCTTCCAGCCAAGAGAGGCCCACATGGAGCCTTTCTCCCTTAAGGAGAATCTCCACATGTAAATACATTTAATCTAAGCTAGCCTGCCTTTCTGAGACTGTAGAAGCTTGAAATGACTGTGAGTAAAACCTTTATACTTTTATAAGCTTATGTGTCGTGTATTTTCTTTTAAGAGGGAACCAGGGGAAATATGTGCCAGGATCTGCCTTATTCTAGAAGTTCATAGGAACTTAAACGCCACGCTTTGCTGCGCTTTATTGGGGATGAGAAACTCTGCTAGTTTGGAGCTTGTTAGCACAAGCTGGGATAGGAAATATTAATCAATATTCCCTCATCCACATTCCCTCTCATCTCCCACAAAGGGTTATGGGCCCAGAACTGCGTATTTTGTGTATTTTTAAAGGATTGCTTTGGATTGTGATTTTTGGCAGAGTAGAATTTTTCTGTTTGCACTTCCTGGTAAGCACATGGTCTTTTGTTCTCCATTGTGCTGTGAAAGGGGGATTAGCGACCCCTCCCCTCCCTCAGAGCTCACAGACCTCAGAGGCAGTGAAGATTAGTTTGCATTTTGAGATTTTTAAGTTTTGATTTTTGAATTTTAACCATTTTTGGGAATTTTTGAAATTTTGGAAATTTTTTAAATTTTTGAGGATTAAGATGGCAAGCTCAGGTTTTGATAGTGAAGCAAGATCAAGCTTTATGCTGCTGAATGATCGTAACTTTGTGCAATGGAAGCAGCGCCTTTTAGTGCATCTTGGTGCAAAACAAGTGCTTAAAGCGGTGAAAGATCCCAAACCTGATTTTGCTGATTTAACCAAGAAAGCAGATTGGGAAAGGCAAGATGCAGAAGCTAAACACATAATTTTGAGCAGTTTGAAAGATGAGCATTTATCTCTGATTGACTATGAAAGTGATGCATCTCAGATTCTAAAGGATATTGAGAGGGTTTATGCACAATCATCAGAGAACTCTTATAGACATTTATTGGATAAACTGCTGAAGTTAAAGATGAATTCCAGAGAACAATTTACAGGGCATTTTAAGGACTTTAATGAAATTGTTCAAAGGATTGCCCTAACTCCCAGAGCTTTTGATGATGCAACCAAAGTGACTTTTATGCTGGCATCATTAGGAAAAGAATTTACTTCATTTAAGAGTATAATGGATCACACCAGAGATTTGACTTTTAATGAACTAGTAAATCACTTAAGAGAGGAATGCAGAGATTACCTTGATTCTCCACAAAGGAATCCAAGGAGGGACACAAGTTATGTTTCTAAGCAATTTCCCAAGTCTAAGGAAGTGTCCAAAGAATTAATATGCCATAACTGCAATTTAAAAGGGCACATTGCAAGGAGTTGCCAGAAGCCCAAGAATAAGTCCCGCCCCTTTCAACCAAAAGGTGAAAAGAAGGGGGGTCACGAGCGTACATTTCTACTGCAAGAAAAGAGTTTAAATGTGCAAAGAAATGAAAGGAAAAGTGACCAATTTATTTTAGATTCGGGAGCTACAAGCCATTTTGCGCATAAAAGAGAATATTTCAGAGAAATTAATGATAGTGAATGGACTGAAATCCAGATTGCTGATGGAAATGTTCTAAAATCACAAGGTGCAGGTTCAATGCGTTTGAAATTCAAGGTGAACAATGAATCTCTTGAAACAACTGTGCCTAATGTTCAATATGTCCCAGAATTGAATTGTAACTTGCTTAGTGTGTCTGCTTTAGACAAGAAAGGTTTCAAGGTTACATTTGCCAATGGAGAATGCAATGTAACGAAAAATGATGAGGTTTATGCTCAAGGGAAACTAATCAATGGTGTTTATGAGATTAACGTTTCAGAAAACCAATCAGCACAAGTCGCCCAATCCAAGCAGAAGCATGAAGCAGATCTGGAGCTCTGGCATCGAAGACTGGGTCACCGGGATATCAGAGTCATCCAGGAACTGCAGAATGGAGATCTTGTGAGAGGTCTACAGGTAAACAAAAGTAACACACCCACACCAAAATGTATAACTTGTGTAAGTGAAAAAGGAGTCAAACCTTCTTTCCCACGTTGTGCAGAAAAGAGAAGCACAAAAGTTCTGGACATTGTGTACACTGATTTAGCTGGACCTATGAATATACCTTCTTTAGGAGGAAATAGGTATATTCTTATCTTTTTGGATGATTATTCAAAGTTTTGTGTGGGATACCTTCTCAAAGAGAAGAGTGAAACAGTGGAATTGTTCAAGCAATACGTAAGCATGGTCAAGAACAAATTCCGGCGAGCACCCACCACCCTAATGTCTGATAATGGTGGGGAGTTTTGCTCACGTGAAATGGAAGCCTTCATGGCTCAGGAAGGCATAGCACATGTGACCACAGTTAGCTACACACCTCAACAGAACTCTATTGCTGAGAGGAAATTTAGGTCCATCCTAGAGATGACAAGGTGTATGCTAAAAGGATCCAACTTGTCAAAGAAACTTTGGGGCGAGGCAGCAAATACTGCGATTTATATACAGAATAGGCTGCCAACAAAAGGCACAGAGCGCACGCCATTTGAACTTTGGCATGGAAGAGTCCCAAATTTGTCACACATACGTGTATTTGGAAGTTTGTGCTATTACCACGTGCCCAAGGAGCACAGACACAAACTTGACACCAGAGCAAAGCCTGGTATCCTAGTTGGATACGCTTCTGGAGGAAAAGGCTACAGAGTTGTGGACTTACAAACAGGGAAAACAAGTTCACATCACGTGATTCATTTTGAGGAGTATGAAAAAGCTGACACAAGGAACACAGCAATTGACTGTTCCAATGAGCCAGCAACAGAGGAGTTTGTAAGTTTTCCTTTTGAAGCCATACCAGAAACTAATCCACCTCCTAGTATTGTACCTCCTAGTGTTGTAGCACCCCCTACAGATGACACCCCAGAAGACGCGGAGGACCAGATGTCAGAAGGCTCCAGAGACGAAGAGGACCCGTATGCAGGGATGCCGCCATTGGAAGGAGATGAGGAAGCTGATGCGGTTCAACAAGAGCCAGAGGTCAGACGTTCCTCCAGGTCCAACAGAGGCGTTCCACCACTACGACTGTCCTACTTTGCAGGGTCGGCGCCACCACAGGAACCTTCCACGTGGGAACAGGTTCAACGGTTGCCAGCTGCTGAGGCCAGTCTCTGGAAGCAAGCCGCGCAGGAAGAGATGGATGCACTGCATCGCAACAAGACCTGGACCCTGACAGAGCTACCTCCTGGTAAGAAGGCAATTGGGTCCAAGTGGGTGTTCAAGCTTAAGAAGGGGTCAGAAGGGGAGGTGCAACGCTACAAAGCTAGGCTTGTAGCACAAGGATTTTCACAACAGTATGGCGAAGACTATGATCAAGTATTTGCGCCTACAGTGCGATACAGCAGTGTTAGATTACTTCTAAGTATTGCAGCATCTAAAGGCCTATCAGTCCGTCATGTCGACATAGCAACAGCTTTTCTTCATGGGACGATTTCTGAACAGATTTATATGAAGCAGCCCAAAGGCTTTATCAAGCAAAATGAGGCACATCTTGTATGTAAACTTCAGAAAGGAATTTACGGTTTGAAACAAGCTGCAAGAGCATGGAACCAGAAATTACATGAAATGCTGGTTCAGCTTGGGTACAAGCAGTCAACAGCTGACAAGTGCCTGTACACTAAGAACAGAAATGGACAATTCTCTTACATTCTGGCTTTTGTCGATGATTTATTAATATCAACGTCCAATGACAGAGACTATAAAGACATAGTCAGACATCTCAACAAAGAGGTGGAAGTAAAGGAATTGGGACTTGTCCAGTATTATTTGGGAATTCAAATTGAGAGAGAAGAAGACGGCTCATTTCTTCTCAGCCAGAAGCAGAAGATAATAGAACTGATAGAAAGTATGCAGATGCAAGGTGCACACCCTGTCGCGACACCCATGGCCACAGATTTTCTAAAGAATCAACAAGATTCGAAGCTGCTGCCAGACAACAGCGAATACAGGTCAGCGATTGGTAAACTTTTGTATTTGGTTACTACCAGCAGACCTGACATAGCAAGTGCAGTGGGGATCCTAAGCAGAAAAGTGAGTTCTCCCACTGAACATGACTTGGGTGGGGTCAAGAGGGTGGTGCGTTACCTCAAGGGTACAATGAATTGTAAATTAAAATTGCCAGCTGTAAGGGACCCTAAGTTGGTTGGGTACAGTGATGCAGATTGGGCTGGGGATAAGGCGGATTACAAATCCACAAGTGGTTATGTTTTTATGTTTGGAAATGCACCTATCATTTGGGGCAGTTATAAACAGAAATGTGTAGCCTTATCGTCCACAGAGAGTGAATATATTTCAGCTTCGGAAGCATGCAGAGAGATCATCTGGCTGGATCAACTCCTGACAGACTTTGGTTTGCCGAGAAAAGGACCTGTCAGCTTGATGGAGGACAATCAAGGCTGCCTGCAGCTAGCGCAAACCGAAAAGTTCCTTGCACGTTCAAAACACATTGGGGTCAGGTATCACTTCATTCGCCAGATGATCCAAGATGGACTAGTAGAAATGTCCTACTGTAATACTCAGGAGATGACTGCGGACATTCTCACGAAACCCTTGCCACGAGAGAGTTTCCAGAACCTGCGTGTCAAGCTGGGACTCTGGGTGGTTGAATAAAGTTGTTTTATGTTTGTTAAATGTTGTTCAGACTGAGAAGGGGTTTGTGGGATGTATAACACTGGTGCAGTCAATCACAACATTCCTAGAGTGTACACAAAGGGGACTTGGTCCTCCAGGTAGAGTTTCCTGTGCCAAGACTGAAATCACTTCCTTTGTGTGACCAGAAGTGGGAGTGGCCTTACCTGTAGCTATTCAAAGATACAGGTGAGCTGCTACTCTCTCTCTCTTCCCACCAGGACTCCGAGGATGCAACATCTCAGGAGATGCTCTCTTGGCTTCCAGCCAAGAGAGGCCCACATGGAGCCTTTCTCCCTTAAGGAGAATCTCCACATGTAAATACATTTAATCTAAGCTAGCCTGCCTTTCTGAGACTGTAGAAGCTTGAAATGACTGTGAGTAAAACCTTTATACTTTTATAAGCTTATGTGTCGTGTATTTTCTTTTAAGAGGGAACCAGGGGAAATATGTGCCAGGATCTGCCTTATTCTAGAAGTTCATAGGAACTTAAACGCCACGCTTTGCTGCGCTTTATTGGGGATGAGAAACTCTGCTAGTTTGGAGCTTGTTAGCACAAGCTGGGATAGGAAATATTAATCAATATTCCCTCATCCACATTCCCTCTCATCTCCCACAAATACCAGGAAAGATTCTAGAGCAGATCATTAAGCAAACGGTCTGTGAGCACCTAGAAAGGAACGCTGTGATCACTAAAAGTCAGCATGGGTTTCTGAAAAATAAGTCATGTCAGACTAATCTGATCTCGTTTTTTGACAGAATTACAAGCCTGGTAGACGAAGGGAACACTGTGGATGTAGCCTATCTTGATTTCAGCAAAGCCTTTGACAAGGTGCCCCATTATATTCTTGTAAAGAAGCTGGTAAAATGCGGGCTAGACAATGCTACCATTCAGTGGATTTGTAACTGGCTGACAGACCGAACCCAAAGGGTGCTCATCAATGGCTCCTCTTCATCCTGGAGAGAAGTGACTAGTGGGGTGCCACAGGGTTCTGTCTTGGGCCCAGTCTTATTCAACATCTTTATCAATGACTTGGATGATGGGCTTGAGGGCATCCTGATCAAGTTTGCAGATGACACCAAATTGGGAGGGGTGGCTAATACCCCAGAGGACAGGATCACACTTCAAAATGACCTTAACAGATTAGAGAACTGGGCCAAGGCAAACAGGATGAATTTTAACAGGGAGAAATGTAAAGTACTACACTTGGGCAAAAAAAATGAAAGGCACAAATACAGGATGGGTGACACCTGGCTTGAGAGCAGTACAAGTGAAAAGGATCTAGGAGTCTTGGAAGACCACAAACTTGACATGAGTCAACAGTGTGATGCAGCAGCTAAAAAAGCCAATGCAATTCTGGGCTGCATCAATAGGAGTATAGCATCTAGATCAAGGGAAGTAATAGTACCACTGTATTCCGCTCTGGTCAGACCTCACCTGGAATACTGTGTCCAGTTCTGGGCACCACAGTTCAAGAAGGATACTGACAAGCTGGAACATGTCCAGAGGAGGGCAACCAAAATGATCAAAGGCCTGGAAACGATGCCTTATGAGGAACGGCTTAGGGAGCTGGGTATGTTTAGCCTGGAGAAGAGAAGGTTAAGGGGTGATATGATAGCCATGTTCAAATATATAAAAGGATGTCATATAGAGGAGGGAGAAAGGTTGTTTTCTGCTGCTCCAGAAAAGCGGACACGGAGCAATGGATTCAAACTACAAGAAAGAAGATTCCACCTAAACATTAGGAAGAATTTCTTGACAGTGAGAGCTGTTCGGCAGTGGAATTTGCTGCCAAGGAGTGTGGTGGAGTCTCCTTCTTTGGAGGTCTTTAAGCAGAGGCTTGACAGCCACCTGTCAGGAATGCTTTGATGGTGTTGCCTGCTTGGCAGGGGGTTGGACTGGATGGCCCTTGTGGTCTCTTCCAACTCTATGATTCTATGATTCTATGATTCTATTAATAGACTATTACTGCAGCAGGAAGCTCGGTTCATTCATTTACTTAAAACAATGGCTCCCATTGGTTTGAACAGTTTTCAGGATTACACGTCTTTCTTATAATACATTACTATAAATTGATTTGCTTCTGTCCTCTGGGAAATGGAACTGTATCCCTTTAAGAAATTCTAGGGAACCACACCTAACCTTTAAAGAGATCTCTTATAAAAAAGACGCACACATAGACGCACACATAAACTTGGGTGGGAAACGATGTTATTTTGTTACTTTATAATTTATATTGGTGTATCTAGTGTTTGTATGTTTCTTCCAGTTATTATATCATATTTAATCCTTTCAGCTGACGAAGGTTAAAGACACCAAAACAGGGCCCTGTCCTGGCTTTGGATTATTGTGGGGGGCCCCTTGCTTTAAAAGACTTTTACATCAAACGCTGTATTGATGCATCAAAAGACTCTCTAATGGAACTGGAACCTGAACTATTTAATTAGATATTATTGAACTGAGACATTACACTGGAAAATCTTCAGTTTGTGAAAACTATTTAAAGATAAAGTTTGTCCTCTTGGTGGGACATATACTCTTGAAAATTGCATCGTCACATAAATTGTATGGTTGTGTGTTATCTTGTTTTCTATGTTCACTGTTGGTTTGTGAATAGGAATTATTCTCATTATTGAATGGTAATTGTTGGCCTGAGTTCTTTGTTTGCTTTCTATTTGTGTGCCTGCAAAGTGGCCAGCACTGCCTCCTGGGGAAGGGAGGTCCACAGGACTTTATTTTGATTGTTACAAATCTTTCACCATTCACTTTCCTTGGATGGCCCCAAGTTGTAGTATTATGAAAAGTATGAGAGGAAGAAAAATGTTTCACTATCCAGTATGCATATCATACCCTCCTCTTACTTGCCTTTTTTCTAAGCTAAAAAGCCCCAATGTGCAGCCTTTCCTCAGCTTTGCTTGGTTGTGATGGTTGCTTATTACAGAATCCAGAAATTCTGCTCCCCAGGGCAGGGCTTGGCAGAAGTCAGAGGGCAGCACTAAGCACAAACACAATTCACTCCTTGTGTGCTAGGAGCAAAAAGACGCTTGTTCCCTGCTTCTCTGGCAATCGGCTCAAAAGGGCAGTGAAGTCTGATTCATTAAAATGAATGGGGCACTGCCCCCCAAACCTCAGCCTGCCCTCAGACAACACCCACCTGCCTGCCTTCTTGGGGGGGGGGAGAGAGGTCCTCCTGTCCCCTTCTTGCTCCATAGTTTTAGTGTCAGCCAGGGGAACAAAAGCAGAATGAGTTGGCTCTGCCAGTCTTTGGCCCTGGCTCCCTGACTCCCCTCCTAGCCAGCCCCAATGGGCACCAGTCACCAGTCATCCTCTCCTAGGGGCTCCAGGGCACATGCAGGGGCTCAAATGGGCACACGGCTCTCCAAAACTTCAGGAGCTCCTGCTCATCATGCCAAGGATGGGAACTTTTTCAACCCCCAAGGGCTGCATTTCCCCACGGGGAACCTGGCGATGGGCTGGGGGGCGAGTGGAAAGGGGCCCCCAAGGCAGAAGCAGGAGTGATGGGTGGGGCTCTTAGCTTTGTGCAGCCGGCTGCATTCGGTGCTACTTTTCTAGAAAAAGTAAACCAGCCATCCTTCAAAATTCACAATTTTGCAGTGACAAGTAAGCATAAATGCATATGCTAAATTAAAGTGTGCATAAAAATGCATATATTAGTGAAAATAATATAAAATGCATTATATGAAGGGAAACTGCATTGCAAAAATGTGTGTACTAGGCAAAATTGCATATAAAAATGCATTCATTAGGTAAGACATACAAAAGAACCAAGCATTACAGTTCATTTTCATTTCAAATACAAATATTTTTGTAAAAAAGAATAAAACTTTTGTTCATTAAGAAAAATTCTCACAAAAATGCTGACAAATTTTCATTATTTTTTAAAAAAGAAGAATTTGCAAACGGATGTGGAAATGTGGACAACTGAATTTAAGTCTGGATAAATGAGAACCCAAAAACTTCCTAGTGCATAGGAACCTGCAGGCTGCACTTGGCTCAATGGCCAAAGGTCAGACAAGAGTTGGCGCATTCAGTGTTGTGAGGAAATGCAGAATTTCCAAACCTTCATGACAGTGAGGAGCCCCTGCTCACCTGAACCCCAAAACTGCATCCCTGAAGTAGAAGCATTTATAGCCAAGACTAAGAGGAAAGATTTCAGCCCCCACCCTTTCCAAATTCTGACTTAATCTGCATGACAGGAGCTTTTATAAATGGTTAGGAGCTGTGATGTTCTATCATCCCGGCTGCCTCTTTAGCTTTTGAATAGCTGTTAAAGACTGGTTAAGCTCAACTACTAAGCCTTTGAAATTGACACAAGCTGCTTAAAGCAGCTGCCTGGAGCCTTGGATACTTAAATGCCAAGAACAGGGGCAAAAAAGACCAGGATATATTTAGTGATAGAGTTAAGAGGGAATTTGGTCCCAACTTTTAACAATTTTCAGAGGTTATATAACTTGCAGCCTTGACAGCTGTTTCTGCTAATCAAGACGTGTTAGAAATAACTTGCAAATTGGAAAATCCTTTAATCCCCTATCAATTCTTTCCTAAGAGTTTTGTTTAAGATTGCAGAGGAATATTAGTGAGATGTTTAGTGAGATGTTTTTTTAGTGAGATGTTTAGTGAGATGTTTAGTGAGATGTTTTTTTAAAATGTAAATGGTATCATTTACATTTTAAAAAAACATCTCACTAACTAGCAATGGACATGAAAGTACCACTCTTCCATGCAGAAGCTCCAGACCATCCACAGGCAACCTTAATAATAAAATATTTATAATTCCCTCTGTTCCCTGCCAAAGGAAGCCAGAACTGTGTTCGTAAATGTTACAAGCAAACAATCAAGTTCTGCCTTTAGGGGAGATACACTTGGAGGAAGAAGATCAGGTGCGCTAAAGCTCAGAATAAGCTCAGACTTGCAAGAGAGGTTTAAAATAATAAAATGATTTATTATTGAAGATTTATTATTGAAGCGTGGAAGAACAAGCAAATAGTAGGTTCTCTACTTGTAAGAGAAATGCTATCGGGTAACAGAGAGAAAGTAGAGCAGTTCAACACCTACTTTGCCTGTTTTCTCTCAAAAGGAAAACAGTGCCAAACCTGGTGATAACAGAATAAATGAGGCAAGGAGGGAGCTGCAGTCCAAGACAGGGAAAGAGGTGGAAAGGGAACACCAAGCTACTTAGAATGAATTCAGTCTCCAGGGCCTGATGAACTGCATCCAAGGGGACTAACAGAGCTTGCGGGTATAATCTCAAAGTCTCTGTGTGATCTTTGAGAATTCCTGGAGAAAAAGTGAGGTCCCTATAAAGTGGAAGCAGGCAAATGTCATACCCATCTTGAAAAAAGGGGAGTGGGAGTGAGAAGACCCAGGTAACTATCGACTGGTGAGCTTGACATTAATACCAGATAAGGTTCTAGAACAGATAAACAAACAGTTCATCTGTGGCCATTTAGAAATTACTAAGAGTGATTACTAAGAGCCAGCATGGATTTCTCAAAAACAAGTTTTGCCAGACTAATCTTACTTCTTTTTAAAAGAATAGAGTTAGAAGCTTGGTGGATCAGGGGAATGCTGTGGATATATCTTGATTTCAATAAGGCTTTAATACAACTATGGAATTATAGAATTGTACAGTTGGAGCATCTAGTCCAACCCCCTGCAATGCAGGAATCTCAGCTAAAGCAGAGTCCCACATGATATTATTGTGGAGAAGCTGGTAAAATGTGAGCTAGTTGATGTTACTGCTAGATGGATTTGCAGCTGGTTAACTGATCAAACTCAAAAAATGCTCACCAATGGTTCCTCATCATCCTGGAAAAAGGTGACAAGTGGGGTGACACACCATAGTGTTGTGTCCTGGGCCTGTTGTTGTTCGACATCCTTATAAGTGACTTGGATTAAGGAATTGAGGAAATGCTCATCAAATTTACAGACGACACCAAACTGGGAGGAATAACTAATATCTTAGAAAACAGAATTGGGATTCAAAATGAGCTTAACAGACTGGAGAACTGGGCCCAAACTAGCAAAATGAATTTCAATAGGGACCATGTAAGGTTCTGCACTTAAGCAGAAATAATCAGATGTGTAAATATAGGATGGGGGATACCTGGCAGCAGAAAATAAAAGAAAAAGGCTTATGCAATTTTAGGCTGCATCAACGAAAGTATGGTGTCCAGATCAAGGCAAGTAATAGTACTGTTTTATTCTGCCTTGGTCAGACCACACCTTGAGTCCTGTGTCCAGTTATAGGCACCACAGCTTAAGAAGGATATTGACAAGCTATAGCCTGTGCAGAAGATGGCGACCACTGTCAGAAGAGAGTGCTGGGATAGATGGTCCATTGGTCTCATCTAGCAGGCTCTTCTTATGTTCTTATACTGAGCTAGATGCACCAAGGATCCAATGTGGTTTAAGGCAGTGTAATAAACTTTGATGTTCCCCAGGCACCTTGCCCAACTTATGTGACTTTACCTTTTCACAGAGATCTTTTGCCAGTTGCTACAGTATAAGCCCCAAATGTTCCTTAGGATTCTTAACAAGCTTCTGTGTTTTTGACATCCGCCAGTGGATTGGTTTTCTGTTTCAAAAAAAGTTTCTAGACAAATGGCTGTCTTGGGATTTAACAATCTCCCCTCTTTAGTGGGCAAAAGAATCCTGGAACATTTTAGCTCTGGTGTCATAATGCCAAGCACATTCAGAGAAAAATCACTACTTCCAGAGCTGAAATAACTCACACGAGCACATCACATCCAAATTCTCATCCTCAAATATTGGTGGTGAATATTATCTGAATATATTCTATCATGCAGATATTTGGAAACTATTTGACATTCTACGGCAGCATTTTTTTACACCTGATGGTTTTGCAGTCAAACATTTGCAGTGTTTGATAGCCAACATTTGGTAGCACTTAATATTGGACAGTTTTTGGACAAGCATCAATCAGTATTTGACAACATCTTAACACTGTGTAGTAGAATTCAATATCTAACTGCTGCTTTGCAGTTGCATCTTGTAAATTTATACTAGGGATAGGGAAGCTGGGTTGATTCCAGCTTGAAGGAAATTTGGATTTATGCACCTTCATTATTACACCTTCATTCACAGCTTCCCCAACAGGTGGGAAGAGAGATGTTGGACATGTGAATGGGCAGGAGGTGCAGGAGGTTTGAATGCAATACACGGCCAGTAACATGCTTGGATGTAACAAGTAATCTCCTATAGAATGGTCTAATGGTCCTGTCTGATGCCCCTGCACTGCCTGGGGGTGCAAAGGATCCACACTAGGGATGGGGGACCTCTGCCTGTCGAGATGTCACTAGACTCCAACTCCCAGCACCCCAGAGCATTGAACATGCTGGCTGGGGATGATGGATGTTGGATACATTTGGAGAGTCACAGGTTTCCTACTCCTGATTTATACTAATTCCATTCATTCATCCATCCCATCAGAAAATACTCCCTTGAATGGGGGGGGGGAGATTTTAAATTTTGATGTCAAAATCTGAGTGACAAATTAAAGGTAAAGGTAAAGGAACCCCTGACCATTAGGTCCAGTCGTGACCGACTCTGGGGTTGCGCGCTCATCTCGCATTATTGGCCGAGGGAGCCGGCGTACAGCTTCCGGGTCATGTGGCCAGCATGACAAAGCCGCTTCTGGCAAACCAGAGCAGCGCACAGAAACGCCGTTTACCTTCCTGCCAGAGCGGTTCCTATTTATCTACTTGCACTTTGATGTGCTTTCAAACTGCTAGGTGGGCAGGAGCTGGGACTGAGCAACGGGAGCTCACCCCATCGCGGGGATTCGAACCGCTGACCTTCTGATCAGCAAGCCCTAGGGCAGTGATGGCTAACCTTGACACTCCAGATGTTTTGGGACTACAACTCCCATTATCCCTGACCACTGATCCTGTTAGCTAGGGATGATGGGAGTTGTAGTTCCAAAACATCTGGGGTGTCAAGGTTAGCCATCACTGCCCTAGGGTGACAAATTGGGGTGGGGCAAATTTCAGACTGACAATTCAATGTCTGTTGGGCAGTATTTAAATTCTAATAATGATTATGATTATTATTATGTTTCTTTAATTTTTAAAAAAGCATTTCCATTGTATTGCTATTTTTATTGTTAAAGTAACTGAATTTTAACTCGTTTGTTTTATGTTGCAAGTCACCATGAGAAGTTGTCAAAGGCTGCCCTATAAATACTGTAAATAAAACAAACAAACAAACAAACCATACAGTCTGATACATGTTTCCCATAATGGATTATCCATTGAATTCAATTGCATCAAGTTTGCATTGCATGACATTGACTTGAGTTCAACTGCATTGAGTTCAATGAGGATTATTTCCAGGTAAGTGCAAGTAGGATTGCAGCCTTAATGACACAAGCAGGAGTGAAGTCACACTCCTCTCATCTTGTGTGTATTACTGTGTACAGGTTAGGCTGAGAGCTGTCAGGATGACCCAGCAAAGTTCCTGGCTGAGCAAAGACTCGAAGGCAGCCCTGTGGCCTCACACTCCACACCTTAGCTCAGGAATCCCTGGTCGCTAAACTACACTGGCTCTCAACAGCCTAGCCAGGATAAATCTTTAAATCCCTACCCCTTTTATGAAAGCCAAGAGACCAGGCAGTAGGATGAATTATTGAGTTTTCCATTCCACGTCCACACAGCAGAGGATAACCCACCTGCCTCTATGACATTAAGGCTGTTAAATATTTCAGGTGCTTGATATCTTAATGGGAATGTTCCAATTTTCTCTTCCAGAAGGAGAAAAGGAAACATCTGATTCTATTTGGTTTGACTTCTTCGCTGTTACCAGTCATATTGATTAATCTGAATCTTACTCTCTGGCCCAGACAGTTTCCTAAGGCACAAGATATGAGTTGAGAGAAGCAAACTCATTTGGACATTCATTCATCAACCCCCAGGGCCCTTTTAAAGTCAAATATTTTTCAACTTCCAATTATAGAAAGGCACCATCTTCTGGTTAGTAATTAATCAGCTTAAATACTTGAGAGCATGTGATGTGTGCCACACCGAAAGCGCCTGCAATGGTGTTTGTTCAGGATGCTTGCAAAGGCTGTGGGCTGATTCCAAGGGCAAGGAACCGGAAGGGCGAGCACAGCACGGCTGGACCAGCACCCACCTTTCCAACAGCCATCTTCCACTGTGGCTCCCCAGCCAGACTCAGCACCACCACCCAGTGCCCCAGGGCAGATGCAAGAGCCTTAGTACAATGATGATTGTTGTTGTTACAACAGAGATATTGTACAGGCAGAGATATTGTGGTTCAGTTCCAGGCCACCACAATGAACTGAATATTGCAATAAAGCAAGTCACACAATTCTCCTGCTGTAGTGCATGTACAAGTTATGTTTTCGCTTTGCGGGAATCTATTAAGCCAGGTGTCGCAGGCTGCTGGGGTGGGAGGGGAAAAACCTGGCTCCAGCCCTAACCAGCTCCACACCTGTGGCCAAAAGAGGAGCAGGGGGCAGAGCATCCTTCCCCTGGAACAGGGGTAGGCAACCTAAGGCCCGTGGGCTGGATGCGGCCCAATCGCCTTCTAAATCAGGCCCGCAGATGGTCCGGGAATCAGCGTGTTTTTACATGAGTAGAATGTGTGCTTTTATTTAAAATGAAGAGTTTGGATTTGATATCCCGCTTTATCACTACCCTTAAGGAGTCTCCAAGCGGCTCACATTCTCCTTTCCCTTCCTCCCCCACAACAAACACTCTGTGAGGTGAGTGGGGCTGAGAGACTTCAGAGAAGTGTGACTAACCCAATGTCGCCCAGCAGCTGCATGTGGAGGAGTGGAGACGCGAACCCCATTCACCAGATTACAAGACTACCACTCTTAACCACTATACCACACTGGCTCTCAAATGCATCTCTGGGTTATTTGTGGGGCATAGGAATTTGTTCATCCCCCCCCCCAAAAAAATAGTCCGGCCCACCACATGGTCTGAGGGATGGTGGACCGGCCCACGACTGAAAAAGGTTGCTGACCCCCTGCCCTGGAAGCAACCAGGCTGCCTGCAGCTGCACTCCTGTCCTTGTAAGGAGCAATATCTGTGGAGTGCAATAAAATGAGTCATGTTGTGCTTCCCTGAGATGCTGCAACATGCAGTTCAGTGGCTCACCACAAGGGGCAATGGAACACAGCCCCCAGTATATAATAATAATAATAATAATAATAATAATAATAATAATAATAATAATAATAATAATATGGGTGCTGACCCATTTGACTGTTTTCATGACCAGGACTTCTTTGTCTTCACACTGTCAGCCCTCAACACGGCAAAAAGGCTAAAAGAGGCTTCTGCTAAGGGACTGTGTTAAGAAGAAGGGGGCCAGGACTGCAGAGCCATGACCTGCAAGGCTCCCCCACAGCCAGCCAGCCCATTTTCCAGAACTGGTGGAAACAGCAAGGTGAGTGGGGGATTGTTTCAGGAAAGATTTTGTCCTGTCTTCCAAATTACACTGTTCCCCCAACCCCCAGAGAAGATCTGGGGAGGGTGTAGGGAACATGTAGAGGGAGGAGAGGGGGAAAGTCCCGCCATGCAAGAAGATACCCTTGTGCTGACTGTGGGAATGTTTTGGAACGTGGATGGAGATTTATAATTTAATATATCTCATCCTAACTTGTGCTAACAAGTTCAACTAGCAGAGTAACATTCCCTTTTAAAATACACACAGCGGAAGTTGCTTTGATTCTCTAGAATCAACTTAATCTAGTTTCCTGGTTTGTCACTATATTTCCCCTTTGTCCCTCTTCAAATAAGACACAACACACGTCTTCTATAAAAAGATATAAAATGTTTACTCACATATATCCAGCTCAAGACAAATCCCAAAGAAGGCAGGCTTATTCTTAGTAAAGATATTTACAATTGGAATCTCTCCATGTGGGAGAGAAGTCCGCTAGGCCCCAGTTGGCTGGAAGCCAACTGAGCATCCTCCTCACAGTTTGAGTGAGAGAGTGGAATGGAATGGCCGCTGACCTGTGGGTTCTTTGTTCATACCTTCCCAGGTGAAGCCACTCCCACATCTAGTTGCAAGAGGAAATTGTCTCAATCCATGTGACCAGGAAGTTGTGGCTGGAGGACTGAGGCAATCTCCATTGTCTGCTCTAGCATTGTTGTACTTGACTGCTCTAGTGTTTACATCCCACAAACCCCTTCTCAGGCAAATACAACATACAAAACATAAACAACTTTATTCAACCACCCAGAGTCCCAGCTTGACACGTAGATTCTGGAAACTCTCTTTTGGCAAGGGTTTTGTCAAGATGTCGGCAGTCATCTCTTTGGTGCAGCAATAAGACAGTTCCACAAGTCCATCTTGCACCATCTGGCGTATATAGTGGTACCTGACACCAATGTGTTTGGTTCTGGCTAGGAACTTTTCACTCTGCGTCAGCTTCAGGCAACTTTGATTGTCCTCTAGCAGGCTGACAGGTTCCCTTCTCACCAGTCCAAAGTCTTTGATGAGTTCATCAAGCCAGGCAATTTCTCTGCATGCTTCTGTAGCAGCAACATATTCGGACTCTGTTGAAGACAAAGCTACACAACTCTGTTTATAGCTGCCCCACACAACAGGTCCATCCCCAAACATAAAAACATGACCACTTGTGGATTTATAGTCAGCATTATCCCCGGCCCAATCTGCATCAGTGTACCCAACCAACTTAGGGTCTCTGACAGCTGGCAACTTTAATTTACAATTTATTGTACCTTTCAGGTATCTAACCACCCTTTTCAGCCCCGCTAAATCATGCTCAGTGGGAGAATTCACTTTTCTGCTCAGAATCCCCACAGCATTAGCTAAGTCAGGTCTACATGTGGTAACCATATACAAAAGTTTACCAATTACCGACCTATATTGACTGTTATCTGGCAACAGCTTCGAATCCTGCTGATTCTTCAAGAAGTCTGTAGCCATGGGCGTTGCAACCGGGTGTGCGTCTTGCATCTGCAAATACTCAATCAGTTCATGAATCTTTTGCTTCTGGCTGAGAAGAAATGAGCCATCTTCTTCTCTTTCCACTTGGATTCCTAAGTAGTATTTGACATCTCCAAGTTCTTTTACTTGTACCTCCTTGCTGAGGTGTTTTACTATTTGTGTATAGTCTCTATTATTTGCAGTAGCAATAATTAAATCATCGACAAAAGCCAATATGTATGAATATTGTCCATTACTTGACTTGCTGTACAAGCACTTGTCTGCGTTTCCTTGCTTGTACCCAAGTTGCACAAGCATACTGTGCAATTTCTGATTCCAGGCTCTAGCCGCTTGTTTAAGCCCATAGATTCCTTTCTGGAGTCGACACACGAGGTGCGTCTCATTTGGTTTTGTGAAACCTTTAGGTTGTTTCATGTATATTTCTTCTGAAATTCTCCCGTGTAAAAACGCAGTGCATATGTCAACGTGCTTCACGTCCAATTGTTTAGAGGCTGCAATGCTCAAAAGCATTCGGACGGTACTATATCTTACGGTTGGTGCGAAAACTTCGTCGTAATCTTCACCAAAACGTTGTGAAAAACCTTGTGCTACTAGCCTTGCTTTGTAGCGTTCCACTTCCCCTTCTGACCCCTTCTTAACCTTGAACACCCACTTGCACCCAATGGCCTTCTTACCAGGAGGGAGCTCTGTCAGGGTCCACGTCTGGTTCTGATGCAGTGCATCCATCTCCTCCTGAGCGGCTTTCTTCCAGAGACTGGCTTGCGCAGATGGCATCTTCAGAATCTCTTCCCATGTGGAAGGTTCCTGTGGAGACACCGACCCTGCAAGGTAGGACAGTCGTACTGGTGGGACACCTCTGTTGGTTCTGGATGAGCGTCTGACCTCTGGTTCTGGTTCCTGAACCGCATCAGCTTCCTCACCATCCTCCAACGCTTCCATGTCCCCATCTGAGTCCTCCTCTTCGTCTCTGGAGCCGCCAGGGTCATCTGCGTCTTCTGGTGCGTCGCCTGTAGGGGGTGCTATGACACTAGAAGGCAGATTAGTACCATGTGGGGTTTCAGAAGGAAAGTTTATGAGTTCTTGAGTCCATTCTGACTCCTTGGAGCAGCCAATAACAGTGTTCTTTGTGTCTGCTTTTGCGTGTTCATCAAAATAAATTGCATGGTGCGCACTCACTTTGCCTGTCTGTAAGTCCATTACTCTGTATCCTTTGCCTCCAGCAGCATATCCCACTAAGATACCTGCTTGTGCTCTGGAGTCAAGCTTGTGCCTCTGTTCCTTGGGCATGTGGTAGTAACATATACTGCCAAATACACGTATGTGCGACAGACTAGGCACTTTTCCATGCCAAAGTTCAAATGGTGTGCGCTGTGTTGCCTTTGTTGGCAACCTGTTCTGGAGATAGACAGCTGTGTAAGCAGCATCTCCCCACATCTTCCTAGGCAGGGATGCTTCCTTCAGCATACACCTTGTCATTTCCATAATGGATCTGAACTTCCTTTCAGCTATGGAGTTCTGTTGTGGCGTGTAAGGAACTGTGGTTACATGTGTAATTCCTTCCTTTGCCATAAGGGCTTTCATCTCATGTGAGCAGTATTCTCCTCCATTGTCAGACATTAAGACACCTGGAGCTCTTTGGAACTTGTTCCTAACCATGGCAATGTAATTCTTGAACATCTCTACTGTCTCACTTTTATCTTTGATGAAATATGCCACACAATATCTCGAAAAATCATCAATAAAAATCAAAATATACTTGTTGTGTCCAAGTGATGGAACACTGAATGGCCCACACAAATCTGAATGCACAGTATCCAGAACTTTAGTACTCCTTTGTTCTGTGCAACGTGTAAAAGAAGGTTTTACTGCCTTTTCAGTAACACAAGTTATGCATTTTGTTGGAGCTTGGTTGCTGCTTCCTTTTACCTGCAAACCTGTGACAAGATCACTTTCCTGTAGACTCTTAATGATGGTGGTATCTCTGTGTGCAAGTCTTCTATGCCACAGCGTCAAATCTGCGTCATCCTTCTGGCTGGAGCGTGCCACTTTTGCAGACTGGTTCTCTGAAAGATTAACCTCATAAACACCATTTATTAATTTTGCTTCAATGTACACTTCACCATCCTTAGTTACACTGCATTGTCCATTCTCAAATGTGATCTTGAAACCTTTCTTGTCCAAAGTAGAGACACTGAGTAAATTGCAGCTCAGTTCTGGTACATACACAACATTGGACATTCTGGTCCTAAAAGATTCATTGTTTACATTGAATTCCAAATGCATTGAACCTTCACTTTTGGACTTTAAAACATTTCCATCTGCAACCTCAATTTCAGTCTCTTTATCATTTAATTCATTAAAACAGTCTCTTTTAAACGTGTAGTGCGAACTGCATCCAGAATCAATAATCCATTTATTATGCACATTTTCATAATTTCTCACAGCTAAGCTCCTTTCTTGCAACAGCAAGTTGCATTCAGATTTCCCTTTTCTTTCTCCTTTACGCTGAAAGGCTTGGGAATCTTTCTCTTTAGCTTTAGGCGCTCTACAATTTCTGGCTATATGGCCGATTTTATTACAATTGTGACATGTGACCTTCTTGTGTCCATCTCTGGACTGTGCAGGCTGTTTAAGAACATAATTGCTGCCTTTATTTCTAGTGCTCCTCTCTGGGGAATCAAATCTCTTTCTGCATTCCTCTCTTAATTCACTGGTCAGTTCCTTAAAAGTTAGATTCTCTTTATGATCCATCAAACTGACAAATGCATCAAAATGTGGCCCTAATGAGGCTAACAGAAATGATACCTTTGTTACTTCATCAAAAGATTGTGGAGTAAGTTCAAGCTTTTGAATAATTTCTGTGAATTTATCAATATGCTCTGTGAATTCTTCTTTTGAATTCATTCTCAGTCTAGTTAATTTGCCCATCAATGTTCTGTAGGAGTTCTTTGTAGATTCTCCATACATGCGCTCAATATCTTTTAGGATCTGAGATGCATCATCTTTGCTATTTATTAACGATAGATGCTTATTGCGAAGTCCACTCAAAATTATGTGCTTGGCCTCGCTGTTCTGCCTTTTCCAGACTTTAATCTTGGCTGAGGCTTCATCATCTGTACCTTCGGGCTTTGGCTTCTCAATCGCATCCAAAACATCCCTTGCTTCTAAATATGCTATTAAGCGCGTTTTCCAGTGCACAAAATTGTCCTCATCTAGCAGCATTAAGCCTGGCTTTGCTTCACTATAAAAACTGGCACTAGCCATCTTAAAATCCAAAATTTGGAAAAATTTCAAAATTCAAAAATTTGTCCAAATTCAAAATCAAAATCTCAAAATGCAAAAAGCAAAAGCCTCAAAATAAATCTTCACTGCCTTTTGGGTCTTTTGTGAGCTCTGAGGGAGGGGAGGGGTAGCTTAATCCCCCTTTCTCTAGACAATAGGACAAAAGGACCATGCGGTCTCACCAGGAAATGCTCTCAGAAAAATCCTACTCAACTCAAAAATGCAATCCAACGCAATCCTTCAAAAATACACAAAATACGCAGCGCTGGGCATACATAACCCTTTGTGGGAATGTTTTGGAACGTGGATGGAGATTTATAATTTAATATATCTCATCCTAACTTGTGCTAACAAGTTCAACTAGCAGAGTAACATTCCCTTTTAAAATACACACAGCGGAAGTTGCTTTGATTCGCTAGAATCAACTTAATCTAGTTTCCTGGTTTGTCACTATATTTCCCCTTTGTCCCTCTTCAAATAAGACACAACACACGTCTTCTATAAAAAGATATAAAATGTTTACTCACATATATCCAGCTCAAGACAAATCCCAAAGAAGGCAGGCTTATTCTTAGTAAAGATATTTACAATTGGAATCTCTCCATGTGGGAGAGAAGTCCGCTAGGCCCCAGTTGGCTGGAAGCCAACTGAGCATCCTCCTCACAGTTTGAGTGAGAGAGTGGAATGGAATGGCCGCTGACCTGTGGGTTCTTTGTTCATACCTTCCCAGGTGAAGCCACTCCCACATCTAGTTGCAAGAGGAAATTGTCTCAATCCATGTGACCAGGAAGTTGTGGCTGGAGGACTGAGGCAATCTCCATTGTCTGCTCTAGCATTGTTGTACTTGACTGCTCTAGTGTTTACATCCCACACTGACGGGTGGTGTTAGTTTGATACCTCCCCAGCACTGCAAGAATCAATGTATATACAATTTGGCATGCATGGTGTTCAGGTTCCTAATATTCCCCTCTCCCAATGAGTGAAGCCTTGGAGCGACATTGTGATGTTGTTGGTGCAGAGATCCCACAATTCAAAACAGGGCAGGGAGTAGGATGGGCAGATGCAGAAGAAAACAGGCGTCCTGCACCTTTAATAGTTGTGTAGAAGGGGAAATGTCAGAAGATCCTGTCATGCATGTCATGCAACCTACCGCTGCTGAAATTCCCTCCTCTGCACAGCTATTCTAAGTGCTAGAGCTACACCCATTTTTGCATCCAGCTACCCTAGTAGGGGGAACCAAGTATTGCCAGTTACACATTCCCAAAAAAGATGACACATACTTGCTTAAAATGTAAATATATATCCTATTTTATATGCATGGATGCACATTTAGAAATAATTACTACCTTAATATATAATAAAAACATAAGGGGGTCATCGTGCTGCAGTTTGCTTGGCCACAGGCAAGAGGCACTGCAAACTACAGCATGACAAGAGGTAGTGGATGGGCAGTTTGGGTGAGACATAGAGGGGCAGCCAGAACAGGCTGCAGGACTGGAGGCTCCTCTGCCTGGAGCTCCAGGGTCCCCAGGTTGGCCAGCACCACTACTGACCAAAATGTGATGTGTGGAAGTAGCATTGGATGTCCTGGATTGGTCATAGCAGGTTGAAGATGGCACTGTATTACAACCATATTCTGCCAAGCCTTCCGCAGTGCTGCATTTTACAACATACAAAAGTCAAAGTATACGGGTTCTGCACATTATGTGGTACAGCAATGGGAGATAATGCTTGTTTTGTGCAGAGACATATTTAATAAGTGTGTGAAGAGTCATGCTGGGTTGGTGGTAGTCAAGGAGATTCTGAGCTATTGAATCCATTAGAGCCTGCAGGATCTAACATTCCAATTAGCAGCACAGCCTATCAGGGACCCATAAGGAGTGATTCACACCTAGCTTGGCCTCTTTTAGTTGCACAGGGCAATGGAGAGAACAAGGAAGTCTGTCTTCTCCACTGACATGACACACCTTTCAGGTGTGATTCAATGAGCACTTTCCATTACTTCATTCACTTTCTCCCCATTAGAATCATAGAATCATAGAGTTGGAAGAGACCACAAGGGCCATCCAGTCCAACCCCCTGCCAAGCAGGAAACACCATCAAAGCATTCCTGACAGGTGGCTGTCAAGCCTGGTAGTGACGTCGGGAAAGGAGGAGGAGGGGTCAGAAACAGGTGTGTTGTGCTGTGCTGTTTAACGTCCACTGGAGGGCGCTATATTTTTTTGCAGAAAATCACATTTTTACCTGGGAAAGGTGTGGTATTTGTGCAATGTAAGTACATATGATCACTCCCATATGGGCATGGAACGTTGTGTCCAAATTTGAACAGAATCGATCAAGGGTTACGGAGAAAGGCGATTGTTAACAAACATCCAACTTGAACGATTTTATATATATAGATGCATCTCTGGGTTATTTGTGGGGCATAGGAATTTGTTCATTTCCCCCCCCCCCCAAAATATAGTCCGGCCCACCACATGGTCTGAGGGACAGTGGACCGGCCCACGGCTGAAAAAGGTTGCTGACCCGTGCCCTTGGCTCTGTGGTTTAACCCACAGCGCCACCCACATCCCTTCCGTGTGACCTACAGGCTGTTTATTTCCATTTTGACAGCATGCTGAAAAGCAGAGATCTACGCATGTTCCTTTGTCTACCTGTGTGTTCTTGCCTGGTGATTCCTGTCTCACCCCAACATTTTGACCAAGCTCCTCCTGGCCATCTGCATATGCCTCCACGCAGTGCTTTTTTCTGGGGGGATGCAGAGGTACGCATGCCCCTAAACATTTTGTGAATCTTTGTACTTTTGTCCATTTACTGTATTTATTTTTCCCAATTTGAACTACAAAATGGTGATTTTCTTGAGTCAAAATGAGAGTACCCCTAAACATTTTTTTAGAAAAAAAGCACTGCCTCCACATGTTTTCATTATGATTGAAGAATTTCTGATGCTCTTTCTAATTTCAAAATCATGCCATTAGCACTATTATTATTATTATTATTATTATTATTATTATTATTATTATTAATTGAATGTCTATACCGCCCTATACCCGGACGTCTCAGGGCAGTTCACAGAACAAAATCAAAATATAAAACCTCAAAATATATAATCAAAATAAAAACAACAACCCAATAAACACCCCCCCAAAAAAAGATCCACGTTTTAAAAGGGCATAGGATGTAAATTGGATCAACCAAAGGCCTGGTTAAAAAGGAATGCTTTTGTCTGTCAACTAAAGGTGTATAATGAAGGTGCCAGGCGAACTTCCCTGGGGAGAGCATTTCACAGACAGGGAGCCACTGCAGAGAAGGTCCATTCTCATGTTTCCCCCCTCCGGACCTCTCGAGGAGGAGGCACACAAAGAAGGGCCTCAGAAGATGATCTCAGGGTCCGGGTAGGCTGATATGGAGAGAGACGGTCCTTGAGGTATTGCAGTCCTGAGCCGTTTAAGGCTTTATAGGTCAAAACCAGCACTTTGAATTGGGCCCAGAAACTAATTGGTAGCCAGTGCAGTCAGACCAGGATCGGTGGAATATGCTCAAACTGTCTTGCTCAGGTGAACAACCTGACCGCTGAATTCTGCACTAGCTGAAGTTTCCAAACCGTCTTCAGAGGCAGCCCTATGTATAACGCATTGCAGTAATCTAACCATGAGGTAACCAGAGCATAGACAACAGTGGTTAGGCTAACCCTGACCAGATAGGGGCGTAGCTGGGCCACCAGCCAAAGCTGATGGAAGGCACTCCGGGCCACTGAGGCCACCTGAGCCTCAAGCTTACAGCAATGAATCCAGGAGAACCCCCAAGCTATGAACCTGCTCCTTCAGAGGAAGTGTAACCCCATCAAGAGCAGGCAATCTCCCAGCCATCCGGTCTAGGGAACCACCCACTAACAGTGCCTCAGTCTGATCTGGATTGAGCTTCACTTTTCTGGCTCTCATCCAGTCCATTACTGAGGCAAGAAAACGGTCCGGCATTTCCACTGCCTCACCTGCAGATGTAAAGGAGAAATAGAGCTGAGTGTCGTCAGCATACTGCTGACAATGTACTCCAGACCTCCAGATAACCCCACCCAGCAGTTTCATGTAGATGTTAAACAACATGGGGGATATGATTGAGCCCTGCAGAACCCCACATTGAAGGTTCCACGGGGCTGAAAAGCATTCCCCAAGTAACCCGCTCTGGGAACGACCATCCAAGTAGGCCTGGAACCACCACAAAGTTCGGACAATCGCTCCAGAAGGATACCATGGGCGATGATTCGACAGTGGAATTTGCTGCCAAGGAGTGTGGTGGAGTCTCCTTCTTTGTAGGTCTTTAAGCAGAGGCTTGACAGCCACTTGTCAGGAATGCTTTGATGGTGTTTCCTGCTTGGCAGGGGGTTGGACTGGATGGCCCTTGTGGTCTCTTCCAACTCTATGATTCTATGATTCTATGATGATATCGAAAGCCACTGAGAGGTTGAGAAGAATTAACAGGGACATGCTTCCCTTGTCTCTCTCTTGACAGAGGTAATCATACAGGGTGACCAAAGCAGTTTCAGTGCCAAAACCAGGCCTAAACCCCAACTGAAATGGATCCAGAAAATCAGTTTCTTCCAAAAGCACCTGAATCTGATGTGTGACCATTCACTCGAAAACCTTGCTCAGGAAAAGGAGATTAGTAACTGGCTGGTAGTTACAGGTAGGTAGCCGTGTTGGTCTGCCATAGTCAAAACAAAATAAAAAATAAAAAAAATCCTTCCAGTAGCACCTTAGAGACCAACTAAGTTTGTTCTTGGTATGAGCTTTCGTGTGCATGCACACTTCTTCAGATACGGTACCGGTAGTTAGTTCAGTTTTCCGAATCCAGGGAAGGTTTCTTAAGGAGTGGCTTTACCACTGACTCCTACAAACAGGCAGGGTCCACCCCTTCTAGTAAAGAGTCCAAGCCATTTGGGTGCTCCAGAGGTCGGCCAGGGCTTCGATGGGGCGCCAGTCATATCAGCCGGGAAACCCCCCAGAGCCATTTGGAATTCCACTGGATCCATCAGCCTCTGAGGGCAGACCTTCCTAACAGATCCCCCGCCTCTGCGGAGGGAAAAGGTGCTGACATCCTAAATCTCAACAGGAAGTGATCTGACCATGACAAGGGACTGGTGTCAATGTCCCCCACCTTCAAAACACTCTCTTCCTACCTGGTTGAGAAAATAAGGCCCAGAGTGTGGTCTGCCATGTGCATTGGGCTGGTGACATGTTGGGACAGCTCCATGGTTGTCATGGCAGCCTTAGAGCCAATTGCCTCAGCATGGAAGTTGAAGTCCCCCAGAACCAGCAGTCTGGGAGACCAGCTCAGGCAGGGAGATTGCTGGGCAATGAGGCAGGCAGTAAACCAGCAGAATCCCATGTCTGTCCCGATTGCCCAGTGCCAGGAACACACTATATTCCTCCCCCAACTGGACATGGAGCCTGGAAATAGAGAGAGAATCTCTATAGACCACAGCAACTCCCCCTCCCCGACCCTCAGTCTAGCCTGATGCTGCACTGGGTGAGACCAGCTCCACCCCATTCACCCACCCAGGTTTCAGTGATAATGTTCCAAGTGACTTGTCAAGCCATCATTTGCCTTATTAAGTCATTATATTAATTACTGGTATAACAGTGAGCATTACTATTAAATTCTCCTTAGGCTGGGACTGATGAGAATTGTAGTGCATGAACATCCAGAGGGCACCAGGTTGCCAAAGTCTGCCACCATCCATTTAATATTCTTTAAGGCAGTGTTTTTCAACCTTTTTTGGGCAAAGGCACACTTGTTTCATGAAAAAAATCACGAGGCACACCACCATTAGAAAATGTTAAAAAATTTAACTCTGTGCCTATATTGACTATATATAAAGTAATTCTCTTGAATAGGAATCAAATAAACACAAAGAAAGTATTTTATAATTACTTTATTATGAAATAGTAAGTAAACAGAAATATGAAAAATTATAAAATACTTTATTCAGTGCGCAACCTGGGCCTGTTTTGTCTGGAAATTTGGAAATTGTGTTGTCTGAGAGAGGGACTTTGGCTATTTCCTTAGCTGCTTCAGGTCCTTCCCCCTTCCTTCCTTCCTTCCTTCCTCCTTCCTTCCTTCCTTCCTTCCTTCCTTCCTTCCTTCCTTCCTTCCTCCCTCTGTTCTTCCTCCCTCCCTCCCTCCCTCCATTTTTCCATACTTCCTTCCCTGTTTATTTCCTTCTTTCCTTCCTTCTTTCCTCCCTCCCTCCCTCATTCTCTTCACCCTCCGCAGCCCCTACTTTACCCCAGGGGGGCTCCTCCTCTTCTTCTTCTTCTCCTCCCCCCCCAAGGGAGCTTCTCCTTTCGGGGCGACACAGCTCCCCACAGCGCTGGCCGCCCCCACCCTCTCCGCCTGTCAACCCCTTTCTCCCACCTCCGCCTGTCAACGCGGCTTCCGCCGCCTCAGCCCGACTGCCGGCCGCACCGCGGGGCAGCCGGAGCCGCATGCTCCTCGAGGCGCCTCCCGCTTCTCCCCTCCCTGGGGGTCGGCCTGGCCCGGGCTCCTCGTCCTCCTCGGCGCTGCTGCCTCCAGGCCGGGCCGTCCGGCCATCCTCCTCCTCCTCCGTCGAGGTGGCAGCAGCTGCGGCAGCAGCAGCGGAGGAGGAGGCCGAGCTGGAGAGGGAGAGAGCGAGAGCTGCGCGGGAGGCGCCCCAGCCCAGGTAGCGGAGCCGGGCCCGGGGCGCGCACAGCCGGCGAGCGGAGCGCGGGGCGAGGACGGGGGACGGAACAAAGGGCGGAGCTGGAGCTGGGACTCCTGGGTCCCTTCGGGGAGGAGGGGGTCTTGCAGGAAGCGGGAGCCGGGATTCCCTTTCGCAGGTCCCGGGGCTTTAGCGGCACCAGGACGCCTGGGTCCTCCCGGGGGAAGGAGGTCAGAGATTTTTCAATTTTTCCCACGGCACACCAGGCAACATCTCGTGGCACACTAGTGTGCCGCGGAACAGTGGTTGAAAAACACTGCTTTAAGGTGCCACGAGACTCTGTTATTTATGTATCCTACTGGATACATAAATTGGATTTCTAATATCAGACTAATATTGGATCAACGTTTCTTAATAATAGGACAAACTCCCAGGCAGGGGCTGATGGGGTTTGCGATTCCAAGCATCTGGAGGGCATCAGGTTGACAAAGGCTGGAGCATCCTGTGACACTGACAACAAATGGTTTGCCCAAAGCAGATGACAGCTGCATAATTGGTTGCAGTGCTGAGGGGATGTCAGGCTTGTCTACCAGCTGCTTCTTCCCATTTATGTGCAATTATGGTGCAGAGACCATCTCACTGCATTTTCTGATGCCCACTCTGTCCTGTCTCCTGAGAGCACATCAGTCTTTGTCTGGAAATGAAGCCTCCATGAGAAGCTGGCGAGGCCAAAAAAATGTCATGCACCTTCACAAATTGTTGGAAGAATTTTGTCTCTCTTCATGCACCCTCTCCCTGGAAGAACAATATATTAATGCCTCCCTTTAATTTCACCACCTGCAAAAAGGTTGGAGAATTTTTGGAGACTATTTTCACTCAGAAAAAGACCCTGATGTTGGGAAAGATGGAGGGCACAAGGAGAAGGGGATGGCAGAGGACGAGATGGTTGGACAGTGTTCTCGAAGCTACCAACATGAGTCTGACCAAACTGCAGGAAGCAGTGGAAGACAGGAGTGCCTGGTGTGCTCTGGTCCATGGGGTCACAAAGAGTCGAACACGACTCAACGACTAAACAACAACAAATTTTCATTCAGGCTGTGATTGTTATATTATTTCAGGGAGGAGGACTTCGCAGTCTCCCTGAGAGGGCACACGACATCTAAGGTAGGGGTCTCCAAACTATGGCCCGAGGGGCTCATTTATCCGGCCCCCGGCAACTGCTGCCACCGCCCACTCTTACTGGCGTGGCGCGGCCCACTTCCGGGTTGGAGGAGCACCGGAAATAGCTTGTGCGCATGCGCAAGCGTTATTTCCGATGCACATCCGGGTCGGAGGAGGCCCGTGCACATGCACAAAAGCTATTTCCGGTGCTCCTCTGACCCGGAAGTGCACCAGAAATAGCGTGTGCGCACACGTATGGGCGCGCGCTCCCCCACCCTCCTGCCTGCCGCACAATCGGCGCTGCAGACACTGGCTTAAGGCACAGTAAGTTTGCTGACCCCTGGTCTAAGGGGCCAAGGATAGGGCAATAGGGCACCATAAATGGAGACTCAGATATCAGGATGTGCAGTTCCACATACCCCTCTGGGTCAACTGAAAATGGCCTCAGGTGCACCTGGAGACCAGGCCCACATAAACATATCTATTTTCTGGGTTCCTGTCCCACTAGCCTCTTCCTTTTGCTAAGCCAACCTAAAGGAAGTAGTGGAGAGGCTGCCCTCAGCTTCAGGAATGCGAATGAATGACATGGTCCCCCATGTCAGTTTCTTCTTCCATAGTCTCAGGCTGCATTCAAACAGCTGTTTATTCTGTTTTCATGACATTTCCCTTTCCCTTTCAGCATTATATCTAAACTTTCTCACCATATAAAAGCCACTTCCAGAAATATCGTGGGATATAGCACATATAACACTTATTTCTATGATATGCCTCTGCCCATATGAAATGACCTGTGATCATCATGCAGTTGTAGATTTGGAAGACACTCCAGGGGTCATCTAGTCCAACCCCCGTGATGCAAGAATCACAGCTAAATAATCCCTAACAGATAGCCATCCAACTTCTGTTGCCAAACCTGCAATGAAGGAAGGTCCACCACCTTCTGAGGTAGTCTATGTTGCTGGCAAGGAAAAAATGGATATGAAAAGGATCATTCCTGGATGCCAAGATTCAGGTTTGGGGCAACTGCTCTTTGGTGAAATAAGGCTGTTAGATCTTTAAAATATGCCATTGGGAGTTCCCTCTTCTTCTAGCATAGGGAAAGACCATACATTTGGTAAGTTAAAAATGGTTTACTTACAAACTTTCCAAAGGTCAGATTCATGTGCTTTTTCATACAGCATTCAGAAAAAGTTGCATAGGCAGTAAAACTTGGTTTAGTTACAGTGGTGAAAGTTCCTATATTATTGGTATAGGAACTCAAGAGAGGCTTGTAACAGTCATGCAGCCTGAGCTGCAGTAACCAGCTCAGACATCTTCATGGAGAGAACAAAGGTTTGATTACCTGGTCCTTCCCAGGGTGGGCTAAGCCTGGCAGGCCAGCTTACTCTATAGTTTGAACCCCTTTATCCATTAATCAGACTTGAAAATGTTGGCCATAGGAGGCTGGTTATCCCACAGTCTGTTCCACCATCAAACAGCTCTGACTGTCTGAAAGTTCTTCCTCATATTTAGTCAGAATCACATTTCTGGTAATTTGAATCCATTGGTTTGGGTCCTATCCTCTAGAACAGCAGGAAAACAAAATTGCAACATCTTCTGTGGAACAACCCTTCAGGTAGTTGGAGGCGGTTGGAGGATGGATGGCGGCTAACAGATTGAGGTTGAACCCCGACAGGACAGAAGTGCTGTTTGGGGGGGAACAGGGGGCGGGCGGGTGTGGAGGACTCCCTGTTCCTGAATGGGGTAACTGTGCCCCTGAAGGACCAGGTTCACAGCCTGAGAGTCATTAGATGAGATACGGAAGTGGGGAGATAAGACAACACTGAGTTAGACAAAGCCTTGGCCTGACTCAGTGTAAAGGCAGCTTCCTGTGTTTCTAGCAATCAAAATAAATTCCCTGTCCTCAATTCCTGTTCAGTGAATAAGCATGCAGGGTGGGTGGGAACAAAGTGCCTCTTTGGTTGCCAAGGTTCTCTCATCTTTATGGATCACTCTGTGTATTTATAGTGCCCCTTGCAACAGCAGTCAGTACAGGAGGAATGTGTGAGACAGCCCTCCACCTTCCCTCAGAGTTATCCCCCAACAAAAATATGCATTTCTTTTTTCCAGGATATGTCTTCAAGTGTTTTCTTTTGTCCCCCCCCCCCGAGTTCCACATTGGGTTTCAAAACCAGATTTCAAAGACATTTTCATGCTTAAAAGCCAAAATCAGGTGCCATTTCTTGCAAGCTGTCATGATGATGTGGCCCATATTAGAAGGAAGGGATTTTGCAAGTATAATGTTTTGGAAACAAGTGTACAACAACAACAACAACAACAACAACAACAACAACAACAACAACTGATACATTGAAATATAGGGCTTCAGGTATCAAGGAGAACCTGCCTAACCATCAACTTTGTATCAGCCCTGGAAAAGGGCTAATTTTCTAGAATTGTTTTAAAAACATTACAATGGGCCCCCAAACGTCTCCTGTTCAGGTTTGCAAGACTCCTAGCAAACATTTCTCAGCCGCTGCGAAGGTAAAATAAAGGTATCTCTAACCCTGCATCCCATCACCAATGACAACCTCACCAACATTTTATGTCCCTTTTGGTAATTTTGAAATGCAATTTCTTTTCTCATTGATGGACAGAAAATAGTAAAACAAAAACAACAAACCAAGAGGAGGACAAAGCAAATAATGTTTATGCACATCATTCATCTAAAGTAATGCACACATTTGGGTACATTCAAGATTCCCAAGCAAAAATAATAATCATGTATTATAAAAGCATTTGCATTGTTAGCTTTTAAACCTCATGAGCTGGGTCTGAGCACCTTCCCCCCATTTTTGCCCAGGAATCCACACACCCCCCAAACACCCCCACTTCAATCAAGGCTGAATCAGAACAAACGGCAGTTCAGGTTTTCACTGGATTGCCATTTGCTCTGAATTGGCGGCAAATAGCGGGGTTTTGTGGGGAAAGCAGTGGGGCAAAAAGTAGGTGCTCGGACATGACAGTTTAAAGCTGTGCCTAGAAATGTGGCACAAAAGGAAGTCTGGATGAGCCTGAAGCCTTAGCCATTTCCTTTGATTGATTGATTGATTGATTCAAATAGTTTTACACAGTTGTGTAGTGTCAAATGCTGAAATGCAGGAGCTCAATCTGACAGTCCCTGCAGCCAGGCTCCATTAAACTCAGTGGTGCTGACAGTACAGATTCCACTTGCAAAACACATTAGGCTGAATCCAGTGCTAGTCCTACTTAGAGTAGATCCTTTGGACAGGGCTCACTTTTGGCTCATACATTTCTATGCATCCATCAGGGCGAATGGAGCACTGCCCGCCAGCCCTCGCCTCCCTGCCTCCCTGTCTGCTTCCTCCTCCTCCCTGGTGCAACTCAGCCAGAAGGAGGAGGAGGGCAGTGGGGGTGGGGGTGGGGGTGGGGAGAAAAGCTGGCTCTGCTTCCCACTGGGCTCCTTACCCTCTGCCCAGTGGGTGTCAACCACCACTGAATGGGTCTACTTGGAGTAGAACTTACTTGGACACAGCCCACTAAGCTTCAGCAAGAGATCTTAAGCTAGCTGAAATGCAACACTAAACTTTTAAGTAGAAATGCAATCAATCTTTCAAAGAGGTGTTTAGGGTTTAAACTCCTAGTAAAAAGCAGAAAAACACCAACGAAGCAAAAGAAAGACATAGCCATTCTTTTCTCGAGTATTGTCCTCATCTGCAGACTTCTGGTGTGTCACAAATATTGGGGAAACATGAAAGCCTGGTTAAGAAAAAAGTTCCAGAGCTGCACCCCGCTACACCCCTCCTTACTATGCTTCTGTTTTTATACCTCACAACTATTTACATTAAAAGTTCACAACTATTTACATTAAAAGCAAAAAATCCGCCAACCACATACAAATTAAACTACCACCATCCATTACAAATCAATATCTACCTAAAGTATTCATATGTTCCATCCAATAAAATTAAGATCAAACTGTATTTCAGGTGTTGGGTAGTTGGGGGGGGGGGAGATAGTATTAAAAGCTGTCTAAAATGAGAGTTCTTTTTCCCTAAGTTGCAATGCCAGCCTGAATTTTAAACTCTGCCCAAGCCGCTCCAATTTATTCTTGGTGTTCCTTCCTAATGAGGTGATTAATTGACAAATTATGAATCAGAGAGAGGCATCTCATTTCTGATTCCTTACAGCGGAGATTATCAATTTCAGAATGTTCTGGGGACTGAGTTTTACCTTTTCATCTCGAAAAAAGCAAACACAGCAACGTCAAAAAAAGCAGGGAGCAATTAGCGAAACAAATACAGGAGACTCCATCCTCCAGAAAGAGGCAGACTGCTAATTGCATCAAAATGGCGTCTGCGCTTATGTGACGCAGCCCGTAATGCAGTGCCCTTGGGCATTCCCTGAGCTGGTCTGATGGCTGGCTCAGGAGGCATCCCAAATTCGTCACAGGGCACTTTGAGGCCTATGCTGTGTCCAGAAATATAATTCCAATGTTTCCCCCATCCCAACTATTCTCAATTAGTGAAAAATGGATGGGTGGCAGCAGTGACTGGTGCCCATTTGGGCTGGCAGGGTGAAGAGCAGGGAGCCAGAGGTCATGAGAGGCAGAGCCAAGCAATTCTTGCTGACTGGCAGCAGCCCTCAATCCTGGGAAGCCAGGTGAGCAATGCAACCCTGCCTGGCTGCCCTGCTGACTCGTGCATGAGTGAGGGTTGTTTTCCCTCACAGAACTATGATTTCCACAGTTCCCTGGGGAAGAGGGACTGATGGTTAAATCACACTGGGAACTGTAGCTCCATGAGGAAGACTCCCTGGTCCTGGATTGCTTAACTGTGTTCCTGAAGGGAAGGGCTGCTGTCTCACAGCTCCAACTGGTGCGCAGGCTAAGACCCTCCCTGCCCGCAGACTGTCTTGCCAGAGTGGTGCATGCTCTAGTTATCTCCCGCTTGGACTTCTGCAATGCGCTCTACGTGGGGCTACCTTTGAAGGTGACCCGGAAACTACAACTAATCCAGAATGCGGCAGCTAGACTGGTGACTGGGAGTGGCCACCAAGACCACATAACACTGGTCCTAAAGGAGCTACACTAGCTCCCAGTATGTTTCCAAGCACAATTCAAAGTGTTGGTGCTGAACTTTAAAGGCCTAAATGGCCTTGGTGCAGTACACATGAAGGAGCATCTCCTCCCTCATCATCCAGCCTGGACACTGAGGTCCTCTTCCGAGAATCTTCTGCTGGTTCCCTCACTGCAAGAATTGAAGCTACAGGGAAGCAGGCAGAGGGCCTTCTCGGTAGTGGCGCCCGCCCTGTGGAACGCCCTCCCATCAGATGTCAAGGAGATAAACAACCACACAACCTTTAGAAGACATCTGAAGGCAACCTTGTAAAGCAAAGTTTTAATGTTTAATTTTTTATTATGTTTTTGTATATTCTGTAAGCCCCCCAGAGTGGCTGGGGCAACCCAGTCAGATGGGTGTGGTACAAATTTAAAAAATATGATGGTGGTGGTGGTGGTGGTGGTGGTGGTGATGATGACAAAGAACCTCCTAACAACTCTGAGCACTCTTAACAAACCTCAATTTCCAGAATTCTTTGAGGGGAAACAGGACTGCTTAAAGTGGAATCACAGTGCTTTAAACATATGGTGTGAATGGGGCCTTGAACCGCCTGGCTTACTGGCACACCCTCTTTCAGAAAGGCCAGGAGAAGCCCCTGTCTTCCCTTCTGCTCTCCCTTCCCTGAGAGTGCAGGGCAGATGAAGGGGTGCACAGAGCGCTGTCATCCTGCACCCCAGTGCTGCTCTTCAGGTATTGGCTACTTAAGGCGTTCAGCTCCACCAAGGGGGCAGAGTGACTGGCATTTATTGTGGGGAGAAAAGGCCGACTTTTGGCACTCAAGGAGCTAGACAGGGTGGAACATGGAGCCTTCTGATTTATTTAAAGCCATCGACTCAGACAAAGACAACCAAGCGTTTTGCGTGTGTGTGTGTGTGTGTGTGTGTGTGTGTGTGTGAAAATGAAATAGAAAAGGAGGTCATTCAAGTACCTACTGACCACTCAGAAGTTCTGAAAAGCACAAAGCAGGGCATTTTGCAAGCCTCAGCACCAAAAGCTTCTCAATAGTGCCACTGCCAGTTCCACCCAGCGCCACCTGGCCCTGTTCACAAAGGATGTGCTTACAAAATTGACTCTACCTGGCCGGGGGGTGGGGGAGCAGAAACTCCCTCTCCCTGCAGGTTTGCTTTCCCTCCACAAGTGTTTTTTTTGCTTTGCACTCCCTGGAAACATTAACAAAGCCATCAATATAAATAATGGTACATTATTCCAGACATAATAAATACCTGATGCAGTTTCCACAGAGAAATTGATTTATGTGCAGAGTTTGCCACCAGGTGGCCAATATTAGTATGGCAGAGGTGAATTATGATTACTGGTATTTTTTAAAGCACCAGGGGATTCTTTCTTGTGGCTTGCAGAACTTCTGGAAACACCTGCAGCACCTGAGCAAGGTAGACTCCAAGTGGAGCCTCTCCTCCAGAGTCACACTGCTGCTTGCAGAAGAGGCAGCCCCCTCTCCCCATTTCTATCTCAAGGGTCTTGAAAACTAGGCTATGTTTGAGGGGGTCATGGGCAGAGTGTGCCCTGGTGGGCTTATCTGACGGCAGCAGCATCACTCCAGACAGTGAATCTAACACCCTTTCAGCCTCCCACAATACCTCACAGGGATGTAGGGATGTCCATTCCAGTTGCCCTTCCAACCCTGCATAGTTTTAGGAATCTCTGTCATCATAGCTAAAGTTGCCTGGGGTGATGTGTACACCAGAGCATCCACAAAAGATCACCCTGAGCCACCTCATTACATTTGCATCCAGAGTTTGGAAGGGTGAATGTCCCCCAGCAGAACAGAAATTCCAATCCACTTCAGCAGCAGCAAGGACCTAATATAACCAGGAGGTTCTAACCTTCCATAACTCATCCAAGGACAGTATGGGCTTGTGCAGCATATCCCTGTTCCCATGTATGCTGCTCATAAGCAAGATCACAACCCCCCTTTACCTGTGACCAATTAATACATGGGTAGGCAAACTAAGGCCCAGGGGCCGGATCCGGCCCAATCGCCTTCTAAACCCGGACTGCAGACGGTCCGGGAATCAGCGTGTTTTTACATGAGTAGAATGTGTCCTTTTATTTAAAATGCATCTCTGGGTTATTTGTGGGGCATAGGAATTTGTTCATTCCCCCCCCCCATGTAGTCTGGCCCCCCACAAGGTCTGAGGGACAGTGAACCGGCCCCCTGCTGAAAAAGTTTGCTGACCCCTGAATGAATACATATGGGTGAATATGCCAGTTTTGGTTTCTCATTCTTCCAATCTTACGTTTGGTTCTCTACATTTCCACTTCAGTTTGCTTTTTTTTTTTTAATAATCCTGATGAAAATTCATCAGCATTTTAGTGTGAATTTCTCCTAACACAAATTTTTGCAGAGCAGTTCTCCCCAATATAACACCATTTTGTATGTTATTATTATTAATATGTACGGTATATGGATTTTTATTATATTTTACCCCAGTATATGCATTTTCATATGCACTGCTTGACTGGACAACTGCATTGCAAAATTTGCAGATGTGCAGATTTTGGTGGGTGGCTGTGTTTGGGTTCACGCATTGTTTTGGAAAGTGCAAATTTGGTAATTTTGCCTTCAAATGTGAACTGAATATAATTTCTATCCATCCCAATCTGGAGTAGCTACCTTTCTTGCATGACGTATCTACTGCTCACTAAGTTCAATGGGATGTACTCCCTGCTAAGTGTGCATAGCATTGCCATCCTAGGCAATGAGTAAATTTCAGAAATCTGCCTTGCTTCATCATAGCAAGCAATTGATCACCAGGGCCTGGCCACCATTAGGCAGAGTGAGGTGGAACAGCATGTGTTGCCATGCAGAGCCGGTTCACCCATGAGGTAGTGCCCCCACTGGCGCCTGGCCTGCCCCACTGCCATTGCCAGCGAAGCAGTGACTGCTTCCGGCAACATCTCACTGGAACCCACTGCCACTACTTCACAGGCATGCCCTAACCCTAACCCTCACCTTCACCCTAACCCTAACACAGGCATGCCATGCAACCCAAGTAAAGGTGTGGAACAGGATGAGCCCCCCTCCCCTCCCCCCATGCATTTTGAGTAGGAATGGGAAACTTCAGTCCCTGGGAGCAAATGTGGTCCCCATGCCTCTGTCTGGCCCTCAGACTTGTCCTTTGCACCCTGGGAGCTTTCGCCTACCTGGAATGTGTCCTTGAACTCTGATCATGCATCTTGCTTGCTTCGACTGAGGCTAGAGCTGGGTGTAAACTACCCTGCTGTACTAGTGTGAAATTGCATTCTTTGCTCCACCCACTTTTGCTGCACACTGTACATCTAATCTGATTCTTGCTGGTCTGTTGGTGCTGGTCTATTGCACCATTGCAATTCGGTGCTGCCCTCTGCAGTCTGATCCCATGCGCAACAGCATTTTTTTCATCAAGGATTTCTGGTTTCCAACTCCTTGTCTGTTGCTGTCTGCCCCTCATGCATGACAAGAAGGAAGCCTTGAACATGCTTATCCATTTCCAAAACCAGTGGAGTTTTGTTTTTTGTTTCTTAACAAAGGTGAATGGCTGTGCTTTCGCTTAGTCCTCTCTCATTAATCCTTACAGCCTTGATTTTTGCTAGTTTTCCTGGAAGGCCCCTTTGAGAAGCAAGGGAGGAGAGATCAGCCAACACCTCAAACCTGTTTGTGTTTTCCATGCCTTTGCCACAGATGTCACATCTCAACCCGTCTTTTGCCTGCAGGTTGACAACTTGAGGAAGAGCAGGCAGTAACCCTCAGCGGGGCTGGATTTGTCACAAGGGTTTCTTATTTATTTATTTATTTCATTCTATAAATCATCCCTCCCATGTTCTGAACTCTGCAGCCTCCCTGGATGCTGACCCTTCAATTGAAGCCCAGAAGAAGGCACTATGAGGTAGTCCCTCCCATGGAGCCTTTTCAGGAAGCCCAGGCAGCCAGGGAGGCTGCAGAGAAATGTTTAATGGGGAGAGAAAGACACAAACTCACAGCCCCACACACCACCTTTGGTCACCTTGTAATATTTATAAGGCAAGCTCAACCCCCCACTCACCCACTGAAACTTTAAAGTGCCCTGAGAATGAAGCAGAAAAACTGAAGGCTCTTTTGAAAAGGAATAAAAAAAATTTGTGAAATTGAAAGATACAACACTGGTCCCACCCCCTCCCTGCGCAGGACCACAGCAGACAGAGAGAGAACGAAACAGTCCATGGCTCTTATTTACATAACTAAAATATGCACAATGAGTCCCTTCACATAATTAACACCACAGCTAGTTGACCCAAGTCACCAACTCTGATCTCTCCTGTGCCACAAACCTCCCTTGGGAGAAGCTAATCTCTCAGCTGCTGTCCTCATCATAGCCGTCTGAAATGTGGGGATAAGGACAGCAGCCTACCTGACATAATTGTGTTGAGGGTTGTATGACAGGATAACTGCCATTTTCAGAAGCAGCTTTGATTCTCCCTGCACACACCAAGTCATCATTCCGCTGTCCAGCAGAACACAAAAACTCTCCTTTCAAGACACAGTTTCTAGAAGATGTTTCTAATTAAAGTGATTAATGATTTCAGCTCCAGACAGACTGAAGCATGTGGGACACAGTCACCTTATCTTGAAATGGACACAACACAGACACGTCATTGCTAACCAGGGTGAGCAGTGACTCATGGCAGATGGGGTCACACACAGAGAGAGAAGGAGAGCTGGAGCGAAAGAACTTGCAAATCAGCATGCAAGTTTGCACACAGTCCTGCAGTCTGAAAGACTGGTGAGGAACAAGCTGATCCAACAACTGAGGATGCAGCTCTTGATTCTGAGGTTGAAAGGAGTTCCATCCAGATACATGGTCAGGGGCCCAGATACTCTTAGGGGCCACAGTCCCTACTTCTCTGATCTATAACTCAGCTACGCATTATGCCGATCATGAAGGGTTAACCTCATTGGTGGGAGAAGAGGAAGCACCAGATCCCCTGGGCAAATATAATAATCTCCCCACACCCATTGTTTGGACTTCTGTGGTTACTTGAAGGAAAGGCACTTTATAACTGAATTTATAACTGAAGTGGAAAACAAACAGCTCAGTGAGGTCTGAGCATGCTCAGCAGTAGGAATGTCAGAGAATTCCGATAAAAATGGAAGCGGGAACAGAAATGGCTGATATTTGCTTATTCATCCCATGTTCAGAAAGGAAATCAATCCAAAGAATATAATCAGTCTTCACTGTTGTTGTTGTTTTAATCTGCCCTCATTTGCATTGTGTTTCCTTGCATTGAAATGGATGGTGGAATAAAATAATGATAATGTAATTTATAAAATTTATACAATTACACAAGTTATGTAATTTTGCCAAGGCAGACAGTGAAACAAATAACATAGATTTCCATGGAAGATGAACCGTGTTTGAACTGAGGCTGTGCTGCTGCATGCAACAAACATAGGACAGAATGGAAAATGACGCCGTCTTACATGTACTGAGAAGGCACAGAGAACTGGGGAAGGGCAGAGCATGCAGCATCTTCAGAGAGGGCATGGCTGGCTGGCCAGCAAAATAACACCAACGCACTAGAAGCATCTACAGAATTATCCTGCCCTGGGGAGCAGGGAGTGAGAAGAAGTAGTAATCATTTCTTCTATTTCTTAATATTTCACTAGGTATTGGCATGTATTGGACGTGGGTGGCACTGTGGGTTAAACCACAGAGCCTAGGGCTTGCCGATCAGAAGGTCAGCGGTTTGAATCCCTGCGACAGGGTGAGCTCCCGTTGCTCGGTCTCTGCTCCTGCCAACCTAGCAGTTCAAAAGAATGTCAAAGTGCAAGTAGATAAATAGGTACCGCTCCGGCGGGAAAGTAAACGGCGTTTGCATGTGCTGCTCTGGTTTGCCAGAAGCAGCTTAGTCATGCTGGCCACATGACCCAGAAGCTATACGCCGACTCCCTTGGCCAGTAAAGCGAGATGAGCACTGCAACCCCAGAGTCGTCCGCAACTGGACCTAACAGTCAGGGGTCCCTTTACCCTTACAAGATATTCACAGCAATCTTGGCCAACCACCTAAAAATCTTCCTACACAAGTTAGGAAGTTTCCTGACCCCATGAGGAAACTACTGAACCTGATTGAACACAGCAAGGCAACTAAACTCCCACTCACAATTATGTCCCCAGACATCCTCAAAGCATTTGATTGCTTAGAGTGGAAATACCTATTAGCAGTACTAACTAACATGAAATTTGGCCCCAACTTCCTACAAACCCTCAAACAAATATACTCCCAAGCCTCAGCAAAATGCAGGACTAACAATATGAAGTCTAATACTATAGAACTCCAAAGAGGCACAAAACAAGGATGCCCACTGTCTGCCTTCTTATTCATCCTGGATCGGGAACCTTTAGCAATCCGAATCTGAGCAGCCACAGACATCAAGGGAGTGGAAATAAAAGGCAGAACTTATAAATTAGGGCTCTTTGCAGATGACCTAATGGTCACACCAGACCCCATAAGCACGGCAACCTCCCTAATCAGAGAACTCAACACATTTGCAATGGTGTCGGGCTACAGGTAAATTTTGCAAAGTCGGAAGCTATGTGCTTCAACACCCCTACTTACATCCAAAAAGAACTCGCTAACATCACCAAGATAAAACTTTGCCACACCAAGTTCAAATACCTAGGGATACAAATAACCAGAAATCTCAAAAAATTATACCTCTACAACTACAACCCCTTGTGGCAACAAATTAACAAAGATCTAAAGAGATGGAACATTAACTTCACTCTCTCTCGAGGCCTTACAAATAGTGGGGGAGAGAAGGCAAGCAAAATGCAAGGGATATAGTGAAAGATACAGGAAATTGAATGCAGACTTCCAAAGAATAGCAAGGAGAGGCAATAGGGCCTTCTTAAACAAGCAGTGCAAAAGAATAGAGGAAAACATTAGAATGGGAAAAACCAAAGATCTGTTCAACAAAATTGAAAATATGAAAGGAACATTTCGCCAAAGATGGACATGATAAAGGACAAAAGTGGTAAGGCCCTAACAGAAGCAGAAGACATCAAGAAGAGGTGGCAAGAATACACAGAGGAATTATACCAAAAAGATACGGATGTCCCAGACACCCCAGATTGTATGGTTGTTGACCTTGAGCCTGAAATCCTGGAGAGTGAAGTCAAATGGGCCTTACAAAGCACTGCTAATAACAAGGCCAGTGGAAATGATGACATCCCAGCTTAACTATTTAAAATTTTAAAAGATGATGCTGTTAAGGTGCTACACTCAATATGCCAGCAAATATGGAAAACTCAGCAGTGGCCAGAGGATTGGAGAAGATCAGTCTACATCCCAATCCCAAAAAAGGGCAGTGCCAAAGAATGCTCCAACTACCGCACAATTGCGCTCATTTCACACTTTAGCAAGGTTATGCTTAAAATTCTACAAGGCAGGCTTAAGCAGTATGTGGACCGAGAACTCCTAGAAGTACAAGCTGGATTTCAAAGGAGCAGAGGGACCAGAGACCAAATTGCAAACATGCGCTGGATTATGGAGAAAGCCAGAGAGTTCCAGAAAAACATTTACTTCTGCTTCATTGACTACGCAAAAGCCTTTGACTCCGTGGACCACAGCAAACTATGGCCAGAGAGGGACACAATTGAAAATACCTGCACCACATCATACCCATTCCTCCCAAACAAACTAAGGCAAATTCCCACAACACTTAACAGGTACACAGACCATGCTTAAAGTATGGACAGCAGAAATAGACAAATTGTCCCCAACCCCATCCCCACTAATTCCCCTGGCATACCACCCATTATTCCACCATGCAGCACAAAACCTCCAAATAAAAACCTGGCAAACCAAAGGCCTGTATCGCCTAACAGACTTCTATAAAAATAACAAACCCTTATCAACACAAGAAATACAAGACAAACTAGAAGACACCCAAATGCCCTGGTCAACACACCACCAATTACATGTCCTCTTAAACAACCCAGTAGTAAAATCAGCAGCAACTAGGCCCCTGACAACCTTCAAAAACCTCCTCCTAACAACAAAGAGACACGGCAAAGGGATGGTATCCGCAATATACAAAATACTACTCCAAAATCCCACGAACCCCCTAGACATAATCAAAAAACAATGGGAGGATGACATAAGCTATGAGATTAACCCCACTCAGTGGACCAGAATGTGGTCTAAAGCCCACTTAAAATCCATTACATCCCAGAACCTGCTCGGACCATAATGCAGTACAGCTCGACCTAAGACTTACACCACTGGGTTCTTTTAGATGGAGAATGAACGATTACCTTCTCAGGAAAGAAGAGATCTGTAAGAAGGCCCAAAAAACCCTTAAGGACTTTTTTGAAATAAACTTGAATACCACGGTGGAAAAAAGGGTTATATGGGACACCAGCAAAGCAGTAATGAGAGGGTTTCTAATACAACAAAATTCTATTCAAAAAAGAATAAAAGAGGAGAAAAAAGAAAAGATATTATCAGATTTAAAGGAAAAAGAAAAGGAATTGAGATGTAATCCTAAAAATATTCAAGTCCAGAAAGCGATTAAAGCATTACAAGTGGAATATTCAAAGTTATTGAATCAAGAAATTGAATGGAAGATCAAATTACTAAAACAAAAGACATTTGATTCAGCAAATAAATGTGGAAAGCTTCTGGCGTGGCAATTGAAGAAAAGGCAAAAACAGAATACGATTACGAATATCGAGGTAGAAGGAAAAAACATAGAGAACCCGGCGGAAATAAGAAAGAATTTTCAAAGATATTACAGACAGCTGTACAAGGAAGAAAATAAGGATTTGAATAAAATCAAGCAGTTTCTGGACAAAAGCAGTTTGCGTAAAGTCCCAGAAGACCAAAAAGCCCCACTCAACTATATGATTACAGTGGTACCCCGCAAGACGAATGCCTCTCAAGATGAAAAACTCGCTAGACGAAAGAGTTTTTCGTTTTTGAAGTCGCTTCGCATGACGAATTTCCCTATGGGCTTGCTTCGCAAGACGAAGACATCTTGCGAGTTCCCAATGCATTCCTATGGGAAACCGCGCTTCAATGCATTTCTATGGGAAACAGCACCATCTAGCGGTTCGCAGGACCGTGCTTCGCAAGACGACAAAACTCGCAAGACGACAAAACTCGCAGAACGAATTAATTTCGTCTTGCGAGGCACCACTGTACAACAAATGAAGTCCAAAATCGATAAACCAGATGAAAATAGGCAAGGCCCCAGGACCTGATGGCCTAACGGCAAAATATTACCACACATTAAAAGAATGGATGATACAACCTTTGACGGAAGTATGTAATGACATACTTAACGGGAAAAAGGCACCTGAGTCTTGGCAAGAAGCTTACATTACTCTGATACCTAAACCAGATTCGGATAGATCGCAAATGAAAAATTATAGACCAATTTCATTATTGAATGTGGATTATAAAATTTTCGCTACTATTATGGCAACCAGATTTAAAGGAATCTTGAAAGACATCATACATAAAGATCAAGCTGGCTTTGTGCCAGGAAGGCATTTGAGTGGAAATATAAGGAATAGAATCATAGAATCATAGAATCATAGAATCATAGAGTTGGAAGAGACCACAAGGGCCATCCAGTCCAACCCCCTGCCAAGCAGGAAACACCATCAAAGCATTCCTGACAGGTGGCTGTCAAGCCTCTGCTTAAAGACCTCCAAAGAAGGAGACTCCACCACACTCCTTGGCAGCAAATTCCACTGTCGAACAGCTCTTAGTGTCAAGAAATTCTTCCTAATGTTTAGGTGGAATCTTCTTTCTTGTAGTTTGAATCCATTGCTCCGTGTCCGCTTCTCTGGAGCAGCAGAAAACAACCTTTCTCCCTCCTCTATATGACATCCTTTGATATATTTGAACATGGCTATCATATCACCCCTTAACCTTCTCTTCTCCAGGCTAAACATACCCAGCTCCCTAAGCCGTTCCTCATAAGGCATCGTTTCCAGGCCTTTGACCATTTTGGTTGCCCTCCTCTGGACACGTTCCAGCTTGTCAATATCCTTCTTGAACTGTGGTGCCCAGAACTGGACACAGTATTCCAGGTGAGGTCTGACCAGAGCGGAATACAGTGGTACTATTACTTCCCTTGATCTAGATGCTATACACCTATTGATGCAGCCCAGAATTGCATTGGCTTTTTTAGCTGCTGCATCACACTGTTGACTCATGTCAAGTTTGTGGTCTACCAAGACTCCTAGATCCTTTTCACTTGTACTGCTCTCAAGCCAGGTATCACCCATCCTGTATTTGTGCCTTTCATTTTTTTTGCCCAAGTGTAGTACTTTACATTTCTCCCTGTTAAAATTCATCCTGTTTGCCTTGGCCCAGTTCTCTAATCTGTTAAGGTCATTTTGAAGTGTGATCCTGTCCTCTGGGGTATTAGCCACCCCTCCCAAGGAATATTGTGGACATATTAGAAAGGCTAGAGACGAAAATCAATACAAAAGCTATGCTTATGTTCTACGCTGAAAAAGCCTTTGACAATATTTCCTGGAGTTTCATGAAAGAGAATTTAGAAAGAATGGATATTGGTACACTCTTTATGAATGGAATAAATGCGATCTATACAGGGCAGAAAGCAAGACTTATAGTGAACAATGAGATATCAGAGGACATCAGGGTTGAGAAAGGAACGAGACAAGGTTGTCCGATTTCCCCATTATTGTTTATAATAGTCCTGGAGGTTTTGTTGAACTTAATTAGAAAGGAGAAGGACATAAAAGGAGTGGGGGTGGGGGCAAAAGAATATAAGTTAAAAGCCTTTGCAGACGACCTAGTACTGACTCTTCAAGATCCAGAAACCAGTGCAGTTAAAGCACTGGAGACAATTCAAGAGTTTGGGCAAGTAGCAGGATTCAAATTGAATAAAGCCAAAACTAAGGTATTAGGGAAAAACCTGACACCAGAGGAAAAGGGCAAAATTGAAAATGTGACAGGGCTCAAGTTTGTTAACAAAGTTAAATATCTGGGTGTGTATATGACAGCTAAAAATATGAATTTGTTCAAAAACAATTATGAAAGAGTGTGGAATGAGGTTAAGAGAGATTTTGATATTTGGAGTAATTTGAAATTGTCTCTGATGGGCCGGATAGCAGTGATAAAGATGAATGTGCTGCCAAAAATGTTATTTTTGTTTCAAACCTTACCGATCCTAGAAAAGACGGAATGGTTCAAAAACTGGCAGAAGGCGATATCAAAATTTGTTTGGCAGGGGGAAAAACCCAGAATTAAATATAAAATTTTGGCAGACTCTAAGGAAAGAGGGGGCTTTTCCCTGCCAGAACTGAATATATATTACGATGCTGCGGCCTTCTGCTGGTTAAAGGACTGGTTTAAGTTAGAAAATACTGATGTATTAGATCTGGAAGGATGTGACAATGTATTTGGATGGCATGCGTATTTGTGGTATGATAAGGTGAAGGCCCACAGAGGTTTTAAAACACATGTAATTAGAAGTGCACTCTTTAAAGTTTGGATGAAATACAAAGATTTGTTAGAAAGTAAAACACCCAGATGGTTGTCACCATCTGAAGCGACAGCCCATAAGAGACTGAATATGCAAGGTAACTGGCCCAAATATGAAGACATTTTGTCACAAGAAGGAGAGAATGTCAGGTTAAAGCCTTTTGAACAGCTTAAAGGCAAGGTGGATGATTGACTCCATTATTTTCAAATTAATGACACCTTTAAAGCTGATAAAAAGTAGGCTTTCAGAAGGAAAAATCCAAGTTGGAAATGGAATTATTAGAACCAGAGACAAAAAATTTGTCCAGAATGTACAATGTTTTGCTAGAGTGGCATACACAGGATGAATTAGTAAAATCTGCAATGATTGACTGGGCTAGAGATGTTGGGCACAACATCATGATGGTTGACTGGGAGAGACTTTGGAAAACAGGAATAAATTTACAGCATGTAATGTGCTTAGAGAGAATATTATGAAAATGATTTACAGATGGTATCTAACCCCAGTCAAACTCGCAAAAATGTATCATTTGCAGGATAACAAATGTTGGAAATGTAATCAAGTAGAAGGGACATTTTATCACATGTGGTGGACATGTCCAAAGATTAAGGCCTTCTGGGAGATGATATATAATGAAATGAAAAAAGTGTTGAAAAACACATTTGTTAAAAAACCAGAGGCTTTCTTACTTGGAATGGCTAATCAGGTGGTCCCCAAAGAAGACCAATTTTTTTTATGTATGCCACAACAGCAGCTAGAATATTAATTGCGAAAAACTGGAAGACATCAAATATACCTACATTAGAAGACTGGCAGATGAAAATGATGGACTATATGGAATTAGCCGAAATGACCAGAAGACTCCGAGACCAGAGGGAGGAGGCGGTGGAAAAAGACTGGAAAAAGCTGAAAGAATATTTCAAAAATATTGTATGATTTAAAGATTTAATGTTATAAAATTTGGATTACATAAGAGACTGCAGAATGCATAGAATGGATGATATTAATTGATAGATGATATAGCTATAAGATATAGGTTAAGAAATAAGATAAGTGATTAGTAAAAGATATTTTAAGATGTTAAGAAATTACTAAGAGGTTAGAGGAAATACAATGATACGCAGAAGAGGGGATGGGAGGAAGCCACCCCAAAGATGATATTGAAAGATGAAGAGAAATACGATGTATGTTGTGTTTGTGTTTGTGTAGTTGAAAAATGAGCAAAAATAATGTTATAGAAATAATGAGTTATGTTTATTTTTTGATGTTGAAAAACCTAATAAAAATCTTTTTTTAAAAAATAAAAAAATAAAGCCCACTTAAAATCCATATCAATGAAAAGGAAATAACTCACTCTGAAACTCATCTACAGGTGGTACCTAATGCCAAGGAAATTAGCGCTAATACGCCCAGGAACCTCACCAAAATGCTGGAGAGGATGCACCTCCACAGGTACATACCTCCACATGTGGTGGGAATGCCCCATAATCCAACTATTCTGGACAACAGCCATAAGAGAAATAAGCAAAATAGCTAAGCATTATAAATCACCCCAGAACTGGCCCTACTAAACATCTTCCAAGACAATAATGCCCACTCACATCACAAAGAACTCATAACCCACCTACTCTCCCCGGTATGGCTCCCCTTTATCACATACACAGTCCAACAAGACAACAATGACAAGAATCCACCAACAGCATACAAATCAATATGGCTAACCTGATCCAAAAACAACCACCCACCCCACTCACACATGAGAACGAAGTTCACCACAGCCAATCACAAACAAACAACCACACCCTAAGCCAGGGGTCGGCAACCCGCGGCTCTCTCACACCTTTGCCGCGGCTCCGGGCTCGTGGGCCGGGTCGGGGAATTTAAGGCGTTTCCCGCAAAAGTTATATCCCGGTTAATTCCCGGATCAAAGAAAGCAGTTCCTCTCCCTCCCCCCCTTCGGCTCCTTGCAGAGAAAAGCCCTGGAAACAAGCGAGTTGGAGCCTATCCTTTGCCGCTGAAGCCAGAGATCGGAGATAAGATAACACAGATTTCCCCTGCGCTGAGGCTAGCTTGGTTGTGGGGGAAGGGAGCTTTGCTCCGTGTGCTCAGCCCTCTTTGTTTACCTTAGATTAAGTAATTACCACCTCAAAGGAAAAAGGCAAATACACTCTCTTTCTGTTCCGACAAGCTTTAGTATATTATTTTATAATTTCATCATACTTTCCTTGTTCCCAATAAACCTTGCATTTTGGTATTTCCTTTGTGTTGTTATAAGAATTTTAAGGTGTTTCTCTGCAAGAAGGGAGGAGGTGAAAACTTCCCATTTCCTTCAGAATTAAGTAATTACCATCTCTCTGTTCCAACAAGTTAAATGCCAGATTCCAAACCCAAAGGGTGTTCATTAACGGCTCCTCTTCATCCTGGAGAGAAGTGACTAGTGGGGTGCCACAGGGTTCTGTCTTGGGCCCAGTCTTATTCAACATCTTTATCAATGACTTGGATGATGGGCTTGAGGGCATCCTGATCAAGTTTGCAGATGACACCAAATTGGGAGGGGTGGCTAATACCCCAGAGGACAGGATCACACTTCAAAATGACCTCAACAGATTAGAGAACTGGACCAAAGCAAACAAGATTAAGTTTAACAGGGAGAAATGTAAAGTACTACACTTGGGCAAAAAAAATGAAAGGCACAAATACAGGATGGGTGACACCTGGCTTGAGAGCAGTACATGTGAAAAGGATCTAGGAGTCTTGGTAGACCACAAACTTGACATGAGTCAACAGTGTGATGCAGCAGCTAAAAAAGCCAATGCAATTCTGGGCTGCATCAATAGGAGTATAGCATCAAGATCAAGGGAAGTAATAGTACCACTGTATTCTGCTCTGGTCAGACCTCACCTGGAATACTGTGTCCAATTCTGGGCACCACAGTTCAAGAAGGATAATGACAAGCTGGAACGTGTCCAGAGGAGGGCAACCAAAATGGTCAAAGGCCTGGAAATGATGCCTTATGAGAAACGGCTTAGGGAGCTGAGTATGTTTAGCCTGGAGAAGAGAAGGTTAAGGGGTGATATGATAGCCATGTTCAAATATGTAAAAGGATGTCATAGAGGAGGGAGAAATGTTTTCTGCTGCTCCAGAGAAGCGGACACGGAGCAATGGATTTAAACTATAAGAAAGAAGATTCCACCTAAAGATTAGAAAGAACTTCCTGACAGTAAGAGCTGTTCGACAGTGGGATTTGCTGTCAAGGAGTGTGGTGGAGTCTCCTTCTTTGGAGGTCTTTAAGCAGAGGCTTGACAGCCATCTGTCAGGAATGCTTTGATGGTGTTTCCTGCTTGGCAGGGGGTTGGACTGGATGGCCCTTGGGGTCTCTTCCAACTGTATGATTCTATTATTACCGCGGCATGGACTGTCCCTGAGAATCGTAGACTGGTTTTGCGGCTCCCAGTGTTTTGTTTTTTCTTCGGAAACGGGTCCAAGTGGCTCTTTTTGTCTTAAAGGTTGCAGACCCCTGCCCTAAGCCAACCCCAACCTCTATCACCATCAAAGGAACACGTGAATAGTAAAGAGAACCTGCACAAGCAATGCTGACACAAAACTCCACACCTACATTAAGTAAAATAGAAACATCACCACCCGACCCCACCCCCCACCCACCATGGCCCCCTCCACCTCTTCTGCCCGTTTCTTCCTAATGTAACATTAATGTCTCAACAAATGAAACTGATCTGTAGAAAATGTAACTTGAAAAAAGAGACATTGCACATAAACCAAGAAATCTTTAATAAAAAATACATTAAAAAAAGATAGGATCCTAGAACTGTTTGCCCTGGTCCTCCAAGGGAAGCATTTTGCACGAGGGGCTGCCTTTTCTCCACTTCTGTCTTTCCAAAAGACCCTGGACAAAAGCTTTGATTAAGGAGCACGCCCTTCCCACAGTTCCAGTATCAGCCTGACTCATTTTCTTCTAACACTCAAAGTTCATTACTGTAATTTATCACTGCAATTATTATTACCAACTTGCCTATTTTGCAGTTCTTTCTCAACAGGTTGCTATTTTCGGAGTTCTGACTGCATTTTGTACTGACTTAAATACAGTATGTCAAAGGAGTCACATTTCCAAGCACGTCCAATAACATCCCAATTTAAACTTATTAAAATGGAATTGTGCTTAAGGTTGAAAAAGGTAGAGAGTAGTCCTGGGCCATCTTCAATTCCAACACAAGTTCAGCCAGAAATTATTTATTGTTAAATTTCTATCCATCCCACCCTCCACCCCTTATTACCCTCAAGGAGCTCAATGTGACCTGAATGGTTCTCCTCCTCTCCATTTTATCCTCACAGCACCCCTGAAAAGTTCAGCGAGAATTTAGGAGGGTTAGAAGTTGAAATTGCCTTCCCTTTCTGCATTTTGGGGGATCAGGAACCCCACTTCAAGGGGGTGGGATTCAAGAGAGCTCTGTTGCTGTGATTATTTCATTTCATTAATTTTATTATGTTCCATCTATGAACTACTTCCTATAAAACACTGCAGAGTGATTTAACAATAAGAAGCTCAATAACCAAAACAATTCCAAGTGTAAAATCAATTTAGGATCCAATACAGAGACAGACTGGCATAAAAAGTATCTCCAGCAAAGCAAAGGCTTGTTGAAAAAGGAAGGTCTTCAATGAGCCCTGACAAGGCAAGAGAGGCGCTCCAGATGGCCCATATCTTTCTCTCCCAACTCAATCAATCCCCACAACAACCCTGTGAGGGAGGTTAGGCAGAGAGGCAGCGAATGACCCAAGGTAGCACACAAGGAGCTTCATGGTCAAGGAGGGATTGGAACCCTGGTCTTCCTGGTCCTAGTCTGATACCCTAGACACAAGGGGGGGGGTTTCATGGGGTACTCAAGAGTACGCAGTACCGACACCTTTTTTCTAGAAGAAAAGCACTGCGTAAACGCTACAAATTAATTATAATCGCAACAAAATAAATTATCACAGCAATTAATAATAAAAGCAGAATAAAACAGGAGCTTCACGGTGGGAGGAAACTCATTGGGATTTGCACCTCCTGCCCGTGTGTTTGCTTCTGCGCCCCCTTAAAACTTGCTCAAACTATGTAGTGATTTCTGTTTTCATGCTCATTGTTGCAAAGGTACTGTAGGTGGGTCTTCGGTGTTCTCTTCTCTAAAGGACACTGGCCTTTAAAGTTGCCATGGACTCCCTGCTGCTTAGGGAAGGGGGAAGGGGGAAGGGGGAAGGGGCCAGGAATGTAAAAGTGTTATCCTAATTTTGAGCAGGGCAATCCATTACCCACCAAGGCTGTTGCTCCTGGCTCCTCTTCCACCTCAGCGCTGAAGATGATTTCCTGCCTCCTGTGTGGTGTGAGCCAGTTTCCCAGCCTAGGATTTGGGAGGGGACACAGTTTTCCCCTCAGGAAGGAGGAGTGTTGCTCGCTTAAGTCTGGCAAGAGTATGCTGGACCAGAGCCAATTCCCCAGTAGTCCTTGGCTGCAAAGAATTGGGGGTGGGGGACACTGCCTCCCTCCCAGATCTTCAAGTGTATTCCCAGGCTTTGGGAGACATGCTTTATGTCAGGAAATGAAAATAAATCTTCGGCATCTACTTCCTCAGCCTGGCGGCAACTTGCCTACCAACTTTAGCGCAGAGGAAAGTGGCTCCTTTTTGCAAAGGTGCAGTTGCTGCAGCTGCTGCCTCTTCTGCGCTCCAAGTGTGAGTGCCTGAAATGGGCCTGGCATGTCCACACAGGAGTGGTGGCCCTGCCAAGGGGCCAGAAGAAGAAGCCATCTCAGGTGGTGGGTTGGGGGGGCAGTTAAAGATGGCCAAGTGGAAGTGTCAGGCAGCCCTGACCCACAGGGTAGGGCTGTAGCTCAACTGTAGAAGAGCATCTGCTTTGTGCACAGAAGGTCCCAGATTCAGTCACCTGTATCTCTGGTTTGGGCTGGGAAGGACTTCTGCTTGAAACCCTGGAAAGCTGCTGCTCCTCAGTGTAGACAGTACTGAACTAGATGGGGCAATTGTCTAGCTCAGTCCATGGCAGCTTCCTGTTGTTATAGGTCAGACAATTGTTATTTGTAAGATTTTGGCCTCAGCTGGCCAGTTATGTACCACCCTTTCCATGTTGAGAGATAGAGCCTAGGATAGAGGCTAAGGGAGTGTGAGAGAGTTTTGGCTGGGGCTGGAAGGCATGTCTTGCTCTGTGCTGGACCCATGGCTGTGACTTAGGTCTTCCCTGGACCCTAATTGGGAAGGAGGATCTGTGGGAGTGTTGATGCTGTGCTCAGCTTGTATGTATGTGTAAATAAGACCATACAGTCTAAAGTCTCCATAGTCTCCATTGACTTTCATTCCTAGGAAACCAAACTCTGGGGAAGCACTGGAAGCCGTGGGGTCTCTCACCACTCAGAGATTAGGGTGCATGGAACTCTGTGTTCCTGTGGAGCACGAAGAATCAACCGGGAAATGCTGCTAAGCAAGAGCATCGGAAGCTCTTGTTCAGGACTGGCCCCAAACATCTTGCTTACTAAGAGAGAGGGTGGCTGTGTTCTGCCTCCATTGTTGGGACACAGTATCCCTCTGATGTATCCCAGATGCTGGGAATCACAAGTGGAGAAAGTGCTATTGCGCTCAAGTCCTGCTTTGGGGCTCCCCATAGACTCCCAGATACTCCTTGCAAGAACAAGGCACAGTGGAGTTGGCCTGATTCAGCAGGCTCTGCTTATGTTCTTCAGGGGGAGGAAGTGAACTGGGAGTGATGGAATTTAAATAAATGCATTGTCTAATATGAAAAGCCCTGTTTGATCAGACCAAAGGACTACTGTGTGACCCGGCATTCCAACTTAGATCAGCTAGATCCCTCGAGAATCCACACAGGCAGCACATGAAGGGGGGCAATCTTTCCTAGTTGTTCTTCCCAGCACTTGATATTTAGTGGTCTAGTGCTTCTGCTCATGGAGGCTCCATTTAGCACTCATTAGTAATAGCCATGGGTAGTTCTCACGATATCATAGGTCCCATCTAGTTTCTAATGTAGCTTGTGGTAGAGTCTTGACACAGTTATCCTTAAGGTCAGAGACCGAGAAATGACTAGCCCAAGAATTCAGCAAAACAAATCAGCTGACCCCAAATGTTATGTGAGAGAAAGAGTGAACATTGGTGGTCAGCCCATGTCACACAGAAGTTGTTTTAATATGCCATTTCAACAATATGTTCCTGCCTGAAAGGATGCCATGCCAAAAGGAAGCTCACTTGATAAGCGACAGGAGCTCAGAAATAGGTCCTATCCTCATCTAATCTTTTTTTCTCTTTTTTGAAAAAAGCAGCTTGTCCAGTCAGAAGATATGTACAAAAGAAAGCAGGGCTATTCAGAGAAATTGTGACAGGAATTTTCAGGAGCCAAAAGCTTCCCCAAAGCCCAAGCTCATCTGTTTTCCAAACCCCTGGAGACAGGGGAACATGTCACATTCTGGATTGTGCTGTTGCATTGTAAAGAACTTTAATCACTCAGGATTTATGACATCAGGAGCCCAAGAGTCCCAAACATCATGAGTTGTACTTTGGACAGCCAAATGGATTCTTTCCGGTCCTTATTCATGCCTTCTTTAAAATTCTGATTTTCAGTTCCCTTGGAGGGTAACCAAACAACATTGATATAAGATGCTAAGAGAGAATCAATTAAAAATATCTGTTGTTGTGTAACCAGAGGCTCAAACTGCACATGATGTCAATTGTGTGCAATTTTTCTACTGTTTTCTCCCTTCTTTCTGCTAAAGCGCAGCCAGAAATCAGAGACCAACAGAAGGACGGTAGGTGAAAGCAGCATCTTAACCTCTTCCTCTCCACTTATTTCATACCTCCCGCCCCCATCTGCTTTTCTCCCAATGAGAGAAAACAAGCAGTTACCAGCAACAGTTTCCCAAGCTCAGTTGCATTTTTGCTTCTGGGTTTTGAGCACACAAAGGGTTCCCAGATCCATCCTGGTATCTCCAGGCGAGGTGATAAAAGACTTAGGGAGACACTGCCAGCCGGTGTTGACAGGACTGTCTTCAGTGGATGGATGGTCTTCATAAGGCATCTTTTTCTTTTCCAGATGAAGAGTAGGAAGTTGGAAACAGAAAACTAGTGGAAAGGAAAGGGTTTATGAAGCCCATTCTCCCCCTGCCATCACCCCCCCAACCTGTGAAGAAGACCTTCATTTGGAGACTGTGACCATGGACAAAAAGGTGAGAGACACTGCAGGGGAGAGATCTGGTTAAGTTGTGCAAGAATGGTGTGGGGCAGGAATTTGATTAAGTTCACATTGAAAGGTCAGCCTACCTGATTTGCCATTTCCCAAACTCCTGCCCCTTCTTTTCAAACAGAACAAGAGCTGCCCTTCGTGCAAATAAAGAGCTTTAAGTGTAATTACAGGCTGTATAATCAGCATGAAGAAAAGAAATGCATTGTAATTGATGTCATATTTTATAAATATTCTGGCTTCTTCAGAAATTGAAAAAGCCCTTTGTTTTCAAAAGAAATACTTTAGCATAATGATTATAAGGGGTTTAATGGGAGCAATCTATTCTCTGAAGCTGGGTTTTCGGCTCAATCTCAGGAAGATAAGTAGAGTTTAATTGCCCTGGTTTGCCAGCAAGCTCCCACCAGCGCTCCCTGACGAAGCACCCCCCCCCCTCCAGAGAGGTGCTGCTCCCTCCCTTAGTGAGCATGGCATATATAGAATCCCTCATTAGGCTGGCCGCGTTTAATGGGCTAATCAGTTAGATCCATTGGTTTAAGGAATTTTAATCAGCTTAAACCACTGCTCCCAATTAAATCAGACAGTGGATTTTTTTTAAAGTATCATTTTCAATGCAAGCACTTATAAAAGCTGCAGGTGACAGTTTTGGAAGGAATGGCTTTTCTAGAACTTAGGAACAGAGCCTTCTTTTGGCCTGAGGGACACGCCAAAGGCAACTGGGGGCATGATTCTTACTTTATACAGTAGGTTACATTCCAGCCACGCAAAAGTCAAAGGTCTCCAGACACCTCTCTATTCTCCATCCAAGCAAGAAACACTTCAAGGACACACATAAGGGGTGTGGCCTGAGGGGAATCCCAAGGGCCACCTAAAGAAGACTCAAGGGCCACATTTGGTCTCTGGGCTTGGGGTTCCCCACTTCTGTTCTAATATGTTGTCATCCATGGCACAAAGGGCAGTCTTGTGCTCTGGTTACTCAGAAGTTCCACTGGGTTTCATGGAGCTTACTCCAAAGTAAGTGAGCGTACTGTACCCTAATTAATGGATTAACGGATTAGTTCATTAAATCTCATGCTATTAATTAAGTTTATAATCCTTTTAATAATATTTGAATTTAGAAAAAGGTAAACAGAAATTATTATCAAACATATTTTTTGTCAAAAGGAAAACATTAATCTAGATAAAAGCACAACCCACAATAAAAGAAGAAGAAAAGGAAAATAGAAAAAATGAGAAAAAGAGAGAGAATGAAGAAAAAGAGAAGAAATAGTGGGAGGAAAAGAAGAAGGAAGAAAGGAAGGAAAGAAAATAAGGAACTTCCAATTCTTCATCTATCAACTATTTGTATACATTATTCAATTTATCTACTCCAGTGTTATACCTAACGAAACCACTTTGGTATTAGAGTTAATGACTTCCAATTTGAATCTTGAATGATCCTTTTCAAAGCCCCTCTTTCTGTCAATCTTAAATCTCTCAAATATCTGATAGTACTGAAGCCAACCCTTTACTTGACTCTTTATTTGTTCATATGATTTTAAGTATAATTCATTATCTTTTCTTCCAACAGCTCCCTGTAGGTTGGCCAGTTGGCGTCAGTCTTTCCTCGCCTCAGCACCAACGCCTCTAGAGGAGAGTTCCACCATGGGACCCGCTGTTCCAATAAATGTTTATATTTTAGCCATACCTTTAATAAAGAACCTCTGATGATATGACTAGAGAATTCTTTGTGAACCTTGTATTTTTCATAGTTCAAATACACGTGCTACCCGAACCTTAGGTTGAAACCCTCTAAATCGAGTAGCTCTGGGTTCTTTAGGCTGCACCACTCTTTAAGCCAAGTAAGGCAGGCAGCTTCATAGTACAAGATTATGTCAGGCAGGGCCAGTCCCCCTCTCAATCTAATGTCAATCATGTTTAAATGTCTTACTCTGGGCCACTTACCCTGCCACAAGTACCCTGAAATATGTATCTGCCATTCTTTTAGTCTGTCCTCCCCACCCAATATTAGTAGAGTCTGGAATAAAAATAGAAGCTTGGGGAGTAGCATCATTTTTATAGTCCCAATTCTGCCCAAAAGTGAGAGTTTGAGGTTGTTCCATTTGGTCAGATTTTTTTTAATATTGTTCCAGACTGGGCCATAATTGTCTCCTAACGAAACCACTTTGTATAAGTCAACATTATCTTCAGTCTTCAAACCCAAATTTCAGATGCAAGATGAAAAGAAAGAAAAATTAATATGGAAATAATGTGATGATCTAAAATGGGTAGGCAAGGGGATGTATAACCTCATTTTTTAAGGGAATATGATACTGTTATGTAAATATATGAGCAGGATTGATAAATCAATAGCTGATGGATAATGGGAAAGGGGAAAAAATTAAAATAATAATAATTGTAAATTGAATATAAGGAAGGAAATGTGAATTAGAGATGTAAATATGTAATATCAAGCAGCAATGGGGAAAGTAGGAATGCATCTAGGATGAAGAGCAGGAAGTCAACTTTTTTGCGGGGGAAGTGTTTTAAAGTTGATGTAATTTGGCATTGATTTGTTAAAAATTTGGAAAAATAATAAATATTATTTGGCAAAAAGGGGGAGTGTTTTTTACAAAACTTCAAGAGGATAATCACCCCACATTTCACTCCTTTTCTTGGGGTGCATTTCTGGCAGCTGGGGTTAGTGCTAGCTGCTTCAAAATGCCACACAGCTCTCTCCTTCAGTGGGAGTTCCTGAAAGAGAAGGTTAGGGTGCCATCACCTCCCTGGAAGTCCCCTCTAAGTCTACAATCCTGTGTTCCCTGAAAGGATAAATCAGATCTCCCTCCATGACAGTGGTGATTGATTGCTGAAATCAGCGAGGAAGATCTGATGTCAGATTCTCCCTCTCCCCACAGCCACCACATCATCTAAGCTGAGCTTTGACATTGGTAGGGCCAAAAATGGAAGGAGATCTGGTTTTTGAAAGGAGACAGAACAGGGGCAGAAGAACATGAAAGCATTGCTCCACCTGTAACTTCCACCTTGCACAGCTTGGGCTTTGGGGAAGTTGGATATGGCAGCTGAACCACCTTTGGATTTCCAGAACCACTGTTTTAGGATTACAGCCTATGCTCTAGTACTGTGCTATTACTTTATAGTTTGCTTTCCAAGGTGCCCTAAAATGGGCCACATCAAATTATCACAATCAACATGATTGTTTTTGCTGCTGCTGCTACTACTACTACTTACTATTTATAAAGCATCTAAAATTTACTGGACACTGTTCAAAAATTAAAACAAGACTGTCCCTGCCTGCAAGTTTAGAGTACGACAGACATGACAGACAAGGAAAAGGGAGAGAGAGAGAGAGAGAGAGAGAGAGAGAGAGAGAGAGAGAGAGACTATTAAAACCAGACACCAGTTTTGAAAGTTACACAATTGTTTTTCTAATGACCAACAATAATCGGGCACCCAACATTTGTACTTTCCGGGAAAAAATGGAGAAATTTTTGTTTCCACAAAATTTTCCATTTGGAAGAAAAAGTTTCTCTTTGCCTTGTTCTGCATTGTTTTTAAATAAACCTTGGGTTTTGGTTTTTAAGTTTTAAAAGCTGCTTTGAGATGTACATGAAAAGTAGTTAATTTGTTAATTAATCAGTCCTGGCCCAAGACATTCAGCTGCCTGAAGTCCAAAGTGTTGTGGAGGATGGGGGTGAAAAGGAAAATCAATCCTCCTGTCAGACTGGGAATATCCCCTCCCTCACCCAAGTTTAGGATATTCCACCATACTCACGTATATGTCAAACAAAGCTTTAATAATAAAGAAAACTGTTACACAATAACACACTGTGAGAGAAACTGAAAGAACATCATGAGGCCAGAAGGACCTGAAATATACTCAGAGTCCTGCAGTGATGTCATGCTCTTTATTGCAGCTTGTAAAACAGTGATTGAATTTCATCCAAAACCTCAAGCTTTTATATACATTCTTTACACAATGAGTCCCGTCTGATTGGCTGATTCTGCTACCCTCCAGGAGCCTGATTGGGCTGCTGCTGCAAGCCAATCAGGCTGTTGCATTCTAAGATCCTACTTGCCTATTGTTCTAGGACCCAAGCTTAGTACATAACACCCCTCCCCTCTAAGTTCCCGTTGCGCCTGGAAGGTTAGCATTCGTAGTCGTCGAGGTATGCCAGTTGCCTATGTATGCGTTGTGGTCTGGGGTGTCCTGGTTCTGGCACTTGTTTCGGGGCTGTCGGCTGCAACGGGGCCGTTGGGTTCCGCTCGGTCGTGGCTCTGGTTCCTGTGGCTGCTCGGCCTTGGGGGTCACCTCTGCGCTTCCTAGTTCTGCCTCCCTTACCCGCTCCTCCTGCTCTATGGGCCACACCCCTCTGCTGTCCCCTTGGGATTCCTCTGTCCAGCCCTCCTCGAGGTTCCCCCAGGAATCGTCGCCGTAGTTGATCGCAGTGGCAGGGCCAGGCTTGTGTCCGTCCCCCCGTCCCCCGGTTAGCACCTCGAACGACACGGGGCCGGTCACCCTGGTGACTGTGGCGGGTACCCATGCCAGGGGGCGGGGCTGAAGTTCTTTGCGTACACTGGGTCACGGGGCTGGAAGGTGCAGGGGTTCCTACCTTCCCCCACTGCTGCCTCGACCTGTTTTTGAGGCTTTCTCGGTTAATTTGTTTTTGTGACTGTGTGGAACCCAGTTCAGCTACTGATTGATTGATTGTGTGACTGCGGAAAATGGATAAAAAAAACCTATCCAAACAATGACTATCATCAGTGCAGGTAAGAAAAAAATTTAATTTTAATTTTTATCATCTACAATACTGTCTTATTTATTTTATAGTTCAGTACATTGATTATTGCTTTCATTTTATGGATCAATGGTCTTGTTAGATAGTAAAATTCCTGTTTTAGGGGTTGTTTTTAAAAGTCTGGAACGGATTAATCCCTTTTGCATTACTTTCTATGGGAAAGCGCGCCTTGGTTTTGGAACGCTTTGGTTTTGGAATGGACTTCCAGAATGGATTATGTTTGAGAACCAAGGTAAAAAGGTAAAGGTAAAGGGACCCCTGACCATTAGGTCCAGTCATGACCGACTCTGGGGTTGCGGTGCTCATCTCACATTATTGGCCGAGGGAGCCGGCGTACAGCTTCCAGGTCATGACTAAGCCGCTTCTGGCAAACCAGAGCAGTGCACAGAAACGCCGTTTACCTTCCCTCTGCAGCGGTACCTATTTATCTACTTGCACTGCGTGCTTTCGAAATGCTAGGTTGGCAGGAGCAGGGACCAAGCAACAGGAGCTCACCCCGTCGCGGGGATTCAAACCACCGACCTTCTGATCGGCAAGCCCTAGGCTCTGTGGTTTAAGCCACAGCGCCACCCGCGTCCCAAGGTACCACTGTACTAAATTGAAACTCAGTTAGTGTAGAAGCGGAAGAATCCCTGTTATCGGATATCTTGCATCAAATGTCTACTGTTTTTATTTGCAGATGTCTGAGTTATATTTTGTGATTCTATGGAATTGCCATGGCCCTCAGCTAGTACAATAAGCCCCATCATCCAGCCCAGACACTGAGGTCCACCTCCAAGGGCCTTCTGGTGGTTCCCTCACTGCAAGGTTACAGGGAACTAGGCAGAGGGCCTTCTTGGTAGTGGCGCCCGCCCTGTAGAATGCCCTCCCGTCAGAAGTCAAGGAAATAAACAATGACCTGACTTTTAGAAGACATCTCATAGAATCATAGAATCATAGAGTTGGAAGAGACCACAAGGGCCATCCAGTCCAACCCCCTGCCAAGCAGGAACACCATCAAAGCATTATTGACAGATGGCTGTCAAGCCTCTGCTTAAAGACCTCCAAAGAAGGAGACTCCACCACACTCCTTGGCAGCAAATTCCACTGTCGAACAGCTCTTACTGTCAGGAAGTCCTTCCTAATGTTTAGGTGGAATCTTCTTTCTTGTAGTTTGAATCCATTGCTCCGTGTCCGCTTCTCTGGAGCAGCAGAAAACAACCTTTCTCCCTCCTCTATATGACATCCTTTTATATATTTGAACATGGCTATCATATCACCCCTTAACCTTCTCTTCTCCAGGCTAAACATTCCCAGCTCCCTAAGCCGTTCCTCATAAGGCATCGTTTCCAGGCCTTTGACCATTTTGGTTGCCCTCCTCTGGACACGTTCCAGCTTGTCAGTATCCTTCTTGAACTGTGGTGCCCAGAATTGGACACAGTATTCCAGGTGGGGTCTGACCAGAGCGGAATACAGTGCTACTATTACTTCCCTTGATCTAGATGCTATACTCCTATTGATGCATCTAAATGAAAGTTTTTAATGACTGTTTAAAATTTATGTTTATTAGTTCACAATTTAACATACTGAGAATTAAATGAGTCAAATTCCTATGTTTTTATCACTTGTGGTTATTCAAAATTTCAATTTGTAGGGGCAGGGTCTAAATATTAATCGATTTGTCCCAAATTTGAAATTTAACTATGTTTATACCATACGCCTGAGATAAGATCAAGGGAGGAAACATTTTCAAAAAAAAGTTTTTTATGACCCACCCTAACCTCCAGTCCATCCAACCATCCACACTCCTGACATAAGCAGGTCTGGATTGCTCTTCCTGAATATCCCTAACATTTAGTCACAATAATAGCTATGGAAATGCTTCAGCCTGCTGCGACTGATGGGAGTTCCAGCCCAAAATGTCTGGCAGGCACCAGGATGAGGAAGCCTGCAACTTATGCACAGGTTGCAAAATGGTTGCATAATGAAGTGCCCCTCAGGCTGGGCCTTCAAGATGACTGTTCCCTTTTTAATATTTGTTTTAACTTGTCGGTGAGATTTTTCCTCCTCCCTATGTAGCTGGGGCAGGGTCTGGATTTAATCAAGGCTGTGGTCCAAGTGTGTTTGGTTTGGGCGGGCTATTTTAGCAGAGCCATGGAAAGAGTTTCACCAAATGTATCAGCCGGAGTGTCCATTAGCCCCTTGCAGATGGCACCTTAGTGTAAATATACATGATGAAAAGGGAGAAGCCACTCTCTGCTCTCCGCACTTAGAAGCTCCCCCAGTCACTCAAATGAGGAAGGATGATCACAAGTGGTGGAACTTTCAGCCGATGCAAAGTAAAGTTTCCAGGCTGAAACGGCGCAATTTCCTTTTTGTGCCAACTGATGCTTCAGACGGTCAAAGTCTTGCTGGACCTGGCCAAGGCACAGAGTCCTTTGTAGCAGCCAAGCAACTGTGGAAGCTCATGCACAGAGCAAGAAGGAGATGGCCTCCCCTAGGGGCTCGTCCCCAACATCTGTCATTTGGGGATATGCGGCAACTGCTGCATTCATTTAGCCTGGCTCATAGCAATCCTCTGCAAATTGGTAGAGTTCTATCTATCTATCTATCTATCTATCTATCTATCTATCTATCTATCATCTATTTATTTATTACTAGTGAATTAAAGCCCGTTGAGATAACGGGCGCTAGCCCGGCAGCAGACGCGCGCGCCGGGCGGGGGGCACAGCCGCGGCTCCTCATTCCCCCCCCCCGCTCGGACCGCGCAGGGCGCTGACGCCGGGCCGGCCATCTTGGAGCCGGGCAGGAAGAGGCGGCTGCGCTCCTGCCGCCGCGGAGGGAGGAGGCTGAGCGCGGGGAAACCGGGGAGCCCCCCAACCCCGGACGCCCCCTCGGAGGCCGGCACCGCCGCGCGCGCCCAGCTCCCTCGCCGGCTCCGGTCGCGCAGGAGAAGAGCCGGGCAGGAGGGAGGGAGGGTGGGGGCGTTCCTCCTCCTCCTCCTCTACCCCTTTGCAGAGAGGCCTCAGGCCGGGCGAAGGAGGAGGAGGCCTGAAGGGGAAAGGCGCCGACGGAGCGCCTCAGCCCCGGGGGAGCCCTTTCACCTGCGCGCTCGGCTTCCCACGGACGTTCCGCCCTCAAGGCGCCCTTGGCTGCCCCTGGCCTCGGGACTGAGAGCTCCGGCCGGCCCTGGGGAGCGGCAGCTTCGCGGCACAGCCTTGGGCAGCCCGAGAGCCAGGAGGTGTCGCGGGGAGAGTGGCGGACTCCGCCAGGAAGCCCCCGCCATTGCGGCTGTTCCGGGCGGTCGTAAAGAGCGACGGCGGGAGAGGCGGCAGCGGAGGCGGCCAAGCTCCGTGCGAGGCGGCGGCACTGACCCAAATGACGCTGCGCCTGCGCACGGCCGTCCTCTCGGACACGCCCCCCTCTCCGCCCGCTCCAATCCCTGGCCGCCCGAAGTCTCTGCGTCCTCCAATCCCTGTGTCACTGGAACGCACGCGCACTTGCGAATTCCTGTGACACACGGAAAGTAGTACGTACGGACACAGGCTCTTTATTATATAGGATATTGACAGCCCACTTTTCTTCCAAGTTGGGATTCAAGGCATCTTCCAACATTAAAAAATCATGACAAAATGCTAAATAAATACTGTAATAGGTTAAGGTCTGGTTAACGACAACAACAATTTTTTTTGTAATGTATACAAGTCTATTTTGTTTTCTACATGGGTTCTTTCTTTCTTTCTTTCTTTCTTTCTTTCTTTCTTTCTTTCTTTCTCTCCCTCTCTCTCTCCCTCCCTCCCTCCCTCCCTCCTCCTTTTTAAAAATAAAATAAAATGCTAAATAAAACACATGTTTTTACATTGTCATATACTTACTAAGTTTTGGGAGAAAGTAGTGGATTATACAAATAGGACTGTGTGGAAGAAGCAAAGATTTTCAGAGGATAATATTCTTTTGAACTGCATGCCTACTATATGGAATTTGACATCTGGACAATGTAAATGGATTTCCTGTGCCCTCACTATGGCCAAAAGACTTGATAGTGCTACATTAAAAAGATAACTGTAAGACCTAATGAAACTTGGAACTCATTTATACAAAATACAGTAGATAAAAAATGAGTTATATGAGTGTATTATAAATAACTATATACCTTTTTGTATAATGTCTATATATAATGTCTTCAGAGCAGAAGAAAACAAGCATGCTCCCGCCTCCATATGACAGCCCTTATGGTATTTGAAGATGGCTATCATATCTCCTCAGCCTCCTCTTTTCCAGGCTAAACCTACCCAGCTCCTTCAACCTTTCCCCATTAGGCTTGGTTTCCAGACCCTTGATCATCCTGGTTGCCCTCCTCTGCACATCCTTCTTATACTGTATTGTCATGCCCAGAACTGGACACATGGCAGGCGGTGCTACACCCAGTCCTCTGGAGCAAAAGTGGCTCTGAGGTATAGAACTTAGCAAAGGCCTCTTAGGATCACACCAAATCATCCTTACACCACTACCCTTCCTCTTAAAGTCTGTGGTGTCCTGTCCTGCATTAGGCCTAAGCTGCAGCTGATAATGATGGTAATGGTAATATTCACATGAAAATTTGAATTTAAATGCATGTTTTAAACGTGTTTTTTAGTGCTGTGCCAAAACCTATCTTCTATTTGCTTGAGACTTTTCTTCTCCTGAGTAAGAGGCTTGGAGCATAAGAAGCTGCCAGGCCCCGTTCACCCAGACCTCTCAAAGGCTCTGAGATTATCTACTGCAGTCTGAGAAATCTCTCTGGTGTGAGGATGCGATCTAAGCTCCTGATCCCTGGTTGCAACCTTGGATTACAATTCCTGCCTGGATTTAACTCAGTCCTGAAGGTCCCTAATGACCGGCAAGGGATGCATTTTAATTCGCATATAAAGGCAAAGCTTCTTACCGCAGCTCATGGTGATATTGTTGATATCACTGCCTGAACTCTCTTAACCAAAATAGCTGTTAGTATTTTAGAACTGATCTTCAGACTGGGAAAATGTTTTTGAGAAAAATCAAAAACATCAACAGATTCACCTATGGACCTGTTCAATCTAGAGAACCACTGCCTGAATCCTGACTCTTGCCAAAGCCTGAGGTGTGTGTGAGCATATGTGCATAATGATGTCATTTCACTGTTTGATGACCATAAAATTTAGTGACGCAAAATAATTTAGTGTTGTGGATCAGGAAATATCTCTCAGAAAGTTGTAAATGTGATGGCAACTTCTTACAACATGTGAAGGTTTATGGGTCTATAATAATAAATAAAAATATCCCTCTTGGAGGCTTTGCTGAAGAGATCTGTAAATGCTGGTGCTAGACATGGTCTCTGTTACTTCATCACACACAATGTGTGTCAGGTTACAAGGTTAAGTCAAGAACAAGTTCAAGAATCAGACACTTCACCACCAATCCATTACAATGGCAATAGGATGGTGGGGCAGATGACTTGAGTAAATAGCAAGGAGTTTTTCCAAAACAAAGAGGGCAGTTAATGCAAAACTGCTCTTCATATTCAGTATAAACACTTCCCACGTTCAGTAATGCCCTTTGACCTCATGGAAATGCCAACATTTTCTTAACAAAACCTTACAGATATTCCTCAGCCTTCTGCAGACATATGTCTGGTGGTATTTTCATTGCTTAAGAAGACAGGTTGCTTGCACAGAAAATGTTCCATATGCAACTAGGACACCCTGGAGAAACAGCCTCTCAGGGGTGCCTGACTGAACAAGCCAGGCTGCCTCAAACCTTTGCTAGCAAGCTGCAGAAGAGAATGCTGAACAGTACTTTTTCTAATTTAATTTCCTTTCTCAACACCTGTTTTTCTTCTAATGAAGAACATTTTCTTATGTTTTGCAAATGTCTTGCCTTGCTGCAAGTTTCTTTTTTTTATTATGCAAAAACTTTATTGAAACTCCATCATCTGTTACAATCAATTGTAATTACAATGTCATTACCACATTATAATTGAGTACAAATTAAATAAAAATTAAAAATTATCTGTACAAATACCAATACCAATACAGTTACACACTTACAATCCAAATAAAACAAAACAGAACACGAAACACTAATCCAAAGAATAACCATACTCAGCTCGACTTTCTGTCCATCCCTCCTGTATAATTTTTCATGCTCAAGAATGCAAAACCTTTATTGTACATTTCTTACTCTAATTATATTACATTCATATATCTACCTGGATACTTAATTATAACACCAAACTGTTTCTCTCACCAAGATCATTCGAATGCCAACATAGATACTGTCCCCTTGGTATAATTCCTCACATAACACTTACCGGTATATTTATCCCATCTTTCTCTAAATACTTGCCTGGAGTTACCTCTTATGCTATTTGTCAATTGCCCCATTTCGGCCAGTTCTTGTAATTTGTGCTGCCAGTCTGATAATTTCGGGGCCTCCGGCTCTTTCCAGCCTTTTGCGACCAGCATCCTGGCTGCCGCTGTGGCATATAAAAAAATCTCTCTATCTTTTTGGGGAATATCTTTTCCAATAATGCTCAATAAGAACGCTTCCGGTTTTTTAGGGAAAGTAATTTTTAACATTTTCTTTAATTCCTCGTATATTGCACCCCAGAATGCCTTAATCTTTCTGCATAACCACCACACGTGATATAGGTCCCCCACATTTTCCCACACCTCCAACAAACATTTGCCAGATTCTTATAGATTTTTGACAATTTCAAAGGGGTAAGGTATCACCTGTGTTGAATCTTATACATATTCTCCCTGATGTTATACGATGATGTAAAGTTCATCTCTGTACCCCAGAGTTTTTCCCATTCGTCCATCATAATTGGGTGACCTATATCTTGTGCCCATTTTATCATAGTCGACTTCAACTCCTCTTCCTTAACCTCCCATTTTAAAAGAAGATGGTACATTTTGGATATTATTTTAAATTTACTGTTTAACAACTCCACTTCAAACTTTGGTGGTTCTTTATTAAATCCTATTTTCATATCCTGTTTGAAGATTCCTGATATTTGATGATAATCTAATCATCCCGAAAGTTGTCCTTTTATCTCCTCGTACTTTCTTAGCTTAGTTGTCCCTTCTTCCTCTATCAGCAATGTTCCATATGTCATCCAGTTCCCCTTCATATTCTTTTTTTTAACTGTGATTGCTTCTACTGGAGAAATCCACCTTGGAGTCTTAAATTCAAGAAGTCGTCTATATTTTTCCCATGTTTTAAATAAAGCCTTTCTTACTATGTGATTTAAGAAGTTTTTGTGAACTTTATGTTTTTCGTAATGAAGGTATGCATGCCATCCATATTGGATGTCATGCCCTTCCAGATCTAACAATTCTGTGTTCCTCAGTAGACACCATTCTTTTAGCCAAGCAAGGCACGCCGCCTCATAATATAATTTCAAATCTGGAAGACCAAAGCCTCCCCTTTCTTTGATGTCAATGAGGACCTTATGTTTAATTCTCGGACGTCTTCCTGCCCAAATAAATTTTGATATTTCCTTTTGCCAACTGTCTATGCATTTTGTTCTTCCGAGAATCGGGATATTTTGAAATAAAAATAATAGTCTGGGCAAACAATTTAACTTAATTGTTGAAATCCGACCCAAAAATGATAAATTTAATTTATTCCATCTCTCCAAGTCTTTCTTAATTTCTGTCCAACATTTTACATAGTTGTCCTCATAGAGATTTATATTTTTAGTGGTTAGCCAGATTCCCAAGTATTTTATTTTGGAGTGTATTTTTAATTTTGTTGCTTGTTCTAATTCTTCTTTTTCTTTTATTGATAAACTAGTTGAATTTAGCCCGCTAGAAAACGGGCTCTAGAGGAGGAGGAGGCAGAGCCCCAGGATGGGCGCGTGTGCGCAGGGTTGCTAAAAGCGGCTAGGGAGGGGAGGGGGCCGGGGCTTGGGAGCGCGCGCGCGCCTGCGCGCAACAGCGTGCGGGGAGGCCGAGGGAGGCGTGCACGCGCCTTTTTAACTCGCATCTGCACGCTTGTTCGCGCGCGCAAAAAAGACCTTTTTTGTTAATTTTTTTTAGCTGCAGAGGCTGTGAGCTTGCCGGTAGTGCGCTCTGGAAACCGGCGGTGGCGCTCGCGCCTCCCTTTCTCTCGCTCTTTCTTTTTCTCTCTCTCCCCTCCCCTCCTCCCTCCTCTTTTTGCTTTCCCTCCTCCTCCCCCCCCCTCGCGCTGCCTTGCCTGCCCGGTGCATTCTCCGATTAAAGGGAGGAGGAGGAGGGCAGAGAAGGCGGAGGAGAGTGGTCCCTTCCCGGCTTCTGAAGGCCCCGCTATCCCGCTTTTCCCCTCCCCCCCCCCCCCACCGGCTTGGGCCGCCGGAGCTGCTTCCGCTTCGCTCTTTTCTCTTTTTCCGCCTCCTCCGCCGGCGCCTGAGGGAAGCGTAGGCCTCGGCTCTCGAGAGCGCCTCGGGAAGGGGCTGAAGGCCGCCGGCGGCGGCTTCTCCTCCGCCTCTTCCCTCCTCTCACCGGCGGCCCTGGCCCGAGCAGGGGCTCCCGCGGTGACTAAAGAAAGGGCAGGATGGCGGCGCCAGTGGCCTCCTCCTCCTCGCTCCGGGCAACCCGCGTCCATTGCGGCGTCTCCGGGTTGGGGGAGCTCGGGGGGCCCCGTCCGTCCCAGCAAAGGCCACCCCACTCGCCGGGCCGGGGAGGAGGGAAGGCGGCGAGCCCGATACCCCGCTTCGGATTCGGGGCGGAGTGTCGCCGGGAGTGGAGGGCGAGCCCGGCAGCGGTCGGTTGCCCCCTCAGCGGCCCGGGAGGGCGACCGTGTGAGGCGCCGGCACTGAGCCAACTGACGATGTGCCTGCGCACGGCCGCCCTCTCGGACACGCCCCCTCTCCGCCCGCTCCAATCCGTGTGTCAGTGGGGCGCACGCGCACTTGCGAATTCCACTGACACACGGAAAGTACGGACCGACACAGGCACTTTATTATATAGGATTTTTAGCTAATATTTTGGTTTTGTTATAGTTTAACTTAAATCCAGAGTTTTTTCCAAATTCTTGCATTATTTCCTTTTTTTTTTTTTTAATAATTTTTATTGGGTTTCCAAACGTATAGTATACTTTTCATCAACATAGTCTTATTCTATAAAACACAACAAAATACAAAACAATACAAACTGTAATCATTTTTTTCCCATTCTTATTTCCTTATCTTATTGGTTGGACTTCCCCCATCTCCCCCATCGCGTTTCATCTTTATAACCTACCGTCTTTCCCCCTTTTTAAGACACCGTCTTATAATTTTTTTTCCTCAAAAAAACACAGGGTGGCTTATTTTCGGGGGGATGTCTTATTTTTATTACGTCAGTATGGTATGGTACAGCCTCCCCCTGTGGTGGCACCATGGCTTACTTTTGGGGTACGTCTTACTTCTCACAAAGGTAAAAAAACCCTGCCATGGCTTACTTTATGACTACGTATTAAAAAGGGGGAAACAGGGTATTTACCGGTAGCAATTTCTTCTCATCATCATACATTTATTTACTTTGGTCTCACTACTTATTATGTAATTTACTAATTTCTTAACTTTTCCAACTGTCTTAACTTATCTTAATCTTATCCTATTTTTCCTTAATTAACACTTATTTATATACTGTAAAATAACTATCACTCTTCAGGATTATCTAACTAACAATGCTTTGCATAAACTGTTTTTCGTTCTCGTTGGCTTCTGATCTCACCAAACAGCAATGTGGGCAAAGAAGAAGGAAGATGCTACTGAGAGAAAATATATATAAATCAGGGGAGCAAAAGAGTGATGAAGAGCACCAAACCAACACAAACAAGATTAATATTTGCCTAGGTGGGTGTAATGCTCAGTAGTTTGGCTGCATCCAATGGGCTGCTTCTGAATATCAAAACTTGAGATTTTTTGGCACAGTCTTCTTGTGATTGGCTGGTCTGGTAAGGACATGTCCTGCTGGCATCAGACATCTTCACCAGCTCCCAACAGAAATTCCAGGTGCTTGACTCCTGCTTTCCTTCTCCTTCAGGTAGTTGCTTAGCAATCAAACCCCACTAAAGTAAACATTTAATTAGGACACTTTGCCCCAATATTCAGCTCCTCACACTAAACGGCAGTTGCCATTTTACTCCCCATTTCCCAGTTTAGAGAGATCCTTTCAGAGTTCTTCACAATCCCTGCACACATATCTCAGTACGGATCCTTGGAAGACTCTGCTCTCTACACTTGGGAGAATAGATCAGTGTTTTTCAACCACTGTTCCGCGGCACACTAGTGTGCCACGAGATGTTGCCTGGTGTGCCGTGGGAAAAATCGAAAAATCTCTGACCTCCTTCCCCCGGGAGGACCCAGGCGTCCTGGTGCCGCTAAAGCCCCGGGACCTGCGAAAGGGAATCCCGGCTCCCGCTTCCTGCAAGACCCCCTCCTCCCCGAAGGGACCCAGGAGTCCCAGCTCCAGCTCCGCCCTTTGTTCCGTCCCCCGTCCTCGCCCCGCGCTCCGCTCGCCGGCTGTGCGCGCCCCGGGCCCGGCTCCGCTACCTGGGCTGGGGCGCCTCCCGCGCAGCTCTCGCTCTCTCCCTCTCCAGCTCGGCCTCCTCCTCCGCTGCCGCCGCAGCCGCTGCCACCTCGACGGAGGAGGAGGAGGATGGCCGGACGGCCCGGCCTGGAGGCAGCAGCGCCGAGGAGGACGAGGAGCCCGGGCCAGGCCGACCCCCAGGGAGGGGAGAAGCGGGAGGCGCCTCGAGGAGCATGCGGCTCCGGCTGCCCCGCGGTGCGGCCGGCAGTCGGGCTGAGGCGGCGGAAGCCGCGTTGACAGGCGGAGGTGGGAGAAAGGGGTTGACAGGCGGAGAGGGTGGGGGCGGCCAGCGCTGTGGGGAGCTGTGTCGCCCCGAAAGGAGAAGCTCCCTTGGGGGGGGGAGGAGAAGAAGAAGAAGAGGAGGAGCCCCCCTGGGGTAAAGTAGGGGCTGCGGAGGGTGAAGAGAATGAGGGAGGGAGGGAGGAAAGAAGGAAGGAAAGAAGGAAATAAACAGGGAAGGAAGTATGGAAAAATGGAGGGAGGGAGGGAGGGAGGAAGAACAGAGGGAGGAAGGAAGGAAGGAAGGAAGGAAGGAAGGAAGGAAGGAAGGAAGGAAGGAAGGAAGGAGGAAGGAAGGAAGGAAGGAAGGGGGAAGGACCTGAAGCAGCTAAGGAAATAGCCAAAGTCCCTCTCTCAGACAACACAATTTCCAAATTTCCAGACAAAACAGGCCCAGGTTGCGCACTGAATAAAGTATTTTATAATTTTTCATATTTCTGTTTACTTACTATTTCATAATAAAGTAATTATAAAATACTTTCTTTGTGTTTATTTGATTCCTATTCAAGAGAATTACTTTATATATAGTCAATATAGGCACAGAGTTAAATTTTTTAACATTTTCTAATGGTGGTGTGCCTCGTGATTTTTTTCATGAAACAAGTGTGCCTTTGCCCAAAAAAGGTTGAAAAACACTGGAATAGATCACTCACCTCCAGCTTTGGTTGCAGTCTGGCGCAGCTGCAGAAAGTCACCACTGTCTCCCAGCTCCGACACATCTGGGGGAAGGTGTCGCTTCCTCCTCTACCAGGCATGTTGGGTGCTGGGGTTAGCCGCCCTGAGCCCGAGTGTTGTCCGGGTGTATGTGGCAGCAAAGTTGGCATCTGGGTTTATTGCAGGCTCTGGTGCCAGTGTCTGTGTTTAGACTGGTTGTAGTATTGTTGTGGGTGAGGAGTTGTTTAAGATTGGGTGGCTGTCTGTAGGCGATGAAATGTCTTCCTCCCAGAGCTTGAGAAAGAGAACTGTCATGGTCTAGGAGAGGTTGTAAATCTCTGATGATCCGTTGACCAGATGCCAACTTTGCTGCCACATACACCCGGACAACACCATTACTGGCCCCAACAACATCAAACATACCGTCTCAGGACTATTTAATTGCTCATCATCTAACATTGTGTATGCCATCAAATGCCAACAGTGCCCTTCAGCTCTCTATATTGGACAAACAGGCCAAACCCTACGCCAAAGGATAAATGGACATAAATCTGACATCAGGAATCACAAGACAGAGGAACCAGTAGGAGAGCACTTCAATCTCCCAGGACACTCTATACAAGATCTAAAAGTAGCTGTCTTATTGCAAAGGAATTTCAGAAATAGACTGGAAAGAGAAGTTGCTGAATTGCAACTCGTTACCAAGCTTAAAACCATGGAGAGACCTGGTCTGAACAAAGACATTGGATTCTTATCTCATTATACATGACAAAGCTTTTTTAACCTTCTCACCCCTTGCTTTTTCCTGTAAGACTAATTGCAGCCGTTAACAGTCGTCAACAGGTTTACCACAGCTATCAACCTTTCACCCATTTCCACCACCCCTCTGAGTAATACCCCTCCCCACCCTCTCACTATATATAAGGGTCTGGTGACTTCTGTTTCAGTGTATCTGAAGAAGTGTGCATGCACACGAAAGCTCATACCAAGAACAAACTTAGTTGGTCTCTAAGGTGCTACTGGAAGGAAATTTTTTTATTTTATTTTGTTTTGACTATGACAGACCAACACGGCTATCTACCTTTAACTGGAACTTTTCTTAAGCAGTTACTGATATACAAGAGGACGTCTGCACTTATTCCATGGCTGCTAAGCTTTCTTGTCTTTGGTGAGGCATCTAGAGCAGGGGTCAGCAACCTTTTTCAGCCGTGGGCCGGTCCACCGTCCCTCAGACCATGTGGTGGACCGGACTATTTTTGGGGGGGAGGGGGGATGAACAAATTCCTATGCCCCACAAATAACCCAGAGATGCATTTTAAATAAAAGCACACATTCTACTCATGTAAACACACACTGATTCCTGGACCGTCCACAGGCCGGATTGAGAAGGCAATTGGGCCGCATCCAGCTCCCGGCCCTTAGTTTGCCTACCCCTGATCTAGGGGCTTGCATCTATACAGTGGTACCTTGGGTTACAGACGCTTCAGGTTACAGACTCCACTAACCCAGAAATAGTACCTCGGGTTAAGACCTTTGCTTCAGGATTAGAACAGAAATTGCGCGGCGGTGGCGGCAGGAAGCCCCATTAGCTAAAGTGGTACCTCAGGTTAATAATAATACTGTAATAATAATAATAATAATAATAATAATAATAATAATAATTTATTTGTACCCCACCCATCTGGCCAGGTCTCCCCAGCCACTCTGGGAGGCTTCCAACAAATATCAAAATACATTAAAATATCACAGATTAAAAACTTCCCTAAACAGGGCAGCCTTCAGGTATTTTCTAAAGGTCATGTAGTTGTTTATCGCTTTGACCTCTGATGGGAGGGCGTTCCACAGGGCGGGTGCCACTACCGAGAAGGCCCTCTGCCTGGTTCCCTGTAGCTTTGCTTCTCGCAGTGAGGGAACCGCCAGAAGGCCCTCGGCGCTAGATCTCAGTGTCCGGGCTGAACGATGGGGGTGGAGACGCTCCTTCAGGTATACAGGACCGAGGCCGTTTAGGGCTTTAAAGGTCAGCACCAACACTTTGAATTGTGCTCGGAAACGCACTGGGAGCCAATGTAGATCGCTCAGGACCGGTGTGGCCACTCCCAGTCACCAGTCTAGCTGCCACATTCTGGATTAATTGCAGTTTCCCGGTCACCTTCAAAGGTAGCCCCACATAGAGCGCATTGCAATAGTCCAAGCGGGAGATAACTAGAGCATGCACCATTCTGGCAAGACAGTCTGCGGGCAGGTAGGGTCTCAGCCTGCGTACCAGATGGAGCTGGTAGACAGCCGCCCTGGACACAGAATTAACCTGCGCCTCCATGGACAGCTGTGAGTCCAAAATGACTCCCAGGCTGCACACCTGGTCCTTCAGGGGCACAGTTACCCCATTCAGGACCAGGGAGTCCCACCCACCCGCCCCCTGTCCCCCCAAAACAGTACTTCTGTCTTGTCAGGATTCAACCTCAATCTGTTAGCCGCCATCCATCCTCCAACAGTTTCAGGTTAAGAACGGACCTTCAGAACGAATTAAGTTCTTAACCCGAGGTACCACTGTACCACTGTTTCCTCAAGAGAACACATTTGCATTTTGGCTAGTGGTGGCAACCACATAAACATACGTTACTGGAGGTTCTTGGGCATCCCACCCACTGCTTTCCCTTTGCTCAAGATCCATCAGCCTCCCATCTGACAGCTGTTTGGCACTCTGCAGTGACGTCCCATTCAGGCGCCCCAAGGCACTCCTGAGGCACAGCTGCTCCAATGCCACAAAGACATGGGCTGGCTGAGGGTCTGGCCAGGCTGAGGTCACAGCCACTCATATCACAACAAAAAAGTGGCAAGGCTCAGAAGACCACACATGTTCTGATTACGGTTTCTCATCTACAGCCTTCACAGGCCAACCTCATCATCAATCTTCCTCTGAAAGTCATCCACATCTTCATAAATAAATGCCACTTAAGGGCTGCTGAGTTTCCCCTTTCTCAGCACAGTTTACATTTGGCACTTATTGGGCTGTAAAAATTTTCCAAGGAAGGAATCAAGCACTTCCTCTATTTGCTTTCTCTCTCTCTCTCTCTCTCTCTCTCTCTCTCTCTCTCTCTCTCTTTTAAAAAATAAAAATTATTGTACCATACTCCAGGTATAATTCGGGCAGATCCAATAAATAAACACTTCCTGGAGAGCGAAGTCAAATGGAAGTTGTCCACTTCAGCTAAATTTGCTAAATGCTCCCCCCCCTAACTCTGCTGCCATTGTGGAATCTGAAGGCTGGGCATTTTGTCATGGAAGGAGAACTCTCCAGCAGGCTGGGGGGACCTTTCTCCCCACAGGGACGCCACGTTCCCCCAAACTTTGATCAGACAGCCTTTCATGGACTGCTCATGCCATTGCCAGTTTATTTATATACTGAATTTCCCACAAGCACATTTGTGCTCAAAGTGGTTCACAGAAAAATCAAATTCAGACTACGGTAATACAATAAAAATCTATACAATATCACTGCAACATAACACTAAAAGAATGAATACTGAATAGCCCAGAACTATATGACCTTGGGATCCCTTCCAACTCTACAATTCAATGATTCTATGAAATAAACATTTAACCAGCCATACAGTTACAGATAGGTCCATGGGGTGCTAGGGAAGGGGTAGTACCTCTGGTGGGAGACATGTCCTGCTCCTTCTGGGGTAGTTTGTCCACCTTGGCTCCCCACCCCATGGCTCCTAGAAGCTGCCAGTAGGCGACAGTGGCCACAATCCCTGGAAACGGCTGGATAAACCAAGTGAGGGGAGCCGATGGGTCTCAAACCCTCCATGAGTAAGGGACTTCCCCTGCATGTCAAGACAGGCTCCAGCGTATTGAACAGACAGGACCAATCGTGGGTCCAGTGGGCAAGAAGGCGGTTGGAGCTTTTAAGCTGCAGACTTTAAGGGGTTAACTTTATGTAGTAGATGAAGCTCCTTACATCACACATGGGGCTGCTGCTCACGACCCCATTGGTCGCCAACCCTGCCTACCCCTGGCTTCGGCCAAAGCCATTATTCCGAGGAAGCAGAAAAATCCCCTCATGGGGGCTGAGTTGCAAATCCAGGACCCTAATGGGGAACTACAAGCTTATGCATTTGGGAAGATAATGGAATGGGAGCTTATTTTTTTACTGCAAGAGATAAGATAAGTCACATGGCCTTATGTTATCAAGACACGGGTCAATGGTGGCTAAATGCCAAATGCCATGGTCAGCTCTTCAAGACCACGGCCATCAGGGTGATGGCATGCTAGAAAGCGCAGGGGCAGCTTGTCAACCCTTGATGTACCTGAGAGTCCTGTCCTTGGGGCTTCCCCTGGCTGACTGCAGGGACAAGGGGGAATCGAAGAGATCAGAGGCCAGAGATCAGAGGCCAGAGGCAGATGATGATCCCAACACAGGTAGAGGCTCCAGCTCAGACTTTGGGATGGCAGGTGGAGACCATCCAGCTCCAAGCATGTCCATTTGCTGTTGGGTCGGATAGCATAGATAGAACATGAGAATGAAGAAGCCTGGGAAGGCAACGCTAAATGCTTAAGAGTTTGCCCTAGGGATTGTGTGTGTGTTTTATGTGTAAAACCTTGCTGTGAAGCTAATAAAACTTGCAAATCTTCACCCAAAAGTACGCTTATTGCCTCCGAGTCCAAAAAGAACATCTGCCCTTGAGCAGAACACCATGCAAGGCAAGGATGGCAGCGCACTTGGGATTGTCTTGCGGCCTCTGAAATGGCCAGAACTGCCCCCACTCCCCCCCCCCCGGAGCCAGGCATTCAGGCTGCAACACTGCGAGCCTTGACTGATGGTGCTTAACAGCTGCCAGACAGTAACGAGAATTCAGTTCTGTGCAAGATGCTTAGCCAGCCCTCAAGAACATAAAAGCAACATCAATCTCAGAAACAAATTTTGGTCCGAGCCTAGAGCTGAGGCACAATGAAAGCTGGTTTTGTACCTTCTGCCAGAGATTTTGCAACCAGAGACATCTTAAGGCCGGGTCGTGCACAGCCCCATCATGTGTAGGCAGGCTGCCCAGTGCCATTTCACAAATAGAAACAGGGAACCTCTTGAATGGTTGCAATATTCCTGTTCTTCCTCTCTCCAAGGCTCTCTGCCCCCATTATACATTACGGAAGATCTTTTGCTTCTTGTACTCTGTATATATTTACTTTGCCATAGCCTGTCCTGAAGTGATTTAAAAACCAAGTGGACTTTGGTTTTGGAGTAGAAGATACACCTATTATTTTATTATTATTATTATTAAATTTGTATCCCACCTTTCCTCTCCAAGAAGTGCAGAGTTTCAGATATCAAAAATTTAAAACAGCACAATTTAAAATAGAATAAAAACATATTTAAAATATTTAAAAACAATTAAAATCATCTAAAACATTTAGAACATCTCAAAATATTTAAAAACATTCGCATTCCCTCACAATTATTTATTTCATGGTTGTCTTAGCTGATATCTATTAGCCATCAAATGCCTGGGCAAACAGGAATGTTTTAAATGCACAAAAAATCCTGAAAATCAATGAGGGAGGCAGATGCACCTCACCAGAGAGAGCATTCCACAGATGGGGTACCGCCACCAAGAAGGCCTTGGCACGGGGCAACGCCAACTGGGCGGCACCATTATTCTTTAGGAATATGCCATCAGCTGGTCAACATGAGACACAGCTGCTGCAGAGTGTGAACTGTCAGGCTGTACATTTCATAGTATCTGACCTATAGCATTCATATCCTACCTTCCCTTCCTGAAGTTCAAGGAAGTGGGGGTCGAGAAATTAGTTCAGCTTCCATGTTAATGAGAACCAGCTAAGGCACACTTTCTGAACCAAAGCGTGAGCTGAAACAACTATCCTTTGAAAGTAACAGTTCTTTAAATTTTACGAAATGCGTATTTAAAGTGTATGTTAGGGAAATGTGTGTAAATCTGTGCCTATGAGTGAAAATAAAGTATGAAATGCACTTTATTAGACAATATTGAGTACTCAAGTGCATGCATTTAAAGAAATGTTCACCCAATATATGCAAATGTTTGACCATCCTAGCTCAAGGTAATGTGGCCTCTTGGGGGACCTCCATCTCCCCCTACCTGCTGGACCTGTGGCCTCTCAGAGGACTTCCAGACCAGGACCTGCCTGCAGCTGAGCAAGGAGGGAAGGGGCCAGGACCCCAGGCAGGCAGGCAGGCAGGCAGGGGCACTGGAAACACTGGCTGCACCAGCTCAGTATGCACCCGCGGCTGGGGCAGCGCTATCAAGCCTGCCTGCTCTGGGGCGCCCCCCCCAAAGGGGGCAATACCAAAGGGGCTTTTCCCCCTGGGGGTGGCACTCTAGAGGTGGAACGAGGGCCTGGGCCAGCCCTCTTGTGATGAAATTACGGTTTTAATGGAGATAGAGTTTTTAACTTTGGTGGGTGTGGTTTTATTGGGAGGGGGGCTGTTTAAAATTGTTTTTAAATGTTATATGTGGATTTGTATTTTGTATTTGAATTTGTGAGCTAGGAAATTGTTTAGAGGCTTATGTTGGGGAATGTATTTTTTATTAGTTTGTATACATCAGTATTGCTAACTGTTTTAATTATTGTTATTGTGCATTTTGTGCTTTTTATATTGTAACTTTAAGTTGTGAACGTCCCTGAGACCTACGGGTATAGGGCAGTCTACAAATTTAATAAAGTCCAACTCCCTAGGTGGTCTCCTACCCTTTTTTGCATCCCAATGTGCAAAATGGCCACCCTAGCCCCATATCTGTTCTAGGGCCATAGGGTCTGCCCAGGAACAGAGGCTGATTCTGTCTGCATGCAGGGACATGTCGGACCTCTTCCAGAAAAGAAAGAAAAAGGACAATGCATAGAAAATGTACCAAAAAAACAAGGCCAACTTTGAAAAGTTGAAAGCAGACCAGTTATAGGGGCGTATCCTCTGTAATGAAATAAAGCCTTTTTCCTAATAATTTCCTTTCTTTCAATTTCCCGTGTTACTGCTCCTGCCTAATGGAATTAATTTGTCATTGCAGCATGTTCTGGCAGTATGTTGTTAGTCTGATAGCAACTGTGACTCAAATGACCTGATTATTTTCTTGCCCCATGGAGCAAGCTTTTTGGCAGAGTTCTATAAAGTGTTGTCCAGAACATATCTGGATGGCAAAACCAATGCCTTCTGAATGCCTACATTTTGTGCAGCCAGAAACTGTGTGGGCTGAAGCAGGACTTCACTCTGCATCCATGCGATTTACCTCCAAACTTTCCCTTGTTTCTTGTGCACCAAGCAAACGAACATGTGGAGCAGTGGGGGCAATACCACTCTCACCCATACATTCAGGCAATGCCTGCTCTAGGTTTCAGAGTACCTTTGGGGGCCCTAGGTTTGCCACACCTTCAGCGCCAGGTAGGTGTGAGCGTTGTTGTTGTTGTTGTTGTTGTTGTTTTTAATGGGTCTGTGCAGCTTGCAAGATTCAGGATTAGGCAAATGCATGGAGCAGGCTGCAATTATTGTATAGACTTTTGGGCAAGCTTCCCCTTATATATTCTACCCTCTCAGATACAGGGCTGCAGTTAGAGATTAGGATCCTGGCACAGCTACCGGTACCTCTTTGCTCATCCCTTACAGAAAATGACTGTTCTCCTGCACTGTCAAACCATGATTTAGCATTATGAGAATAAGTTTATCTTGGACTCCTGTTCCCCCCTCCCCTCCTACTCCAGCATCAGAAGCTTCCACTTACAAGCCAGCTTCATAAACCACACCTTGTTTTAGTCCAGGTTAGTCAAGTTAAGACTAACCACAGTTCATCCAGGTTTGGAAGTCACAAGATACAGGGGTGAGCCTAATATGGAAAGGAAAGCTTTTGAACTCTGCCAGAAGAGGAGCTGGAAGGAAGGGTGCATCAGCCTGAGGCTTGCACAGACTCAGCCCCATAATGCTAAGCCATAGTTTCATAATACGTGGCCATGCAAGGCTCATTGTTCAGGAGCAAAATGGCTAACCTTGCAGTAACAAGGCCTCTACAGCAAGCTCTTTATGGCACATTCAGCTGAGATTGGTGTCTGCAGCCAGCCGAGGGGTTATCTGTCCAGTTCTTGTTTGTGTCCCCCTCTTCTTCTCCAGAGGAACTGTGGGGCAAATTGTCCCCATCATAAGAGAAAGCCAGATTCTTTTCAATAGTTTTTCTTTTCTTCTTCTTCTTCTTCTTCTTCTTCTTCTTCTTCTTCTTCTCTCTCTCTCTCTCTCTCTCTCTCTCTGTGTGTGTGTGTGTGTGTGTGACTTAAGGAGTTGTGAATTGATAAAGGCTTCCTACCAGTCTATAAAATCTGCTGATACTTTAGCTTGACCATAAACTCATAATCGCATGCAGACTATGCTGTTCCTGTAAGTGCAAGCAGATGTATCTCATTGCTGAAATGCTAAATCAAAGCACAAAGCCCCTTGCTGTTATCTCCAATCATCAATTTACATGAAAAGCAAAGGACAGATTTTCAAATTTTATCTTTTGCAGAGCAGGACTGAGAGATTACAATCCTGAAGAAGCAGGACATTGCAAGAAAAACAAAACAGCTCAGAGAAAAATAAAGTTTTGTTACTTGGGGTTTGTTTACTTGGAAGGTTTTTGTCTCGTTTAAAAAAAAAAAAAAAACAACCACCACCACCCACCCACTCCAAGGGAAGGTTAATTTTGTCAAAAGGAATCCCTTCCCACCAATGAATTGTCTCTGTATTGTAGAAGAAACTACTGACTCCTATGGAAAACTGCCACTGATGCAGGGTGTAAGGAAGGAGGGAAACATGCTATGTTCAGCCTTTTTCTTTTTAGTGTCTGATAGGGAATTTCTGCAGTGGGAAATTCTGCTTTTAAAAAATGCTGCCTTCCCAGGCCTGTGGCAGGTCTTCTGGGGCTGAAGTAATGCTCAGCAAAGGTTAGGTTATCAAGCTGACATCTTTTTAGCATTAGCTTTCTTGCCCTACACAATGTCTAAGCAATTTTGGCTTTCAGATGTCTATATTAGCATGTTCCAAACAGAAGGCTACCTCCCAATGTGCTGCGTGCAGGAGCTGGGCAGGGAGCTTGCAGGCCTCTTGTTCTGTCTCCCCCAGGGCCCTCCTGCCTTTCAGCAAGGCTCTCAAAAGCTCCAGGCTTCCCTTGGGACAAAGGCGGCTGAAGAGCCTTCCAGCAAGCAGGAAGCAGGGAGCACTCCTGCCATTCAGGGGCAGTCACCCAGCAAAAAAGCAGGAGCAGAACCTAATCTCCTCACAGTTACCCAGGGAGATTAACCATTCTGTGCAGTTTATTGTGACAGAATTTGTCTGTGTTGGTGACAAGGCAAATTGAACCCAGAAGGCTTGGGGGCCGCCAAGGTCCAGGGCATTTTCTCCATCCGAGAGAGAGAGAGAAGCTGCCCCCTTTTCAGTTTGCAGCCTGGAAGATTCTGGAGATGGATGCTCTTCTGCTATTCACAAATGTTAGGCGTCATTCTTGGTTCTCGAGGGAGGCTTCCAAAAGATTTTTAGTTTAGAAAAAAGCAAATAAGAGGTGACATGATACAAGTGTGTGTGTGTACAGAGAGAAGTTTTTCTCCCTCTTTCATAACACTGGAATTCATGGGCATCCAATGAATTTGAATGCTGGAAGATGCAGGACAGAGAAGAGAAAGTCCTTCCTCCTGCAGCATTCAGTTAAACTATTGAATTCCCTCCCCCAGGAGGCAGTGATGGCCACCAACTTGGATGGCTTTAAAAGAGATTTGGACAAATTCATGGAGCCTAGGGCTATGGATGCTCACTAGCGATGAGGGCTTTCCTCTGCCTCTCTCTTCCGTGTTGTATGTTCCTTTAGCCCTGATCTGCTTTCTGTGGCTTCAGCCTTGACTCTTTGGCCAACACCCTTATCTCAGCATCTGATCACCAAGAGCCGATCCCTGCTGAGGCCAGACACAACTATACCTCTCAGATCAAATTCAGTTGATCCTGGCAGAGATAAGTTCCATAGGTTAACTCTGTGCAGCGTGAAAAGGGACTTTTTAAAATCTCCCTTGCATCTTCCAACATTTGGCTTCATTTGATTTCTACAAGTTCTAAAGTTATGAGAGAGGGATGAAAACTCTTCTCTGTCCACTTTCTCTGGGCCAGGCATAATTTTATAAACATCTATCATGACAGCTCTTCCTTGCCTTTTCTCTCCACTAAGAAGCCCCAATGCTGCAACAGTTCCTCATAGAAAAGTCACTCCGCCCCCTGGATCATTGTAGTTGCCCTTTTCTGAACCTTTTCTGACTCTACAATGTCCTTTTTGAAGTGAGGCGACCAGAACTGTCCACAAAATTCCAAGGGTGGCCGCACCATAGAATTGAATAAAGACGCGTGAGTGGAATGTCCTTTGCAAATGACCAATATTACTGCCCTCTAGAGACGGTCCTAAATTATCACCATGCCAAAGAATGCCAAGCAATCCCATAAATGATGTTACCAGCCACTTGAATCCCTGCCGAGCCATTCACAGAATTCAGTGTCTGTGCTCCTTTGCAGAATTGAAGACATGGCCGAGGCTGCAGTAGTTTTAAGAAATATGATGTATTCACCTATTTACTCCTGAATTTAGATGGAGGGAATCCAGATCTTACAGCCTGGTCATCTCAAGAGGGGCCTGTTCCCCACAGCAGTGCAACCCTGGAGTCCAAGGCATCTCTCCCAGCCAGCCTGTCCAAGATGGATCTCTGTCTTTGTTCTCCCCTTTTCTTACCAGCACAGAATTCTCTTCTCCTGTCACCTCACACCCAGTTATACTGGCAACCTTCCAAATCTGCTGTCTCTGTTCACACCTCAGAGCAAGTGAGAAGGGTGGTTCTCTTGCCTTGCCAATGGCCCTCAGGGCCCTCAATGCTTTCTTAATGGCCCTAGCTTGGCCAGGTCGTCTTGCATAGGCTCAGGAATTCCTCTGCAGCTGGTATTTCCCCCTTTGATCCTAAATAATCTGAATCCTACCATTTATTAATTTCTAGGGTTTAGTGGTGCCCCTTCCAAGCCTATAACATCAATCTAAGAGAATGCCTTCTCCCACAGCAATGAGCTCAGAGAAGGAGGCCCGGCTGGCGGTCCTTGCACAGAATGACTCATACAGCACCCGGTTCCATAGACGGGTCTTTTCAGTGGTGGCTTCACATCTGTGGAGCACTCTCCTTACTTCAGGTGCATCGAGCTACACCATGGTTTTTCTTTTAGGAAACTGGTGAAGATCATCAGTGACTGAACAATCCTATATAATAAAGTTGCTGTGTCCCTGCGTCCAGTCCGTGTGTCACGGAATTGCGCTACTGCGCATGTCCGTGTCCCACACGGACGCAGGGATTGGAGAGGGGGGCGTGTCCGCGAGGCAGCGGCGGCGCACGCGCGTTGTCAGTTGCGCCAGCGCCGCTGCCTCGCACGGACGCAGAGGCAGAGCCCAATCCCCGCGGCTCGCCGCCGCTACCGCTGCTGCTGCAGCCGCCCCTGGGGAAAAAGAAGAAGGGGGAGGGAGCCCCTCTCCACCCCCCAGCGGCCGCTGTTCTGCCTCCTCCTCCTCTAGCGCCCGTTATGTAACGGGCTAACTTCAACTAGTTCATGAATAATTTGGCACTGCTGATTATTATGAATTGTAGTGTTTCAACTATCATCATCACCACCACCACCACCACCACCACCACTTTATGGGAACTATGTTACATATCCACGCTGTGTTGCTTTTTGTGTTACTCTGTTGTAAACTACCTTGCACCATGAAAGCCAGCAGATGACCCTTGCTGCTTGACTAGAAACAGATCTGGCCAAGCCAAATCCCTCCATTGCCCATTCATTCTATGTGAGGAGCTCACAGAGTCCCAGGCTGTGGGGCTCCTGGACCCACATTTGGGGGCTGCATGTTGGGGGCAGGTATGCCAAGGAGCGAGCAGATTTCTTGCCATTCCCTAAAGAACCCAAGGCTTGAACTGTCTCCCCACAGCCCGGCCTGTCTCAAGTGAAGTCAAGCTGACAGGGTGTTTAGCAAACATTTAAACCCAGGAAGCTTAATAGCTCTTTCAGGATTATTAAATAAACATTGAGAATGAGTGAGGAGGCAGGCAAAGGAAATGGTGGTGGGATGGGGGGGGGGGCCTAACATAAACTTTCCAAGGCTTGAGGCCAGGGGAGGTGGAGCAGGGCAGAATCCTGCCAAGTCACGACAGCCCTCTCATAATTTGAGAAATGCCACAAATTTGTGAAACTTTGCACTGCTGTGTCGTGTTAATTTTGGGAGGGAGACCCATGCAAATGTTTAGTCTGGTGTTAATATTTCATTCCGGTCATGGCCACCTTCAGGTGGGAGGCCAAGGCATCTGTTCCCAGCCCTGTTGATGGGGCCGCATTAAATTCAGTGACTTGGCATTTTACACACAGGTGTCACAAGAGATCTGTGATGGCAGACGGTGACCTGGACATATCGGGATATAATGGACCTTTCAATCAGCAGCTGGGTGGGTGTGCTAGAAGAGATTGGGGGGGGGGCAGCACACACCCACCCATGTTCAAAACAGCCGAGGAGGCTGAGCGCAGAGCCGAGCGCAGTGTGGCTTCAGTGGCCGGCTCCTGCTGCTCTTCCCGCCATGGAAGGGAAGCAGTCCCCGATCAGTGGTGGCGGCAAGAGCAGCAGCAGGAGGAGCCACGGCCACTGAAATTCCACGGCCACCACATTCAGCTCCACCCAAGGCTCTTTCCACATCGTGATATTGCACATGCAACACCCCCCACAATTCTCCTTCGGAAGCTGGCCCCTCAGGACCAGAGAGAGATGGGACACTTTTCTCCAAAGGTTTCCATTCTCCTTTCCATGGTGACCCCCAGAGGCATAAATAAGATAATGCAGCATTTTTAACAGAGTCAGAAGTATGGACACACACAATTTTTTTGTTTTGTCCTGCTGTCACTCCTGATCAAACCGATTTTGCACCATTATCAAACCATGCAAAGAAAACCCCTACAAAAACTTTTACCCAGAGATAGAAATGTGCTAAGAGCAGTCATCCCTCTTGAAAACTGTTTTCAGATTTGGGGGGGGGGAGCTATTATCTGTCTCAAGCCCCAGAAATGGCCCTTAACTTAAAGGAAGGGGGAAAACCTAGATACAGATACAAAACCTAAATATGGATTTATTTACAGGTGGTCACAGGTCACTTGAAACACAACAAACTAGGGTTAGAAAACAACATTTCTTCATAAAAACACTCAGCGGAAGAGGTTAATTCAGCACAGCAACTTTAGTTAAATGTTACAGGTAGGTAGCCATGTTGGTCTGTCATAGTCAAAACAAAATAAAAAGTAAAAAAAAAAAATCCTTCCCGTAGCACCTTAGAGACCAGCTAAGTTTGTTCTTGGTATGAGCTTTCGTGTGCATGCACACTTCTTCAGATACACTGAAATAGAAGATGCAGGGAAAGCACTTGAGATGGAAACAGAAGAAGTATGAGCCTCACTTGCTGCACATAGAACTGAAGTCGTTCCATCAGTGTGTCCAATTCTGGGCACCAGCTCCTGCCACTGACGTGCTGGAGTCTCTTCTTCCTTCAAAGCCAGATCCTCAGAAATTGGCCTGGGCCCTAAAGTTGCAAGCCTGTGCCTGCTTCCTTGGCAGTGAGACCCAATGAACTATCTTCTGCACAGGGTCAGGCTGCATGTTTTGCAGACACCCGAGGTGGCCTCATCCTCTCTCGACTCCATTGGTCCCACTCAACAGGAAACCTCCAAGGAAGCAGGCAAGGGGTATTCCCTCTTAGCTGGAGATGCTGGGGATTAGACTTAGGACCTTCTACCACTGACCTAGGAATAGGGGGAGCTGCCATCTCCCTTGTCAGACCAGGGGCCCATCTTTCTCAGTATCATCAACACTGACTGACATCAGGAAGAAGTCCTTCCCTTGTGCAATGACCTGCACACAGATACTCACGGGCCCCAATGTGTTGCTGATGGTGCTGATATGGGCCGGGGGGGGGGGGGGCTAGTGATGGCTTCCAAGAGAATGTGCTGAAGCTTCCAGAACATCCCTGCACATTTATTGATTACTTTGCTGATCCAACGACCTCTACTGACGCTCCTTAAGAGACCCAGAGCCACTACATCTCAGGACTGAGGGAGGCAGCATGTTAACCAAATGCAGGTGGCTTGTTTTCCCCACCCAAACAGGCTTCAGAGCCCTTCAGAGCCAAAGCCAGCGCATCGCCACATACATCGCTCTGCACTTCCGCCTTGGACAAGATCCATCGTTCCCCTTCACTGGGGAGGTGGGGCAGAAAAAGAAACTTGCCACTTGAAAAGATGGCACAGAAAAATGTTGTGTGGGGGGAAACCACCAGGTTGCCTTCAGTATTCCAAACGAAGGTCACCCCAAGAATTCAGAGGGCAGGACAGCCTGATCCCATGCATGTTTACTCCAAAGTAAGTCCCACTGAGTTGTGCAGGGCTTACACCCAAAAGGTGTGCATAGGACTGCAGCCATTGGCAGAAAATCCAAACGTTGTATTCAACCCCCCTTATCAGTATTGAGCACAATCCACGTGAACGATTCTCCTGCTCAAGCCCCATCGGAAATGGGCAAGACCACAGCAAAAATACCGGTAAGCATTTGAGTTGGGCCTGACTACATGGAACAAATCCAATTCTTCTGCCCAATAGTCCCACAAAATGGAACCGAAAAACCTTGATTCTGTGATTGGGAAGGAAATAGGAAGAGACCAGGCAAATTTGCCTCGATGATGTTTCACCTCTCTACTCCCCGAGAGGAAATGCATTTATAGTATTCCTGCTTTTCATATTCTTGCTCCCCCGCCCCCATTTCCCAGAATTGCCACTGGCAGAAAGCTCCCCTCATTTTTGGCTTACCGGTTTATGTTGGGGGGGGGGGTCTTAAACACAATTTCCTTTTTTCTTTATAAAGCCACAATAAAAATGCAGAACTTTTAGATGTGAATCCTTAGCCAGTGTGGTGTAGTGGTTAAGAGCGGTAGACTCGTAATCTGGTGAACTGGGTTCGCGTCTCCGCTCCTCCACATGCAGCTGCTGGGTGACCAGCAGTAGGGCGGAGCTAATCAGTGCCTGGAGGGCAGCGACTGAGGAGGGAGCACAAGGTGAGCTGAGCTTGTAGGTTTTGAGGGTTTGTCTTTTTGGGGCTGTGTGTGATTAAGTTTGTGTGCTTATTTGTTTCCTTATTTGTTTGTGTGTTTCCCAGGCTTGTGTGTGCGAGAGAGTTTGTTTCTGGCTTGTGTGTGTGTGTTTGTCTGGTGACTAGCTGTGGGCGGAGCTAATCAGTGCCTGGAGGGTAGCGGCGCGCGCCTAGCGGCGCGCGCAGTTTGACCTATCTTTTAAATTGAGGAGAGCTAGTCTCAAACGTTTACTTGGGGAGACCTAGGCTTCTTTTTTGTGTGTCCTGACTTCAAGCTTCAAGATGGAGGGTGAGGGAACAACTGTAGTCGCCTGCAATTCCTGCGCAATGTTTGCCTTCTTGCCAAAGGATGTAGGCAGCTACACCTGCAGCAAGTGCAAGTTGGTTGCCCTACTAGAAGACAAGGTCCGGCAACTTCAGGAGGGGGAAGGAACAACTGTAGTCGCCTGTAATTCCTGCGCAATGTTTGTCTTCTTGCCAAAGGTTGTAGACAGCTACACCTGCAGCAACTGCAAGTTGGTTGCCATACTCGAAGACAAGGTCCAGCAACTTCAGGCCCGTGTATCTACGCTCCAGAAAATTAAAGAGCTGGAGCTTTTCTTGGATGCAGCAGAGCACACTGTCTCCACCAAGCAGGAGACAGGGCACATCCCTGAGGAGGAGATCAGTTCCCCAACTCAGGAGCCAGATGTATGGAGGAACGTGACTCACAGAAGTTGGGAGGAATGTTTTTGCCTCACAAGGGTTGGGAGGAATGTTTTTGCCAACAATCTCAAAAACCTCATCAGGAGGGCTTTAAACTGACTTATGTGGGGGAGGGAGACAGTGGTCCTGAAGGTAGGAGTCTATCAAATGCTGAAGATGATCATCCAAAAGTCAAGGACCAAATGGAGCAAACAGCACACAGACCTAGTGGTGGGAGGAAAAAATCCTTAAGTAGGAGACTAGGGGGAATGATCAATGGTTTTCAATGTCTGTATACAAATGCACAGAGCATGGGAAATAAACAAGATGAACTTGAGCTCTTGATACAGCAAACTAAATACGACATAATAGGCATCACTGAAACCTGGTGGGATGAGTCTCATGATTGGAATGTAGTAATAGAGGGATACAATCTATTTCAGAGAAATAGACCAAACAGGAAAGGAGGAGGAGTGGCATTATATGCCAGGGATGTGTATACCTGTGAAGAGATCCATGATTTAAAACTTCAAAGCCAAATTGAGAGTATCTGGGTCAAAATTAAGGGAGAGAAAAATAACAGTGATCTCATTGTGGGAGTTTACTATAGATCCCCGAGCCAAACTGAGGACATAGATGATGCCTTCCTGGAACAGATGACCAAGCATTCAAAAGGAAATGAGATAGTAGTAATGGGGGATTTCAACTATCCTGATATTTGTTGGATGTCAAACTCAGCCAAGAGCATAAGGTCGAACAGATTCCTCACTGGCCTTGCAGACAACTTCATTGTCCAGAAAGTGGTAGAAGCAACAAGAGGATCAGCCATTTTAGATCTGGTCCTAACCAATAGTGATGACCTGGTTAGTGGGGTAGAAGTGGCAGGATCATTAGGAGGGAGTGATCATGCTCTTCTGGAGTTTATTATACATCAGAAAGGAGCAACCAAGCATACTAAGACTCAAATTCTAGACTTTAAGAAAGCCGACTTCAGAAAACTTAGGGAAATGCTGGGTGTGATCCCATGGTCAGTAATACTAAAAGGGATGGGAGTTCATGATGGATGGGAGTTTGTTAAAAGGGAGATATTAAAAGCACAACTTCAAGCAGTACCAATGCGACGAAAACATGGAAGGTGCCTAAAGAAGCCAGGGTGGCTATCTAAAGAACTTTTAACTGAGTTAAGATTTAAAAGGGATATGTACAAGAAATGGAAAAAGGGGGAAACCACCAGAGAGGAATTCAAACAAATAGCCAGCACATGTAGAGACAAAGTCAGAAAAGCTAAAGCAAAGAATGAACTCAGGCTTGCTAGAGAGGTTAAAAGCAATAAAAAGAGTTTTTATGGGTATGTCCGTAGCAAAAGGAAGAACAAGGAAACAGTGGGGTCACTTAGAGGAGAAGATGGTGAAATGCGAACAGGGGACGCAGAAAGGGCAGAACTCCTCAATACCTTCTTTGCCTCAGTCTTCTCCAAAAAAGAAAACAATGCCCGACCTGAAGAATATGGAGCAGATGATTCAGCAGGGGAAACACAGCCCAGAATAAGTAAGGAGATAGTACAAGAACACTTGGCTAGTTTAGATGTATTCAAGTCTCCAGGGCCAGATGAACTACATCCCAGAGTATTAAAAGAACTGGCAGAGGTGATTTCAGAACCACTGGCAGTAATCTTTGAGAATTCCTGGAAAACAGGTGAAGTCCCAGCAGACTGGAGGAGGGCAAATGTTGTCCCTATTTTCAAAAAGGGGAAAAGAGAGGACCCAAACAATTACCGCCCAGTCAGCCTGACATCAATACCAGGAAAGATTCTAGAGCAGATCATTAAGCAAACGGTCTGTGAGCACCTAGAAAGGAACGCTGTGATCACTAAAAGTCAGCATGGCTTTCTGAAAAATAAGTCATGTCAGACTAATCTGATCTCATTTTTTGACAGAATTACAAGCCTGGTAGACGAAGGGAACACTGTGGATGTAGCCTATCTTGATTTCAGCAAGGCCTTTGACAAGGTGCCCCATGATATTCTTGTAAAGAAGCTGGTAAAATGCGGGCTAGACAATGCTACCATTCAGTGGATTTGTAACTGGCTGACTGACCGAACCCAAAGGGTGCTCATCAATGGCTCCTCTTCATCCTGGAGAGAAGTGACTAGTGGGGTGCCACAGGGTTCTGTCTTGGGCCCAGTCTTATTCAACATCTTTATCAATGACTTGGATGATGGGCTTGAGGGCATCCTGATCAAGTTTGCAGATGACACCAAATTGGGAGGGGTGGCTAATACCCCAGAGGACAGGATCACACTTCAAAATGACCTTAACAGATTAGAGAACTGGGCCAAGGCAAACAGGATGAATTTTAACAGGGAGAAATGTAAAGTACTACACTTGGGCAAAAAAAATGAAAGGCACAAATACAGGATGGGTGATACCTGGCTTGAGAGCAGTACAAGTGAAAAGGATCTAGGAGTCTTGGTAGACCACAAACTTGACATGAGTCAACAGTGTGATGCAGCAGCTAAAAAAGCCAATGCAATTCTGGGCTGCATCAATAGGAGTATAGCATCTAGATCAAGGGAAGTAATAGTACCACTGTATTCCGCTCTGGTCAGACCCCACCTGGAATACTGTGTCCAGTTCTGGGCACCACAGTTCAAGAAGGATATTGACAAGCTGGAACGTGTCCAGAGGAGGGCAACCAAAATGGTCAAAGGCCTGGAAACGATGCCTTATGAGGAACGGCTTAGGGAGCTGGGTATGTTTAGCCTGGAGAAGAGACGGTTAAGGGGTGATATGATAGCCATGTTCAAATATATAAAAGGATGTCATATAGAGGAGGGAGAAAGGTTGTTTTCTGCTGCTCCAGAGAAGCGGACACGGAGCAATGGATTCAAACTACAAGAAAGAAGATTCCACCTAAACATTAGGAAGAATTTCTTGACAGTAAGAGCTGTTCGACAATGGAATTTGCTGCCAAGGAGTGTGGTGGAGTCTCCTTCTTTGGAGGTCTTTAAGCAGAGGCTTGACAGCCACCTGTCAGGAATGCTTTGATGGTGTTTCCTGCTTGGCAGGGGGTTGGACTGGATGGCCCTTGTGGTCTCTTCCAACTCTATGATTCTGTGATTCTGTGATTCTGTGATTCTGTGACCTTGGGCTAGTCACACTTCTCTGAAGTCTCTCAGCCCCACTCACCTCACAGAGGGTTTGTTGTGGGGGAGGAAGGGAAAGGAGAATGTTAGCTGCTTTGAGACTCCTTCGGGTAGTGATGAAGCGGGATATCCAAACTCTTCTCCTTCAATTTGTAAATGTCTCATATTGCCTCATATAACAAGGGATATTGTGCCTGTTTCCAACCTGGTGCCCCCCACATGCTGTTGGACTCCAACTCCTATCATCCCTGACTACTAGTCATGCTAGCTGGGGCTGATGGGAGTTAGAGTTCAAGAACACCTGGAGGGCACCAGGTTGGGGAAGTCTGGGATATTGTGCCAGCTCTGGTTTGGGACGGGTGGTGAGTCAAGGGACCTGGGAGCCATGGTTGTGTAATTGTGCTGCGCTGAGTGCAGAGGCCCCAGCCATGCCACCTGCTTTCTCAGCTTTGAAAGATGGATGTATCTTCTGTTCCTTCCCAGCATCCACGGGGAATTGATACCTGATCCCATTTTAAATGGTATTGGAAAGAGAAGTCTGTGTTTTGTGTCAGAGACCTTGCACAGAGAATCACGGGGCTGCTGGGGTGGTGCAAATGTTGAGAGCGCCTCTCTCCATAGAGCCTTTGCTCCCCCAATGTTACTGGACTCCAACTCCCACCAGCTCCAGCCAGCCTGACCAATGGCCAGGGATGCCCCCATCTCTGTTTTTCAGCGTAATACAAACATTTACAAGTAGCCTAAAAAGATTGCCATATGGCATTGGATGTATTTTTCTGCTTCTTGGGTTCTGTTATTTTTATGAAAATCAATATTAATAGAACAATGAAGAAAAAAGCACAAACTCCATTCTTAAACCTGGATGTATCTCAAATTTAACAACAAAATAACTGAATTTAAGAGGTGGTGGGGTTCAGGAAACAAGAAAATAGCATACTTTAAAACTAGAAAAAGCTACCAAAAACAAAACCCAAGGAAAGGGAACAGGGTTATAAACAATCATGTAACTTGTCCCTCCTGGGAAATAAACAGGAACCCAGCAAGGTCCAAGCACAGTTAAAATAACTTGACACATTAATTAGCAACAGTTCATTAGATTACACTTTTCAGTAAATAACTAGAACAGGGATGGGCCACGGTCAGCCCCCAGAGCAATTTTCATCTAGCCTCTGGTGATGCTATCAAAATTGAAGACAGTATGCAGTAAAAAGCTTCATTCATAAGGACGATAAAATCAAGTTGCAATACATATTCCATACTTTAATGCTACACATCTCTTTTGCTTTCCCTAAGCAATTTGTAAATGTAAAAATCATCGGTATGTAATATACTGTTCCTGAGTGTGAGGTGTCCTCCATAATTGTGAGGCTGTTAATGTTGGATGGCTCCTGGGACAGCTCAGTGGATAGCGCCAGTGGCGGAGGAAGGGGGCGGGGGTGGTTTGCTCCAGGTGCCATCTCTGAGGGGGTGACAAGAAGGCCCCCAGGCCCCCAGGCACAGCGGCGCGAGCCACCGCCACATGCCGCCACGCGTGGAGGATCCCACTGCTGCCGCTGCCGCCATGAGCGGAGGATCCCACCGCCATCCGTACGACACTCAAGCGTATCAGTTCTGCACATGGGCTGCTGGGCGGTTTGCCCCGCCCCTCGACACCCCGCACTGGGTGCCAGAGAGCCTTCCTTCACCCCTGGATAGCGCATGAGACTTAACCTCAGGTTTCGGGGTTCAAGCCCCACATTGGGCAATGTTGGACAAAAGATTCCCGCACTGGAGGGGGGTGGTCCCTTCCAACCCTACAATTCTATGAACACTCCAGAAGGATCCGTTTCTGCAGCAAAACGCACTTCTTTCCCCGAGCCTCAGACCATTGTGTACAGCAACCCAGGTGGCAAATCCAATGGTCAGAAATTAGGGGAGCTGTAGTGTAAAACAAATGGTTGGGGGAAGGCTGATTTAAAGAATGCCCCTGCCCCCCGAATACAGACACCAGTCATTTCTGAACTATGGCATTATTAAACTTACTCTACCCCCATTCTGCCAATTTAACAATTAACTCTTTATCTGCTTAATCCTGTGCCTTGGCAAGACACAGGACAAATGGTTGGGGTGGAACCCAGGGGTTCTCGAAGTGTTTTGACCTTGGTTCTCCCCTCCCTTCGTCTGCCTTGAGGAGGCAACCGGAACCCAAGTGCTTCCATTTATTCCACAGAAGAGTGTGCAGGCTGCCCACAACCTTCTGCTGATTCCTGTGATGATCTGTGGGCTGAAATACTAGCCGAGCTGTGGAAACAGAAGAGGAGCCAGGTGGGGCATTGAGCTCCATCTTTCAACAACCACCTATGTGGAAATTTTGTCAGAAGAAAGCAGCTCTTCTGAGTTTCCTTCTTTCAAAATTGAATTGATGAGCCAAAGGGGAGACATTTCTACCAATCTAATGTGAATTAATGAGGGTCCTCTGGCAGGGGACACTGAACTACGATTAGGGGAGAAATTCAATTCAGTTCCCATTCAATTAGGGGAGAAATTCATTTCAGTGGAACAGACTTGGAAGGGGGTGGACACCCCTTTGTGAGGGGTTTCTTAAGCAGAGGCTGGACGGCCTTTCAGGGATGCTGCACTGGGAGGGACTGGACTAGGTGGTCTTCTAAGTTCACTTCCAACTCTATGATCCAATGAAATGATTTAAAAAACATCAAGTAAGCATGACATATGTGGGTGATCTTAGGGTCCTCATGACTTCCTGCTGCACCTGCAGACACTCAGACTAAAGCTGAGTTTTTGTTTTTTTACAGACTAAAGCTGAGTTGAAATACCTCAGTTTTTTGTCGATGTTTTTGCTTTGCCAAAAGAGAAAGAAAGAAAGAAAGAAAGAAAGAAAGAAAGAAAGAAAGAGATTTATTTCTATTCAGTTATATATAGTGGTACCTCTGGTTACGTACTTAATTCGTTCTGGAGGTCTGTTCTTAACCTGAAACTGTTCCTAACCTGAGGTACCACTTTAGCTAATGGGGCCTCCCCCTGCCGCTGCACCGCCAGAGCACAATTTCTGTTCTTATCCTGAAGCAAAGTTCTTAACCCAAGGTAATATTTCTGGGTTAGCAGAGTCTGTTACCTGAAGCGTATGTAACCTGAAGCGTATGTAACCCGAGGTACCACTGTATTCCGTTATATATAATTATATATAATTCCTCAGTTACCTACAGTGACATCATCACACAGCAAAATCTAACTGGCCACCTCCTGCTATGACACTATCCCATTCACCACAGGATTCCTTACTGGGTGGGATCATCCACATGGATGATTAAGCAACACCTAGGGGTGGTCACTGAAGAAACAGCCAGGAGAAATGACAGAATCAGAACAAGGAGGTTTACATTTTTAGTGAAAACTTACATCCCAGTGACATTGAAGATTTCTCCCTGAAAACTGGAGAGCAGCCAGCACAACTCTGCTGAAAGTGCTTCCTTTCAAAATCACCTCAGCCAGGGGCTTATAGAATCATAGAATTATATAATTATATATAAAGTTGGAAGGAACCAAAAGGGTCATCTACTCCAAGCCCCTGCAATGCAGAAAGCTCAACTAATCACAGATCCAACCTCTGCTTAAAAATTTCCAAAGAAGGAGAGTCCACACAGCACCAGATTTAGGGCAGTGCCCTACACAGGGCACTGAGCCAAGGGGGCACAAGAGTGAGAAGATCCACCACTGAGAAGATTCATTTGGGGATGCCAAATTTTAGCCTGGCTCAAAGATTACCCAAATCTGCCCGGTACACCAGCTCTCATGGGAGTCTGTTCCACTGTTGAACAGCTCTTACTGTCAGAAAGTTCTTCCTGTTTAGTCAGAATCTCCTTTCTTGTAACTCGACTCCACTGGCTTGAGTCCTACCCTCCAGAGCTCCCTCTTCCATGTGACAGCCCTTGAGATATTTGAAGGTGGCTCTCATATCTCCCCTCAGTCTCCTCGTTTCCAGGCTGAACATACCCAGGAGGATGGCCTGGGCAGGGGTGCATGGCTGAGGAGATGTGTCCCTGATGACAGACAGAGAGGCTTGGAGGGCTGCATTTGGACCTGGGCCTGAGGTTGCCCACCCCTGCTCTAAAGGAACAAACAGAAAGAAACACCAAGGGATCAAAGTTCAGTATCCACCAGGGCAGAAGGAGTCAAAATGTATGAGCCATCAAGTCCAAAAGAAAGTCTGTGCAAGTTCAGGGCCAGCAACAAAACAAAACAAAGAAGAGAAGAGAAGAAATGTTCCAATCCTGGCGCCATCTGATCATTTGAAGACGGAGTGAAATGTGGGGCACTCGGGACTTTTCATTTTCTTCATGAACTTTTTGAACTCTTTGTTTTTCTTATCCCACTTGTGGATGGCCGTCAGAAGGTACTGGGTCTTCACTTTGCGCCCCATGATGAGAAACTGGTGACTGAGGTTGTCCAGCTGGTGGCAAGGACAGTCTGCCCCGTTCTTCAAATAGAGCACCAGCTTCTTGAGATCCTTCTTCTTGATGGTGCCCAGCTTCAAGGGCTTCTTCTTCTTGGGGATGATCTTCTTGTCCCCATTTTCTTTTTTTACCTCTTTTATTTTCATCTTTAAAGCTGGAAGTCAAAAGAAATGGGAAAAGGAATTTTTAAAGCTCTTACCCATCAGGCACATGTGATCATAGGGCAGGTGAAAGCATGGAATGACTTGTAATAAGACATGAACACTGATAAAGCAGGCATCCACTTGTGGGAAAGGCCAAGAGATAAATTATGAAAGGGGCTAATCTATAGGTTGGCATTTGGATTTGCAAATCTTGGTGTCAGCAATCAGGGAGTGGAAAGGAGTCATCTGCTCTCTTCGTAACAAAAGTGGGAGAAAGATAAAATGTTGTTTTCCTGTTGCAACTTCCTGTTGCAGATAGTTTTCTACTGCAAAGCTTTATAATAAAAAGAAATAAATAAGAAATAAATGAGTGCTAGCCTCTTACAGAAAACAACAATAGCCAAGAGTCCTGTGGCCAAAGGTGGAGGGATATTGCATATATGTGTGCATACATTTCACACAACGGCATCTGAATTTAGCACAAACAAGCATGTTCAAGTCTACACTCACGGTCTCCTATGTCGTGATCTTCTGTCAAATGCATTGAGGCAGCAATCAAAAACCCAAGGCTTACCTTAGATCAGCCTGACTTTTGAGTAGGCGTGCATAGGATTGCACTGCGAGCAATCCTAGATACAGGAGCTTTAGTAGCACCCAATCCTTGCAGTTCTGCTTGCGACTTGAAACAGAAGAGCCATGCCATTTCCAAAGCAAGTGAACTTTTGCAACCAGACAGGCAGGACTCTCCCTCTCCCTAGACCCAAGCGCTGGATGGGTTGTTTGTGCACACTTGTGTGGTGGGGCCAAAAAGTCAAATGTTCCTCTCCATCTCACTGCAGATCTCTCATTTTCCAACTGTGGCTGCAATTTAGTGAAATTTTAAAGAAACAGATAGTGGCCAACCAAATGCCTGTGGGAAACCCATGAACAGGACATGAGCACAGGATCACTCTCTCCACCTGCAGCTGTCAGCAATCCAGAAGCACAAAGTAGAGCAGCTGCAGATATTGTCACCCCAGTATAGAGACCTCTGGCTTTTGCAGGTCTGGAAGGCAGACACAAAGTTAAGAAGAGTCACACTCCCTGCTCCACTCATTTTTGCCTCCGGCACCCCCCCCCCCCAAAATGCAAGTGGTTCTTGGAAGGTTGTCTTTGAGGTCATGTGGCCCTCTGACTGATAAGGCTGGTGCCCCACTCCTGACATACACAGGGCCACACCTCCCCTCCCCCCCCCACTTTAAATACCAGTCAAAATCCACCATTTCTGTGAAGTCCTTAGATTAACTCCTTTGTCCCTTACTCCTTTCAGAAACTAAACCTAAGTACGGTATGTGGAACTGGATGTGTCTCATGTTGGAAATGCAACAGCAGAGATCATTCAGTGTATAACTCAGGGGTTAATTCTGTTGGTGTTAAAGTCAACTAGCCAAGAAGGGGAATGGTGGAGATGTTGCTTAGCAACCAGGCAAAACGGCTTAATCTTTGCTGAGGTGCTGATTGACTGTATAGTTCTGCAAAAGCTTTTCTTCTGTATGTCTGGTTATATGTCTGCCTGCTATAAACAAGATCTGCTCCTTTTTTCTCAAATTATACACTGTTTTTGTTCAGTTTGCTCAGTAAAGTGTTTATCGGAGCTTTTCTCTCTGGACTCTGCCTGTAAGTGACTTTGCTAAACTCCAACCCAGCTGCCTGTTACTTGTACCTCTGTCTCTCCCCACCCATCCCTGCTGTTCCTTTCTTCTGTCATCTCCCTTGCTTTGAAATTTACACTGTGAACTCTCCTCAGGGCAGGTCTTTCTCTTTGCTTCCTTTACTCTGCAAAGCACCATGTACTACCAATAAGGTAGCACAACAAGAAAAGGGTGCACGGATGATGCACCCTGTTTCAAGCGTGGTGCAATCTGCAGACTGACTAGTCCTGCTGAAGGGCCATATGTGCCAAGCGGGAGAGAGAAAGGACATGTTTAATGCGCAACACATTGGCGTCATTTTTGCCCTAGGAAACTGAATTCCATCCCACTGTCACCCGCAAAGGAACATTCACTGTGGGCTGAAGCTGCAATCAATAACTCAGAGAATGCACTGAGCCCAGCTGAGAATATTTTCGGTTTAAGTCACAGCAAATTAGCTTCTCCCCCCCCCCCCCAACACACACACGTCTGGGGCTGTGCCTGCAGTGGCAAACTGTCCCCAGCACCGTCACTCTTGAGGTGCAGAGCAGGAAGGCAGAAACTTCCCGAGAGAGCAGCACCACGGCATGCCTGGCCGTCATCCACACAGCTTTGCCGCTGGCTTGTCAACAAAGCCCAGCAAAACGGGACGCAAGAGTTGCAGCACCTTAAGCACAAACAACATTTATGGTTGCATAAGCTGTCATGGGCCAAAATCCCCTCCGTCATATGCCTGGAGAACATCAGCCACAGATTGGATCCTCCAGGGACACGTGCAACTAAAGCAACGGAAAAAGCTTAAGTGGTCACACATCTTGTTCAGTTCATGGTACAATCTGCGCTCCCAGCTGCACATATTTCTCTTGCCTTGACCTGGTCCTGGCTTGGTCCCTGGGGGGTGGGGCTGGGGAGGCAGATGCCCAGGGCAGGGTTAAGGTAGCAAAAGGCCTGTCAGGGTAGGGAGCCAAAGCAGGAAGCTGCCTTACACAGAGCCAAGGAGCTGTGCTCTTCCAATAACTAACAACTGGCAATGGGGTGCTTATGTGCCTTCATCAGCCCAGCCCTCTTGGCCTCCTGCTTCCAAGAAGCACTTTGCAGAGGGTGAACAGCAAGGCCTGGCCACGCACAGCGGGCTCTGTTGCCCTCTGCACCCTGCCCTGGGTGCCATGGGAGCATGCTCCACCGCTGCCCCTACCTGAAAGCTGCTGCCAGTCAGGGTAGAACAGGGACAGCCACATGGTGTCCTCAGGATGTTGGTGGACTCCAACTCCCATCAGCCCCAGCCGGCAGGTCAGGGATAGATAGATAGATAGATATACTTTATTCGGCTATAAGCCCACAAGGTAAAACAAAGCAAAACAAAACAATAAATAAACGGCTATTTGTACATTTCGGAATGATATCTGGCAGGTCAGGGATGATGAAAATTGTAGTCCAAAAGCATTTGAAGAGCATTACATTGGCTTTCCCTGGCACAGGCAATGCTGAGGTGGGTAGACCCATTGACTGATTCAGTATCAGGCAGCTTCCTATGCTCCTATTGTTGGGATTTCTGCCAGATTTCAGGGGAGGAACTTACATTTTTATTGAATTTATAGACCGCCCTATACCCGGAGGGACGTGGGTGGCACTGTGGGTTAAACCACAGAGCCTAGGGCTTGCCAATTGGAAAGTCGGCGGTTCGAATCCCCGCGACGGGGTGAGCTCCCCTTGCTTGGTCCCTGCTCCTGCCAACCTGGCAGTTCGAAAGCACATCAAAGTGCAAGTAGATAAATAGGTACCGCTCCGGCAGGAAGGTAAACAGCGTTTCCGTGTGCTGCTCTGGTTCGCCAGAAGCGGCTTAGTCATGCTGGTCACATGACCCGGAAAAACTGTCTGCAGACAACCGTCGGCTCCCTCGGCCAGTAAAGCGAGATGAGCGCTGCAACCCCAGAGTCGTTCACGACTGGACCTAACGGTCAGGGGTCCCTTTACCTTTATACCCGGAGGTGTCAGGGCAGTTCACAGAATAATTTCTTTTTTAAAAGAACTGTTTACTGCCACCCCTGCAGTGGAGGAAGGAGAGCTCCAGGCCCTTCCTGACATTTGCCCACCTTGCTTTTCTGTATTTCCAAATTTAGTTGTTTTCCTTCCACTCCTTAGGCAAGTCCACTGTCCTGCATGGCCCTCATCCCGCCTGGGTGTTGGTCTGGCTACTGCAAGGACTCCCTTTCATAGCCCATTATTGTTTTCGCCTGCAGAAGTCATTGGGCAAATGGCCAGAGGAGAAGACTGGCTTGGAAGTCTTCACTCTCCTCTGGAAAAAAGCCTTTCCCCCCTAGCCCTCCACTGCAAGCACCGCAAGCGAAAGAGTAGAATTTCAATACAGCCACTTATCATCACAGATTGGATCTTGGCTTTTGGCCTTCAGTGGAGCTGCCAAAGCAAATATCCCTTTGCTGGTTCCCCAGCTTTCCCATCAGCTCAACACACGCTTGAGCATCCTACCCCAGGTGGGATCCCTGAGGTGCAAATTACTGAGAAACTGGAATCCCCATCCAGATTGATGGGCGTTCAGCCACTCCATTTGGTCATCCTTCATCACGGCCATTATTCACCCAGAAAAGAGCTCAGCAAGAACTTAATTTTAGCATCAGCGTGTACAGGAAATACCCAGATGGATGCAGCTGGACAAAAGAAAAGAAGAATGTACAAATGCAATGATTTGCAGTAGGCTATAGGCCAGAAAGGGATGCTCAACTGTAAGCAGGACTGGCCCTAGACATTTTGCTGCCTGAAGCAAAGGAGAAGGTGACCCCCACACCCTCCCCATTCCACATACACAAACAGATCAAACTAACATCTGAATCAGGACAGGGTCCTCTTCTGCACCTCAGAAGAAGAGTTTGGATTTGATATCCCGCTTCATCACTACCCAAAGGAGTCTCAAAGCGGCTCACATTCTCCTTTCCCTTCCTCCCCCACAACAAACACTCTGTGAGGTGAGTGGGGCTGAGAGACTTCAGAGAAGTGGGGCTAGCCCAAGGTCAGCCAGCAGCTGCATGGGGAGGAGCGGAGATGCAAACCCAGTTCACCAGATTACAAGTCTACCGCTCTTAACCACTACACCACACTGGCTCAAGGCACCAGGCTTCTTAAGGGGTGCAGGGTGGTCCCCACAGCACACACAGCTCTGTCCTCCAGCATGTCATCTCACTCACTCTTCCACCTGATGCCTGCTTGCCACTCGCTCAAGCATAGGCTGCTGTCGCTGGTCCTGAGTGTGTTTGGAAGACCACTCCCTCCTCCTGCCAATTCCACCTGGCCCAGGGGGCGGGGCCTGCACTCACCGCTGCATTTTTAATCTGCTGCACCTTGAATGGTGGTTTTGTAATGATATTATTTTATTTTATTTTATTTTATTTCTGTTTGGGGTGGGGCAAATGTTTAGTCTTCCTATTGGGAAGACCAAGTTTTCTGAGTGCATGTTCTGGAAGTTGGGCAATAGGGGCAGTACAGGATTCCTTTTGGTGTACCGACCTCCCCGCTGCACCAAGGATTCCCTGCCCGAGCTGCTTCAGGTCGTGGCGGATGTGCTCCTGGAGACACCTAGCTTGGTTGTCTTAGGGGATTTTAATATCCATGCCGACACGACCTTACAAGGGGCCGCTCGGGACTTCGTGGAAAGCATGGCCTCCATGGGGCTGTCCCTGAATAAGTCTGGCCCAACTCATAGCCGTGGACATGCCTTAGACTTGGTGTTTACCTCTATGGATGTTGGTGATCTGACCCTAAGTAAAAGCAAAACAAAAGAAGTGTCATGGTTGGATCACTTCCTGATGCAACTGGACTTCTCCACGACCCTTCCCCTCTGCAGGGAGGTGGGACCGATTCGGATGGTCCGCCCCCGCCACTTAATGGATCCAATTGGCTTCCAGAGAATGGTAGGGGATGCTTTATCCCATGTTGATGGCCTTTCAGCTGATTCCCTGGTGACCCGCTGGAATGTGGAGTTAACCAGGGCTATTGACTGTCTGGCTCCGAAGCGCCCTCTCCGATTGCATGGAGCCCAGACAGCCCCGTGGTTTCCCCCGGAGCTGAGGGTGGTGAATAATAATAATAATTTATTATTTGTACCCCGCCCATCTGGCTGGGTCCCCCCAGCCATGAAACAGTCACTGAGACAGCTAGAGCGCCGGTGGCGGAAAACTCATTCTGAATCAGATCGGACACAGACTAGAGCTCAACTTCGAGCCTACCAAGTGGCAATGGCGACGGCGAAGAGGACCTTCTTTACCAGAGCCCGACATAGCTCTAGATGGTGCTTAGATGACCACACAATTGAACAATGTCATTTTTAAAAATATCTTTTAATGTATTTTTATATTTGTTGGAAGCCGCCCAGAGTGGCTGGGGAGACCCAGCCAGATGGGCGGGGTACAAATAATAAATTATTATTATTATTATTATTATTATTATTATTATTATTATTATTATTATCTTGGCATCACTTTTCAGGCTACATCCAGTTGGCTTGCCCATATCAAGGCCATAACTCTCCTAACATGTATACGAAGGGAGGACAATTAGTGATCCCGGCACTAAAAGCCTTTGTTGGTAAGGTGATTCCTCAGATGCTCTACGGGGTAGAACTCTGGGGGTGGAACCAGAAGCTGTTAGATCGGCTCGAAATCTTACAGAACTTTTTTCTTAAAAGAATTCTAGGCCTCCCCAAAGGAACCCCAACAGCCCTCCTAAGAGTGGAAGTGGGCCTACCCTCTTTGTCTGCTAGGGCCCATTTAAGATTTTTGCGGTCATTTATCAATCTTGCAAATGTCCCAGACACTACTGGCTAAACAAGCCTATGCATTTTTCCAAACACAATTCTGCTTGGTGCCAAAACCTCTCAGATATTTTATCCAGATATACCCTTCCTGAGCTCAATACTCTTAAACTCTGGAGCCTGGATAAAATTCGAGAATGAATTTTTGATAGGGATGCCTTTATAGACATCATGAAGACAAAAAACTCTGGGTTTTCTTACTGGTTCCCCCGATTAAAAGCAGTTAAAGTTTGTGCCAGTTATCTGGCGGACATCACTGACCCCACTCTTCGGAGAGCCTTCACTATGGCTCGGTTCCAAACAATACCCACAGCATACCTGGCCGGCAGATTTGCCAAAACCCCACTAGAGCATCGTTTGTGTCCTTGCTCCATGAGAACTAAAGAGGACCTTATACACTACTTTCTTCACTGTCCTCTTTATTCAAGCATCAGAGGTGGAATTCTACAAATTATACCCAACTCAATAAGCAACCCTGAAGATCGTGTAAAAATTTTATTAGCTGATGCTAATCCTCAGATTTCTCATGGGGCAGCGGTTTATGTGATGAAGGCTATGAAAGCCAGGGAAAGATTTTTGGTTGACAAGGATAAGGTCCCTTTTTCGTCTCCATCATCTATTTACAATGTATCTTGTTAAGGCTACATGTAATAAATTTTAATACTATTTTGTAGATATATGTGTAAAGGCTGAGTCCTCACAATAAACTTTATTCTGATTCTGATATTGCAACAACTGAACATGACTGTAACCCCACCCCCGACCCCAACACAAGGAGGTCTGTGGAAAGATGATCTTGGGTGGCTAAAAGTCACACTTATATTTCCTCTTGAACAAGTCTGATGTCCAGACTTTGGCCTCATTAAACTTGCTTATGCGTTTGTGACTCTCTTGATGGTTGTTACTGTTTTCTATTTAAATTTACCAAAACAACAACAACACACATAATCTGTGCAGATTTTAAGGATTTATACAGAGTCATCCTCAAGAACTTGCACAGTAATGGGATGGAACTGACTTCTCATGCCCAGCACAGATTTTGCCCAGGAGAAGCCACCACTCCTGGAGCACCAGCTCAGAAGAATGGGAACAGCTGGAGGATTCAGGTTAAATGGCCTGGGACATCTCAGGAGAAGCAGCCAGGGCAGCAAAGGGGCCTCCACTGGAGTCCCCAACATCTACTGCCTCCTCGGGTGACTCCTTTGCTGGCAGCATTTTGCAAAGTTTTAAAGAAAAGAAAAATTGACAATAGCCACGGCCACGACTGTGAAAAGTAACCCCCTGCTCCTGGAACAAAATTCACCATGGTTCAGTGCCCCTCAACTATGCACACACTTGTCCTTCAGCCCTCTGTTGCCTCTGGTCAAACAGAGCTTGTTGGTTTTTGGAACAATGCAAAAACCTAGCAAATAGTTTGGCCAGAGACAAAGTGGGATGAGGGAACTGAGCCTTCCACTGTGCAAACTACCGTCAACTCTTTGATAAATATACATCACAAATATACATCACAAATACATCACAACTCTTTGATAAATATACATCACAAATGAAATGATGTTGGGCTGCATCAATAGGAGTATAGCATCTAGATCAAGGGAAGTAATAGTACCACTGTATTCCGCTCTGGTCAGACCCCACCTGGAATACTGTGTCCAGTTCTGGGCACCACAGTTCAAGAAGGATATTGACAAGCTGGAACGTGTCCAGAGGAGGGCAACCAAAATGGTCAAAGGCCTGGAAACGATGCCTTATGAGGAACGGCTTAGGGAGCTGGGTATGTTTAGCCTGGAGAAGAGACGGTTAAGGGGTGATATGATAGCCATGTTCAAATATATAAAAGGATGTCATATAGAGGAGGGAGAAAGGTTGTTTTCTGCTGCTCCAGAGAAGCGGACACGGAGCAATGGATTCAAACTACAAGAAAGAAGATTCCACCTAAACATTAGGAAGAATTTCTTGACAGTAAGAGCTGTTCGACAATGGAATTTGCTGCCAAGGAGTGTGGTGGAGTCTCCTTCTTTGGAGGTCTTTAAGCAGAGGCTTGACAGCCACCTGTCAGGAATGCTTTGATGGTGTTTCCTGCTTGGCAGGGGGTTGGACTGGATGGCCCTTGTGGTCTCTTCCAACTCTGTGATTCTGTGATTCTGTGAAATCTCCCCTCCACCCCAACAAATGGGAAGTCATTAACTCCCTGTAATGACCTGACACAACTGGAACAGGGTGTAATTGCTCCCCATTTTTCATGGGCTGCTCCAAAAGCATTCATTCTTCAATGCTGTCCATCTCAGTGCTGCTCTCAAAATGCCTCCCAAGGGGAAATGACAACAGATCCCACACTCCTCTGCACTGCAAGCAATGACCAGCTTGCTATGCACAGGGGCTCTGGATGCTGCAGAAATCTCAAGCTCCATCGAGTGAAGTTTCCAAAAAGCAAGATTGCTGGACCACATTCCTTCCCAAGTGAAACCTGGAGGTCTGCTTCATTCTCACATGGAAAAGGGTTTACTTCTGTAGTGTGTAAGAAAAAAAAGAATGATCCATCCTCAGCAAAGCTCATCCAGTTCCTTTGTTTCTACATGGTTCATTGCTCTGGATGTACCTTATGACTGGGAAGACACAACCCCAGCACTGGGACTCAGTCATAGATGCAATGGGCAAGCTCTCTGGTGGCAGGTGATTTTCCAGAAACATCTCCACAGCCCCCTCCAAGAGATGTGGGTGGTCCAACTCTACCTGATGGAGATATGCAGCAAAATTGGACACCCAGGAAGAGGTAAGGCTGGAGCCGTGAGTCATGCACAGACACTGTGGGGACCCCCTTCAGTAAGTGGGTAGTTTGGGACTCACAAGGGAATGAATTCATGTATTCATTTCTCAGGGCACATCAGCCATTGCAGCACAGGAGTGTGCTTTGGCACACCACTTGGAGATTTCTGTTTGGGGATGGCCATAAGCCAGACCACCACAAAGCCCCTGCCAGAACCAGCCAAGAGCTTACCTTGGTGCACAGGCAAACATCACCCACCGCAGTGGCTTGCCAGCCCTACAGCAAAACATTGCAGGGTGGGGTGTTCTGCAAATGTGGTCAGGCAAGATTGACTTGTTGCTGTTCAGCATCCCAGCATCCATTTCACACACATCCTCCCATTTTCCATTTTTCTCCCCCCAAAAGTCAGTAAGCATCCCATGGCCTCTGAGCATGTGCAGTCCTCACTGGGCTATTGTTTGCCCCCTTATGTAGCTTTCCGACATAAATTGAAATTGCAGGCTATTGCCAAAGTGTGATGCAGCAGACATACAAATGAACACATGCAAAACTGACATGGGTCAGAAACAGGCTGATCCATTTGAACTCATGGCTTAAAATTCTCTCTGGTTCAGATTCCTGTTTGGACAAATGAACTGCCTAAACTCATCTGTACATTTAAGTTAGGAATGATCTAACACCGTGGTTCCCAAAGTGGGTGGTACCACCCCTGGGAAGGGTGGGATTACCCGGGGGGGGGGGCTAAGAGTCAAGGGGGCAGCTGGCAGGCGCTGGAGGTGCAAATCACCATCAGACTTTGAAAAGCTGGTATAATTGGATCAAGTTTATCAATTCTGTTGAATAAATGAGTGAATGAATGAATGAATGAATGAATGAAACTGAATAGTCTTCATTGGATTCTGAATAAATGTGCAATTAATTGTTATGATTTTAAATTTTAATGTGTTGTTTTCTCCCTTAGTGGATTGTGCAAACTGCTACTCTGAATAATGCTTTTTACAGGGTAGGGTAGGGGGCACTAGGGATGAATTTATGGAACCAAGGGGACCGTGACCTGAAAAGGTTTGAGAACCCCTGAACTAACACAATCTGGGTGCAACCTCCTACCCTACTCTAACTGACAGAGCCCTCCCGTCCAACAGAGCAGCAAACTTTCTGCACTCATCTCACAGGGCCAAGTGGGCCGTGGCCTCCTGCTTTGCTCCTTTTACTGAAATCTATGCAAAATCTTTATCAACCCCCTTTTATTAAATCTGCAAATGATCATTGGATGAATTTTACAACCTTTTACTGTTCCCAGTTCAAAATGCATCTATCGCTCTTGGATGAGCCAAGCACTGAGCTACAGCAAGCAAAACCCTTCTAATATTTTTTTCCTTTTCCTTTTCAGAGTTTGTGCCATGACTATCACTTTTTAAAAGCTGGTGTCCGTTTTATTTCACGTTCCGCTACTTTTATTTATTTTTTATTTATCCCTATTATACACATCTGTAAAATATGTGCTATGGGCCTCTTGTTTTGCTTCTTTGATGCTAGTCATTAGCTGTAACAATAAATATTTGATTTGAATCATCCATATTGTTAATATGATGGCTGGCAATGTTCTATCTTTTTTTTCCCCTTTCCTTGTCTTATATTTGAAAAAGGAATCTTTAATTTTTTTTATTTAAAAAAACCCAGAAATCGGCTGATCTGCCCATCCCCCAGCTCCCTCCGAGAAATGGGCTCCTGTCATTGGAATCCCTTTCCTCTCCAAAGACTGTGGGGTGGAGGCATCAAGGGGAGGAAGCAGAAAGCCCTTCACTCTTCCATCTCGAAAGAAGGAAAGCTGCCAAGACATCCATTAGATCTGTAAGACAAGAAGGCTTTAGGCAACGGCACGCCAGTCAGAGGGGTAAGAAAACAAAACAGGGTATTGGTTTAATTTTAGTTTCCACTGCAATTCATAAGGACAGTGCTTTTTTCTAGGTGGACACAGGGGTACGCATGCCCCTAAACATTTTGTGAAGCTCTGTACTTTTGTCCATTTACTGTATTTATTTTCCCAATTTGAACTATAAAATGGTGATTTTCTTGAGTCAAAATGAGAGTACCCCTAAACATTTTTTTAGAAAAAACCCACTGCATAAGGACATAAGAAGAGCGCTGCTGGATGGCGCCAAAGGTCCATCAAGTCCAACCTTCTCTTCTGACAGTGGCCAAGCAGATGCCTGTGGGGAGCTTCCAAGCAGAAAAGTGGACAGAGAGGTACATTCCCCGCCAGCATCTCCCTCTCCTGCCCTGTCTCTCCCTGCGTTCTCAATGACATGAGTGCAGTTGCACTCTTGTGAAACCCAGCAACTGCGTGTAGCCATATAGATGTCTAATCTGCTCTTAAAGATGTCCATTGTTATCATTACATCTTGTGGGAGTGAGTTCCACAGTTTAACTATGTGTTGTGTGAAGAAGTACTTTGAGAATGACTTGCAGCTAATAGGGTAGCATCAAAATGAAAAGAAGGTAAAAGGTAATGGTAAATGACCCCCTATTGGGTTATGGTGCTCATCTCGCTTTAAGGCCGAGGGAGCCGGCGTTTGTCCACAGACAGCTTTCCGTGTCATGTGGCCAGGATGACTATACTGCTTCTGGTGCAACGGGACACCATGCGCATGGAAATGTTGTTTACCTTCCTGTCGCAGTGGTACCTGTTTATCTACTTGCACTGGCGTGCTTTCAAACTGCTAGGTTGGCAGAAGCTGGGACAGAGCAACGGGAGCTCACCCCGTCGCGGGGATTCAAACCACCAACCTTCTGAGGCAATAGCAGAAGGAGTGAATTCTGAAAGTTGTAGAAATGGACAGAACATGTGAGAAAATGTTTAGTAGGTTTCTTGATATTCTGAAGATGCAGAAAAGATGAAGGTGGCAGACCTGGGGCATGGCTTGTGGCAGCAGAGTAACAGGCAAATGGATCTGACCAACGAAATACAACCCCCATTGAAACAAGCAGGGCCCCCAGCACCACCACTGCCTGGACCTTATCATGTCAATTTAGTAGGTTTTTTTGCCACTAGAACAAAAATATCTCAAGCTGGTTCTGACAGATGAGCTGCTGCAGAATATCTCCTTTCATTTCTTCCCAGCATCACAGAGCCCAGAGCAGCAAGGACCCTGAGTCTGTGTCCACACTGAATACACAAGGACAGACTAGTGAATCGGGGAAAGTTGTGGATGTAGTGTCTCTTGGTTTCAGTAAGGCTTTTGACAAGGTCCCCCACAATATTATCGCAAAGAAGCTGGTAAAATGTAGGTTGAACGAGGTAACTGTTAGGTGATTTGTAGCTGGTTGACTGACGGAACCCAAAGAGTACTTATTCATGGTTCCTTGTCATCCTGGGGAAAAGTGACAAGTGGGGTGCTGCAGGGTTTTGTCCTGGGCCTGTTGCTGTTCAACATCTTTATAAGTGACTTGGATGAAGGAATTGGGGTGCCCAGGCCCCAGGGCCCCCAGGAGTTGGTGCCAGAGTTCTTCCAGCTTTATACTTCTATGGTTCTATGATTAGCTGACTTGGCAAACAAACATCTTCTGCTTGCCTGCCGTCTCCTCTTGAGTCTTTATTAGATTAGCAGCCTGAGTCACTGCACCTCCCTCCCTGGTGCCCAGAGTATTATAGGCACCAGGAACCCTGGGGCATGGACTTAGTTGCCCTGGAAATGTCCTGCTTGCCCTTCTCCACTCTAGACAAGGCAAAGGCGCTGCAACATTTAGTCTGGAAGGTGCTCTGGTCAATCAACAAACACCCAATGCAAACCTTGGTGGAAGGCAGAGCTCAAATGGAAGGGTTCAGAGGATGCCAACCCCATCTCCTCCCCCTGCTGGGGTCATATTCCAAAGCGTGTGTGTGTGTGTGTGTGTGTGTGTGTGTGTGTGTGTGTGTAAGACAAACTGAACACCCCCCCCTCCTCAATTCACATATCATAACAATGCAAGCTTTCATTGTATAGACCTGGCTTTCTCCCCAGAAACTGTTACCTGCCAGTTAACAGTGTTTACCTTGGTGGAAATTCATGAGAATTTTGAGTCTGCCTAGATTAGGGTTTGTGTTAAGTGCCAGGCATATGGTTTTGCCTGATAAGACACCCACTGGGGAACGCTTTCCTTCCAAAGAGCTAGCCAGGCTTCTCCAAGCGCTTTCTAAGTGTGGAGCCTGTCCTGGGAGATAGTATTCTTTCTTCATGTCCCTTCCTTGGCAATCTGCAATTAGGCGTTGAGACCTGTGCAAGTTGACAAGTGCTGAGGGTTTCATTGGTATATATTTAATACCTTCTCCTTGTCCATTCTATTTTCCTTTCTCTGTCTCACACTCAGAGGCCCACTATTTGCCATTTGCTATAAGGTTGTGCCAAACTTCCAAATAATCAGTTTTTTGGCATTTCAGAGGCAGTGGGGATGAAGTGAGCCTGCACTCTGAGCAGAAGCAAGGGAGGAGGCTGTCCTGGGACAGGGCCTCCTCTGTGGCAGCCCCCAAGGGATGGACTCCCCGCCTCACAGAGCTGCATCTGCTAGGGCTAGGCAGCTTGGAGCAGAAGAAACCTCTCTTGACCCTGGCCTGCAACACTGAAGCTGTGTGCTTTCAGAGCCCACCATATTGTGATGTAATATGCTTTAACTGCTCTTAATTGTGAATTTTACATTGTTGTAACCTGCCCCAGGACCTGCTGGTGAAGAGCAGGTAATGTATTCAAATTGTTGTTGTTGTTGTTAGTTTCTAGTAGCGTTGGGTAAATCTGTCAATTTCTGTTTCCCTCATTTTCTCATTTTTCCAATCTTTAGCTCAATGCTCCACATTGCCACAGCTTGGAATCATTATTTTTTAAAGTCCTCATAAAAATTCACCAGCATTCCAGTGTGATTTTCTTCTAAGATACACATGTATCTATGCAATTTCCCCTAAAATAGTGCATTTTGTATGTCATCCTTACAAATAAATGATTTTTTAAGCAGACATGTATCTTTTAGCTCACATTACTTGGCTGGAGAACTGCATTGCGGGATTTTGAATCTACTACACAACCTGCAGATGAGCTGCCTCTACTTTACAAGGGTGGATCTGGTGACATAATCCCAGGATTACAAACTAGCCACATTCAGGTGCTGTAAATCAATTAAAAAATCATTTCCAGAGTTGTAGTCAGGTTGGTGTGCCTGAGGCGAGAGATGACTCCTAGCCCACAGTGAAGGCAGGAAAGTCCGTTGACTGAGGCCTGACTTGGCAGGGGTCTTTTGAGTCCCCCATTCAAAAATCAATAGAAGCTATCAAAAGAAAAACAATACGCATAATTGCCAAATAATTCCTAACAGCCCTGTCTGGAAGATGCCTGAGCCAAGTGCAATTAGGAACGGAAGACAGGAAAAGCAGCAGCAGACTCTGCCAAGCAAAGGGACTCATAATTTGGTTGCAAACACCCCACCCGGCTGCTCACCCTGAAGTCATCCCACTGCAGCAGGACTACTCTAGAGGAGCTGCTCTCCCGACCATGGCATTCAAAGCAGCTGTTTGGGTCAAACAAGAGAAGATATGGGAAATTTCTCGAGAAACAGCCAGAGTGGGGAGCGAATCTGGTTCAAGCAGCAGCATTGGGGGAGGGGGGACTAACCCTGATTCCCCACATCGATTCTCCCACTGGAAATTTCTCTGACACTTCTATTAGCTCCAGAGGGGGAAACACACAGGCACCATTTCCTCCCTAAGGCTTCCTCAGGTGTAATACCGGTAGCAGCTTCAGGAAGGAGTGGATCAAGGCTGCAACCAGGTGGGGGGTGGGGGTTACACCCTTCTCCCTCATTGTTTGGGGGTTTTAGAGCGAGAAAAATCATAAACCTGGGAACATTGGGAGCTGCCTTAGACAGAGACTGAATGTGGGTCCAGCTAGCTCCGTGTTGTCTACACTGGCAGCAACTCTCTGGAGTTTTCAGCCAGGAGTCTCTCCCAGCCTGACCTAGAGATGTTGGGGGTGGAAACTGGGACCTTCTGCATGGAAAGCAAGTGCTCTACTACTGAGCTATGGCCCTCCGTATATTCTTTAGTTGTGATTCCTGCATCGCAGGGGGTTGGATTAATGACCCTTAGGGTCCCTTCCAATTTCACAGTTCCATGATAAAGCACTTTTTTCTTTTTTTCCTTTAGCATGAAGAAGGTTCCAGGAGCAATCCAGCAGGGCTCTCTTGATTGTTCTTAAAAAGTAGAGTATGTGCCTGTTTCATATCTTTTTAAATATGCATTTATTTTATTTTTATTTGCATTACTTTTTATCACACCAGTGTTTGCCACCCTGGGCTCCTTTGGGCAGAAGTATGGGAGATAAATTTAAATAAATAAAATCTGTGCCATCTCCAGCAAAAATTTTTTTCTAAGGATTTAGAAGCAAATGGTGTGAAAGACCTTTCTCAGGATCTGTGAAGTGCTGCCCCAGGTGGCAAGCTACTAAACTGCAGGGGGCAGACTCTCAGGGAAGGGCCCTCAGGCGCTGGACTGGCTCTGGACTTGGCCACACCTTTGCAGTGTGGTTCCGCATTTGCCCTGCCGCTTTCCCCCAGAAAACCCGCTCTTTAGTGGTAAATCAGACCAAACAGCAGTCTGTGGAAAACCCGGTTGCTGTTTGTTCCAATTCAGCCCTGAAGATTGGGTTTCCCTGGGGGCGGGGAGTGGCAGGGCAAATGGAGGTATGGAAAAGCCCTCTCTCTGCTGATCCAGAGTGGGAAGGAGACTGAGAGGGCTTCCTTCCCCAGCTGACTCCTGGGGTGCACCTGAATCCTTGTGTCTTCCCAAGGTGCTGGCCTCCCAAGGCTTTGTCTTGGTTTGTACTCTCAGCCCCACTCGCCCCTCTGGTTCTGACTGCTGGCTTGGGACACACGCATGCCACACAACAAAAGTGTGATCATCACACCTTAACCAGCCACGGCTTCCCCCCTCAAAAACTTCTGGGAGCTGCAGTTTGTTCAGGATGCTGAGAGTCGTTAGGAGGCCCTCATCTGCCCCGCCCCCCCCCACACTGAGCTACAGTTCCCAGAGCGGTTTAACAGTCCATCCCTCTTCATGGCAAGCTCTGGACATTGTAGCTTTGGGAGGAGAGCACCAATTCCTCCTTGCAAATGCTCCCCACCCCCAGTCAGACTTATGTCTAGTCTCTAGAAAAGATTTCCCCAACCAGGTGCCCTCTAGATGTTTTGGACTACAACCCCCACCAGCTGGGGTTGGTGGGAGTCCTAGTCCAAAACACTTGCATTCATAAGGGGGCGCTCTTCACTGGCGGATGCTGGCAGGGCTGTCCCTACCACCCTGGCTTGGAGCAAAGGGAGCTTGGTTTGCAGTTAGCCTCCTCAGCTCACTCGTAAAGGGGAGGGGGACAAGATGTTGGCAAGGAATCAAAGACTTGAGCCATGAAATCTCAAGGTCTGAGGTTGGTTACCCAGAGCTATGGGTTCAAGAAAATCTGTAAGAACATTGGAAGGGCTGTGCTGGATCAGGTCAAAGGCCCACTTGTCCAGCCTCTTCCTGTTTAGCACAGTAGCCGACCGGGACAGGAGAGCAGCAGCACTCTCTCCTTCATGCTGTCTCTTGCAGGAAGCCGGGCACAAACAGCATGACTAGGTGTCAGGGACTGGGCAAAGGAGGAGGAATGGTGGAGACCGCACTCCATCCCAACCCTCCCAGGGAGGAGGAAGAGGAAGACAATATAGATTTACCACAGGGGTTTGAGGGAGGTCGCAGCTCAGAGGTAGATGAGGGGAAAAGTTGGGAAATCATGGGAGAGCCAGAGCATCACCCTGCTGACATGTTGTCATTAGAAAGCATTCCAGACCCTCCATCTCCCAGAACCCTTAAAAGTAGGCGAGCCTTAAAAGTAGGAGAGCAAAGAGCTCAAAGACATGGCAGCACCCATAGAGGAGGGGATGAGGATGACAAATGGGGAAGTGGGAGAGATTCACTTGGGACAACGCCATTATCCAAGAGGCTGGTTATATAGCCTCTCTCTGTAAAGATTGAAATAAAAAAGGACTTAAGAAACTTTTCCTTGTCTTTATACTTTCCTGGGCAACCAGCCGAGAGCTGCTGACAGCATCCTGACACTAGGAGCCATTGATGAATCCATCACGAATGTTTATCGTCTCTTTTTAAAGCCATTCAAGGGGGTGGCCATCCCTACCTCTTATAGTTTTGCTTTGTACTGTGTGAAGAACCTGGCTGCCGGATCCCTCTGGTCCAGCATCTCTTCTGGCCAACCAGATGCCTGTGGGAACCTGCAGGCAGGATCTGAACCCGACAACAACACTCTCCCCACTTGGGCTCCCTGGCAACTGCTGTACAATAAATGCACTTTAAAAAAAGAAACGAAACCCAACAACACTTGAAGAACTCAACAAAACTAGTTCAGCAAAGCCAGGGAACCAGTCACAGCAATATTCAGGGATTTATTTTAGCCCTTCTTTAAGAAAGTGCTTTGTGAGCCTTGGGGAATCCTCAGAAATCAATCACAGAGCCACCACTGAGAAGGTTCTTCTCCTTGTCATTGCTCATCTCATTGCTTGAGCAAGGTTTTAAACTGTGGCTGCAGCAACCTTCTGCAGGGATCTTACTGCCCTGTTTAAAGACTTGTATTTCTGGAGCAGATAGGCGCTCAGTCTTGTTCCAATGACCGTAAAGACTTCCTAAGCCCCAAGTACAGCAAGCACACACGGAGAGGAGAGCATTCAAAGATCATGCTTCCTAGGCGTCATGGTCTCTTTAGAATGCAAGTACTGGGGACCTACAATAGTCCCAAGTGTCCTGGTCCCTTCTTGCTCCTCTCTTCACATACAGACAGCAACCATTTTGTGCAGGGGCTCCATCCCCAGACCCTGCACGCATCAGTGGAGTGTATAAAAGCGCACCCCACCCCGTTCCTCCCTCATTCTGCCCCTGCTCAGCCTCCTTCCAGCCCAAAAGGACCCGTGTGTCAACAGACACGCCTAAAACAGTTGCTGACTGCACTTAGTGACTCGGGGGGGGGCGGGTCCTCTCAGTTCCCACCGGTTGAGGGAACTCATCACAAGCATTGTTGCTTTTCTCCCAACAAGCACATCCTGTGCCAAAGACCTCCAACGCTTTCAAATCGGGGACAGGAAAAAACAGATAGATATTTGCAGCATCTTTATTCTACAACAAGAAGCCAGACTCCAGGCCAAGGATTGCCAGCATTTTGGGGCCGCCCATGGGCACATTTGCCTACTGGGAAAACTTGTTGGCACCACACAGACGTCCCAGCCAAACTCACCTCTCCAACAACAGCTATAATTAAGACAGTGCTTCTTTCAAGCCTGATTTCAGTGGTGGAGGGGCAGAGAAATGGCACCCTGGGGTGCACCCACTGGAGCCATGTTGGTGACCCAGGCTCTAGTTAAGAGATTTACAAAGCTCTAAACTTGTTCCAAGAGAGCTAAAGGTCTTCCACAATGACAGACAGACAGGCTTGTAAGTGGATATTGGCTTTGTCACTGGAGGTGAACAAGCACTGCTTCCATCCAACTGGGCAGTCAGGAAGAACAAGGTTTCCAAGGTCCAGCCTGTGTGGTGTAGTGGTTCACATGTCAGGCTAGGACCCGGGAGACAAGCACGCCAATCTCCACTCAGCCCTAAAGCTCACTGGGTGCCCTTGAGCCAGACATTCACTCTCAGCCTGGCATGGTTGCTGTGAGGAGAAGGGGGGGGGGTAGGAAGGAAAATTAAGTAGACCACCTTGAGCTCCTTGGAGGAAAGGTGGGGCATTAGTATAATAAATAGGATAGGATAGGATAGGATAGGATAGGATAGGATAGGCTGATCCACTTCTTCTGACCATCATTATGTGAGACCGGCTGCATCAATGGGTTCTCAGTCTAGCATGTTCCACTTAGAAGCAAACATCTCATACGACAAACTTGGAAAGGCAAGAACCCCCAGCATCACCTCTGAAATGTTAACCATTTTACTTTCATGTATTTACTTTCACCATTCCTCCTTCCATGGAGCTCAGTGCAATAGACCCAAGCGAGCCCCAGCCATCTCCCATCCAGGAACGGACCAGACCTGGACCTGCTTAGTTTCAGCAAGGCTCCTGCCTCTCGTGCCCCAGGAAATAGGGACCTGCATGGTCGGGATGAGGAACTTGGCTAAGGATCAGAATGTTTACAAAAGGAGTCAACCTTGACAAACATTTTTTAGTGGAAGCGAGGAATCTGGAATATATATTTTCTCTACTGATGAACCTGACTGCACATTTCTTTTAGCCTCTCTGGTTCTCACTTTCCCATGTATATATTCCTTATAAGTATGTCTCAGTGATCCCAATTAGAAAACTACCACGTTGCGCACGGGGGAGGGGGGGATGACCTCAGGCCTGGGAGCCACGTGGCCCTTCAGTCCTCTCTCCAGGCCACGCCTCCTCTCCTCAGGCAACATCCCAATTTCTGCTTGCCTTCTGCCCTATCAGTCCCAACAGGCACCAGCCACCAGTGCCAGCAACTGGAGGAAACCATCTTGGCAATCCCTAAGATAAAGGAAACCCTGAGGGGCTTGGAGAGAGAGATACTTCACAACTGGGGGTAACTTTTCATGCATCTGATGAAGAGGACTTGAGTTCACAAAAGTGTCTGCCACATTGAATCTCCGTGTTTCTGCACCAAGACTTCCTTGTTCATACTGCAGCAAACTATCAATTCTGGGACATCCTATATAATAAAGTTGCTGTGTCCCTGCGTCCAGTCCGTGTGTCACGGACGCAGGGATTGGAGCGGGCGGAGAGGGGGGCATGTCCGCGAGACAGCAGCGGCGCACGCGCGTTGTCAGTTGCGCCAGCGCCGCTGCCTCGCACGGACGCAGAGGCAGAGCCCAATCCCCGCGGCTCGCCGCCGCTACCGCCGCCGCTGCAGCCGCCCCCGGGGAAAAAGAAGAAGGGGGAGGGAGCCCCTCTCCACCCCCCAGCGGCCGCTGTTCTGCCTCCTCCTGCCTCCTCCTCCTCTAGCGCCCGTTATGTAACGGGCTAACTTCAACTAGTTATTTATAACATCCCTCCCCAACCTGGTGCACCTCAGATGTTTTGGACTACAACTCCCAACAACTTCTGCAGGGTGAAGCTGGCCATTACTTGAATTTTGAATATTTGCAAATGTGTGCTTCCATCCTAGCCTATACTCAGATGTTGGAAGTTGGGCTGCCATTTTGAACAAAAAGTTGGATGTTCGCCTCCACATCTGTTTTGCCATCCAGGCTGAACCAGGAATGCCCTGGCCAGGCCAAGACTCAGGAGTGGCTGTGGATATTATTTTCCTGGTATAAAAATGTTCCCAATAACCACTCTGGACTTTGGAAACATTTGGCAAAGCAGCTGTGCTGGAGAGTCAAGAATTCGTTAAAAAGAGAGTTCCACTCCCTGCTTTGACAAAACGTGGCACACCCAAGCGCTAATCCCAGAGGAATGCCCACCTTCTTCAACAGGCCTTTCATTTCCTTCCTGGAAAATTAAGCTTTGCCAAAAAGGCATAAACACCACTCGTTTGAACTGAACTTGTGCCGGCCAAATACCAGAGCTGGTCTTGGCTCCAGGGGCATCCTGGATGGATACTCCCTGCCACAGACACCCCCCCCCCCGGTTCACCCCATGCTTGAGCTTCCTTTTCCAAGGAGAACTAGGGCAATACCAAGCAGAGGCCAAGGGAGTCATTCTTTTCTGAAACTATGCTTGCCGTCCAGCCAGATAATAATGCCACCCTGGCTGGAGTTGGGGGGGGTGATGTTCGTCTGTTTTTGCTTGGTTGCTTTCTGAGCAGTTGCCAAGAAAAAGAAAAGAGTGCAAGGGCATTTTTTTTTCATCCCCTGCCCTGCTCTGACTTCTTGTAAGGTGCAAATAGACAGCTTTAACATTAAGCTCTGTCCCCAAATCCACCAAGAAGGTCTACCTTCCTCTGGCCCCCTCTGGGTTCAGTCCCCAACTTGATTCTAGTCGGTAAGTGACTTCTAGACATACAGACACAGCGCATGCAGACTGCTTTTATTCCAGCATGCAACTCAAGGCACTGTCTATGGCTTCTGCATCATAAGAAGATGAGAGCAGTGGAAACACACCACCGGGGGGGGGGGGGGGAGCGGATTAGGTCAGCTACTGTCTTGACAACTCACTGACCTTACCACTTCTCCCCTGCAGCATTGACTCACCTGCTGGGAAGCCAGGTAACTGCCTGCCCTCCACCCCACTGTTTTCTAGTTCTGATAGTTCCAAATGTAACAGGCAGGGAGGGAGGCATCAAAGACTGCAAAATCTTCCGCACCAAAGTACGGATTACTTCCTACCAGACCAGACCACCCATTCCATAGGTGTGAAACCCCTTCCTGTAAGGCAATGCCACCGTCATTTTTGAGCTGGAAGAGGAGGGTTGGGTCGTTCTGGTTCCTGAGAAAGCAAGTGTCCACCACCCCTGGCCTAGGGCAGTTAAGCACAGAAAAAGGAGGGTCTCCTTACCAAATTCACTGGCACACAGGTGCTCCAGGATGGCGTCTGACTTCATCTCATTGTCGCAAGGAGGACACACTGCAGTGCCTGCCAAGAAAGGGGGCAGCAGAGGATTAGTATGAAGGAAACTGGTGGTGGTCACAAAAAGGTGCAAAATAATTATTTGGGGAGACTACCACTATAAGGGCCGCAATGCTGCCCCTGGGATGCTAGAGGGTGGAGCATCAGCTTTGAATGCAGAAGGTCCCAGGTTCTAGGAGATTTAGACTACCTGACCCCTGGAGGGGTCAATGCTGGGTGTGCTCCTTCAGCACAGAGAGAATTTTTTTCAGGCTCATTGGCAAACCTGGAGAAAGCGTGATGGCTATATTCTGCCTCTCCGGCTGGAGGCAGTGATGGTTCTGAATATCAGTTGCTGGAAACCACAGGAGGGGCTTGTGCTCTTGTAAAATCCCGCTTGCAGGTTTCCCATGGGCATCTGGTTGGCCCCTGTGAGAACAGGCTGCTAGACTAGAGGGGCTATTGGCCTGATCCTGCAGGCACATCTTATGTTCCTATGAGAAGCAAAACCCATGACCGAGACCTTTGCTTAATGGGCTTCAGACCTAAAACCAAGAGAGCCCTTTCCCATCTAAACAGGTTGTCAGTATCAGCAATCAGAGCCTCCAAAGCTGAACCCGTCTCATTATTCCCTGTCATTATCTTTACAATGGAATTGCTTTCTCTTCTCTTCCCCCCTTCACATTTCACTTGCCTCTTTGCTCATTTCTCCTAAGATGTTTACATAGGCCCTGAAGTCAGCCATGAAAAATGTGGAGGAGAGCTATAAGATTTCCAGAGCAATATGGATCCAAATAAAACTCCAGCAAGGATGACAGCAAGTTCCCAGAACGCAGCCATACCTGAATCCCTCTGTGTGTGTAGGTCTGCAGGTGGTCTATGCAACAAATGAAATCAGATTCCATTTTGTTCCTCTACCATGGACCTCAGCCAAGTGAAGCTGGGGACTGTGGCTCCCCGACTGAGCTGATGGTCCCCAACAGAGGATTCGCAGCCTCTTCACAAAAGAACAGTTACAGACAGGGAGACAGCTAGTCTCAAACGTTTACTTGGGGAGACCTAGGCTTCTTTTTTGTGTGTCCTGACTTCAAGCTTCAAGATGGAGGGTGAGGGAACAACTGTAGTCGCCTGCAATTCCTGCGCAATGTTTGCCTTCTTGCCAAAGGATGTAGGCAGCTACACCTGCAGCAAGTGCAAGTTGGTTGCCCTACTAGAAGACAAGGTCCGGCAACTTCAGGAGGGGGAGGGAACAACTGTAGTCGCCTGTAATTCCTGCGCAATGTTTGTCTTCTTGCCAAAGGTTGTAGACAGCTACACCTGCAGCAACTGCAAGTTGGTTGCCCTACTCGAAGACAAGGTCCAGCAACTTCAGGCCCGTGTATCTACGCTCCAGAAAATTAAAGAGCTGGAGCTTTTCTTGGATGCAGCAGAGCACACTGTCTCCACCAAGCAGGAGACAGGGCACATCCCTGAGGAGGAGATCAGTTCCCCAACTCAGGAGCCAGATGTATGGAGGAACGTGACTCACAGAAGTAGAATGCCCAGGGATCGCTCTGAGTGTTTAGAACTACAAAATCAATTTGAAGTGCTCTCAAATCTGGAAGATGAAGACCAGACTCCATTGGAAGATCTCTCCCTCATCACAGTTGATGAGGTATATGAAGACGAGCAGCATAGTCAGTCCTCCGGGAATGTGCAGGCGACCTTGGAAGGGACAGCACGTGTAAGAATCCCGACCAAGCCTAAGAGGAGGCGTGTAGTGGTGATAGGGGATTCCCTACTGAGGGGTACCGAAGCAGTGATCTGTGGGCCTGACAAGATGTCTCGAGAGGTATGCTGTCTCCCCGGGGCCAAGATCCATGATGTTACAGAACGGCTGCAAGGAATAATAAAACCTATGGATAAAAACCCCTTCCTTTTAGTCCATGTGGGAACCAATGACACCGCAAGCCATAGCCTCCAGAAGATCAAAAGTGATTATGAGGCTCTGGGCAGGAAGCTGAAGCAATTAAATGCACAAATTGTCATCTCATCTGTCCTCCCAGTTGAACGCTGTGGCCCAGGAAGAGAGTGGAAAATAGGAGAAGTGAACAACTGGCTTCGCAAATGGTGCCGGCAGGAACGGTTTGGATTCTTAGATCACGGTCTGCAGTTTCTTGAAGATGGACTTCTGGCAAGTGATGGGCTGCACCTCACAAGGGTTGGGAGGAATGTTTTTGCCAACAATCTCAAAAACCTCATCAGGAGGGCTTTAAACTGACTTATGTGGGGGAGGGAGACAGTGGTCCTGAAGGTAGGAGTCTATCAAATGCTGAAGATGATCATCCAAAAGTCAAGGACCAAATGGAGCAAACAGCACACAGACCTAGTGGTGGGAGGAAAAAATCCTTAAGTAGGAGACTAGGGGGAATGATCAATGGTTTTCAATGTCTGTATACAAATGCACAGAGCATGGGAAATAAACAAGATGAACTTGAGCTCTTGGTACAGCAAACTAAATACGACATAATAGGCATCACTGAAACCTGGTGGGATGAGTCTCATGATTGGAATGTAGTAATAGAGGGATACAATCTATTTCAGAGAAATAGACCAAACAGGAAAGGAGGAGGAGTGGCATTATATGTCAGGGATGTGTATACCTGTGAAGAGATCCATGATTTAAAACTTCAAAGCCAAATTGAGAGTATCTGGGTCAAAATTAAGGGAGAGAAAAATAACAGTGATCTCATTGTGGGAGCTTACTATAGATCCCCAAGCCAAACTGAGGACATAGATGATGCCTTCCTGGAACAGATGACCAAGCATTCAAAAGGAAATGAGATAGTAGTAATGGGGGATTTCAACTATCCTGATATTTGTTGGATGTCAAACTCAGCCAAGAGCATAAGGTCGAACAGATTCCTCACTGGCCTTGCAGACAATTTCATTGTCCAGAAAGTGGGAGAAGCAACAAGAGGATCAGCCATTTTAGATCTGGTCCTAACCAATAGTGATGACCTGGTTAGTGGGGTAGAAGTGGCAGGATCATTAGGTGGGAGTGATCATGCTCTTCTGGAGTTTATTATACATCAGAAAGGAGCAACCAAGCATACTAAGACTCAAATTCTAGACTTTAAGAAAGCCGACTTCAGAAAACTTAGGGAAATGCTGGATGTGATCCCATGGTCAGTAATACTAAAAGGGATGGGAGTTTGTTAAAAGGGAGATATTAAAAGCACAACTTCAAGCAGTACCAATGCGACGAAAACATGGAAGGTGCCTAAAGAAGCCAGGGTGGCTATCTAAAGAACTTTTAACTGAGTTAAGATTTAAAAGGGATATGTACAAGAAATGGAAAAAGGGGGAAACCACCAGAGAGGAATTCAAACAAATAGCCAGCACATGTAGAGACAAAGTCAGAAAAGCTAAAGCACAGAATGAACTCAGGCTTGCTAGAGAGGTTAAAAGCAATAAAAAGAGTTTTTATGGGTATGTCCGTAGCAAAAGGAAGAACAAGGAAACAGTGGGGTCACTTAGAGGAGAAGATGGTGAAATGCGAACAGGGGATGCAGAAAGGGCAGAACTCCTCAATACCTTCTTTGCCTCAGTCTTCTCCAAAAAAGAAAACAATGCCCGACCTGAAGAATATGGAGCAGATGATTCAGCAGGGGAAACACAGCCCAGAATAAGTAAGGAGGTAGTACAAGAACACTTGGCTAGTTTAGATGTATTCAAGTCTCCAGGGCCAGATGAACTACATCCCAGAGTATTAAAAGAACTGGCAGAGGTGATTTCAGAACCACTGGCAGTAATCTTTGAGAATTCCTGGAAAACAGGTGAAGTCCCAGCAGACTGGAGGAGGGCAAATGTTGTCCCTATTTTCAAAAAGGGGAAAAGAGAGGACCCAAACAATTACCGCCCAGTCAGCCTGACATCAATACCAGGAAAGATTCTAGAGCAGATCATTAAGCAAACGGTCTGTGAGCACCTAGAAAGGAACGCTGTGATCACTAAAAGTCAGCATGGGTTTCTGAAAAATAAGTCATGCCAGACTAATCTGATCTCATTTTTTGACAGAATTACAAGCCTGGTAGACGAAGGGAACACTGTGGATGTAGCCTATCTTGATTTCAGCAAGGCCTTTGACAAGGTGCCCCATGATATTCTTGTAAAGAAGCTGGTAAAATGCGGGCTAGACAATGCTACCATTCAGTGGATTTGTAACTGGCTGACTGACCGAACCCAAAGGGTGCTCATCAATGGCTCCTCTTCATCCTGGAGAGAAGTGACTAGTGGGGTGCCACAGGGTTCTGTCTTGGGCCCAGTCTTATTCAACATCTTTATCAATGACTTGGATGATGGGCTTGAGGGCATCCTGATCAAGTTTGCAGATGACACCAAATTGGGAGGGGTGGCTAATACCCCAGAGGACAGGATCACACTTCAAAATGACCTTAACAGATTAGAGAACTGGGCCAAGGCAAACAGGATGAATTTTAACAGGGAGAAATGTAAAGTACTACATTTGGGCAAAAAAAATGAAAGGCACAAATACAGGATGGGTGATACCTGGCTTGAGAGCAGTACAAGTGAAAAGGATCTAGGAGTCTTGGTAGACCACAAACTTGACATGAGTCAACAGTGTGATGCAGCAGCTAAAAAAGCCAATGCAATTCTGGGCTGCATCAATAGGAGTATAGCATCTAGATCAAGGGAAGTAATAGTACCACTGTATTCCGCTCTGGTCAGACCCCACCTGGAATACTGTGTCCAGTTCTGGGCACCACAGTTCAAGAAGGATATTGACAAGCTGGAACGTGTCCAGAGGAGGGCAACCAAAATGGTCAAAGGCCTGGAAACGATGCCTTATGAGGAACGGCTTAGGGAGCTGGGTATGTTTAGCCTGGAGAAGAGACGGTTAAGGGGTGATATGATAGCCATGTTCAAATATATAAAAGGATGTCATATAGAGGAGGGAGAAAGGTTGTTTTCTGCTGCTCCAGAGAAGCGGACACGGAGCAATGGATTCAAACTGCAAGAAAGAAGATTCCACCTAAACATTAGGAAGAATTTCTTGACAGTAAGAGCTGTTCGACAATGGAATTTGCTGCCAAGGAGTGTGGTGGAGTCTCCTTCTTTGGAGGTCTTTAAGCAGAGGCTTGACAGCCACCTGTCAGGAATGCTTTGATGGTGTTTCCTGCTTGGCAGGGGGTTGGACTGGATGGCCCTTGTGGTCTCTTCCAACTCTATGATTCTGTGATTCTGTGATTCTGTGAGGGATTGGGGAGGAATTTGTTTCAATTCACATTTGAAAACTAATCTATGTGACTTGCACTTTCCAAAAGCGAAATGTAGCCATTCAAATTTATCTGAAATTTGCAGTGCGTTTCTCCAAGCAAGGAATGGGGACGGAGGACTGTGCATAGAAAGGCATAATTGGTAGAAATAACATACAAAAAGGCATCATATTCGAGGAAATGTGACTGACTATAAGGTAAAATTGCATACAAAAATGAGCATATTATAACAAATCAGCACTATAAAATGCTGATAAATTTTCAGGAGGACTTAAAAAATAAAAATAAATTACCAAACGTGGAAATGTAGAGAATGGAAGGCTGGGGGGGGAAATAAGAAACAGAAAAATGTTAATTGTCAACTCAGAGATGGTTGGGAGGACCAAGCCTGAGCTTAGAGTGATGTGACCTAGAAGTAAAGCAACAAGTGGAGAGAGAGGCAAAGCCATCTCTGCTGTTTGTTTGAATCCAAGGCTATGACTATGGGAGATACAAGACCAGTTGGGGGGGGAGGGTTAATACCCTGAACTCCACCATCGCAGGCTCAGGTGGTAGAGATGTGTCAATGAACCATATCTCATAAAGGCACCTCAGTCTCTGCTGTGCCTTATTTCCAAAACACCCTCCCTTGATAAGGAACCCCTGGAATCTGGCACCCCCCGGAGACTAGGGTGGGGTGCAACAGTTGTGGCCAGACGTCGCGTGAATCCCCCTGGTTGAAATAATCAATTTGTCCCTTGGCACGGGGACATTCCCAGGGGAGCTGAAGGAAGCAGTGGTGTGTCCGCTCTTAAAGAAAATTCCTTTAGATCTATCCAATTACCGCCCAATTTCAAATCTTCCGTATCTGGGCAAGGTAATTGAGAGAGCGGTTGCTGAACAGCTTGGCAGGTTTCTGGAGGAAACATCAGCTTTAGACCCATTTCAGTCCGGTTTCCGTCCTGGTTTCGGGACCGAGACGGCCCTGGTCGCTCTAACAGATGATCTCCGTAGACAATTGGATCGAGGTGGGTCAGGACGGCTGATTCTCTTAGATTTGTCAGCAGCCTTTGACATGGTCGATCATGATCTTTTGGACCACCGCCTCGCCGACATGGGGATACAGGGCATAGCCCGACAGTGGCTGTGCTCTTTTATCTATGGTCGGGGACAGAGGGTGGCGCTAGGGAGGGAGATGTCACCACGCCACTCCTTGGTGTGTGGAGTGCCGCAGGGCGCAATCCTCTCCCCGATGCTTTTTAACATCTTTATGCTCCCCCTCGCCCAGATTGTCCAGAGCTTTGGGCTGGGTTGTCACCAATATGCTGATGACACTCAGCTCTATCTGCTGATGGATGGCCACCTGTCGTGTCCCCAATGGTAACTGTAGCTAGCCGTCAAGAACGCACGCCACTCCGAGAAGTCAGCGGAAGATGTCTTGAAGTTTATTGTACAGCACACAGAGAAACGTGGAAAGTCCGTGAGGATTCTGAGGAGGCCATCTCAGAATCCCCCTTATGTACACCTTGCTGGGTGACTCCCAATTCCCCCCTCCCTTCTGCCCTAAAGGTCCGGGGTTAATCCTCTTTCCCACCCGGGGTGGCTTGGACAAAAGAGTTAACTGCTCTGGTCTACCTGCACTATTCATGGGTGCTTTTTACATTGTTATTGCGATGCTGACGGTTCCCGCCCGCCGCTGATGATTTGCGGTTCCCTTCCGCACCTGGGGTTGGGCCATCAGGTACGCACCCATCCTGGGGTTGTTTACCCCTCGAGGCATGCCTGGGCGAGGTCGGGTCTTGCTGCGCTCGGTTTAACCCCTGTGCGCCTGGCTCCGCTGTCGCCCCCTTTCCTGCCCTGCTGCAAGGTTCCCCTTCCTGGCGCCCGCATGGCGCGACCCTGTCTAGTCGGGTCACGACATCCTGCCCCCCCGAAACTGACTTCCCCCTCCCCTGGGGAGCGTTCTGAGTCCCGGGGCCCCCCGGCCGGTTTGGCCACTGTTGGTGGAATCTCTTGACCAGCTGTGGGGCCAAAACGTCCGACGCCCACACCCACTCTCGGTCCCCCGTAGCAAAGTCCTTCCACTCCACCAGGTACTGCAAACGCCCTCTGTAGAGTCTGGAGTCCAAAATGTCCTTAACCTCATGGTGCTCCCCTCCTGCCAGGATCAACGGGGTGGGTGGCGCCGCCACGGGGTGCCAACCGTCGTCCTCCGGGGACTTCTTCAGCAAGCTGAAGTGGAACACCGGGTGTATCTGTTGCAAGTTCTTTGGGAGTTCCAGCTTCGCAGAAACTCCGTTGATTACCTCTAACACTTTAAACGGGCCCAAGTACCGAGGCCCGAGTTTCTTGCTGGGGAGGCCCAGCTTCAAGTGCCGCGTGGACAGGTAGACCCGGCACCCCGCTTTGATGTCCCCCGCCGGTCTTCTTCGCTGGTCCGCCGTCCTCTTCTGCGCCGCCTTGACCTCCAGCAGTTGTTCCCGAAGGGACTCCCAGCACCTGGCCGTCCTCTCTCTCCACTTTCCGAGCTCCTCCGGCTCCCGGGCGGTGGGCTCTCCCAAGTCCGGCAGGTGCCTCAGGTCGATCCCGTAGACCACGGCGAAGGGGGACATCTCCGTGCTGCTATGTACGGAGTTATTATAAGCGAACTCCGCCAACGGAAGCAGCTGTGACCAGTCGTCCTGCTGGTAGCAACCAAAACACCGCAGGTACTGCTCCAGCACCTGGTTGACCCGTTCCGTCTGTCCGTCAGTCTGGGGGTGGTAGGCCGAGCTGAGTCCCTGTTCGATCCCCAGCAGTCCCAGGAACGCCTTCCAAAATCGGGACACAAACTGGGAGCCACGATCGGAAATGACCTTGTCTGGAACCCCATGGAGCCGGAAGATGTGCTCCATGAACAGCTTTGCCACCTGGGTGGCGGTAGGCAGTGAGGCGCAGGGCACGAAATGGGCTTGCTTGGAGAACAGGTCCACCACGACCCATATTGCTGTCTTGCCTCGGCTGGGTGGCAGATCCGTAATAAAGTCCATGGAGATCACCGACCAAGGTCGAGGTGGGACCTCCAGGGGCTGTAGGAGGCCCTGCGGCTTGCCCACTGCCGGCTTGCAGGTGAGGCAGATGGGGCAGCCTGCAACGTAGTCCTTGACATCTTTACGGAGCGTGGGCCACCAGAAGCTCCGCCGAACCAGCTTCCACGTCTTGACGAAGCCGAAGTGCCCAGCCGCTTTGGCGTCGTGGCATGCTTCCAGGGCGGCCCTCCGGAGGGGTTCCGGGACGTACGCGGCGCTCCCTCTTCGCCAGATGTCCCCTTCCAGTGTCAAGGAGTCCCGCAGGTTCTGTAGTTCCGTGTCTGTCGGATACGCTGCCACTAGTCTGTCACGGAGCGCTGCAGAAGGCTGGCTGCGCTCCCGGGGGGGTGTCCCATCTTGACCCCCTGTCTGTCCCTCTTTCCTCCTAGCCTGGTTACGGGTGGTGACGGCTCGGGCTAGGTGTTTGTCCTCAAATAGCGGACGCATCTCTGTGCGGACGTCCGCCTCGTACTGGGGCAGGCGAGACAGGGCGTCCGCGAGGAAGTTGTCCTTCCCGGGGATGTGGCTTAGCTGGAAATCGTACCGGGAGAAGAACTCTGCCCACCGCATGTGCTTGGCGGTCAGCTTCCGTGGCTGTCGGAGGGCCTCGAGGTTGCGGTGGTCTGTCCAGACCTCAAACGGTTCCCTTGCCCCCTCCAGCCAGTGTCTCCACTCCTCAAGCGCCATGCGGATGGCCGCTGCCTCCTTCTCCCAGGTAGACCAGTTCCTTTCCGCCTTCCCAAACTTCCGGGACAGGTACGCTCCGGGCCTCAGACGGCCCTCCCCGTCCCTCTGCAGGAGTACCGCCCCCATGGCCACATCACTAGCGTCTACCTGTACCACCATGGGCCGGGCTGGATCCACATGGATCAGCGTAGGCTCGGCGGCGAACGCCCCTTTGAGCCCCTGGAAAGCCTCCTCCGCCCGGGACCCCCAATCCAGAGCCGCCCCGGGACGCTTGGCCCCCTTTCCTTTCCCTTGGTACCTAGGAGATCGGTGAGGGGGGTCACCAAGGCCGAATAGTTGGGCAAAAAGCCCCTGCAGAAATTTGCGAACCCTAGCAGGCTCTGGAGTTGGCGCCGTGTCCGCGGCCGCTCCCACCCCAGGACTGCCTCCACCTTCTGGGGATCCATGGCCACCCCCGCCGCTGAGATCCTATACCCCAGGTAATCTAAGGAGGGGCGGTGGAACTCGCACTTGGGCAACTTGACGTATAGGTGGTTGTCCAGGAGTCTCTGCAAGACCTCCCGGACCAACCGGACGTGTTCCCGGGGGTCCCGACTGTACACCAGCACATCGTCCAGGTAGACCACCACCCCTTTGTACAGGAGGTCGTGGAGTACCTCGTTGATGAGGCTCATGAACACCCCCGGGGCCCCGCTCAAACCGAACGGCATTACCAGGAACTCGAACTGTCCAAACTGGCAGTTAAAAGCCGTCTTCCATTCGTCCCCCTCCCGGACCCGCACCCGGTAGTATGCCTCCCTTAAGTCTAGCTTCGTGAAGATCGTGCCGGTACCCAACTGGTCCAGCAGATCCGGGATGAGGGGGAGCGGGTATGCGTTCCCTGCCGCTATGGCGTTCAACCCTCTATAGTCCTGGCACAACCTCCGGGTGCCATCCTTCTTGCCCACGAAGATGACCGGAGCCCCCATGGGGCTCTTGGCGGGGCGGATGAACCCTCTGGCCAGATTCTTGTCCAGGAACTCCCTGAGGTCCTGGAGTTCCTCCCCGGACATCTTGTAGATGCGTCCCTTGGGGAGGACCGCATCTTCTGGGATGTCGATGGCGCAATCTGTGCGGCGGTGGGGGGGCAGCTCGTCTGCCTCGGTTTCCCCGAACACCGCCGCCAGATCCCGGTACTCCGGGGGTATCTCTGGCGCCACCACATCCAGCTTGCCCTCACCCCCGTGGACCCCTTTGGCCTCCCCCTTTCCAGGGCACTGGGGGTCCGATTCGACCCTGTGCTGCCCACACCTATCCAGGTCGAACGTCAGGCGCCCTGAGCGCCAGTCTACTATGGGGTTATGTTCCACCAGCCAATCCAACCCCAGCACTACCTGGTACCCGTCCGTGGGGACCCTGACTAGCATCCTGGACTCCCGGTGGTCCCCCACCCACAAGGAGACCGGCCCTACTTCCACCCCAAACGGACCCCCCTTTATGGGACTGCCGTCCATCTGGACGAAAACTAAGGGGGTGCTCCGAACCTGGGTGGGCAAGTCCAGTTCCTTGGCCACTTCGGGGTGCAGCATACTGTGGTCGCAGCCCGAGTCCAGCAGCGCATCGCCCGTCCATTGCTTGCCACCGTCCGGGTTTTCCAGCCTCACCCGGACCAGGTTGGGTGGTCTTCCCGCCCGTTTCTTGGGGTCCGTTGACCCTGGTGGGACCTGCAGCCGGGCGTCCTTTACTGCAGGTCCAGGTCGTTTCCCGACCCTGAGCCTTCGGAGTCGGACTGGCGCTTTCCCCTTGGCTCCGTCGCGACAGCCGCCCGGCTCCCGGTCTTGGGTGTCCTACTGGTTCCCGACGTCGCTTGGGACCCTGCCGGGGTCCGGACCTCTCCTGGGGGTCGCTTGGGGCACGCCACCGCATAGTGTCCTGCCCCCCCGCACCTCATGCAGAGTCCCTCCCGGCGTCTCCTCTCCCGTTCCGGGTCGGGGGTGCGCTTGGGCCGGGGGACCCCCGCGCCATTGGCGGGGCGGAGGGTCCCTGAGTTCTCCGCGGGCCTTCGGTCCTTGCCCGCCCTGGGTTCTAGCTCCAGCATCCCCAGGTCTGCTTCCAACTGAGCCACCGTGCGGCACCAGCCGTCCAGGGTTGACAGTTCCCGGGGGGTCCCTTTCACTACGGCCCACTTGCGGAGCTCAGGATGGAGGCCCTCCTTGAAATAGTGGACGAGGACCTCCTCGTTCCAGGAGGAGATTCGGCGCCGGCCTCCCCCCTGAACATGTCTACATAGTCCTGTACCGGGAGACCCCCTTGCCTGGCCTTCTGGACCCGTCGCTTCGCCTTCTCCTCCGCCTGCGGGTCTTGGAAGCGCTCTCGAAGGGCCGCCAAGAAATCCTCCAGGGTGGCCAGAGCCGGGTCCCTGCGGTCGACCAGGAGCATGGCCCACTGGCCGGCCTTCCCCTGCAGGGAGGAGATGACCGCCGCTACCAAGTCCTCTGGGTCGCAGTCGTCTCCCCCATACCTTCTGGCGTGGTTCCTTGCGTGGAAGATGAAGGTGGAGAGTTCCGCCGAGGCCCCCTCGTAAACGGCCTTCAGCTCCGGGGGCGGCCTGCGCCGCGCCGTCGCCCCCCGGCGGACGTGCCTCCCGCGGGCCTCCGGGGTCGCTGCCGCGCGCTCGTCCTCGCTGCTGTCGCCCGTGGAACTCCCCGCCACTACGTCGTCCTCCAGCCGGCTGCTGCGATGTCTTGGCGGGGGAAGCCTGCCCCCTCGGGGCCGTCCCGTCCAACCACGTCAGCCGCTGAGTCACTCCGGGCTCCTGACCTGAGCCCTCCCCTGGGGTCTGCCGACTGCAGACCCCCGATCCCGCGTGGCCTTGGCTCCCGCCGCCGCTACGACTTGTCCGGGGCACCGCGCCCCCACAGGCCTGGTCCAACGACCGGCCTGACTCCTCGTCAACCCGCAGCCGCTCCCAGATGAGGCGGTTCAGCTGCTCCTGGAGTCGCCGTAGCTCGCCCAGGCTCCCGCTGTCTGGTCCGGCCGAGGAAAGACTCCGTTGATTTGAGGTGAACAGATCCGCCGGCCGCTCGAGTAGGATGCTCGAGGTAACGGGGGTCTGAAAACGTGCCGCTCCGCGCCATGGGGTCGCCATCTCGGTAGCTGCCGGTAAGCGATCCCAACACGATACGGACGTTGAAGTTTTTGGAGAATCCTCACTATGTCGTGTCCCCAATGGTAACTGTAGCTAGCGTCAAGAACGCACGCCACTCCGAGAAGTCAGCGGAAGATGTCTTGAAGTTTATTGTACAGCACACAGAGAAACGTGGAAAGTCCGTGAGGATTCTGAGGAGGCCATCTCAGAATCCCCCTTATGTACACCTTGCTGGGTGACTCCCAATTCCCCCCTCCCTTCTGCCCTAAAGGTCCGGGGTTAATCCTCTTCCCACCCGGGGTGGCTTGGACAAAAGAGTTAACTGCTCTGGTCTACCTGCACTATTCATGGGTGCTTTTTACATTGTTATTGCGATGCTGACGGTTCCCGCCCGCCGCTGATGATTTGCGGTTCCCTTCCGCACCTGGGGTTGGGCCATCAGGTACGCACCCATCCTGGGGTTGTTACCCCTCGAGGCATGCCTGGGCGAGGTCGGGTCTTGCTGCGCTCGGTTTAACCCCTGCGCGCCTGGCTCCGCTGTCGCCCCCTTTCCTGGCCTGCTGCAAGGTTCCCCTTCCTGGCGCCCGCATGGCGCGACCCTGTCTAGTCGGGTCACGACACCACCCCGACTCGGCCCCGGACACACTGACCAGTTGCTTGGAGGCTGTGGCTGAATGGTTTCGTGGGAGCCGACTGAAACTAAATCCGTCGAAGACAGAGGTCCTCTGGCTGGGTCGGGATGGCATGGGGATGAGGAACCAACTCCCTTCTCTTGCGGGGGCCCAATTAGTGCCATTGCCTTCTGTTAAGAGCTTGGGTGTAATCCTTGACACCTCCCTTTCCATGGAGGCGTCAGGTTACAGCAACAACCAAGGCAACATTTTTTCACCTTCGCCGTATCAAGCAGTTGGTCCCTTACCTTTACCGCCCCGACCTGGCCACAGTGATCCATGTGACGATCACCTCCAGGCTTGACTACTGTAATTCGCTCTACGCGGGGCTGCCCTTGAAGCTGTCCCAGAAACTCCAGTGGGTGCAGAATGCTGCAGCGAGGCTCCTCACGGGGTCCCTGCCATGGGAGCATATTCACCCAGTGCTCTTCCAGCTGCACTGGCTCCCGGTGGAGTACAGGGTCAGATTTAAGGTGCTGGTTTTGACCTTTAAAGCCCTTCGCGGCCTAGGACCCTCGTACCTACGGGACCGCCTCTCCTGGTATGCCCCACGGAGGACCTTAAGGTCCGTAAATAGCAACACCTTAGAGGTCCCGGGCCCTAAGGAAGTTAGATTAGCCTCAACCAGAGCCAGGGCCTTCTCAACACTGGCTCCAACCTGGTGGAACGCCCTGTCTCATGAGACCAGGGCCCTGCAGGATCTGATTTCTTTCCGCAGGGCCTGTAAGACAGAGCTGTTCCACTTGGCCTTTGGCTTGGAATCAATTTGATCCCCTCCCCCCTCTTTCCTTTTTTCCTTCTGAGATGGAACTCCTATTTGGGGACTTCCCTGGCATTTTTCTGGCCCATGTAGGACCAGTCTGGATAGTCAGCCTTGGTGAAGAGTTGACGGTTTCTTCCCAAATAGTTTTGATTTGAGTTCTACTGAAATGAGGCTGCACTTTAATGTTGTTTTTAATCTTGTTTTTAAGTTGTATTTTAATCAATTGTTTTATACTTGGTGTTAGCTGCCCTGAGCCCGGTCTTGGCTGGGGAGGGTGGGGTATAAATAAAAATTTATTTATTTAATTATTTATTATTATTATTATTATTATTATTATTACTATTAAGGTGTGCCGGAAGTGAATATCACTCGCCGTACCAAAACTTGGGGTCATCCAGTGAAGCTGAATGGTGGGAGATTCAGGACAGACTGGAAAAATCAGTTTCTACACAGCACACAAGGGATTTGCCACCAGAAGACAAACTGATGGCAAATTTTTGGCCCTGTTTTTTTCAGCAAGGAGAAGGGGGGGGGGTAAATTTGGTTCAAAAATCACACAAAGCTCACGGTGTGCTCTTGGGCCAGCCAGTATCTGTCAGCCTAGTCTGCCCCAGAGAGTTGTTGGGAGGATAAAATGGGGTGGGCAGAAAAAACCATGTAGAGCACCCTGACCTCTTTGGAGAAACATAAATGTAATAAACAAGTGAATGCATGATATGAAGCCAATCCAAAGCTGCAGTGTAGAGATGTTCTTGGACTTGCCCAGCTAAGCCTGTGTTTCATAAGGTTTTCTTCCATCTCTTTGCAGCAGCAGCATCCCTCCTCTGACCTTTGCTCAAAGCAAAACCTTCCTCCAGGGCGAGGGAGAGGATGTGCAACGCTCTACTAATCGGCAACTCCCGCCCAGAGCATCCAGCAGGTCTGCAGGCTTTGCCATCGCTGTGCCTAAAGCAAAAGGAATTCAGGCAAGTCAGCATTTCAGAGGCAGGGACAAATCCCACTTCTCAGGCGTTAATTGAGGAAAAACTGGAAATGGTTTTGAATGTCTCTATAGGATCTTCTGGAGGAACACCAAGAAACTTACACAAGCACAAGTCACCTTGTCTCAGAGACATCAATCATTCCAAAAGTTAGGGCACCGTTTAAACACAGGCAAGATACAGACTCTGAAGCAGGACTTTAAGATATACATGACTGGGCACAAGCACACCTGACTGCCCCCTTTGGTCCCATTTTGAAGAGCCAGGCCAAGGTGGGTTTGGAGTGCAAGGGTTCTTTGGGAGGTCCATCCTACATGGTCCGTCGTAGCTCTTGGATCTCACGGAATAGTTGGGATTTTGTGTTTCCTGGCAGCGGAAATTTATCAGCCTCCTGCATCAGAGAAAGGATGCCTCAGAGTACCAGTGGCAAAGAAGCATCACCTGGAGAGGGCCATTGCCCTCCTTCCCCGCTGGCAGGCTTCCCAGAGGCATGGGGTTGGCCAGGTAGGAAACCGGATGTTGGAGAAGCTTTCTTTGCCTCACAGAAGAGCCTCCATCGCTGAGTTTGGGACGGGAGCCAAGACAGGCAGGGTGACCCCTGGATTGGATGTAAGTGCAAAGGCAGGCAGGTGGAGGTTGGCTGAGAGCAGATAGAGGTTGTTGGGGCAGAGCCCCATGGAGCAGCATCCACTGTGCCAAGTCCAGGAGAACATCAGAACCGTCACAACAGGTCCAGGGGGAAGGGAAAGGTGCACACGGCTGGCTAGCACAGATTCCCTGGCTAGCACACGGCTGGCTAGCACAGATTCCCAGATTCTCACACACATGGATTGCCAAAATATGTCCCTGATTACTCAGGCAGCTTCTTTGAGGCATATATATAGGCCTCAAATATCATGCCTGTTAGGACATATTCATGCCCACGATCCTCAGCAAGGATGAGAGTCATGAAGACTTCTGGATGTTGTTGGACTCCAACTCTCACCAGCCCCAGCCAGCAAGGCCAATGGCCAGTTGTGGGGACAGAGGATGAATTCAATTCAGCTCACATTTAAAGGCAAACATACCAAATTTGTACTTTCTGAAGTAATACGTGAAACACCTTTTGAAATTCGCATGCATAGGGCAAAGTGCATTTACTAGTGAAAATAACATATAAAACATTGTATTGGGGAAATTGCTTTGCAGAAATGTGTGCAAAAATGCATATAAAATGTATATATTAGAAGAAATTTGCACTAAAATGCTAGTGAATATCATCATTGCATGCGGTCTCCACACTTATTTCTTTTGTTTTTGTCCTATTGTATTATTGAAGCACTATAGGAACTCTGTCAACCCTGTCTGACCAGCGTTTGACCAGGGATGGGAGTAGTGGTGGGGAATGAATTGGAAGGAAACATTTCCTATGCAAATCCCCCACCCCACCCCCGTGATTGCCAGCAACTGGTTCTGAGGCAAACTTCCCAGGCCTACTGGAAACTCAACCTTAGGCCTCCTGCATTCAGCACACACTCTGACACTGATCTCCTCTGACCAGCCTGCTCACTCCATTGCTCTTGGAAAGGCCTTGTGTCCGTTCCCGTAATCTGATCCAGGTGTGAGGAATCTTTTTCAGCTGGAGGGACACATTCCCTTCTGAGCAACTCTCTAGGGACCACGTCCCACCTCCCTCTCTATCCTCCGTGAAGTGAAGCCAGAACCATGGGTGCCTTCCAGCCAAAGAGGGTGTGAATTGGAGCAGCGAGAAGGCTGGTCTGGAAAGGGGAGGTGTAGCCTGGGCAGAGTCCAGGGGCCAGACAGAGAGGGCAAAAGGGTCGAGCTCAACTGCTAGGCCTGAGGTAAGGTGGGCCTTCTGAGTGGAATAACCTCCCAAGGGAGCTTCTCCTGGCTTCCTGTAGGTGGGTTTCAGAACAGACCTGTGAAGTCTGTTAAAACCTTCCTTTAGGATAGGTTTTTTTGGAGAGGCACACCTCTTGCAGATGTTGTTCTTGCATTTTCTTACTCAAGTTAATGTTTCGTGGCTATTCTGTGCCATCACAGGATTGTGCTGGGTTTTAATTTCATTTTTTCCCCCCAATGCAAGTTCCTTTTCACCGGGAAAGCAGAACGTACAGCAAAGCCCCAAACTGCTCAACCACACTGGCTCCAGGGCCAGTTCAAGGTAGCTTGAGGAGGAAAAACCAAATGGGTTTACAAGTTCTGCAGTCTCTGCGCAGAAGCAATCAAGGCCATTTCCAAGGGGCTTGCACAAGAGAACGAGGCACTCATTGGCAGCTCCAAAGTGCTCCAGGTGCTTCAAACACACTACCCTGGCAAACTTCACAACAACCCTGCATGGTGGCTTGTTGTTGTTGTTGTTGTCCCTAACATGTGGGGATTAAAGATAGCAGCTTGCTTAAGTCTGAGTACTTACCATACATTTAAAGCACATGACTTCCCACAAAGAACTGTAGTTTGCCCCCTCACAGAGCTACAGCCCCCAGCAGCCTTAAACTACAGTTCCCAGGGTTCTGTGCTTTAAATGTATGGTGTGGATCTGCCTTCAGTGTGTGTTAAGGGTCACACCCCTACATTCCTCATGGCAGAGACGAGATTTGGACCAGGGATGCCCTGACCCAACCATCAGCCTCCACAGTGTACCAGCTCTTGATAGACCTGCCCACCCAACCTGGTGAGGCCTGCTGGCTTTACAGTCGTACCTTGTGTTACGAATGCTGCATGTTGCGTTCATCAAGGGTTACGAATGCGCCGAACCCGGAAGTACCGGAATGGGTTACTTCCGGGTTCGGCGGTTCGCGCATGCGCAGACGCGCAAAATGACGTCACGCGCATGCGCAGAAGCGCCGAATCGCATCGTGCACATGCGCAGACGCGACGCTTCAGGATACACGATGCTCATGATGCAAACGGGGCTCCGGAACGGATCCCGTTCACATCCAGAGGTACCACTGTACTTTATGAAGGGGGATTGGGCAAGCTCAACGGGGAGGAGAACGTTCTCACCAGCAACAATTATTGGTGGGTTTCCCAGAAGCACCTGCCTGGCCACTGTGGGAAACAGGACGTTGGGATATCTCAGCCTTTGTCAACCCAACATGAGTCCCAGTCAGCAGCCCATCAAGTTGGCAAAGTCTGGTCTCAATGAATCTTGGATTTGATCCCCCACAGTATGCCATGTCAAACCATATATTTTAATTATCTTCCATGATTGGCAGCTGCTCTCCAGGATCTCAAACAGGAATCTTTCCCATCCTAGATGCCAGGGATTGAACCTGGGATCCTTTGCCTGCAAGGCAGGTGCCTCTGCCCTTCCCTCTTATGTCCTCCTCAACGTCACACAGGAGCCTGCCTTCTACAGGCTCCTCTATCCCAGGATCATCTGATGCTCTACAGGGTCAGGGATGATGGGAACTGGTGTCCAACAACATCTTCAGGGTAGCCCATTGCCGGCCCCAGATCTGCTCCAACTGGAAGAGGCTTTCCACCATAAAGGGTTCTTTCTCAGCCCAACTACCAGAGATCTTTAACAGAAAAAGGAGGGGGATTCTGTGTGGAAGCTAAGGACCCTCTCCCTGAACATCCACAAGACCTTCCCAAGAGAACATGCCCCAGGCGGACCTGAAGTGCCTGCCTTCCCCCCACCATCCCTAATCTGCCACCTGAAGCAACCATCTCACCTGGCTTCCCAGCAGGGCCATCACAGACTGGCTTGGCCCTATGGTGGTCATAAGCACCTGTCCCAACTTTGCCTGCCTGCTTACCACCAAAAGAGAAGGGTGCTACTCATGGCAGACCCTTACCTTGAGGTTTGGACGCCTCCGTGGCATTTGGGGCGGTCATAGCAATGCACACGTCATCCTGCGGGAACTGGTCACACTTGAGCATCTCGGGCCAGTAGAAGCCAAAGAACTGCATGACGGGCTCACAGGCGTCGCGGACGGCCTCGCAGAGCCAGCGGCAGGGGTAGATGGGCCTGTCCAGGCAGACGGGGGCAAAGAGGGAGCAGAGGAAGACCTGGGTGCCAATGTGGCAGTTCTTGTTGAGCAAAGGCACCCAGCTGCTGGCTTGCTGCTTCACCTCCGCCATGGTCTCGTGGTCCAGGAGGTTGGGCAAGACCATCTTGTCGTAGCCCACGCTGTGGCACAGGCGGAGGTCAGCCGGGATGGCCACGCACTGAGGGGGCTTGGTGTAGAAGCGCCCGCTCTGGTAGGCGCTGATGTCGGACTGGAAGCTGACGTAGTCATACTCGTTGCCCTTGGCCAGGCCGGACAGGAGAAGAAGCCCAACGGCCACTAGGACCAGCACCCGTGGCCCCTTCCGGGAGGGGCCTCTGGAGCACAAGGCTGCACCCATTCTCGGAAGGAAGCCCAAGCTAGTCATCAGCCGCCTGCTCTTTCCTCCGAGGTCTGGAGGTTGGCAAAGGAGGATGGGGGGAGCACGAAGATGGTCGTGACTCCCTCCCCCAGGCGAGACCCCCATCAGCTGCTTCGGCGCAGCTCTTCCCCCAGTTGCTCCACGGGGTGCGGGACGCTGCTCTGCTGCCCGGATCCCCTTCCAGATCACAATCAGCAGCGGGACCCGAGCTGACCACCAAAGAGCACTTTCTTGCCGAGAGTTTCGGAGCCCCTTTCCCCCGCAGCCAATCAGTGCCGGCCTGCGCCCCTCCCCTTTTCTCTGCCCCCTCCCTCTCTCCCCCCAGCTGTCACTCAAGGGCTGCCTTAGCCAATGGCGTCGCTGGCCGGGGCTCGTTTCCAGGCTGCGCGGGTCCCCTCCCCTCTTCGCGGGTCCAGCGCGGCGCTTTGGCGCGGCGGGGAAGGTGAGCTGCGGGATCTCGGGCGCGTTTCCTGGCCAGCATCCCCCGCGGGTGCGCATCTGGCTCGCTCGCGCTGGCAGCCGGGGTAGCGCCATCCTGCTGGGCACGATTTGCTTCGGCGAGCCCGACGAGGCGAACTCCTTCGAAAGGGGTTTCGTTTCGTTTTGTGGGTTTCGCATAGAATCGCAGCTGGAAGTTGCGCGTGCTTCCTGGCAAGGAAGGGCAACGCCTCAGCCCAGCGGGATTTTCCTCCAGACCCCGTAATGGGCGCAAAAGGTGCGCAGCGCGGCTTCAGTAAGCACTCTCTCACGGAAGTAAGGCCCCACTAGTTTTCAACATGGCTTACTTCCAAGTAAGTATACTCTCGAGGGGGCGTGTATTTGTGCAGCCCGGTATTGTAGGTTTACCCCAAAGTGAATTAACAGCGCAAGCCTAGCCACGTCTACTCAGAAGGAAGTCCTGTTGAATTCAAGGGGGCTTGCTCCCAGGTAAGTGGGGTTAGGATTGCAGCCTACGTTCCGCGGTGTTCAAGAGAACATCGGGTTTTCTACGGGTGGGGATGGATAAGACACCCCACTCCGGACCCCTTTGGTGCGTGGCCCCTCTTGGAGTCTTCGGTGTGCTAAAGGATGCAGCCTTCAAGCCAGACCCGCAGTCTTACTCTGTAGGTCTGATGCGAAGAGCCAGAGTGCGGGGCAACCTCCTGGACCACGAGACTAGAGTGTGGTGCTGATAACGCCAAGGATGCGGGTTTGATCCCCATATGGGACAGCTACATATTCCTGCATTGCAGGGGGTTGGACTAGATGATCCTCAGGGTCCCTTCCAGCTCTATGATTCTATATGTAAGAAACTCATTTATATTTTGGGAACGATTCATGCTCTTATGTATCTGCATTGTTTTATACTTTCTGGATGTCCCATGGTCATATTATAAAGTAATTGTGTTCTATGTCATAAATAAAGAACAGCTGTGAGTTGTTTCTTTTTGTTTCCAATGTATTTCTTGTCAAGAAAAAAAAATCGATGTGGCGTGAGCACATTTTTATTCTGAAAGTGTGGCCCAGAGAAGAAAGTATGAGAACCACTGGCTTATAGGATTGCAGCCTAAAAGGAACTAAGAAATATCAGTCAATCTTCCCATTTTGCAGAATAGGCACAGCATTTTTGTGGGAGGGGGATACCAGTCCAAGAAAAATGATGCTAGGAGGGCCACTGGATTCAGAAACTATTTTATATCACAGCAGCGCACCCTCCTGGAAGTATTTTTAGTCTGTCTTTTTGGAGGGGGGCCACCTACCAGATTTCAACAAATTTCTGCCTCTGCTCCTTTAATGGGCAATAATACAATCATAAGCTATCACATTCAACATTGTTGAAATGAGTTATTACAATCATATGTACACTTGATTTTTTTAAGGAAGTACATTTTAAGAACTAGTACATTTGAGAACAAGTAAAAATACTTATCTATCCACCCTTACTACAACAACACTAAAAAATAATAATAAATGCTTAGACATCATCGCAGGGTGGGGTATGTGCAATGGGCTCTGCCCAGTTGCTCCAAGGGTCCCTGCAGAGGAAGGCTGTTGTTAAGTAGATGGAAGGGGGTTGTGTTGTTCCTGCTCTCAGAGACATCAATCATTCCAGGGTTGAGTTCTGACCTGGACAAGTTCAGGGGCTCAACGTGAGCACAAAGTAAGCATGAGCTCTTGGCTGTTCTGGACTCTGGTGTTTTCCCTTCACTTGTTTTGATGCATACAGTATTAACCAGAGTTTATAGGAGAAGGAAAAGTACACACCTGCCTGACAGGTAAAAAGAGGAGACAGGCACTCCATGTCCCTAGCTGGGCATCTAGTTCACTAACCAATGACAAGCTGGAGGAGGGGCCCCACCCACCCATTTGCCCTTTCCTTTGTTTCCCTTAATGGCCCATCACCCAGGTGATCACCTCAACACAGGAAACTAGCCTGGCTTCAGTGCCTTTTTTCTAGAAAAATAGGTGCCTGCACTCACAATGAAGTTGTTACAGTAAGTGCCACACTTTTTAACAACAACAAAAAAAGAGGTGCCTGGTACTGCGCACCCTTGAGTACCCCCTGGGGGGAATACACTGCCTGGCTTATATTTTAACACTTGCTGGATCCAGGGGTTAGAAGGGTCTCACAGACAGCCTACTTCCACCCAACCCAAACTCATAACCATATTGTTTCTTCAGTGCCACTGGGCTGGGTTCCTTCCTGCATTCAAACAACTTAGATGTAAATTATTTTTCTTCCCCTGCTGGCATTTTCAAAGATGACACTGCCTTGAGACTTACATAGATGCCATAAGGCTCATCAGAGTGCAAGCTGAGCTGCCCAAATGATGGTTGCTGTGTGGAACAGCAGATTCAAAGGATGCATCATGGTTTAAACTCAGTGTTCCCCAAACTGATGCCTTCCAGAGGCTTGGGCTCCCAGGCTTGATCATGCTGAAGTGAAACACAACATTTTTAACAGGGTGGCAAGTAATATTGAACAGGCTTGGCACAGTTTCATATAAATACCACAAGACAATACCACAAGACAAGCTAGGTTTACAGATCTCTTTTCTGAACCTAAGCGTTTGCAGTCTGGCTGGTTCTCCTTCCTTCAAAATTATATGGGACTATATATGTATTTTCCTCACAGTTGCACTGCATCATGGGCATTGTAGTTTCAAGTCCTCTGCAAATAGATTCTTGTACATTATGTTTCACAATGGTGACACTGTGTCCATGAATTTCATAGTTTTAAATATATTTAGTTGTATGTACACAAATTCACTCAAATGCTAAGTATCAATTGGCATAGCACACTGGCTAAGACCTGAGTCAGATGCCCCCAGTTCAGATCTCTTGATATTTTTATCTCCTTATTCTCAAGAAAGAAGCAAGAAAATGAGTGCACAGAGACCCGTGTACTTTAAATCCCACAGTATCCAAAATTCTGCCTGCCTCTAGGTAATAAGTGCTCTTGGTCCACCCAATCCTTATCTCAGTATTTCTTGTCAGCAAAAAAATCCTGGATGTGTGACTTAAGCATAATGGATTCCTTAGCCCCATGAAGTCCAGAGTGTGGTGCTCCTTGATCTACCATCTCACAAGAAACAAGACAGTGAAACGAGCAAATACATTTGGGGGGGGGGGGCAGAAGGTGTGGCAGTTGCTGGAATAGTGCAGGGATAACCAACAACAACAAGCACCCAACATTACAAGTTTATAATAATTATAATAATAATTTATTATTTATACCCCGCCCATCTGGCTGGGTTTCCCCAGCCACTCTGGGTGACTCCCAATCGAATATTAAAAACACAATACAGTGGTACCTCAGGTTACAGGCGGTTGGAGGATGGATGGCGGCTAACAGATTGAGGTTGAATCCTGACAAGACAGAAGTACTGTTCTTGGGGGACAGGGTGCGGGCGGGTGTGGGGGACCTTCCTGTCCTGAATGAGGTAACTGTGCCCCTGAAGGACCAGGTGCGCAGCCTGGGAGTCATTTTGGACTCACAGCTGTCCATGGAGGCGCAGGTTAATTATGTGTCCAGGGCGGCTGTCTACCAGCTCCATCTGGTACGCAGGCTGAGACCCTACCTGCCCGCGGACTGTCTCGCCAGAGTGGTGCATGCTCTGGTTATCTCCCGCTTGGACTACTGCAATGCACTCTACGTGGGGCTACCTTTGAAGGTGACCCGGAAACTGCAACTAATCCAGAATGCGGCAGCTAGACTGGTGACTGGGAGTGGCCGCTGGGACCATATAACACCGGTCCTGAGAAAACTACATTGGCTCCCAGTACGTTTCCGAGCACAATTCAAAGTGTTGGTGCTGACCTTTAAAGCCCTAAACGGCCTCGGTCCTGTATACCTGAAGGAGCGTCTCCACCCCCACCGCTCAGCCCGGACACTGAGATCCAGCGCTGAGGGCCTTCTGGCGGTTCCCTCACTGCGAGAAGCAAAGCTACAGGGAACCAGGCAGAGGGCCTTCTCGGTAGTGGCGCCCGCCCTGTGGAACGCCCTCCCCAGCAGAGGTTAAGGAGATGAACAACTATCTGACATTCAGAAGATACCTCAAGGCAGCCCTATTTAGGGAAGCTTTTAACCTGTGATTTTAATGTCTTTTGTGTCTGTTGGAAGCCGCCCAGAGTGGCTGGGGGAGACCCAGCCAGATGGGCGGAATAGAAATAAAAAATTATTATTATTATTATTACAGATGCTTCAGCTTACAGACGCTTCAGTTTACAGACTCCGCTAACCCAGAAATAATACCTCGGGTTAAGAACTTTGCTTCAGGATGAGAACAGAAAATCATGTCGCGGCAGCAGGAGGCCCCATTAGTTAAAGTGGTACCTCAGGTTAAGAACAGTTTCAGGTTAAGAACAGACCTCCAGAAAGAATTAAGTTCTTAACCCCGAGGTACCACTGTACAGCATTAAACATTAAAAACTTCCCTAAATAGGACTGCCTTCAGATGTCTTTTAAAAGTAGGATAGTTGCTTATTTTCTTGACATCTGATGGGAGGGTGGTTCCACAGGGTAGGTGCCATGACCGAGAAGGCCCTCTGCCTGGTTCCCTGTAACCTCACTTCTCGCAGTGACGGAATCGCCAGAAAGGCCCTCGGAGCTGGACCTCATTGTCTGGGCAGAACAATGGGGGTGGAGACACTGCTTCAGGTATACTGGACCGAGGCCATTTAGGGCTTTCAAGGTCAGCACCAACACTTTGAATTGTGCTCGGAAACGTACTGAGAGCCAATGATTGCAAACCACATGAAAGAGTCTCCTGCTGCTGTTTTCTGCAGATGCAATAGAGGGGGGTGAAGAAGGTCCTCTTTGCCGTCACTCTTACCACTTGGTAGGCTCAATGTTGAGCTCTAGCCTGTGTCCGGTCTGATTCAGAATGAGTTTTCCACCACCGGCGCTCTAGCCATCTCAGTGATTGTTTCATCGCCCTCAGCTCCAGGGGAAACCACAGGGCTGTCGGAGAGGGGTGCTTTGGAGCGACGCAGTCAATAGCCCTGGTTAATTCCGCACTTCCAGCGGGTCACCAGGGAATTGGGGACTTGCTGGGTAACTCCCTAGGAAATCCACCTGTCTCACCGAGGTTTGTTTGTGCTAGTTAGCTGGATCCCCTCCCTCTCCATCTGTGATAAATGTTTTTGTTTGTTTGCTTGGAGAAAAAGAAGATCCATTTCCAGCTCTGCCCTGCGCCACCTTCCCCAAAACCCACTGTGAGTCCTGAATCTCAGCCAGGCTATGGAACATTGTGAAGAGACTCTTGTTAGGCCTACCGGGAGGTCCTTCCCCCAGCCCTCGCCACTCAGCATTTCCTGCTCTGCTCCTGCACTGAGCACTGATATAGAACACAGCTGGTAAAGTTGGCTTCTGTGGACATGCATTCAAAATCTGAGCATTGGTTGGGTCTACAGAGCACACCGGCTGTTGTTCATAAGACAGAAGTAGAATCCCAAGTGAGACGGCAGGAAGGGAACTCTCCATCCCCAGTTAGACCTTGAAGTGCCCTCTGCAGAAATTCAGGCCAGGCCAGGGGCTGCTCATCGGCATGCGATATCCACAGGCAATTTCTAGAACAGGGGAGGCCAACCTGGTGCCCTCCAGATGTTGAGAGCTATGGCTCCATTGTCTCTGACCATTGGCCATGCTGGTTGGGGCTCCTGGGCATGTGGCCGATGAAATCTTGGTGGTTGGCTACCCCTGGTCCAGAGCACACACATGCTGTTTGACTGTGGAACATTCTCCCTCGGGAGGTGATGGACTCTCCTTCCTTAGAGGTTTTTAAGTAGAAGCTGGATGGCCATCTGTCATGGATGCTTTGGCTGAGATTCCTGCATTGCAGAAGGTTGGACTAGATGACCTCAGTATCCCCTCCAACTCTACAATTCTACGACACTATGCCCTGGGTCCTGCTGCAGCTGAGTCAGAGCTGTCATTTTAATTTGCCACAAGGTCCCTCACATAAGTACAGTGGTACCTGGGTAAGTACGCTTCAGGTTAAGAACTCCGCTAGAACAGAAATCGTGCTCTGGCGGCGCAGCGGCAGCAGGAGGTCCCATTAGCTAAAGTGGTGCTTCAGGTTAAGAACGGACCTCCGGAACGAATTAAGTACTTAAGTACTACAGAACAAGGTGGTAAAATTCTGGACTGGACTACTGCAAGCTGGGGGGGGGGGGAAGGATGGCTTTTTTTTTTAATGCTCACCAGACACAAAGCCATGCATGTAGAAAATGAGTCCAGCAAGATGTTTTTGTTTGTTGCTTTCTAATGTGGGGACTGCAAGAAGATCAAAACCTCTCCATTCCTGAAGGAAATCAGCCCTGAGTGCTCACTGGGAAGGACAGATCCTGAAGCTGAGGCTCCAATACTTTGGCCACCTCATGAGAAGAGAAGACTCCCCTGGAAAAGACCCTGATGTTGGGGAAAGATGGAGGGCACAAGGAGAAGGGGACGGCAGAGGACGAGATGGTGGGACAGTGTTCTCGAAGCTACCAACATGAGTCTGACCAAACTGCAGGAGGCAGTGGAAGACAGGAGTGCCTGGCGTGCTCTGGTCCATTGGGGTCACGAAGAGTCGGACACGACTAAACAACTAAACAACAACAACAATGTGGGGGAACATGATCAAATATTGCTCCCCCTCCCACCTCTGTAGGTGCAGTCCACAATTCTGCCACTTCATTCTGCTTCATGAACAGCCATTAAAATAAACTCAGGATCCATATTTTCCTTGCTCCTGGCTCTCTGAACTACACTTTGCAAAAGCCTCCAACAGACCCAACCCCAAACGATGAAACCTAGTTGCTCATGAAAGAGGGAGAGTGGGAAGAGAGAGGCAAAATGAATAGTTTCTCCAATACAAATGCCATTCAACCTTTGTTTACAGAGCCCTGTGTCCCCTTCCCCCCCTCCCCCTCCCCCTCCCCTCCCCAGACTGTGCCAGAGCCCCAAGAAGAATGTGCAGGGGCTCTCTCCCAGGCCTGCTGCACAGCTCTCCCAATGAGAGCACTGTTACAACACCAAATATTACCATTAATTTGAAACAGATGAGGGAAAGGCTCCAACACTATAGCGCTAGTATCGCAGAATTGACCTGACCTTTCCAACTTGCTGAAAGTCCTGCTGAAATTCACAAGAACACATTGCAACTTCTGCAAAGAGCTATTTATTGCAAGCCCATAAATAATATTTGTGATGGATTTTCCCTGCTAATCTAGAAAATGAATTAGATTGGGGGGATGTGTGGAATTGCTTGAACATCAAGCAGATGTGTTGGCTTAGACCTGTTTGGTGATTGCTCATTTCTTCTTCAGTTGGCTAGATATATTAAGTTGCATCTGTGGGGAAGGAGATATTTTTAATCAAACCCTTTCTAACCTCTTTCTAGTTAGGGTCTATGTGGATTGGAAAGCAAAGTCCTCTCCCCCTCTGCTTTAACATTCAGACTTAGATATTAAGAATGCAATACTGGTTTCTAGAAAATGCAGAATCACTAATTTTGTTTTGGCCTCTCTAAAAACACACACCACAGAAAGAGAGAGCATTATTTGGGTTTGTTCAAAAAGCAACTGATCTCCAAGAAGAGTCATTGGAATTATGCAGTCAGTGATGAGTGGATTCCCCAAATTCACTCTGGGGAAAAGCAGAACAATTTCCTGAATGCCTAGGAAATTAATCTGGACCACAGACTGAAGTCACTACCAGATGGTCTGCTCTTTGAGTATTCATTCTGATTTGTTTGTGGGGGAGGGTTGGAGGGAGGGGGTGCATCAAGTGTTTTTTCCACACTTTCCACAGCATTTCCTCATCACAGACCCTTCAAGTGGTCCCCTAATTTTCCCAGGGATGCCCCTGATTTAGAGAAAGCTGTCCCCAATTTCTCACTTTGATCCCGGAATGTCCCACTTTTCCTTAGGATGTCCCTATTTTTAATTGGAGAAATGTTGGAGGGTATGAAATTATCTGACCCTTGAGCCATCTGAAGGCAATCCTATTTAAGGAAGGTTTAAAAAAAAAAAAGTTTAATGTTTTTATTATGTTTTTATATATGTTGGAAGTAGCCCAGAGTGGCAGGAGGCAACCCAGTCAGATGTGTGGGGATAGAAATAGTAAATATCACAACGTTCAGTTGGTGTGGGGAGCGGCTTTGTTGCCAAATCCACTTTAATTTTATTGCCATCAAGCAGGCATCTTCACTACACTCTTTTCAGCACCTGCTTAAAGCCTTTTTAGGCAAGCGTACCCAGACACATAAATCTTGAAATGTTTTACTTTTAATTATTTTTAAATGTTTGCAACTGTTTTTATTGAAAACATTTCTTGTAAAGTGGCTAGAGGCTTTTAATACAGCCAAGCAATATATACATTTTGTTAAAATAGGCTGCGGAACCTGAATGTGCCAGCATGTGACGCAACCCCACCCCAAGATGGCAAAGGTCTGCCTAGGAGCGCCCACTGTCTTGGGTTCAGGGCCGTCTTTACCTGGGGGTGCAAGGGGTGCGGGGCACCTGGGTGCCGAATTCTGGGGGGCGCCAGCAGGACCGGTGCTAGGGCTTTTCGCGCCCTAGGCGAAAATCGCAGGGCGCCCGGCGCGCAGGGGGCAGGGCACCGTACGCCATGCACAATGACGTCACGTGCCCCGCCCCCTGTGCCCCGGGCGCTGCGCTAGCCAGGCGCTGCCGGGCGCTGCGCGAGCCGGGCACTGCCGGGCGCTGCTCGAGCCGGAAACTGCCGGGCGCTGTGCGCCCCGGGCGCTCCGTGCCGCCGCGATTCTCGCCTCTGGCTCCGGCAGCAGCGGCGGGCGGGCGGGGGGCAGGCTGGCCAGCACCCCCTCCATTTTGGCGCCCTAGGCAGTTGCCTAGTTCGCCTAAATGGACGCTCCGGCCCTGGGCGCCAGGCACTCACCGCTGAAGCTGCCTAAGCTCTTAACTATCTACCTGTTATGAAATAATACATAATTTTGATCAAGCTAGAAAAACAAAATACAAATAAACCTATGTATTACCGAAATGTATACCTACTGTTTCACTAAAGGACTTTTGACTTTGTATGCTCATTTAGCAAAGACGCGCCGCACCAGCAGCAGCGCTTCTCATTCACAACGACGGCGCTTGTCATTCTCAATGGCGCCGTGCACGCAAAATTAATTCTTACATCAAAATATTATGTTACGTATTGTATTGAGCTGCACTGCTATGTGGCAGCGGGGTCAGTGGCACCTTTGACATGACTGATGTTTCTCCTAAGTAGGTGCCTAAACCAGTGTTTCTCAACCTTTTCTGGGCAACAGCACACCTGTCTCATGAAAAAAATCTCGCGGCACACCACCACCAGAAAATGTCAAAAAATCACGAGACGCTGTGCACCCACAAAATGGCGGCGGCAACGTCGCCATGGCGACGGAAATCACGGAGCTATGCGCCCAAAGTAAAACGGCCCAGTAGCTTACTCGGCCGACCGACAGCCACACGCTCCAATCGCCCTTCCACGCACTCTCTCAATATAAGCACACACACGCTCGCACGCTGGAGGGGGGGGTCACTAAATCTTGATGCTAGCCGCCCCGATGAATGGGATAGCCGGGCAGACGTCTGAACCCTCCCCTATGCAGCCTCCCCCCCAATGGTAAACCTTAGCGAGCGCTGAAGCAGCTCGCTTGCCGATGTCCGTCTGTCCCAAGCGACAGCTCTCGGCGGGAAGAAAGCAGGATGCCGATCCAAGACACAGTGTGCTGCCGAAGGTCAGCCCTGTGCTGAAGGAAGGTTAGCGCGATCCCCAATGAAGTCGGGTGGAGATCCCTGCTGGCGGGCAGCTTCGCCGCAAGTAAACAACACGGCTAGGAGAGCTACGGGAAGGGAACCTAACAGCTGGGGAGCGGGGCGAAGAAAGGAGGATTTCCCGCCCGTTCCCAGCTTAAACGGGGGCAGGTCCCGCCCTCAGACCGACCTGATTGGTCGGCCTGAGGATGATGCGGGCGGGAAACCCCCGACGCATTGGGCTGATTCCCAGCCCAGCAGGCGGGTCGGTTGTGACGCCTGCAAAGCGTCGGTTTGCAAAGGTCGGTTGTGACGCCTGTTGACGACGGAGGTGGGGGCTTGCGGCGTTTCCCGCGGCACACCAGGCAACATCTCACGGCACAGTAGTGTGCCGGGGAACAGCAGTCAGTTGAGAAACGCTGGCCTAAACAATACTTAGAAGTTTAAGTGTGGTGGTGCTGTATACTTAAATATAAGTGTATTGTAAATAAATGAGCAAATAAAAAAGTTTGTTTCTTTTTCCTCCCTTCTTTCGTAAACAAGAGATAAGGCGTAAGCGTGGTGTCTGACATAAGCATAATATGCTTGAACGAGAAAATAACACCTTAAAAATATCCGTCTCAGCCCTTTATTGGGTGTCAAGGCCTGTGAGGGATCCCTGAAGCCAGAGGCACCACTGACTGCACTTTGCACCAGGCTTCCGGGAAGCAGTGGAGGTCAGTGGCAAAGCCGTTGGGCACATAGCCAATGGTACCCACCCTCCATGTTGTTAACTGGGCGTCAGCAAATGTATGGAAAGTGTCAGACGTGGGCTATCTAATAAAAGTGAAGTCAGCTTTACCAAAAGCAGCAGTCTGGAACACCACTATTGTTTGCAGGAGTTGATCAGAGGGAGTTTGCCACTGGGTTATTTAATTTGATCTTGTGTCTTGTTGCAGTTAAGGAAGCGTTCCCAGTAGAATAAGCCCTAATTAATATAAAAAAATAAAAAATGGCAGTGGATGGTTTGAAGCCACTTGGATTTTCCATGGGGGGCACAGAATGTCTTCAGCACAACTCCCCCTGCTTTCTAGTTGCATGTGTGACAAAGGCAGGCAGGCAGCTGATCCATACATGCCTGAACAATCGATGCTGCTCTCCTGTGTCTCTCCCTCCAGGCCTGGAGTGCTCCTGGAAAAAAACTTGACATGAATGATTTGATGTGGTTCTCTTCTGTTATCAGACCTTGCCCTTTCCCCTCTGACCTTTGCACAGCTCCAAGGGCAGCAGAGCAGGGCTCTGGCCACAGTGCAGGCTCAGCTCCCATGGGAACAGAGGCATCTTTCTGAGCTATCTTCCACTGGGAAGCAGAATCTGTACTGGCTCCATTTCCCCAGCCCAGCAACTGGAACAGGCAGAGAGTCCTCTTCAGAGAATTCCGCCACTAATACCAGCATCTTCTCAGGAGCTCTTCCCTGTGTTGCTTTCTCCTGTTCTAGGTGGTAAAGCAGCCTGCGAAGGAACGGTGAGCTACAGAGACAGTCTGCGTACAGGTAGGGTCTCAGCCTGCATACCAAATGGAGCTGGTAGAGTCTACCTCTTTCCGAATCTGAGCAAATAACTTTGCAAAATCATTCCAGGAGATCTTGGGGTCCTTACCAGCCCCCGATGGCACAGGTGGTTCCGTTAAATTGCAAACCACCTGAAAGAGTCTCCTGCTGCTGTTTTCTGCAGATGCAATAGAGGTGGTGAAGAAAGTCCTCTTCGTCGTCACTATCGCCACTTGGTAGGCTCGACGTTGAGTCCGGTCAGATTCAGAATGAGTTTTCCGCCACCAGCGCTCTAGCCATCTCAGCGACGGTTTCACCGACCTCAGCTCCGGGGGAAACCATGGGGGTGTCCGGGCTCCATGCAACCGGAGAGGGCGCATTGGAGCCAGACAGTTGATAGCCCTGGTTAACTCCGCATTCCAGCGGGCCACCAGGGAATCAGCTGCAAGGTCATCAACATGGGATAAAACATCCCCTACCACTCTCTGGAAACCATTATCACCCCCTCTGGCAGGCGAGCAGCCTGATAAGCAGTAAAGACTCTTCATCAGTTTTAATTACCAGTAAGTTTATTTAAAAGAAACAACACATCCAGAGCATGGCATTCTTACTGCTCTCATTAATCTTAGTTGTTCAGTCTGACTCATCATCCCTCCCCCAACAGGAAGAACGGCAAAATCCCGCCTTTCGTCTCCTTCTCTTCTGTTGCTCTTTGAGCTTCTCCAATCTCCTCATTCAAGGACTGCAAGGCTGGGCTACCTCCTCCCCAGAAGACACAGCCTCTGACACTGGCTTATCTGCTGGTTGCCCGGCAACACTTTGGCCGACTTCCAACTCTTCCTCCCCTTGGAAGCTAACAGCTTCTTCCCTGGAAAGGAGGGGCCCTGGGCTGTTCTCTCTAAAATCAGACAGACAGACACTTGCTCACTCAGCTCAATTTCTTTTTTTCTTTTTTTCTAATAATATCTTTATTGAGTTTAAAAGTTAAGACAAACAAACAAACAAAAACAATACAGAAGTACATAAAATAGAAAAAAAATTATACATAAAAAGAAAAAATAATAGTTTAAAACGAACATTTACCAAAACATACATTCGAAATAAAATTTCAGAACATTTGACTTCCACTTGCTGTCAACTCAGGTGTACTTGTTTTAGTTTATGTTGTACCTGTTTTGTTAATCTTTATCTTTACATTATTTTCCAATCTTTATTTCTTTGAATTTTATCATACAGAGTATTTAGAAGTGAGTCCAAAAGTTCAATGTGGGGCATTCTTTTTTCATGTAATCTCCAAATTTTTCCCAATTCTTTTGAAATTTTTGATTGCTGCGGCCTCTTACCGTTTCAGTTAATTTTGCCAAATCCATGTAACTAAACAATTTTTCTTGCCATTCACTTATACTCGGGACTTGTTGCTTTTTCCAATATAATGCAATCAAGTTCCTTGCCGCATCTGTAATATATAGAAATAATTTCTCATCTTGTTCATTTATATCTTCCTCTACTATACCTAGTAGGAACGCTTCTGGATTTTTCTTTATGTTGTATTTCAAAATCTTTTTGGTTTCTTCAAAAATCTGGCTCCAAAACTTTTGTATTTTTCCGCAGTGCCACCACATGTGCATAAAGTTCCCCACTTCTTTTTGACACTTCCAACAAAGATTATCTTTTGTTTTATACATCTTATGTAACTTACTTGGTGTTAAGTACCATTTGTAAAACATTTTGATCATATTTTCCTTTATCCCTTCCGCCGCTGTAAATTTCCAAGATTTCCCCACAGTTTTTCCCATTTCTCCAGCTCTATCATTTTACCCAAATCTCTTGCCCAGTTAATCATTGTCTCTTTAACTATTTCGTCCTTTACTTCCCATTCTAGTAATAGATTGTACATTCTAGAAATTACCTTATTTTTGTTTTGCAACAAATGTTTTTCTAACATTGATGGCTCTTTCAAGAAACCTTTTTTAGTTTTATCCTCATTAAATTTACTATTTATCTGATGGTATTGAATCCACCCCGTTAGTAATGGTTTTATTTCATTATATTCCTTTATTTTCATTTTCCCTTCTTTTTGTTCCGTTATATCTTTATATTTTCCCCAGTTTCCCTCCGAATTTAATTTCTTCACTGTCATAATTTCAATGGGGGAGAGCCAATTCGGGGTCTTTGGTTCTAATAACCTTTTATGTTTTTCCCATATTTTTAGAAGTGATTTTTTAATAATGTGGCTGTTGAACCCTTTATTTATTTTAACTCTATCCTCCTCTAAATAAGCGTGCCAGCCTAATTTATTTCCGTACACCTCTAGATCCAATAATTTATGGTTTTCAAGCGTTATCCATTCCTTTAGCCACAGTAAACCTGCGGCATCATGATAGAGCTCTAGATCCGGAAGCGCCAGACCTCCTCTTTCCTTGGTGTCAATTAATAATTTATACTTGATCCTAGCCTTTTTGTAATTCCACATAAATTTCGAAATGTCCTTTTTCCATTCCTTGAAGATCCCAGTCCCTGAGCCTAGAATGGGGAGCATCTGGAACAAGAATATCATTTTTGGGATATGTTCATTTTAATTGTTGCAATTCTACCTAATAAAGATAATTTGAGCCTACTCCAAGTCTCCAGATCTTTCTTTATCTCCTGCCATACTTTAATATAATTGTCTTTAACTAAATTGTTGGTGTTATTTGTTATCCAGATTCCTAAATACTTTGTTTTATTGACTACTTTTAATCCCACTTTTGTTTGTAGTTCTTCTTTTTCTTCTTTTGTTAGGTTTTTTGTCACAATGTTGGTTTTCCCCATATTTAAACTAAAACCCGCCACCTTCCCATATTCTATTATCCTTTTTATTGTTTGTTTTATACTTTTTATTGGTTCTTCTATTGTTATTATCACATAATCAGCGAAGGCCTTCGCCTAGCACTCTGCTCAATTTCTGAGGCTGACTCTTCCGTTGCACTCGGGGGGCGGCACGTTCCTGACAACCATTTGGATCCATTAGGTGGGGGGGGCAGACCCTCCAAATCAGTCCCACCTCCCTGCAGTGGGGAAGGGTTGTGGATAAGTCCATAAATTTAATAGATCTAATACATAAAAATATATGAATACTCAGATAAGAGTGATCACATAGTCATTCCCATACATCTGAGGATTCAGAAGGCATTGTGCTGGGAGTAAAACCCACAGAGACTTCCTGGAATGATTTCAATATTTTTCCTGCAGTTTGGGAGATCCTCCTATTTTAGTAGATTAGCACAGTCCTAGCCTGGGTTTACCAAAACTAAGAACCAAAACTTATTTTCACTACTTTGCTCATTCATCTCTATAACATGTCATAGAATCATAGAGTTGGAAGAGACCACAAGGGCCATCCAGTCCAATCCCCTGCCAAGCAGGAAACACCATCAAAGCATTCCTGACAGGTGGCTGTCAAGCCTCTGCTTAAAGACCTCCAAAGAAGGAGACTCCACCACACTCCTTGGCAGCAAATTCCACTGTCAAACAGCTCTTACTGTCAGGAAGTTCTTCCTAATGTTTAGGTGGAATCTTCTTTCTTGTAGTTTGAATCCATTGCTCCGTGTCCGCTTCTCTGGAGCAGCAGAAAACAACCTTTGTCCATCCTCTATATGAGATCCTTTTATATATTTGAACATGGCTATCATATCACCCCTTAACCTTCTCTTCTCCAGGCTAAACATACCCAGCTCCCTAAGCCGTTCCTCATAAGGCATCGTTTCCAGGCCTTTGACCATTTTGGTTGCCCTCCTCTGGACACGTTCCAGCTTGTCAGCATCCTTCTTGAACTGTGGTGCCCAGAACTGGACACAGTATTCCAGGTGGGGTCTGACCAGAGCGGAATACAGTGGTACTATTACTTCCCTTGATCTAGATGCTATACTTCTATTGATGCAGCCCAGAATTGCATTGGCTTTTTTAGCTGCTGCATCACACTGTTGACTCATGTCAAGTTTGTGGTCTACCAAGACTCCTAGATCCTTTTCACATGTACTGCTCTCAAGCCAGGTGTCACCCATCCTATATTTGTGCCTTTCATCCCCCCCCCCCCCAAATGTAGTACTTTACATTTCTCCCTGTTAAAATTCATCTTGTTTGCTTTGGCCCAATTCTCTAATCTGTTAAGGTCATTTTGAAGTGTGATCCTGTCCTCTGAGGTATTAGCCACCCTTCCCAATTTGGTGTCAAGTAATAGTAAAGAAACACACCAATGAGCATGTACAAAGTGTCTTTTCCTTACCACTGAGTAAATATAAAGTCCCCACAAATTCATTAAATTTATTAAAGAAAACTTATTACTCCCCTTTTAACTGATGAACAGCCATCTACATTCACCAGCTGCCTTTGCTGGGTGCCCTGTTTGAAACAGTAGTGGACTACTAGCTGGATTCCACAGCAGTAATTTAACCCTAAAGTCTTCCTTTGCTGCCTTAGACCCTATAGAAACCTTACAGGAGAATGTAGACATCCAGCAATAGGCTTAAATGTAAACTACCAGGCAAAGACTCACCAACAGTGAGGAGTTATTAGCTCCCTCCTTCACTGCTCTGCACTCCCAAGATGCCAAAGCATTTTGCCTAAAGTGAAACATGGAGGTGAAATTGGAGATCTCTGCTCCAGCCAAACATCTCGGGAATTCCGAGGAGAGAGCCAACCTTGTTTCTATAAGAACACTGTTCTGATGTTAGCTTGACCATTGGGGTCCTTCCTTGCTAATCTTTCAAAGGAAGTAAAACAAAACCTGGTAGCCATTTCTCTCATGCTGGGGGGGGGGGGTCCCCAGACCCCCCTGGTGTCCAGCCCTTAGCCCCAATGGCACACACGGCAGATCTGGTATGCTAGCCCCCAGGTGTGTTTGCATGCAGAGGGAGGCCTGGAGAATAACACTCTGGTCAGAACAAGGCAGCAGAGAACAACATTCATCCATTTTAGTCATTACATATCTACACAAGACACACAATACAACCCAACCAGGGAGGACAGGGACTACAGACTAATTTTCACAGTCACTTCAAATTAAAAACCGAGAGGCATCATGGTATATAGAACATTCTCAGATCCTTGGAAAAGCCATGTTTCACACACTGCTAAAGCCATTGAGTCCTAGAGGCTATTTGCAGCAGTGTAAGAAACGAAGTCCCGCCACAGAGCATAGAAATATTCTGGAGTTTCCAATCCCCAGAAACATTCAAATTAGGCCCTATTTTGTCAGATTCACAATGGTCCATGTGTTTTTTAAACTACAGGGAAATTTGTCACTCTTGCAATGTCTTCCATTTTTGTGCAATACATATTCTAGCTGCTGCCAACAATCTGTCATGAATTCTTTTAAATCCCATTGTTGAGTCTGATCATTCTGTTGATTTAACAGCAAAAGAGCTGTAGAGTCATTTGAGCGGGAGCCTTACAGTTACCTTTAAACCTCCCCCATAAATAAATTCAGTCAAGACTAAAATTTTGGTTTGGTTTTTGGCAGAATTTAGGGCACAACTTTATTGATTACAGCAAGTGAGTGGTCGCATGGGCTCTGGTTCGACTAGCTCCTTGCACCGTTGCAGGTAGCGCTGACCCAGGGCACCAGCATAGGTCAGCCTAGGGTGAACACCTGGAATAGCAGAAAGCAGGGGACATGATAGTCCACCACCCAGATGTCCCCCTGGACTCAGGCACGGGCACAACCCCTCTCAGGGTTGACCAAACCACTGAGTCCCTGGATTCCTTTAATGGAATACCCTTCACATAGGGATGGCGAAAGCGTTCTCCCATCCCTATCACCTGAACCAGAGTCTATCCGCAACCTTACAAGTTGTGACGATTTGCTATGTGGCAGGTGAAACCCAAATGGCACCAGCCAATCAGCCAAGTGTGGAAAATTCCTGCTGTGCCCCTGTCTGCAACGACAGACAACACACAACGGCATAGCAAGGTCAAGTGTGCAAACCCTAAATGTAGGGAGAGGTGGGTGGGTGTTCCAATGCACAGGCCAAAAGAGGAAGCTCTGGGTCACATGCATGGGCATATATAGGTCCCTTGATTCGTTTGGCTAGCATCCCATTGCCCTGATTAAACCCAGCATCAAGGGACCTACCGGTACCAATAGGGTGTTGTGGCTATCCAATCGTATCCACCCACAACACTGGGTTTGGTTGCCAGGTCTCACCGCAACATGTGCCCTCTTTGAGGGAGGACACGATATAGCAGAAAACCTCAAACCAAAAATTTTGTACAAGCGCTGCCAACATAAATGGAGAGGGGGCACCCACCTTTGTACTTCACAGCCATGCTAACAACATAAAGTCAGCTGGGGGTGTAAAGATGGAATAGGATCCTACATACATATGTGGTGGGAGTGCTCGGATATTAAAGAATACTGGGATAAGATCTACAATGAATTAAAAAAATTACTTAAACTTTCATTTAAGAAAAAACCAGACATTTTCCTCTTAGGAATCTTGCCATCAGAAATCAAAAAAGATATTAGACCAGTCCTCATGTATGCAACTGTAGCGGCCAGAATTTTAATCATAAGAAATTGGAAGAGGATAAAATCCCAACCATAGATGAATGGCAGGTCCTACTGACAGAATATTTACAACTGGCGGTAATGACAGAGAGAGTTAGAGGCTATTCTAATCAAAAGGTACAAAAGGAATGGAAAATCTTTAAAGAATATTTAGATCATCATTACAATACTAAACATCTCCTGGTAGACATAGTGTGACTCTTGTAAGTTAAGAAGAAGAATATCTTTACAATTGGAAGGAAACAAAGAAGATAATATAAGAATGTGGACCCGTGTTGTGGAAAAATGGTAAAAATAAGGACGCAATGAGTATAATCGGAAGTCGTTTGTATTTATTTTTTGTTATGTTTTTTATTTGCTCTTTTTAACTTTCTTCTTTCTTTCTTCTTTTCTGAGTCCCCCCCCCCCCCATTGCTGTATTTCTTTTGCTCGACCTACTAGGGAAAAAAGAAATAAGTCAATAAAATAAGTTGATAAAAGTTAATTATTATTTTGGATAAAATTAAAAGGACACACTAGTTTATATATATATTAATATTCAAATATTGGTAAGTGGGTCAATTGTAATGAGAAAATGTGTTTGTGAATGTTAAGTCTTTTGTGTTATTGTTATTATTGTTGTTATTAATGTTTATTTTGTAATTATGGAAATTTAATTAAAGTTTGTTTTAATGAAAAAATAATAATATCATTTGTGAAGTTGTCTCTGAAAGCTGGATCAGTGTGCGATACTGTCTACGGGAGATTTCCAATTAACATTGCCATATATATGAACTGATGCACATTGATACGGCTTTTACGTCCATCATTTCTTCCACTTACAGTCTGAGATGGCTGTCCTCGTATCCAAGCCCCAGAGCACCTTAAGTGTAGGAGAAGCACTGAAGCCGAATTTGATTGATGGGATACCTGGCCTCTAGTGGTGGGCAAGGCTTCCATGGGGTGCTCTAGAATTGGCCTCTCCCTTCAGTTAAAAAGAGGCTAAATGCCACTTGCCTCAAGATGTGCCATTTCTCTCAGTCAATGTGTCACATTTCTCTACTATTAAAGCTTTGTTTCATAAATATACATGAGCTGTTTGCTTCACTGGATGAAGAGATAAAACTCTGCTAAAGAAGGAGGTGGCATCTCTTACACTGGGTGAGTGAGGGGTTACGGTAGTTCCCTGACAGGAGGACTGAGTTTTAGTCACCCCCCTCCACAACATCAAGCCCTATAAGGGGTCCAGATCTAACCATTCCCTATCCATTGAGGAGGCAAGCTCTTTTCCGAACAACGCTGGCAATGCACAGGGTGATTATCTGCTCCTCCAGTGATTTACCAGATATATGCACACAGGGACTAATGGTTTCTAAACATTTTCTAATGACTATCATAAAACCCATCTCTAGCTGCTCCAGAATGACACTGCAAAACCAGAACCAAGCCACGAAAGCACCTTCTTTCCTGGATTCAAACTCCATGTAAATCACAGCACAAATATATATCCTGGGGTCAAAAAAGATTTAAACACCAGAAGTGAAATTAAAAGAGGGACAATATTCTTCTCTCTCTCTCTTCCATTGTGGGTTCCCTGCATTTTCTTATATTTAGTAAAAATTTGGCTCCAGAACATTTGATTTCCATTTGAGCGCCCCCAAAGTGGGTGCCTGTGTTTTCCTGACGGTCCTGGGAGCTTCTTTTGTAAATCACTGGAGCAGAGCATCATTAGTGAGAAGTGCAGAGAAGTTGTACAAAGAGGAACTTGCCAAATTACTAATAAGCAAAAACCCTCATCCATCTTAATGAGACAGGGTTAAGAAAATAGCAACCTAAGCTGCACACAATGCGGCCCTTCCCAAGCTGTTCATTTATTGTGTTCAAAAGTAGTTCAGAGCTGGGAGGATGTGCTTGTGTGAGATGGTTGTGGGATCTCCCAGTGGTGCCCTTGCAAGCCACAACATTCACACAATGTGCAGACCATCATGGCTAAAATCTGGAGGTTCGGGGATAAATCATTTGGGAACTCTGTGCAAGTTTGTAGAAAATGCCACAAGTGGGATAGAAGCATGATACACAATGCATACTTTCTACCAGGAGATGCATGACAAGAATGGCCTGTCTCAGGATAGACAAGTATCCAGTGTTCAACATTGTCAAGCAAATGCAGTAACCGCCTCCTATCCAATTATTCGTAAGTGTTATTTGGACACTTATGGCTGATGGTTGCTGACATATGTATCTATATCCATAAACATGCCCAAACCGGTAGCCGTTAGGTACGGGGGATGGGGAGTCATTTTGTTCGCACTGTGATGCAAAACTACCTAATCTGCACTTTCAGAAACTATATACACACAAAAACTTACACTTTTCCAACTTTTGTGATACATTCAACCAAAGGTTCGGGGATCCTACCTAAAGCAAAATCGCATACAGTCAAACCACTTTGGGTTCAATGGCGGGTGGAACTGTCAAGGTCTTTTTTCCTGGACACCTGCCCCCTTTCTGCCCCCTGTCAAACTTTTTTTTTTAATTGCCAAATGCCTAAAGCTGAATGCAGACAAGTTAAATGCACATACGTTGTGGGTTCCCTGTATAGCAAAATTGGAGTATACAGTAAGGGCTCTGCTAACTCAGCAACTGATGGGACTAAACTCAAAGACTAAGCTGAGTAAGAATAAAAAGGCACAACTTCCCATCCCGTGTAAAGATATAAAAAGGCAAGTGTAGTCAAAACAGATAATACAGTCTAGGGAAGATGATACAATAACAAATTGACTCCTCTATTCAGGACAAAGCCTGATCAAAATCTTTATATTGCCAATAAACAACAACAAAATTTGTGAAAGACCAATAGTCAAAATGAATAAAACCACAAAGACAAATATATGTGTCACAACAAATATGGAATGATATGACCAGAGTTCAAATCCTTGCTGAGCTATGGAACTCACCTTGAGTCATTTGCAGTCTCTCAGAGAAAGAGAACCCAATGCCCCAGATGGAGCACCTCAATGCCAGGGGTCAGCAACCTTTTTCAGGCGTGGGCCTGTCCACTGTCTCTCAGACCTTGTGGGGGGCCGGACAATATTTTTTTTGGGGGGGGGAATGAACGAATTCCTGTGCCCCACAACAGGTTCCCTCACTACGAGAAGCCAAGTTACAGGGAACCAGGCAGAGGGCCTTCTCGGTAGTGGCACACGCCCTGTGGAACGCCCTCCCACCAGATGTCAAAGAGAACAACAACTACCAGACCTTTAGAAGACATCTGAAGGCAGCCCTGTTTAGGGAGGCTTTTAATGTTTAATAGATTATTGTATTTTAATGTTCTGTTGAAAGCCGCCCAGAGTGGCTGGGAAAACCCAGCCAGATGGGCGGGGTATAAATAATAAATTATTATTATTATTATTATTATTATTATTATTATTATTATTATTATAAATAACCCAGAGATGTGTTTTAAATCAAAGGACACATTCTACTCATGTAAAAACACGCTGATTCCTGGACCGTCTGCGGGCCGGATTGAGAAGGCGATTGGGCCACATCCAGCCCACGGGCCTTGGGTTGCCTACCCCTGCTCAATGCAATAACTAAAATAATAAATAAGAAGACGGAACTATGCACAAATGGCCAATGAACATTTTCCACTGAGAAATTGGGAAGGGGCTGTAAAGACAGAGAGGGTGTGAAGACCAAATTTCTGCAGGGGGTGGATAAATTTCTGAAGGGTTTCCTGCTGCTCCCCATCAGCAGTGGCAGAGGCGTAGCTGCTCGTTTTTCTCCTGCTGGGGCAGAGCTGCATTGCTCACTTCCTAGCAGGAGGGAGAAGCAGAGGGGCCAGGCAGTGGGGCGTTTGGTGTGGGTGCACCAGCGGAGCCACACTTTGACCCCACGCAACCTCTCCATCTTTCCCTCCTGTTAAGCAGCAGGGACACTGCTGCTGGGAAGGAGCCCGTTTCTGAGTGGCAGCTACTTTGTTGACAGCACAGCCGTATCCTCTGCAAGGTCCTGGACTTGGTGTCATTCTGAGGCATTGGGAGGGGGAGAATAGCAGCCACCTCCAAAAATGGTGGATAATATTTGGAGAAAATTCTGCAAAGTGGCCCCTTTTTCTTGGAGGGGTGAGAAAAACCTGTCAGAGAAAAGTATTCTGATCAATTTCAGCTGTGGTCTACTTCAAGAACTGGATCCCCCCCTTGCATTCCCCCCTCCCGTTTCCCTTCTGCCTTCCATGCAGACAGCTGTGGTGCAAACCCTTCTGGGAAATTCCAGTATTTGGGAAACGTCTACATGCTAGCAACTCCTCTGCGCCCCTGGGCATTGAAGATCATCATGGAAAGGGATGCCTTGTAATGCAGCTGTTTCATCAGAATAAATATTTATAATTACAAGGCATCTATTTGCCATAGGTTTCCATCTGCTTTAGGTGACAAGGAGAAGAATTCTCCAATAACTTTTGATGATGATGCCACTCCCTGGCACTTGAGACCAGAATGAGGAAAACGCCGAGGGAGCAAGCAGGGCATGCCTTCTATTTTACAGAGGACAGTCCTCAACTTAAAGGACCATCTAGTCCCATCCCATTTTAAAGAGAAAGAATCCTAAGAGACCGGGGGGGGGGGGGGGCCTTAAAGTAGGCCATCAACAGGGGGCACCTGGGAAGCCGGCTGAAGAGGCCCACAGCTCACCTGTTTACAGTCTCCCCATTGTGACAAGATGTACTATGTCTATTACTTATTTATTTCATAGAATCATAGAATCATAGAGTTGGAAGAGACCACAAGGGCCATCCAGTCCAACCCCCTGCCAAGCAGGAAACACCATCAAAGCATTCTTGACAGGTGGCTGTCAAGCCTCTGCTTAAAGACCTCCAAAGAAGGAGACTCCACCACACTCCTTGGCAGCAAATTCCACTGTCGAACAGCTCTTACTGTCAGGAAATTCTTCCTAATGTTTAGGTGGAATCTTCTTTCTTGTAGTTTGAATCCATTGCTCCGTGTCCGCTTCTCTGGAGCAGCAGAAAACAACCTTTGTCCATCCTCTATATGAGATCCTTTTATATATTTGAACATGGCTATCATATCACCCCTCAACCTTCTCTTCTCGAGGCTAAACATACCCAGCTCCCTAAGCCGTTCCTCATAAGGCATCGTTTCCAGGCCTTTGACCATTTTGGTTGCCCTCCTCTGGACACGTTCCAGCTTGTCAGTATCCTTCTTGAACTGTGGTGCCCAGAACTGGACACAGTATTCCAGGTGAGGTCTGACCAGAGCGGAATACAGTGGTACTATTACCTCCCTTGATCTAGATGCTATACTCCTATTGATGCAGCCCAGAATTGCATTGGCTTTTTTAGCTGCTGCATCACACTGTTGACTCATGTCAAGTTTATGGTCTACCAAGACTCCTAGATCCTTTTCACATGTACTGCTCTCAAGCCAGGTGTCACCCATCCTGTATTTGTGCCTTTCATTTCCACCCCCCCCCCCCAAATGTAGTACTGTACATTTCTCCCTGTTAAAATTCATCTTGTTTGCTTTGACCCAATTCTCTAATCTGTTAAGGTCATTTTGAAGTGTGATCCTGTCCTCTGGGGTATTAGCCACCCCTCCCAATTTGGTGTCATCTGCAAACTTGATCAGGATGCCCTCAAGCCCATCATCCAAGTCATTGATAAAGATGTTGAATATATTTGATTTGTTATATTTGTTGGCTGTTTTCCTCACAAAGGGGACCCAAAGCAACATTACAACCATTTAAAACTATCACAACCAATCAAAGCCTAAAAGCACATATATCCAGATAAAAGACAGGTCTTACAGATCCCGCTCTGCTGAAAGAGGCCACAAATGCCCCAAACCCTTCAAATGAAAGGCCCAAACACTGAACAAGTTAAATCCATAATGATACACTGGGCAAGGGATTTGGGGCATAATATTCAGCTTTCAGATTGGGAAAGGTTATGGAAAACAGACTTGACATTCATGGCATGTTGTATGCTGAAAGAAAACTATATGAAAATGATGTACTGGTGGTATTTGACTCCTAGTAAGTTAGCAAAAATGTATAAAACAAGTACAAATACCTGCTGGAAATGTAAAGAAAAAGAAAGTACCTTTTATCATATGTGGTGGTCGTGTAAGGTAATAAAAGCTTTCTGGGAAATGATACATAATGAACTAAAAATAATGTTTAAAATAACTTTTGTAAAATAAAATAAAAAATACCACAACAACCAGAAGCTTTTTTTATTAGGAATTGTAGGTACCAACATCCCAAAGGAGCAGAAATGACTAGCTACTAACCCAGAGATGGAAAGATGAGTCCCTACCATAGAGAAATGGCAAACCAAGCTGTTAGTCTGCACTGAAATGGCAAAGCTGGCTGGAAGGCTCAGGAATCAAGGGAACAAAAACTTCAAGAAAGAATGGGGGAAATTTATAATTTATTTAGGGGACCACTGTAAACATATGAAAACATTAGCAGGATTTTAATTTCACTTGTAATGTAACAAACACTATGGACATTATGGACAGATAAAAATATAGATTATGAAATAATATGCAGTTGAAAATGTTGGCAATAGGTCCCATGTAGGGAATGGGGGGAAGTCTTGAGATTCAGATAAATCTCTATATATGGATATGTATTTGTTATTGTTATAAATTTACATTTGTAAAATCAAATAAAAACTATTTTAAAAAAAGGCCCAAAGACTGGGTAAAGAGAAAAGCATTTGCTGGTGCCTAAAAACAGATAGAGAATGCACCAGAATGCCTGCCTCCCTGGGGAAAGAGTTCCACCAAGTGAAAAGACCTATTCTCCTGCTGCCACCCTCAGGACCTGAAGGGCCTCAGATGTCAATCACAGGGTCTGGATTGGTTCATGTAGGGAGAGGTGGCGGTCCATCAGGTATTGAGCTTTATAGGTCAAAATCAGCACTTTGAATTGAGTCAGTAACCAGCGCAGTCATGCCAAAATTTGTGTTATATGCCCAGACAGTCCTGCCCCAGTCAACAATCTGACTGCAGTTTGTGAACATCTTCAAAGACAGCCCCATGTATTACAGTAGCCCAACCTAGAGGCCGCCAGAATGCAGAAAACAAAAATTAACCTCTCCTTCTCAGGATTGGGGCACAGATGGACCACCAGTCAAAGCGGATGGAAGGCCACACATAGACTACTTGAGCCTCAAGGGACTGATGGATCCAGAAGTACCCTGAGCTACATCTATGCTCCTTCAGAGGAAGTGCCGTTCCATCCAGAGCAGGGCACATCTGAGTTGGGAACCACATGCTAAGTGCGCTGTGGTCCTGTTTGAATTAAGCTTCAGCTTATTGACTCTTACTCCGTTTCCAAGGTAAGACATTAATCTGGCACATCCACCACATTCCCATCTGCAGCTGAAATTTTTCTAAATTTGCATGCATTCATAGAAACTAGGCATACCCCAGTTTTAGGCAAATGAGTGTCCTCTTTTTTGATCATGCAGAAGTGGCCACCTGAGAGGGAGCAAGAGGCAAAGACCGGCATTGGAAGAGAGCAAGACAGCTACTTAGACCAGAAGCTGTTATAAATTCACCTGACTTGGCCTGGCTTATCAGTGCCAGACAGTTCCTTAGCTGGCCCAATCATTCCTCCTGCCCTTAGTCCTTTTGAAGAGCACAAGAAGTGTGGGCACCTGGAATGAAAGGAAAACCTTTTTGGGGGGGCCGGAGCCTTGACTACCTTGGAATGTGGTAAGTACAACAAAATCCTGCATCCTGCCCATGAGAATATCAATGTTGGTATCTCCCCTTTGCCAATTTTGAAAAGCAATTTCTTTTCTCATTAATTGAGGCAGAATGGGTTTTTTAAAATAATAATAATGCTGCAGAAGTCATTTTCAGCATAGCACTACTTTCAACTAATCCAACAGACACTCCTTGCGTTCAGAAAATGAAAGGATGCTTTGTGCCTTTCCTCTGCTTCCTCCAGGACTGCCTGGTTTAGACCAGCAAAGACCAGCTTGGAGCATCTCTATGCAGATGGAATGTGATGAATTGGCACACCGGTCAAAACTGAAGGCTGCCGTGTGTCTGAAAACAGGAATCAGAGGGATGTCAGTCAGGGGTGCCATCAGCCAAGGATGCTCCTAGCATTAATTTGCTAGAGCGGCTCTGGTGTGGAGTTTTAAGTAACAGGACAGCCAGCCATTCTGTACTGTGTCTTGGTTATCAAACTTAGGTCGTAAAAGGTTGCTTCTTGCTTCCAGCATGCTGCCCTTGAAATCGTTCATGAAAGTGCTCTCCCAAACCTGCTACATACTGACGCTGAAGAGGTTGTGATGACTGAATGCGGATGCGTTTCCCCACTTTCGTATGGAAACTTGGGGAGGTTGGGGTACCCCAGTACCAGCGGCTGCAGAGCGAAGGCCATTGATCTGCCTCAGTTGCTGCGGCCTGAAAGGCGGCAGCAGGATGCCAGAGGCCACCTAGAGATTTGAGCCTCCACCTGGCAAACCTGGAAACTACTTCTGCCTCTTCTCTGACTTATCAGAATTGCAACACCAGGATCTCACCACGGGCGCAGACCCTGCTGTCCACATGGCACATCTGTCTTCCTTTTGACGCATCAGAATTGCAGCCGGGGCTGGGAAACGGAGCTTATCGGAAAGCGACTTTGTGGGCCTGCTAGCAGGAGAAGTTGCGCCGAGTGTTTTCTGTGAGAGCTGAACCTCCGCCCAGGTGCGGGTGGGGAGGGCGGGGGCTCTTCTTCTCAATATTCTTTAGCTCTTAATCACAAGAATGGGAAAAGGAGTCCGGGTCACACTCTGGGCTCCCGGACCCGGGTTCCATTCAGGTCTTTCAGAAAACAGGGTCAGACGTGTCTTCTGACCTCTGACCTCTCGCTTCCCTCCTCACCATAATTATCTTATACTGCGCTCCCCCTGTCAACTACAATGAAACAATTTGTCAGTTCAATTGTCTGTCAGTCAACAGTGAGCCCCTTTTCAACAGGCCCAACACATGTTTTTTTGAGAGCTTGTCAGCAAGGCCTGTCTAGCCAGACACCATAAGCACAGAAAATAGGACCTTTGTTAATTCTGGTTCTTAGAAAAGTAAATCCTTTCACTCCCCCCCCCCTTCTCCCCAGAGCCTCTCCCTCCGCCCCCCGCCCCCCAGGCCTTCAATTGGGTGTTTCCACCAGAAGCTTGAATTGCTCCTGATCCTTAAATGATTGGTCAAAGGATTTGCATGAGGAAGCAGAAAATAATTATTCTTTTCTTGGCTTATTTTATTTTCTTGGCTTTCTTTTTCTTTTTCGTTTCTTTTTTTTTAATCTGTAATTGTATGTTTAGAAATGAGATTACATTATGGAGCAGTGCAAAGGGTCTTGGAGGAATTACTTTGCATTTATTTAGCTCCTTAGAGTTAAGATCCCCCTAATCATTTAAACCATTTCCTAAGGGTCTCTCTGCTTTTACTCTTGACATTAATGACTAAACAAAGGTTGGGCTGTGTTCCCCAAGAGTTTTTTGGCAGCTCTTTTGGGCATGGGAGAGTAGGGGAACCTGGACTCTTAAATCCCCAGTGAATTTTTGGATTATGTTGGCAACATTTTGCTACCAAAAGGTCTTTGCCACTCAAATCAAAGATTTTGGAAGATATTAAATGTCACCTGTGCTGTTGGAATGGATCTGGGTGTCCTTGCAAGCATCTGGGATTCAGTCTGGAGCAAACTGACCCAAACATTTTCACAATCTCTGCTGAGCTTTTGTTCATCTCACAGAGCTAGTTCCAAATCAGCTCTGTGACTGCTCTGTGACAGCTCTGCGTCAGTATGTAGCAGGTTTGGGAGAGAAAGGTTGTTTTCTGCTGCTCCAGAGAAGCGGACATGGAGCAATGGATTCAAACTACAAGAAAGAAGATTCCACCTAAACATTAGGAAGAACTTCCTGACAGTAAGAGCTGTTCGACAGTGGAATTTGCTGCCAAGGAGTGTGGTGGAGTCTCCTTCTTTGGAGGTCTTTAAGCAGAGGCTTGACAGCCACCTGTCAGGAATGCTTGGATGGTGTTTCCTGCTTGGCAGGGGGTTGGACTGGATGGCCCTTGTGGTCTCTTCCAACTCTATGATTCTATGATTCTATGAGTCAGTCTCAGATGGGGACCCAGAAATAATCTACTCCTAGGACGGCCAAGAAGGAAAAAGGACAGAATACCACTTGCCACCTCCAGCTAAAACCATTGCTAGGACAGAAATTCTATTCAGTTCATATTTACAGGCAAACTTACCTAATTCTCACTTCCCAAAACAATACAGGAAGAAAGCACAGCCATCTTTCAAAATTTGCACACCTGCAGTCCTCCAGCCCAAAAATGTGTACAAAATGCATATACTAAGGCAAAGTGTACATATAAATGCATATATTAGTGAAAATAACATACAAAATGCATGATATTAAGAGAAATTGCATGTGCATATTCTGCAAAGTTGTTTACAAAAATATGCGTATTCAGAGAGTTGTTTTTTTTAAGTATAAGAATTGCAGACTGATATGCAAATGTGGAAAACTTCAGTGCATCAAAATGAGAAATAGAGAAAAAGCAAAACTGACAGTTTTTCCCATTCCTATTACAAACTGTCCTGAACAATTATCTTTCCCTTTCATGGGCTTGGACTGCCCTTAACACAGAAAGTGCCCCCCCCCAAGAACAAGAGGCCACACAACAGAGACTCCAACACACGCAGCAGAGCCCTTGCCATGGGCACAGATGCTGGCCCTCTCCATGCAACTCAAGAGGGCTTTGGCCTCAGCTGATGTGAGATGATGGTCCAATCCCAACGAGTCTGGCATGAGCCAGGTGTATCTCCTAGAAGAGGTCCCAGAGTCCTCTGCAATTGGTAGGATGGGGAGAGTGGAGTTGCCCTTGTCCTCCTTGTGGGCTTCCCATCAGGAAAAACAGAATGCTGGACTGGAAGGGCCACTGGTCTGATATCCACACAGAATAGGCTCAAGGGAGGTAAGAAGTCTAGAAACTGCTAATCTACTAAAGTCTATAGCAGCCAGGTTAGAGTACGGACATCTTAAAGCAAAATTCAGCATTTAGAGCTGCTGCTGTCATAAATGCTCTGCCTTGGATAGGAAGACTGTGATGAACAATGAGAAGGAAGAAGATGGTGAGATGGCAGGGTGAGACCAGGGAATGAAAGTACTCCCCTTTCCCGAAATCTGGCATCTTTGTTGTTGTTTTTTGTTTTGTTTTGTTTGTGTTTTGTCTTTGTCTTTGTACTCTTGGCAGCTGCTACCCAGTTCTTCCCCCCCCCCAAATAATTTTTATTCATTTTTTATTCACTTCATGCCCAGATCTTGGACTCCTTAAACTTGAACTGCTGCATCTAGCCCAGTAGATTCCACAGTTCCCATCAACTAGTTCAAGCCATGAGGCTGTTGTGACTCAGTTCCTTTTGCTGAGCCTCTCACATCCAAAATGTATCTGGCTTCCTTTTTAAAGGCAGCATAAAGTTCTGGGTCCCCATTGTATTTGGAAAGGTGAGCCACAGGCCCGTTGCTTGCTCTGAGGTTCCTTTCAGGCTCTGTGTTCAATCTTTGTTCATTTAGGGCCCCCGCGAGGATATCCAACTGGGATTTTAGCTGCCACATGTAGTGTTTCAGCTCCATTATGGGCTCCCCTGCCCCTCCCCCTGCTCCCCTAGCTGCTTCTCCACCGGCTTGTCCTTGCCCTTGCATCTGTTTTCCTCTGGCGTGAGAGAGATGGCAGTCCCAGCAATCTGTAAGGGTTGGGTCTCTCCCACCATGGGCGTACCCAAGGGGGGGCAGAGGGGGGCAGCTGCCCCCCCCCCAGAAGGCAGCCCTAGAAGCAAAAATGATCAGCATCCATTCAAAGCAAACCTGAACGACCGTGGCTTGCCCCCCCCTAGTTTTGATCCTGGGTACGCCCCTGTCTCCCACACATACGAGATGACTCCAGCAGTTAATTAATTAGGATTTATTGGTTCAACAAAAAGCCCCGGCTGGAGCTCTGCTCATTTCAGTCTTCCTCCGATGCCACAGTTGCCAGGACTGAGCTCTGCCCCCTTCTTCCCCAACAGGAGAAACCCCACCTCCTCTTCCTGTATTTTTTGCGCTTCTTGTCTAATCTCGTGAGTCTACGCGATCGGGGTGATTGCACTCTCTCTATTTCTGTGTCTGTGTCACTATCTGAGCCTTGCAGCTGAATTCCTGTGGCTAACTCCTTCTCCCCCCTCTTCCTCTGTACCTGCTCTTTCGCTGCTTGTCAGAAAGTCCAGTTCTCTGACAGAAAAGATGAAAAACACAGCCATTACGGGACCATACCTGAACACTGAGTCTTTCTGTTTTTTTGGTGCTGTATTAGTGGTACACCATGTTATGTTTCAGCTGCGTTGTACACCTGTCCAAAGCTGAATTTATGAAAATCCAGATTTGTGCTCCTTCCAGACATTAAATCAACTGATTCATTATGCAACCAAAGGCAACATAATCAGATAAGTATTTTCATATTGGGCTTAAGGGGAAGACTCACATCTTAGTAAGAATGTGCTTGCTTTGCACACAGAAGGTCCCAGCTTCAATCCATGGCATCTCCAGGTAATGCTGAAATAAACCCCTGGCAAGCTGCCGCCAATCAGTGTAGACAATAATGAGCCTTAGGAACCAATGGTGTGACTCTTTCTAAAGCAGCTTCCTCAGTTCTGAATAATTTAGGATTGGGCATAGCTCAGTGGTAGAGCACATATTTGCATGCAGGGGGCCCCAGATTCCATACCTGGCATCTCCAGGTAAGGTTGGGAGAGACACCTTATCTAAACCCCAGGGAGCCACCATCCATCCAGTGCAGATATTAATGCTGAGAGAGATAGACCACGGCCAAGCTTGGTATAAGGCAGGTTCCTATGTTCCATGCATTTTGACCAGTAGCTTCTCAAACTCCTCATCTCCGCCTCTGCCCTGCCCACAGACCATTTGAAAGTTGTGGAGAGTCTCAGCAGATCACCTAATGTTTTTTCTGCCTGTTGTAGCAATTGTAATGCATGGTGCTCAATGTGTATGATTTCTAATTGAATCAAAATTAAACTTTAATTTTAGCCTCCCATTTACTGTCTTGCTTACCTTTCGGCTTAACTGCCAGGTTCTAAGAATGATGGAGCAGCCCCAGCCCCAGCTGTTCTTCACAGACATGTCCCAGACCTCCTCAGTGAAGCTCAGGGACCATTGGTGGTCCACAGAGCACAATTTGAGACCATATTCCTAAATGGGGCTTGAGCAGGAGACTTTCTGGGGACCTGATGGTTTTGATCTGCCTTCCCCCTGATCTATTATTATTATTATTATTAATAACCTTTCCTCATTGCACAATAGTTTCTGGAGGAAGAAGAAGAAGAAGAAGAAGAAGAAGAAGAAGAAGAAGAAGAAGAAGAAGAGTTTGGATTTGATATCCCACTTTATCACTACCCTAGGGAGTCTCCAAGCGGCTCACATTCTCCTTTCCCTTCCTCCCCCACAACAAACACTCTGTGAGGTGAGTGGGGTGACCTGTTGGACTCAGATTGAAGTTTTTTATCACACAAAGCACAATGCATCTCTGGGGGAAAAGATTTGCTCCTTCTGCCCTCTCTACAGGCCATGTAAGCATCAACTGACAAATGCTATGGGTGAAGCTAATGGAGCCATGACAGCAGAGAAGGTCAGAAGGGCATATACCGACTGACTGCTAACACAGCATGTTTAAAACATTTCACACAGCAAGGGAGTTTATACTGCAGGGTCACAAAAGCAGGAGATAGACGGGGGGGTTGGGGGGAATTGAGAAGTGATTTGAAATGCTGGGGGAAATGAGTGGGAGGAGTGCTGTTGCGCTCAGGTCCTGCTTGTGGCTTGGAACATGAGTACATCCGAAGAGTCTGGTAGCTCAGGCAAAGGCCCTTTCTGGTCCAGCATCCTGCTCTCACAGTGGCCAGCCAGATGCTGATGGGAAACCTGCAACAAGGCCTGAGCACAGCAGCTGCCTCCTTCCCTGTGGCTTCTAGCAACTGGTATTCAGAAGCCTTGCCACCTCTGATCATAAAGGTAAAACACAGCCATGTGGCTAAGTAGCCATTGAGAGCTCTCCCCTCCATGAAATTGTCCAATCCTCTTTTGAAGGCATCCAACTGGTGGCCATCCAATTCCATAGTTTAAGTGTACATGGCCTGAAGAAGTACTTTATTTTACCTGTCCTGAATCTTCGAACATTCAGCTTCCTTGGGTATTCATGAGTTCTAGTGGGGGGACAGAAATTTTATCTATCCCCTTCTCCATATGATGCATTGCTTTTTATACAGGCAGCTCCCCATTTATGTGGGGGTGATGTTCTGAGGTACCACGTGTTTAAGTGAAACTGCAAATACTGGGAACTCCATTGAAAAACCCGGCAAACACCCTCTAAACCTCTGGAAATGCAAAGGCTCATGGGATTGCTAGGCACTATTTTTGTCCATTTTTGCCGTTTATGCACTCTTTTAGGTCCGTTTTTGTCCCTTTTCTTTCTTTTTTTCATAATCATTTTTTATTAAGTTTAACAGTAATTTTTTTACAATGATGACAATCACAAAATTTTACATCTCATATACCTTTTTGGCTTTTTATAGCCTTGACTTCCTTCAGACCTTCCTTATGACCTTCTAACAATAATACCTTAATCTTATATTTCTTATTTCTTCCATTGTTTTATTATATCACATGTTACCTATTCTATAAGTTCATATTTAACAACAGCATTTCTTCCTTGTTCTACAAAACCTCTTGTAGTCCTACTAACGTATTCAATTCAATACTTTCTTTTAAGTAGTCTGTAAATTTAGTCCAGTCTTCGAGGAACTTCTGGTCCCGCTGTTCTCGGATTCTCCCAGTCATTTTATCCATTTCTGCATAGTCTAAAAGTTTCGTTTTCCATTCCTCCACTGTCGGTGTTTGTTCTTGTTTCCATTTTTGTGCAATTAACATCCTTGCCGCAGTCACAGCATATTGGAAAAGTTTAATGTCCTTCTTTTTAATGTCTGTACCTATAATTCCCAACAAGAAAGCTTCTGGTTTTTTAGCAAATGTATATTTCAACATTTTCTTAATCTCACCATATATCAAATCCCAAAAGCATTTCACCCTTTTACATTCCCGCCACATATGAAAAAAGGTACCTTCTTTTTCTTTACATTTCCAACACTTATTATCCACCTTATATATTTTTGCCAGTTTGACTGGTGTAATGTACCATCTATACATCATTTTTAACATATTTTCTTTCAGTGCATTACATGCAGTAAACTTCATACCTTCCTTCCATAGTTTTTCCCAGTCATCCAACATAATGTTGTGCCCAATGTCCTGCGCCCAGTGTATCATCACCAACTTCACTTCTTCATCCTTCAAGTGCCATTCCAGCAGTATTTTGTACATTTTTGACAATGTTTTATATTTGTTGTCTATTATTTCTATTTCAAATTTGGATTTGGTATCTCCAAATCCATTTTTCTTCATATCACTTTTGAACATTTCATTAATTTGATGATAATGCAACCAATCATTAACAAACTCCTTCACTTGTTCATATGGTTTTAATTTCCATTTTACTCCATCGTGCTGGAGTAACATTTCATATGTTATCCATTTCTTTCTTGTATTTATTTTCTTTACGCTCATTGCTTCCAGTGGCGACAACCACCATGGTGTTTTTCTTTCTAGTAGGTTTTTATACCTATCCCATACTTCATAGAGAGATTTTCGGAATATGTGGTTTCCAAAACTTTTATGTATCTTCGTCTTGTCGTACCATAGATATGTGTGCCATCCAAATCTGTTGTCATGTCCTTCCAGATCCAATAGGTCTGGTTTTTCTAACGTCATCCATTCCTTTAACCAACTGAGACATGCAGCTTCGTAGTACAATTTCAAGTCTGGCAGTGAGAATCCGCCTCTTTCTTTACAGTCTGTCAATAACTTAAATCTGATCCTTGGTTTCTTCCCCTGCCAGATAAATCTTGAAATTTTCTTTTGCCATTCTTTAAAAATTGCTGTCCCCTTGATTATTGGAATTGTTTGAAATAAGAACAACATTTTTGGCAACACGCTCATTTTAATTGCTGCTATTCTTCCCAATAATGAGAATTTCATTCTCTCCCACACTTCCAAATCTCTCTTCACTTTATTCCACACCATGTCGTAGTTATCCTGGAATAAATTAATATTTTTAGGTGTTAACCTAGGTATTTCACCTTTTTCACCACTTCTATATTTGTTTGTTGTTGCATTTTCTCAATTGTTCCATTGTCCATGTTTTTGACTAACATCTTAGTTTTCTTTTTGTTCAGTTTAAATCCTGCGACTCGGCCGAACTCCTCCATTTCTTCCAAAGCCGCTTTGGAGCTTTCGATAGGATCCTCAATTGTCAGTACCAAGTCATCTGCAAAGGCTTTTATCTTATATTGCTTCTTTCCAATTGTTATTCCTTTGATATTTTCTGCTTGTCTTATCGCTTTCATCAACACTTCCAGGACCGAGATGAATAAAAGTGGTGAAAGTCCGTTTTTGTCCCTTTTCGTGTGACCTCTGGGTTCACAGCAATGCACACATGCAGTCACACATGCCTTGAACATGCATAAATGGGGAGTTGTCTGTATATCTATCATGTCAACTCTTGCTAGCCTTGGCTCTGCAGCGAATAGTCCTGAACTCTGCAACCTTTCCTCACAGTGACATCCCTCCATCATCTTGATCATTTGGGTTGTCCTTTTCTGAATCTTTTCCAACTCTGCAATATTCTTTTTGAGGTGTGGTGAGCAGAACCACTTCATGAGAAAACCAAACCTGAAGAAAGATGGAATTCTGTCTGCTCCAAGCAAAGGCCTATTTGGGAAACAGTCTCTGGTTTCCAGGCCCCTTCACCACCACCGATGCCCATATTCAAGAGGTTAGAAAAGCAAGGCTCCTCCAGCAAAATCCTGACACCCCTTCTGGGGAGCATGGCAGGCGAAGGACATAGAAGGCAGCTCCTGTTTCAGCTGAAGCCTAAGAGAGCAGGGATTGGCTTGCCCTCCCAACCTTGA